>OX411307.1:57599379-58301881 GCA_948150685.1 Rhaphigaster nebulosa | reverse complement strand
CCGGACTTATTTTTTTTCAATTTATTAATTATATTCGTGGTTAACGCGTATTCTCATAGTTAACGAGGGTTACCGCAAACTCTACAACTTTAAAAATTTGTGTATTGGAACGAACCGATTATTCTTTATTTTACGTAGTTTCTCTTTTATCTTCATCTTAGTTAGCCCTCTCCAGACTTTTGAAAAAAAAAATAATTCACAGGAAATATAATTCGTGAACACATCTTGCTTAACTTAAAATTACAAACATCACACTAATAATATACACATGCCATGAAATAATCAAAACATTTATTTGTTTTTTATTTTTAATGGAGTTTTATTTAAATAAATACCCATCAAACTTACGATAAAATCCGAACAAACACTGAAAATGGAAATTGAAATAAACAGGCTAATGTAACTAAACTTGTTTTTAAATAATCCAGCATTATGCAAAAGTGATTAATATTTAGCTAGTTTTTATAAAAAATTTTAATGTAAGAACTGCCTAATTCTCCGAAGTGGGCATTTGAAAAGGCGTTCATTTGGAATAGAAAGTAATTAGAGCCACTCTTGGGAGAAAGGCTTTCATGCGAAAGGTTTGTTTGTAATGCCAGCATACAAATGAATATTCAGTTCCCTCGCTAAATCTACGTCCACAATGTTCGACTTGCGATTCGACATGACGATCGGGGAAGGGAACCTGTAGCATGCGATGTCGAATCTAAAGTCTTTATACATATTTTATTGGTACTAGTATAGAAGCGAAGCCCCTCCTTGCGGGTGAGCGTGAACTCACTAGTACTTAACGTTTAATTATATTGAGCGCCTTGGGAGGAGAAATGCGCGTCAGATGTAGTCCCCACCACTTTAATTTCTTCCTAGGAAATCAATTTAGAAATAAACACATATTTATTAATTGTTAATATTAAGCACGTACCTTGGGTTTTTCAAGTTTTTAATATTCAAGAAAAGGCAAAAAGAATAAACGGAATTACTCCTTTTTTTTTTTATTTAGTATAAATGGATGAAATAAAATGTGATTATCGCAAAACACAAGAAAGGTGAGAAACTTGGCTCTGATTGTAAGACGGCGTGAGGTAGTTGGAGAGGGGATGAAGTGAGAGCAGTGGAGCCACCCTTCAATCCTGGCACCGCTTCCTCTTCTTTTCTATAATCTGTGAATACAACCAAAATATTAGGAATACGCGAGTTCAGGCCCATCTGCCATGTCTGAGCCACGCTTCTATAATAGAACCATTTTTTGCCTTTTAAACAAGAAGTTTCTTTCATATTTTCTGTTACGGCATTAGCATTAAAAATATATTATACACTCTACATAACTAAAAAAAAAAATAATAAAAACAAATAAATGAAGTGTGAGAGGGAAAAAATCAGGTTGTCACTATTTTGTCTAATCAGAATGAAAATTTGCATTCTCCCAAGACTTTATGAAGCGGGAAAAAACATCAGAATCACAAATATCAGCCATTTAATTTGTATCCATCCTGTAAAACTATAAAAATGTTGTTTTTTTTCAGCATTCTAATGCCCTGGAAAAATGCAATTTTCTGATCCATTTAAAAAAAAAAAAAAAAGTGGCACCTGGTTTATTTCCCCTTACCCTTCAAATGACAAAGTCATAACAAAACTAAAAATCTAAAATTCCATGACGCATCATCTAGGTCTAATCTTGATCGAAATAGTCTGGCAGGTCTTAAATGCCGAATTTTCCTAATGGCTTCCTCTAAAGAACCTTTAATTTATGTTTATTTGAAATAATTAACCGCCTTATTGTTAGCAGTGATAAAAAATGGACATATAAAAAAAGTGAAAGAATTTAATAATTAGCTAAAGGAGTGAAAAGGAGAAATATAATATAATATAAAAATGGTATAATATACCGTCGGAAATCTAAAGGTTTCATAAAAAATAATCTCTTTCCTATAAAGTTGAAGAAGGTAATAGAAAGTGACGAAAAACGCATAAACTTTAGTGATTGCTACAGTTAATAATTTCTAATTTTTACATTATTTAATGGAAATTAAAATTTATTTCAAGTAGGGTGGTAAGTTCAACTTAAGTGATGTAGGCACTGCACCAGATTTTTTAAAAATATTTATTTGAAGAAAATATATTTATATAGCAGATTATATATTTATAAATATATTTAAAAATCAAATGAAAATTAATGATCACTGAAATTAGCAAATAGTTCAGAAAGGCAGTACGTAGACTAGCATTTTTTTTCAAACATCAAACACATCCAGGAGCTATTGAATTTAAAATTTAACGGTTGAAGGAAGAAGTAAAGAAATGTGAGAAACTTTAACGGTATTGTAAAGCAAGATTTTCAACACGTCGCATCGAATGCTCCAGTCACAAAAAATTCTTTCATTGCCACCTGACGGACAAAAAGTGGGTACCTTACAATTTGAGGGAACGCAAACAGTAAAATGGAGTAAAAATGTTTGCTATCCCATTGAGCAAATATAAGAGCCGAAGACCTCGGGATAGCATTAGCCCGGGCACTCACTATATCTGGAAAAGGGCCAACGGAGCATTCATTGAATACGTGATGCGGGTCTAGGATCGGTCAGTCCTTGCGATCCTTTAGCAACACCTGGAAACAGTCCCTTCCCCCTCCCTGCTTCCACTTCCCAATCCGTAAAAGCAATTATATTCCGGGGGTTGAGCTCTAGCGCAACTATTACCTACTTCGTACGTGCCTTAGCTATCCGGCATGCGGAAAATATTTCGTAACATTTCTGATCTGTGTATAAAGCAATATTTCCCACAAGAAATGGGAAAACAGACAGTGCGGTGGAGGAACAAAGTTGAAGAAGACACGTGGCAGTCGGATATCCGTACGGTAGAGGACACAGCCCTGAGGCAGTAGAAGTTGAACAAGACGAACTAATATGGAACAACTCATGAAATGGAATAAAGTAAAATTCCTCACTGTAATTGAGTTTAGCGCAGAAATTGAGATGCAGTAGAACGTCTGTAACACAGGTCAACAAATTTAAACTTTTTTTTAAAGTAACTTTGATGAAAATAGGAGTAAATGACATATTTTCTAGACCTAAATCTTAAAATTATAAGTTAATTACAGTAAGACTTGCATTTTTCCGTTACAGGGGATGAGCGATGGGTGAAAAAAGGAGACAACAAATGTTTACAATCTAATATTTATTTTATATAAAAATGTAAAACGTGTTAAATCCATGCAAAGGCATTAATGAGGGTTTTGTGAATAAAAAAATATATTACATGAGATGTCATACTGCGATAAACTAAAAGAAGGCATGAAGAATTTATTGAACCTCAAATAAGGAAGCTTCTAGGTGATTTCCGTTTTCATGAAGAATTAAATGAAAAGGAATTGACAGCTTTTTCTGGGCAACAAGAAAGATGAAATCTATAAAAACCCTTAAAAATTCATTTTTACACTCCCATTTGGATTTTTTCCGTGATATTTGGGTGCTGTAAGCGATAAACAAGGTTAAAGGTTTCACCATAACATCATGGCGATAGAAACAAGATACCAGGGATGTAGGAACCCTATGTTGGGCGACTGCAGCAGGTTTATAAAAAGAAATGACTGCTGAAGAACACAAGAGGAAAAAGTGAAAGGTTTGACACGGTATGACATCTCATATAATATATTTTGTGTTCACATAATCCTCAGTAATGTCTTCCATAAAACTTCCAAAGAGCCAATTCCTTTTCATTTATTTATTTATTTTTTTTTTTTTTGAAGACGGAAATCACCAATAAGCTTCCTTATTGGAGAAACAATAAATATGCCTTCTTTTAGTTTGTCGCTGTAAGACATCTCATGTATTTAATATATTTTTTACTCACATGATCCTCAGTAATTTCTTTGCATAGTTTTAAGGAACACATTTTGCGGGTTTATATTTTTTTTAAATATTAGATTGTAAGCATATATCGTATTCTTTTATTTTCGTCACTATCCATTAGCGTACGCGTTACAGTAGTTAGCTAATTTTCGGATTTAGGACATCAAAACACTTCATAAACACCTATTTCATCAATTTTAGAAAAATCATGTCACCCTGTGTTATCCGAACGTTCAATTATCCGAACGAGCTACATGGAAAAAAACAATAGATCATTGCAAAATTGATAAAATCTGAACAACTAGATTTAATCAATTTTGCAATGATTTATGTACAATTGTTTTGTTAAAATTGAATTTTTACTCGTCTACAAAGTGCTTTTGTTATAGCATTATATTTTAAAGATTGTTTTATTTTTTCAAGAAATCGAATGTATCTGATTTCGTCAATTTTGCGACGTTTTAACCAAATCTATATTTTCTGAAATTGAGTATTTAGTTGGTTTTTCACAATAATAGTAATGTTTTTAGTCATAATTTTATATTAATAAGAAGGTTGAGTGTATTGCAAAATAATCGGCTTGTTCCGATAACAATGTATGCACTTATATATTTTGTTTTATATTTTGTTTATGTTTAAACCATATGTTTTTTCATTGCGTATTATATATAAATGAACAAAGATTCTTTATGTACAAATGTGGTTGATTATTGATGTCTTTCTTATTTTTTTTAGTGAATTTTAAGTTTTCGTCTGAATTTTTGATTATCCAAATCACCATTCAAAATGTTAGTTCCGATAGTCGACGCTCTACTGCGATTTGAATATTAAAACCGCTCTCTGTCTCATTTGCATATTAAAAAAAGAAAAAAACCACGCCTGTTACGTTTAAGATATATATATATATATATATATATATATATATATATATATATATATATATATATATATATAAGTTAAGGTACACAGTGTAACTGTATACAACTTAATCCTAACTCTAAAATGTAAACACTCTCTAAGACTATATATAGAGGATTACTAAGGCAATAAAGTCAGTCTTTTCTGAACAAGTGTGCGTGTCATTTCGTTCCCTTTTTTCCTTTTTTTTATTTTAAGTCCTCGGAACGAACATAAGTGGTGCCGAAACCCGGGAGGCTATACTCGGAGTAGAGAGCTGTTTTTTTTCTCTCTTTGCGTTTTTTTTCTCGTTCTCGCTGCTCGCGTCTGTTTTTTTTAAATAAAAAAATTGACCAAGACAAGTGAGAGGATCACAAAATGCCAGATGAGATAGTGCGGCCGGCAACCTTGATACTGCCACAGGACATCCCAGCGCTGCCAACGGAAACCATGGCGGCGGCTCACGCGAATTTAGCAGCAGCACAAGCGAACGCCCTGGAATGGCTAAAGATAAAGACAGCGACCTCGCAGGACCTAAGAAAAGCGATTACGGATCTAGAAAGATTTAACGGGGAAATCGGAGAGCTGAACCATTTCCTCAAGGGAGGCGACCGCGTGATGACACGCATAGAGGCAAAGTTGGCGGAAGACCTTATTGACCCGATGGATGCGAACGCATTGAGAGCAGCGTTAGTATGTCGAGTCAAGAGGAACATACTTAACCTAATTCAGGCGGACGAGGATACGCCATGGATCGTGGTGAAAGACAGGCTGAAGAAAGCATTCGGAGGAGGCCGTTGGGCCCCAGAAGAGGACATTTTTCGTATGTTCAGGGAGACGAAAAAACCTTACCAAACAAATGGACAGTATGCGGGAACGCTATTAGTTCGCTACAACAAGATAACCGAGAAGATGAGGGAAACCCTGAACGCAGCCGAGGTGGAGGGCAGGATGGCGTTTTTGTCGACCATACTGAAAGTACAGCTAGCCAGAGACACGGGAAAGAAAGAAGGACTCTCTAGGGACAAAACGTTCATCGAATGTGCCCAGGAGATGGTAGACGCTAGTGCCAGGGACGAAGAGGTCAGATTCGGAGAGGAAGTGGAAACGGGATGGAGTAGGGTAACTTACAGGAGGCCCGAGATAAGCAGGAACAAACCTAGGCCAGACATAGGAAGGAGAAGAGACACGGAATTCGGTGGAAGAGAGAGGACGACTGCACGGGAAAGGAGGCAAGGACCGGAGAAGAAGATCTGGAAAAGGGAAGACAGGAGGTGCCATGGATGTGGGAAGACGGGACATTTGGTAGCCCAGTGCCCCCGAACGAGATGTTTCGAATGCGGCACCGAAGGGCACATTGCCAGGCAGTGTCCTTACATGAGCAGGCGCGGTGAAGCAAATCGAGCGGAACCCATGGAGGTAAATGCGCAAAGAATGTGGAAGAGGAGCAGACCACTATCAGAGTCGATAGGGTCATCGGAAACCTCGGAGACAGAAGAAGAGGAGATCGAACCAGGAAACAGAGGAGCTGGAGGAGGGAGGAGCGGTAGAAGGAGCGGTGGACGAAGAGCAACGGAGGAGAGGGCGTCGAGAGACAACGAATGAGGAGAGTGCGAGCAGAGAGGCAACCACGCGGTAGTGCATAACATAGAGAGTGAGTGTGGTGGGTTGCCTATTATCAGAGTCGCGAGAGGAGTACGATGCTTGGTGGATACAGGCAGTTCAAACACGATAATGTGTCGGAGTGCGGTAGAGGCATTGTGTGAAGGAGAGAGGATACCCCAGGTACAGGTATGTGGATGTAGATTAATCACCTTGAATGGTCCATGTAAGATAGAAGGGGAAGTGGGGATAGATCTGAATAAATGGGGAACCGAGGGGGAAAGATTGAGGGTACATGTAGTGGAAAATATGCCTCGGGAATATGGGGGGATAATCGGGTGTGACCTGTTAGGAAAAATGGGGGCGCGGATAAGAAATAAGGACGGGAAATGGAGTATTAGGATAGGAACAAGGAAGTATAGGTGTAAGAAGATTCTGAAAAAGGACAAAATTAGTGTCGGGGCCATCAACCGGGAAGACTGGAGACGGGCGTTGCGAGAGGAGTACGCCGATGTTTTTTTTCAAGAGGGAGATATATTGAGTGTAACGGGGGAAACAGTACACGAGATCCCGTTGAAACAGGATAGGGTGACTTACGTCAAGGAGAGAAGGTACCCGCAAGCCCTACGGCAACATATCCGGGAGGAGCTGGAGAGTTTAAAGAAACAAGGCATCATTACCAACAGCACATCGCCATATAATAGCCCCCTTTGGGCAGTGAAGAAAAAGAGTCCGGACAATGGGAAGCGGGAGCAGTATAGGGTCGTAGTAGATTTTAGGAAATTGAACGAGAACACACTGGACGAAAAATACCCTATACCCAGGTTCGAAGATATCTTGGATAGGCTAGGAGGAGCGGCCGTGTTTAGCACTCTAGACTTGAAAGCAGGGTACCACCAGATAAAGATGCACCCTAGGGACGAGCATAAGACGGCGTTTACTTTCGAGAGGGGTCATTTCGAATTTACCCGGATGCCGTTTGGGTTGAAAAACGCGCCGATAACGTTCCAGAGACTCATGGACGAGTTTTTGCGGGGACTGGACGAATCGGTCTGCCAGGTTTACATGGATGACCTTTTGATTTTCAGTAAAAATGAGGCTCAACACATAGAAGATTTAAGATGCGTCTTCAACCGGCTGAGGCAATTCGGACTAAAGTTGTCCGTAGAGAAATCTATTCTGGGGCAAAACCAGATCAACTTCCTGGGGCATACGATATCGAAGGAAGGAGTACGACCAGATGCGCGAAAAGTCGAAGCTATTCAAAAGATGGCAATCCCAACGGACGTGAAGGGAATAAGGAGGCTTCTGGGAACATTGAATTATTATCGGCGGTTCGTCTCGGAGATGGCAGGATATTTAGTACCTCTTAACAACCTTCTGAAAAAAGGGAGCAAAGTTGCGATAACTCCCGCGATCGAAGACAATATTCGACGTTGTATGTTGCGGTTACAGGAGGAGCCGGTACTTGCGTTCCCCGATTTTTCGAAATCATTCACTATCACCACGGACGCGAGCGAGTACGCGTTGGGAGCGGTTCTGTCGCAGGATGGGAAACAGGGGGAACAACCAGTAGCGTATGCCAGTAGACGCCTCACGGAGACGGAAGCGCGTTATAGTGCGTTAGAACGCGAGCTGTTGGGTATAGTGTGGGCGGTCGAGCATTTTAGGCCGTATGTGTTCGGGCGGAAATTTAAGGTGCAAACGGATCACCGACCCTTATTGTGGGTAGGAAAATTGAAAGAATCGTCGGCAAGAGTTACCCGCTGGAAAGAGTTTTTGAGCCAATACAACATGGAGGTGGCTTATAAACCAGGAAAAGAAAATATTGTAGCAGATTGGTTATCTCGAGCGCTGCAGGTCAATGCGATAGAGACAGAAAGAGGAGAAAATTCCGGCGAGATACAGAGATTTGTTAGAGAATGGACGCCCGAGGGTGAAGGAGAACTAGATTCAGGAGAAGTAGAAGAAGAAAGGATGTCGACGGGAGGAGAAAGTGGTACGGAGGAAAGGCCAACGGATATGGAAGAGAGGGAGGAGATAATTAATGACAAGAAACGCCAGATTATCTGGAAAACCCGGACGTCGGGGTTGATGAAGGTGGACTATTCGAAAAATGGTAAATATAGCATCAACACGATATGGTCACATCCGGGAGTAAGAGAGGAGCAGATTTGCAGGGCCCTGAAAGACGCGTCCAGATCAGGAACTACCCATTACTTGTATGTGGGAAATGTGTCAGTCTGGGAGAAGATAAAGCGTTTATGGCAGACCGAGAAAATCGGCATCGATAGGACGTTCGTCAGATGTAAGCTCATGGTGGAGACGATCAGAGACCCAGAACGGCAGGAGGAGATTACCTTGGCATATCACCAAGGGAAGACAAATCACCGAGGAGTAAACGAGACCTTGCAAGCATTGAAAAGGAAATACTTCTGGGAGAAAATGCGGAAGACGATAGAGGAGGTATTAAGGGCATGCGTAGTGTGCCAAACTACGAAATATGACCGCCACCCTCCAACCGGGAAGCAAGAAGAGACGACGACACCTAGCGCACCGCTAAGCGACCTGCAGGTGGATACATTCACGTGGAAAGGGTTTAAATGGGTTACAGTGCTAGACGTATTTAGTAAGCTGGCGATGGCGTACCCAGTGCAAGACCGGTCGGCAGAGGCAGTGATCGCGGCTCTACGAACATGGTTCCAATTTTATGGGATGCCGGATACGATCTCTTCCGATGGAGGGAGAGAATTCGATAATGCGAGTCTGCGAAACGAGATGAAGGCATTGGAGATAGCGTGGCATATTAACACCCCGGGACACCCCAAGAGTAGGGGAGGGATAGAGAGGTTGCACAGTACGCTGGGAGATCACCTGCGAGTGTTCCACGTAGACAAGGGGTTGGAGGCAGATTGCGCGATGCCAAAGGCGGTAGCAGCATACAACCATTCTATTCATATGGCTACAGGGTTTTCCCCGTTTGAAGTACTCTTCGGACTTAGAGAACGGCGAAGAGACGGAGGGAGCACGGTAGTAGACGAAGGGTTGGCAGAGCGATTAGTGAGCAATAGGGTAGCGCTCGTAAAACTGTGGGAGAAAGCACACAGGAGGATCGCGGCGGAAAAGAGTAGAAGGGTGGCACGGGAGAATATTCGGGTCCGGGATAGGATGGAGGATGTTAAGATAGGGACTATTGTGTACCGAAAATTGGCATCAAACAGGACCAAAGAGGCGGTACGGTATGAGGGACCATTCAAGGTGATTGTGATACGTGAACACAATGTAGTGACCATCCAGAGTATCAAAGAACCGAGGAAACGGAGAACCGTTCACATTGAACAATTAAAGATTCCACTGGGCGAGCCCGGACGACCCTGATAATGCATGAGTGAGTATCCTCTCTTCTACGGGAGCAGATTAGGTGTATCGAGGAATGATTTATGTTCGTTTTTGACAGATGTTGATTTCTTAAGTTGTTCATTTTTTTTTTTTTGTAAAATAGTTCATGAGTTTAGATATAAGAATTTTGTATTTAGTGTATTATTGTATAATTTTTTATATTTTTGGGTGTTTACATGGCAGAGTATCATTTTTTTTTTCTTTCTATTTTTCTGTTGTTTTTGCTTTTTGTTTGTTGTTCAGACTGTAGTATAGGAGTGAAGTTTACGAAAAGTGTTCGTAAACTGGCAGGGGGGAGTTAAGGTACACAGTGTAACTGTATACAACTTAATCCTAACTCTAAAATGTAAACACTCTCTAAGACTATATATAGAGGATTACTAAGGCAATAAAGTCAGTCTTTTCTGAACAAGTGTGCGTGTCATTTCGTTCCCTTTTTTCCTTTTTTTTATTTTAAGTCCTCGGAACGAACATAAGTTATATATATATATATATATATATATATATATATATATATATATATATATATATATATATATATATATATATATATATACACGAGTATATACAGTGATTCCATCGTTATTGTCTCGTTTTTTTCGAACGTACCGTAGTTAATTTTTATTTTTGGATACCATACCATTTATATGTTCTAAATATTTTAATCAATTTCCTATTATCTTAATCCTTATGTCCGGTCCCTATCCGAAATACTATGTTACCAATTTTGAACACGAATCAAACTAAAAAAGATATTGTTGATTAGACTAAAATACAACGTGGTTGAACATCGAATTCTAATTAATTGAAACATTACGCTTCTCCTACTTGGTTTTCTCATTTTTTTTGGCTTTAGGATCGACCTTCTTATTACCGAAATAAGCACGCTTAAGTAAATAAGTACTTTATTTATTTATTACTTTATTAATTAAGTACTTATTCGGGTTCGATTAATAATAAAATATAAGCTCTGCTTTGAAGGATCTTTATGATCAGCTAGGCCCTGAAACCAATACTGAAAGGAATACAATTCTTTTTGAAACATGATATAGAATCTTAACAACGTGCTATAAAAAGTGGGTCTGTTCCAATGTATAACGGATAAAAAAAACAGCAGTTACAGTATTGTATTATTTTAATTAAAACAAAAAAAAACTATGGAAACAAATTATATTTAAATGTAAATAATGAAATATGCGTTAAATGAGTATCTCTAAAAGGAAATGCTCGTCGTTTTACGACAACTTTAACGTTTACTTGACAAACTCTGTAAATATATTATTTGTTGATTACAAAAAGTTTATCAAGATGACAATACCTAGACCTATTTGGACGTACGGAATTTAACTATGGCGATCCACTAATCCATCGAATGCCTCCCAAAATCCTTCGTAAAATCCACAAAGCTTAATATATTACGTATAAAATTATCCTTAATGACCTGAAAGTGCCGCCTTCAGATTTTGGCCAATCTGAATACCGTTTCTTTCACATAAAATCGCACAACAACAAGAAAACACAAAGTTTTTTTTTTTCTTTCTTCCATCGATTCCAGATAATCCTCCGAGACGACTGAAAAGAAGATGACCTCGAAACGTCCTAATACAGAACTATAATTTAATTGCTACTAATGAGTGGTTTCTTCACAAGTAGCGGTCACAATAATAGCCTCCCATTGTCCTACTCATCAGTGACAGTACGTAGTATATAGTATTATTCTTAATTATTTGTTATGTTAAAAGTTATAAATTATGTCAGCAATTACCACGGTTTACCACAGGCCCGAGAGGTGCTGAACAAATTGGTCCCTTAATTTGTTTTTGGTTTTTTAGTTCAAACCAGAGAACTTTGATACAGGAGGGAAACTCGTAAGTTCCAACAATATCTTCAACTATAAAGCAGGAACCTGACGTGAAAGTTGTGCTGTTAAAAAAGTAAAAGCCACTTTTTCAGTGCCACCAATTTCACGGATAGGAGACTTAACTTGTGAGAAGTCTGGTCATTGGACTACCAGTGACTGTAGCTAAAAGAAAGTTTTTCATAAAATAAGTAAGATAAAAAAAAAAAAAAACGTTTCTCAGCTTAGCGGCTAACTGCACAGGGTGGAAAAATAAGGAGCCATCCTCTATCGTATATTATAGTTCAAAATCAACTGATATTAAATATGTATAGAGAGAGAGGGAGTGAGGGTGAAAGAGGGAGTGAGAGAGAGAGAGAGAGTGAGAGAGAGAGAGAGTGAGAGAGAGAGAGAGAGAATGAGCGAGGGAGAGGGAGAGAGACTTTATTGGTTATTATTTATACAATAAATTTACTTATCACTAAATACTCTATTTAGCCTCCTTGAGCAAATTTACAATATTTTAAGAATGCAGCTTACCGGTTTTATATAAATTTAATTATATACAAAAAAATGAAGAAATTATCCATAAATCTTTAAAAAAAAAAATACTATAATAATTTTTTTCTAAATAATAAAGTAAATTATATTTTATTTTAAACTAAAATTAATTTTTTTTTTTAAACTTAAATAAATGATATTTAAAACCTAGATAAATATGACTAAATACTAAAAACAATTTTTTTTTTTATGTAACTAAAATAAATTAGACATTGATAAATTATTTGCCACTTCTATAATTTCGTTTCTATTGAAAATTAGTTTCGAATGTTATACATTCATTTCAGTTCAAGCAGTTCAAGTTTATTGAACTTAAGATGAATGTACAACATTCGAAACTAGTTTTCAATAAAAACAAAATTATAGAAGTAGCAAATAATTTATCAATCCCTAATTAGATTGATCCTTATACCATCATGCCTATGTCAACTAACTAAAATAACCCTTTTTTTTTAAATAATATAAATCTTATTAAATACTTAAAACAATCATTTTTTAATCTAAAATAAATCTTTTTTTAAAAACTAATATAAATCTTTTATGTTGTACTAAAAAAGTCTTTTATATAAACTAAAAATACAGCATCAATAAACAAAATTACTGATGTATTTTCAAAAGAAATGAGTTTAAACTAAAAAAAAAACTTTTTAAAAACTAATATAAATCTTTTTACAACTACGATAAATCTTATTAAATACAAAATTAATAAACATAAAAATTAAAATCATATGCCCCTCATATTGAAATAAATATTCTTAGATTAAAGTCTTCACTAAGCAGTTAATTTATCAATTTTTGTAATTAATAATAATAATAAACATAAATTTCCAGTGCAGACTATAAATAATAACAGAATGTACCTCAAAACCGGTGTCGAAATTTGAACCTTCCGCAGAACAAGTGGTGGTATTGTACAAACAGCTAATTATTTTTAAACAAAAACATTGAAACTGTTCCAAACAAATATTAAAAATCAGGTGAGCGCATCACACAACTTTCACTAACCTCCCTACATGAAATACATTTTAAAAGTTTGCGTTTAATTTCCATAGAAATTCCATATAGTATCATGAATATAGATACATTTAGTGTTTATTAAATAACATAACTAAATAAATAGAAATTATTATCTATAACTTATTATTATGCGTCTTTTGTCCCTCTCCATTACCTACTACGGCTTTATAGGATATTATAAAAAACCTGTACCACTACAACCCGATAAGGGTCTTGGGTTCAGTACTTGGTAAGGACCATACTGTTTCTAGACCAACGGTTGTACAAGGAGGTGATTCGGCCAAGATCACGCTCAACCGCCAGGTTTTTCCCCCAATTAAGGGTACCCACTTTATAGAGGCTGGGTGAGCCCCAGGAGGGTCTCCCGATCCCACAGGGTTGATCCACGGCTGAATATAGAATAAATAATTATCTGCCTCAGCCGGTCTCGAACCCGGGACCTTGAGATTAGTAGCGCAGTACCTTACCCACTGAGCTACCCCGCTCCTTATAGGATATTATTTTTTTTCTAAAATCTTTAGCTTTCCAATGGTATATTATATTATATTAGGTATTATAGGTATATTATACATCTATGATACTACTCTTATTTCCGGAAATTTTTTTTCAACCTGAGAAAATATTGTTTATTTTTTAGTAAATTATCAAACTCTTTCATAGTTTATATTTTTATTTATATCATATCATAGACATATTAGGCGATAAACTGTTGGCTGCTCTTCGACGTTTTTATGTTTCTTCGTTGGTTTCATCATTTTTGGTTTCATCCAGATAAGGTTGAACCCGAAGACGATGAATGAAGATGGCATAAAAATAACAAAGAAAAGCATTCCTATATATGTATAAGAAACAGCTTAAGATCTGTTTATAACGTTCCTAAGAGAAATTTTTATATCTCTGAAAAAAAATTTAACAATAATCTGAAACGAATCTGGCGCTATATAATCAACAAAATTATTAGCTACATAGTCCAAAAAAAATAAGACATCACTATTTACCTATTAATTATTATTACTTTACAATTAATGCTCTTTAAAACAATGTGTGTGGGTAATTTTTTTATCAGATACCTCGTGGTATGATCAGAAATCGAATAGTTTATTATGCGGAAAGGTATGCTTGTAATGAATGTTGTTTTTATACAGAAACGTTTGGGAGAATCCGTTTCAAGTATGGTTCTTATAACTAGGAAAATATTGCATTATATTTATTTATTTAGCCTTAATTTATGTATTAATTTATTTAGCATTTTTTATTCATGTCACCCACAATAAAGTTGTATGTCCGCTGTATTCACTAACAGATGTTATGAATTTTTTATTGATATAGCATAAAAAACAAAATACGGAGCAGGCTATACAGAACCCTCAATGCCGAACGGTCGTGAGGATTTAGAGGGCCTAAACGGCGGATATACCTAACTGCTTTATAATTTACATGTAGTGAAATTTCTAGGACTCACATGATAGAATTTCATTTTGCCTAAAATAAGATACTGTACTTCGGCTCTTTTTTTCAGCATTTAGATAAATACTCTAATCTCTAATAAATAGTTCATCAACCAGACAAAATCTAATAATGATGGATGTTTTGGAACTATACGGGTTTCGCATATATAGCTTGCTTACCGAAGTCAAGAAAAAGTATACTCAAAAAACAACGTCGCTGAAAATGTGAGTATTTGAGCCTTAAAATCGGACAAAAGTCCGAATAAAGAAGTTTGTGAAATTCCAATAAACCCATCATTCTTCAACCTTCAGCTCATCAATTTGTAATTGAATAAATTTCCCCCATTCTTGACACATTTTGTAAGGTCAATAGGAAATCAGACATTTCCAGAATTTCTGGTCTCATAGTTATCAATACTTTCATCCGTGGTAATTGCTTCCCATACCGAATAGTACGTTTATTCATACACACTATCCATTGTGTTTATACGTACTTGATATTAAAATTATCATTTTATTAATTTAATATTTCACGTATACGAACCATTTTTATGAAGAATGTTAGGATAATTCTTTTTGTTTACTAAATTTTATTGGATATAGGTGTTATTGTTTGTGTCGGGTCTTGTCGGATTAAATGTTGATTATAAACATACAATTTAGACCGATATTAACAATATTTTTTTTTTATTACTTTAAATATAAGAGTAAAAATTAATAATTATTTCACTGTAGTATTTTTTTTTATTTTTTTATTTTTTTGTATTTTCTCCTATATTCTGTTTAAACCGTCCAGAATTTCAACAGCAGAGAATTATATGACATCCTTGAATAATTCATAGGAACGAAAATAGGTTATTAAACTCGAAGAAAATGGGCTTATTGGAGCTTTTCACAAGCATCGTGATTCGGATTTTTTTAAGGATACAATACTCCTACCTGCAGGTGTATGAAAGTAAACAAAGCTTCAAAAAAAAACCTTATCGTGTGTGCGCTACGACGGGTAAAGTTGTTGAACTTCGTAAGAAACGAGTCACTAAAAAGTTTATCGCCGCTGAATCGAAGGGAAAACAAGTATGGCCGAGCCATACTCATCGAGTCCCATTTATGGGTTCATCGCGTTGTGTTTGGTCTTGTAGGTTTAGTGGAGATATCGACGTCATTTTTTGAAAAAGGCTTAAGCGCCAAAAAAATGTGGATTTAGGCTTGAATTTATTATGGAACCTAAACACCATCTTTGTCGATTCCCGCTGACGTTATATCGAAAAAAATATGAAAATGACATAAAAATCGACTATTCATCACGTAAGGACCAAATACTGACGACTCTCAATCATTACTCTGACCTTGACCAGTGTTTAGAGGTCATAAAAAATTGTATAATTATAAAAGTTTTGTCACTCATAATGAAACATGAATATACTCCTATCTACTGCAAACAATAATGAATGAAATTAAAAAAAAAAATTGATATTTAGGAAAAAAAAATTTTGTGTTTCCTGTAAAGTTTTGCTAAATGGCGCTTAATCTTTTTTTTTTTTTTTAACGACGTCGATAAAGGGTATTTTATGAATTTTGAATATATGCATAAATAAGGAAGATTGCGAATGTTAACCCCCTATTATTTCTTCATTTCATCAACTAAACTAAAATATACTTACTTAAAATAATTAAGATGCTATAGCCTATCAAAAATGGAAAATAGTAGTTTTTTTGTTGTCATAACAATTAGGAAGTATACTTAGAAACACAAATAACTCATTACTTAAGTCTAAGTAGGCCTACTTAGGAGTGAATTGCCGCTAAGCGTTAACTGTCACCAGCTGATCCTGCACAAGTGCCACACTACTGGTTCCTAAACCTGTTGAGCTGTTCGCTTCCGCTTCGGCTCCCATCTCGACAGACTCCAGCAATTACTAAATAGATTGCAGCCTCAATTAACTATCTTACTGCAACGATTTTAATTGAAATACCACATAGATCTGAAATTTATATACAAATTGATTCGAAATTTTTATTTGAAAAAAATCCAGTTTCTTCTAAATCTTAAGACTATAAAGGTAAAGTTTAACTATTAAATAAAGGTGAAATTATTATAAAAAGTAGAATTAAGTCGCGGTTTGCAGTGACATAGCATGAAAAAATTCAAGGATGTCAAGGCAGTGAACTATAAAACTCAAGGAGCTTTTCTTCAATTTATTGCATTAAATTTAAAACAAAATCGTTCCCAATCAAATTTATTTAGTCATTTTCTGATAAAATGAACAATTTGGACTTAAGAATTAATCTGAGTAATTATAAAGGTTGCATCCTCTTTTGATAATGAACAATTGTTACCATCTCCTCTCTCACACTGAAGGCTCAACACTGCATCAAAAATAAAAACAACAAGAAAATATAACAGAAACGATAATTTTTCGAGTAAATATATAAAAATTAATATATTGGAATAAATTCCACCACAATTTTATTCATAAACTTAGTTTGCATGGCAAAACAAAAAATCATAAATATAGGAATAAAATGAATCCTGGCAATATCTTTTCCTTGCCACTCCGCCCTCGGTCTCAAAGCTGAACCAGCCAACTTATCGTATGAAGACGAGTATAAATTGGTTGAAATTTAAAATCGGAGCCATTTGGAACTGGAGCGCTTAAGAGGAACTAATAAGATGGTGGAGATGGAATGGTTGGAGCTAATACGTTATTTTACCGCTTCATCTCTAGTTCACTTAGCGACAGGTAGAGCCGTGTAAGGCGAGATAGAACACAGCACGAGTGAGAGTTAATAGACAAAGTTAGTTGAAGGAGGCTTATTCTAGCTTTCTTGGACATGACGGTAAGGGCAGCAACTAACACATCAACCCTATTCTCAATATTGTATATACTTATTGCCAAGTATTAATGGAAAATATAATTATTAGACTAAAAACTAAAAATCTCTGATGACTGGCTGTTTTACAAGCACCATTCCCGATTTTTTCCGACAAGAAAAATTCAAGTAGAATTTCCGATCTTTAAGGAGTCATTCGCAGATCCTGCCCGCCAGTTCATTTTAATTCCATATCACTTCCTTTCTCAGACACAGTCCGGTATCTTGGGTTCCTCCTAGACAAAAGACTAACATGGAACCCACCTAGTATACTTAAAAGACGAGAGCTGAACCGACAATTTGGCCAATTATAATAAGATTGCTCAATAGAAAATCCCAGCTTTCAGTTGACAACAAATTACTAATTTACAAGACAAATCTGAAACCTATCTGGACTTATGGGCATGAACTGTGGGGGAAAGCTGAACTTTCGAACATCAAACGCATCCAATCCTTTCAGTCAAAAGTCCTTCGAACAATAGCTAATGCTCCATACTATGTAACCACAATTCCTATGTTTAGTACAATCCCTATCTGGCACCCATTCCTACAATCCTCCTCGAAGGTTGAAGCGGCAGTGGCCCCGAGGCCTTTTGTAAATATGTATGTTGGAGTTCTGGTAATGGTCATATTCTCCAATCAAGTTCTGTGTGTCTGTGGCTATAGCGCCCTGGCTCAGCCTACACTGACTTCAATGCCAGTGGTACGATTAGGAGAGAAGCGCTGGGATATTCTGGGGTCTCGCTTCTCCATCCATAAGTGGGGGGACAAGCGTGGCTCGGGGTTCCCCTGGCCGATTGTAAATATTGTAAAATACAAGAATGCCTGCGTTTAAGATGCTTATGTTTATTTTATTATATTTAAGTTTATTTTTTTTTCTTACTTTCTTTCTACTTATTATTTTATTTATTTAAATATCTGTAAATTTGGTGTGAATGATCTCTTTAATCAATATTACTAATGTCCTTTATTGAGACAGCATGTAAAATTATTCAATAAGAAAAAAAAAGAGAGAGAGAGTCATTCTTTATTAGATTATTGGCATTGATATCATACATTAAAACCTTTCTTGATTTTCGTTAATATAATTAAGCCTAATAATTCTGAAGGAGTTCAGCGTTCCACGAAACGTGGCCTAGAAAATATACTCCGCTGTCCCAATGAAAAGGGAGTAAGTGCCACTTTAGCTTATCTTAACAGCAAATATTATTGTAGAAGGCAAAAATGATGGATACAATGTCTCTCCACACAACGTTTGTTTTTTTTAATTTATCATTACAAAGCCTGAAAATAGGGTATGGTAATTTACCATGGTTATAAAAACAAGTCTCTAAATTGAATTACCTAAATTAAAATAAATATAAAACAAACTTCAATAATTTATACTTACTCAAAACTTGCAAAAAAATTTTTTTTTTTTTTAAACTAATAATTAACTAGTTCACCAGTCTTCTAACATTTAAAAAAAAATGTATTATTCTCATAAAATTCAGAAGAGATAGTAACATACGTTGCAGTATATAATTCCAAATACCATAACTATATTAATTGTCAACAGTGTAGTCTAGTTGTTATATTCATATATATATATATATATATATATATATATATATATATATATATATATATATATATATATATTTATATTCGTTAGAGTCAGTTCGTGTCCTTTTTCCCAAAAAAAATGAGAATTATTGATTGAAAAAGGGTATTTTAAATTATTACCAAAAATAAATAACAAGCCTGTCTGTCTGGATGTCTCCACTGTAACCCAGGACTATCATTTCTTCAACGAACAAAATATATTCTCAATTATAATTTCATTAATATTGGATATCATAGAGTAACTTAACTCATGAATTTTATTAAATATTATTTATGATATATTTTCCATAATAAATATTGTTATTTCATTTTAAATAAAACTTTTTTTATGAAGCATACAAAAACTAATTCAATTCATATCAAATGATATTACCTACTAATAATGAAGATACAAAATTTTTAAACTGTGAGACTGAACTATAAATGATTCGTTGAAACTTATTATTCGTGAGATAGGATATGATTGTTTAATGATTTTATTAATTTATGGAATAATTATTATTAAAAACCTAAAAGTATTGCTATTCCATTAATAATTATTTATTTCAATTCCAAAAAAACACATTTTCATTTCATGATTTCTTGAAATAATGTTTTAAAAAAAATAAAACTATCGAATCGATAAACCCTTGTCATCGAGTGTGATAATTTCTAATTGCTTTTGAATTTTATTGTAATTAATTTATTTATTAATCAAGGCAAGATAGTTTAAATTGTTCTACGAATGAGATATTGAGCTGATTTTACAATATTGGCGCAGTCAAGAAATTAAGTTTATTCCTCGGCATGGAAGAAAAGAAATTTGTTTTTATCAGGCTAAACTCTGAGCCTAGGGTATAGCACATTTATTTTCGGTCCTAAATTTCGTTTATTGAGAGTTATAAAAGGAAATTAGAAAAAACGGGTGAGTAACACGGATTTTTAAAGGTACGAAGCCCACTCTCATGTTTCTAACTTATCGATAAAATTAAAATTCTAAGATATTATCTTGTCAAAAAGTATTTAATATGCTAGTTATAATATGATAGTTTATCAAAAATTAGTCAAATTAAACTCAGAAAATTAATATTTATTTAAACGAAGAATTATATTTAATGCAAAATAATATTTTTAAAATGTATTTAATGGGTGATCTGGATCTTTATTTAACAGTTTTTTTTTGTTTTGTTTTTTAAATATTATTATGATTTAAGATTCAAACGAATACGCAGTTAAGTAAGTAAGCTATAATAGTATTTCTTTTAGATAAAAAAAAATAAATTAATAAATGATGAATCGACCACACGATTTACATATATATATATATATATATAAACTTGGAATTTTATTTAATATATTAAAAATATAATTAAATATGCTAATTGTCATAAAATCCTATTCACTCTTGGCCGGAGTTTGTTTTCCTTATTATCACAGGCTGTTATCAATAAAAGAACATTCCGTTTTAACTAGAAATAATGTGAACAAATCTTTAAATTGTATTGTTATTTCGTGAAAAATAACAATGGAATGAACTACTCATCTATTTCCAATAAATAATAATGAAATTTTGCTTGCTAAAAAAATATATAAATGTATTCATTACATTTCTGTTTTTTTTTTTTTTTAGCATGAAATATTTTAAAATTATTTATAGAAAATAACAGAATAGTTCATATCATATTTATCTTTTACGTAATAACAAAGAAATTTAAAATTTTGCGTCATTTCTTAGTTAAAACGGAATGTTCCTTTATTTATAACAGGCTCTGGTAATGAGGAATAAAAATACTAAACAAGAGTGAATAGGATTTTATGACAATTCCCATTTTTATTTATAAATTCTAAATGAACCTACCGATTTCAAAGGTTAAACACACGTTTGAAAAAGTGAACTGTGCTGAATAAATAAAATTATAAAATAAAAAATTTATTTTCGGATCAAAATTTTATACTGAGAAACCGATTCAAAAATTAAATACCGAGGATGAGGTTTTCGCTTCCAAAACTGAATTTCTATTGGCCCTAGAAAATGCCCAATTTTTTTTTTTTTAAACACCTTACATTATGGTGTAAATTTGTGAACAATTTCAGAAGCAGAAGAAATGTGTAAAACTATTTTGAAAAAAACCTCAAAGGCCTTGATTGGGTGTTTTTAGCAAAAAAAATTTTGTTTTTTAATTATCAAAAAATTAGAACTAAACTGTTTTGTGTGGTGGGAAATCCAAATCTGATCTTGGTTTTCGAGAAGATTACCGTCCCCTCTCCCAAAATCACTATTTGTGGGGTCGATTTTGATGTTTTTAATTTTGTTACCTTCATTTTTACTTGAATATTTTTATGCATTATATTTTTTTTTTTTATTTCGTTAGGCAATAGGCGCATTTAGGTACTCAACTCATTTCTACCATCATCAGATCCAGAGATAAAAAATAAAACGTGCCTTGAACATGCAAACTTCCCCATTTTTAGGCCTAGATTCGCCTAAAAAAAATTCATAATAATCTAGGAGACATGGGGGATCCTCTTCTTCTTAGTATTAATTATTTCAACTACTTGTATCTTCAATATCAAACACTATTTGGTTTGACCAAACTTCTATCTTATTATAACCTATCTCTTTCACTATCAAATTGTATTTAATAAAATAATAACAGTTAAAAATAACAATTTTTATTCTTTAATTAACCTTACTTTTTTATATAATTAAAATTCCTAGTCATGAACAAAACATTATAATATAAATATATTTATATATATATATATATATATATATATATATATATATATATATATATATATATATATATATATATATATATATATATATATGTATATATACACCCCCTCCGGGGACGTAGGCTGGATTCCCATCAGCCTAATCCAGGCAACACCTACAGACCAGGCGCAGGAGTGATGACCCTACCCCGTGTAACTAAATTGTGAATCGCGTTGTGGTTTTCCAGAATGCCAAATAGCCGCCCGGAGGTTTGCTTAGGTCTGCTAATCCCGATCAGCCAAAATCCGTGAATCTAGACCGATTTGTCACTATGCTTGAATCTGAGTGAGTCGGTGGGAACGGCAATGCCGAATTTTACCGAAGTGACTGGTTATGGAGCTGTAGTTAGCCTGACGCTGCACCATGGAAAGCATGGTTCGCAGCAATGAGGCGCTGGGTGACCCCTCCTATCCAAGCTATCTTTTTCTTCATATATAAATTAATTGCGATTTTATTTTAATAAAATATAACAATAAAATGAAAGTTAATATAGTAAGGATATGTCTTTTTGAGGCATTGGATATTTCCCTCAACAAACAGCTGAATTTTCCATTTCGTAGCAATCATGCCCCATTCTTTACATAATAATTATAATTCTTTACATATATATATATATATATATATATATATATATATATATATATATATATATATATATATATATATATATATATATAAGATAAATCCAATCCAAAATCATTTTTTTAATCGATTTTGATTTAGTGTATAATTTTTATTCCAACATTTACTAAGCGCTAATGTATTTCTTTGTTCTTTGGCCGTGAAATATTCAGAATTAATTTGAAGTATTAATTTTTATTCCGTACCGAATCTAAAGAGATTGTTAATTGTCCTTTTAAGATTGGATGATTCAGACTTATATAAGATTTTTCATTTTTTAAAATTATAGACACACATCCGGTATAATCCATTCAAGACTCTTGGCATTACTGCTCATATTGAAATTTATAATTATGGTCAGTGTAGAATTTTAATTAAGTCTAAACCCATTTGGAAGAAAAAAATAAAAAGCGTCGTCATTGGTGGATGGGATGGCTGAGGCATCATATCTAAATCACCCCTTTTGAAAAAGATTTCTGTTTGTAGATGAAAGATTTTTTTTTTTTTTTTTTTTTTCCTAGAATTTTTACATTGAAATAAAATATTTTCGGTTGAGATGCTGATATAAGTGCTTTTTAGAATTAAAAAAAAAAATCTTTTGAGGCGTTGCGTGTCACAAAGATCTAAAGAAGTGGTGGTGGAAAAGTGTATTAAAATTCTTTGGCCTGGTGTGGGTTATACCTTGAGCGTCTGATATAAGCTGGATTATGTTTAAAGTTTTAGTATTATTGTCTATAATAGTGTCTATAGTATAGTGTCTTATTTTGTTTAACGCCCTTTTTACTTTAAAGTGGGTTAATGGATAAATGTTTCAGGTATACAAGTGTCTAAAATTTATACTAAACTGGTTATTTATTTAAACTAAACTGGTTAAATATAAAGTATTAATGTGAGAATTTTGAGGTGATATTTTAAACTCATTGTCAGTGTTTGTTTAACTGTTGAGTGATGTTAGTTTTTATTTTAGACTGTTGGTATGAGATGTGCTATCATTTGTCAGAAATTATCTGATCTTATCCTGATAATGCTTGAATATGTATGTGTGTGTGTGTGTCTATATACATATATATATATATATATATATATATATATATATATATATATATATATATATATATAAAATAAAAATCAGTATTTAATATTAATTGATTTATTTATAAGTTATAAAAAATTGTAACGGTTTAGAATGTTAATTATTACAAACAGGAATTGTTTAATTCAAAGCTATCTAATAAACTTCCAAATCGTTCATTATTCATTTTTTGTCTGTAAATATGTTATGAATAGTCACACATATCAGGTAACACATATTGCCATTAAATGTAGTTTATTGTGATATTCGACAATTAATTAACAGTTGTCAAATCTCTAAAATGCATCAAAAGGGGAAAAAGATGCTTTAAAGCCACGATGTCTGGACGTATCAAGTCATCGGTAACCCAAGAGGAACTAAATAGAATCATGAAGAAATAAAAACAAAAGTAATTATAAATCTAAACGAGTGATATAAAAAAATATTAATATCAAAGTTTGATAAAATATAACGAAATATTTTTTTTTTTTGTTTTGTCTATTTTATTAAAAATATCGCGCAATAGAAAAAATCTAGTAATAATCAATTATGCCAAATATAATCACTTTAGTTTTTTAGAGAAAAAAAAAATAAATAAATAAAAACATAACAAACAATCAAAATGAGTTCAAATATTCTCAAATGCATGGAATTAATAAAAAAAAAATTTCTTGGATTGCTAATAATAATAATTTTGCGACCAGTCATTACTGCATTACATATATATATATATTTTTTAGCTTCTCCCAGAACCAATCTTGTCAGGTACTACGTAAAAATAATCAAATGTATCATTACATTAAAACGTTTTATATTTATTTACAACGTACAAACAGCGAAAAATAATAACGAGTTAAGTAATTCGAACCAGAAGATGGAGATGCTAAACAAGCGATTTGGAGCTAATTTTATTAATCTAGTATCTAGTATTAATCTAGTTATTTTGAAATAAAAAAAGAACCCCAAAGCTAAAACGTTATATATATATATATATATATATTTTAAATTCCACATATACAAAAGGTCAACTGAATAGAATTGGTCCAATTTATGAAAAAAAAAAATCTTTAGATAACGATTGGTCCCAGTTAAACCATACTGCTCGAACGAATGCAATTACATTTATTGTTCTAATTTCCTAGGAGCGCCCAATGGTGAACTCTTTCACAGACCACTTCCCAAGCCATATTTAAAAAAAAAAATCTATATTATTCTCGATATACTTATTTAAGATATTCATTTTGCAAGAATGACAGTTGTGAATTAGAATCATATTTTTTAAAAAATAATAACGATCCTCTGATATTTCAACATGGCATTCCTACACATTTTTTTCTCTAGTAAATTAAATATTTCAGCTGAAATATAATTAAAGCACTCAACGCTTTAATTGCCTTTCTTCATTAAAATGGCGTTTTGAATCCACCATTTCGAAATTCGAAATATAATTATTTTCTAATAATAATAAAAATCGTAATGAGCTATTTATAATTGAATGAAATTCGTATATTTGGATTTTTTTTTTCTTTTTAAAATGAATATTAAATAATTACAAATATTTTTTTAAATGATTACTGTTACTGGGTAAAGTAATATTAAGTGTTCGAATATACCTAAAATGTGTTATACATTGATTATTTTGTAAAAATTATGTGATCGTAAAAACATGTGCATTTATGGCCATAATTTAATTTTTACTCTCACTAAACTACATATCAAATAAATAGTAAGGAAAAGTATAGCGATCGCGAAAAAAAAAAATGAATACGAGTTTTTCAGTGAAATTCACGTATTTAGGTGCCCGAGACCAAATAACCAAGTATCGCAAAATGGTCTGTGGTGTGCGAAAAACGGAGCTCAAAAACGAAAAGTTGAACGAAACTGAAATTATGTATCTTACCCTAGGCGCGTGATTTCTTATAACACGTTTAGGGGCTTGGGTACGTGTGCCCCCCTCTCACAAAATAAAAATCGCTTTAAACTCTCTTTTCTCCTAATTATAACAAATTATTTTTTTGTCAGGTATTGCAATACATTCAATAAAAAATACTCAAGCTAGGCTGTTCACATGCCCATATTCCGTTTTGCGATATCTGGTCATTTGGGCACCTCAAGTAAGTAAACTTCTATTTTCATTGAAAACTCGTATTCAATTTTCTTTTTTTCGATCGCAATGCTTGTAAAAAGAATAAATAGAACGTAAAACAAACTATTAATTAGTTTAACTATTAGTTTAAAACTTATATTAACATGTTATTACAGATGTCACGGTTGACAATTGATATTCGACTCATCTTTTAATTCCTTTTCTTCGTCAATCTCTTTCAGCCATTATAGGCAGACATTAGCATCAGTACTACACCTAGCGTTGGTGTTTAACATTAATAAAAACAAATTACGGAATAAATGATATGTATGACAATAAAATATAGTTCGAACTAAAAGAAATTAAACCATTAATTATCAAATGACTTATTATAGGACAAAATTAAATAAAGAACATTTTAAAATTGATTTGAAAAATCATAGTTATCTGAATGATAAAGTTATTTCTGTTTTTACATCAATATTATTCAATAACATTAAATGACATGAATTATTCAAATTGTTCTACAAAATTGCTTTTTGAAAAAAAAAAAAAAAAAAAAAAAAAAAAAAAGTATAAGTATTTCCAAAATATTCATAAAAATAATCAGCATACAAACCTGCATAAAAGAAAAATCACAGATTCAATGAAAAAAAAAAGTACATAGTTAGGTATGTGGGGTGCAACAGTACCCTAACTTGAGAATTCTGAGAGAAAAATTAAGTTGTAGCTGACTGACGGAAGTGAGGGGAATATTGGCAATATCCTGTCCTAAATGGGACTATAGGAATCATCTACTAGGAATTTCAGATCCGGGTGAATCGTCCAAAACTGGGCATTTTCAATTTCCATGTTCACTAACAATTGGCAACCCAATTCCATTCATAGAAGTTTTTCATTTTTTTCTTGTCCCAAATATCGATATTTTACTAGAAAATATAATTATTTACTTCATATAAAGAATAATTGTTATTATTTTGTCTTTGGAACTATTACTTTTGCTTGATATTTGGGATTTCCTCCTTTAAAACTCCTTAAATAGTAGATTTTTAGCCACTTGGTCCATCTATAAGTTATTTTTCAAATTAAATGCTTTTAAAATAAGTCAGCAACTCCCCTCCTCCCAGCCCGAGCCTTTTCTAACCTATTCTCACATATATTTTTTAACATTTATAAAAAATAAAAATGATGCTTAGACAACATTACTATAATATTGATTATAATTGTTGGAATAAAATAAAATTTGTAAGGTAATATTAATGAGTTTTTTATTAGATATCACAACTTGATGATGAGCAACACAGCTAGAAACAATGTTGAAAATGATTTTTATGTATGTATTTATATATATATATATATTTATAAAACATATAAAGTCGTAAAAAGTAATGGAAAGTGTTGAAAAACACATCAACTTAAGTTATTGTAGAGTAGTGAAAGTTGTGCAATGCGCGAACCGCACCAGATTTGTAATTTGTGACATTTATTTAAAACGATAGAATATTACTATAATTAAGATTTATCTCTTATAGAGTATGTAAGGTAACGGGGAACCATTAATTAAAAGGATGAACACGGAGAACAAGTTGTAAAAATATATTTTATATTAATAATATGTTTACTCAATATAATATTCCATGTATTGATATAACAATCCTTTGAATTAAGATAGATTTATATAATTGAATCCTAACGGATTATAATATATCTGATGCTAGTAAGGCACTAGACAATCCCGATGGTAAAGGATGGAAATGAAGTAAGTAAATCGGGAAAGGGGATACCCGGGCTAAGAAAGTGGCAAAATATATTTAGGAACTTGATAAATGACATTTCCATCCCATGAAGACGTGAGATGAGTACGAAAGTGTTTGAGAGTGTGCACAAGCTAGGAAAGGGTGACCTACCAAGCCAAATTTTCTACACTTTCCTGAAAAACTCAGCAATCCTCAGAAAACTTCTTAATTTCGTCAACAACTTTGTTAGAGAAACGGTATCACATAAAATCAAATATTTATATTATGTTATTTAAATTTAACTGTTACAAAAGTATCATTCATCAAGGAGGAGTTCCAATCTGTCAATTAATATTTATAATTCAAAGAAAACATTAAAAAATTTTTTTTAATAATTTTTTTGTGAGAAGCTTTTTTAGAACATTTGTTTATTTAGTTAAATTATTAATGTACTTAATAATGAAAAAATCTGGTGTGGTTTGCGAAACACACAACATTTATTTATCACCCGACTTAGAGTAAAATTTTATTTCTTCTAGTGAATTTTTTTTTTTTTTTCCATTTAGTTTCCATTAAATAATATAAAAGTAGAAATTATTAACTACAACAATCACTTATGCTTCTGCGTTTTTTATCACTCTCCATTAGCTTTTACATGCTTATATGTTATATACTAATTTTTTTTTTTAAATCTTTATCTTTCCAACGGTATATAATATAACTATATACACTATATATACTCTTATTTCCGAAATTTATAATTAACGTTGGAAAATATTTCTCCTTCAGCTAATTATCAAATTCTTTCATAGTTTATATTTTACCGTTTTTATTATCACTAACAATTTTTTCCCCCTTTCCAAATAAAAAAATTAAAGGTATCATCTTAAAAGTCCAATTTTAACAATTCATTATCAAAATACATTAAACAATTTCATTTGAAATAGTCCGAAAATTAGATGAGAAATAAATAAACTTATTGCTTGCGCTTAATGTATGTTGAATGTATTAACTTTTCTTAATATATGATACAGATAAGCAATATTATCATCAGATATAATTGCAAAGTAAGAATCTCTGCTGGCCAGAAATAATGAAAGAATTTTTCTGGGAGATTTTCACTTTTCCGAGGTCCCAGAATTGATTAAACGGGATGAGCCAGTGATAATAGCTACAAAATCCGGGACAACTTCCTAATCCGTAGGATTCAACTCCAACAACTGAAATATAATAGGATCAGTCCACTCCTATATAAGCGAGATTGTTAATGAACTTGGAAAACTGGAAATTTTCTCGTAAAATGCGTCCATTCTCATAGTTAAACAACTCGGAATGTACATTTGTAAATAAACTCAAAAAATATCAACTTTCACTTACATGCAAATACATATAGTGAAGCATTTTAGAATTTTTTTTTTTATTTTTATTAGATTTTAACAACTAAAAAAAATACAACCGTGCATTATACAAATATGGTTTTATACAACAGTACATTTGTCAGACATTCTTTGTATTTATACAGATATAGTAAATAATTTAAGCATCGATAAAAAAAATATATAGATATATATTGCCACGGTCGGCCACTCTCCTCCGCCCGTGGATGACCTCCTCCTCACTCATCCTGGCCACATGACCAGCCCATCTTAGTCAGGATCGTTTGATAACAGTCACAACATCTGGTTCACAAAAGAGCTCATAGATTTCCTCATTTATCCTCCGTACCTTGTGTTCAAAAACAAGCAGATTTTAGTATGCATCCTTCGCCATTGTCCATGTTTCCGCTCCATATGTAAGTACTGGAGGAATTAGGGCTTTGTATAGAATGATTTTGGTTTTCCTAGTTACTCCCCTACTTGCTTGATGTTGTCTCTGCCCAAAACAACAACGGTTGGCGTACAATATTCTTCTCCTGGATTCCACCCCGATGGCTTTGTTACATGTGACTTGAGATCCAAGATAAACGTATTCTGAGACCCACTCGAAGAGGTATGTTCCAAATTCTACAATATCTCCAGGATGTCTTGGGTGCTGTTCAGCTATCATGTACTTGGTCTTATCTTGGTTAACCACTAGACCAACTTTCCTTGTGCCCCTGCCAGGGAGAGGAACGCCTCTTCAACCGACTGCTTTGATCTTCCAACTATGTCAATGTCATCTGCATAGGCAAGGAGCTGTACCGATCTATTTATGATAGTTCCTGTTGTCTGGATTCCGGAATCTCTAATTGCCTTCTCTGGAGCCAGGTTAAATAACAGACAGGCGAATGCATCGCCCTGACCAATACCTCTTCTTGGCGGTAACTTTTGAGTTAATAGTTATATATATATATATATATATATATATATATATATATATATATATATGTAACACTGTCAGGTGTTAGATTAACTGTCAGGTGTTAGATTAATGTTATTGTTTTAGCATATGATTTGCTTGCTAGGTTATTCAAAAATTGTAATACGTAGTGTAGGAATGAAGATTCTTAAAATTCAGTTTATTTCAGGTATTAATATTGTTTTATTTGTATTTCATTATCTTTTTAAACTTCTTGTTGTTATTATTATTATTATTATTAATGTTGTTTTTGTTTAATAAAAATTTCAGTTGCATGATTTCAACTGGTGAATTCTTCTATTAAGATAAATACGGAAATAGAACTTACATAAACTGAATTTTAAGAATCTTCATTCCTACACTACGTATTACAATTTTTGAATAACCTACCAAGCAAATCATATGTTAAAACAAAAACATTAATCTAACACCTGACAGTGTTACATATATATATATATATATATATATATATATATATATATATATATATATATATATATATATATATATATGGATTTTCAAAAAGGATGAAAATAATAATTTCGAAAAAAAATATTCTTTAATCAATAAACTTATATATTCGGCTTGAATTTACTTATATGTTTGTGTAAGTAGATCCCTTATTCAGAAACTTTTATACGTCAATTTTTACATTTGTTTGAATAACTTGAAATGTATAAATTTATTGGGATAACCGATAAGTCTAGTTGGCTCTAAGAACAATTTTTAAGACTTTGATGTTTTATTGAAGTCAATCACGAAATGAAAAATCATCGGTAATGTATGATTATTTGATCGAATTCAAAATTCAAGTTCTGCTCTAATTATTAATTACAAATTAATTTTCTAATAACAAATTGTTATTGTGTTCACCCATGTTGTGATACAACCAGGTAATACAATTTTATTAAACATCTCGCAAAACTAATATAAAACATTTATTCTGAATTGGTTTTCTCGAATTTATACTTGTTGTTATATTTCACTCACAAAATATGTATTAGTAGCTTTAATTTATTACAGTCACCGATATAATGGTTATTGTCTTGTTCAATATTTGATTTATTGTATATTATAGGTTATTTAGCTTAATTAAAATTGTTCTTGAGGCATTTGTTCTTTAATTTATTATAAAAGTTCTTGCAATGCTATAAAATATCTGGAAAAAGCTTTTGAGAAGATTAAATTGTGATTTTAGCTCTCACGGGATGACAGGCAATTTTCTTCTTTATATTGAGGTAATAAAATTTTAGCAATTAAACAATTAAAAAAATCATTTCCTTACCTTGGTACCTCTTTAAATATGAGTTTATTTAAGCTTTTAATGGGACCAAACCATCCATTAATGTGATTTCGTTACTTAAATATACATTTAAACAGTGTCTGTAATTTCCATCAATTAATATATATTGCATGTAAACATATGCTAAATTTTCATGAATATTTATTATTATTAATCGGAATATATATATATATATATATATATATATATATATATATATATATATATATATATATATATATATATATATATATATATATATACTAAATTAGTTACATATATTCATGTCCTTTCAACTGTGTTATTTCCATTAGGCCATTTCCAGATGTGAACTGGTAGTAAATAATTTTTTTGTTTTTAATTATTTTCATTTGAACTTCCATATTATACTGTTAACTTCACCAATTTGCCTTACCGTCTATTAGAACTCAATAGTTTTAATTTATGAACTACAGAGTTTTAATTGACCTTAAGGCAAATTTGTGAAAATAACCGTATGATTTTTATTTTTAATTGTATCTATTGATTATAGAATTTCGGAGTTTTATAACGGTTCAATTGTGACGCACAATTTCGTCGTACAGGCGAATTATGATAGATCTAGCTGGATAGAACATCTAAAACGTCATATCTTACAGAAAATTTCACGCTGTTCACGAATATTTCCCAAATTAGGTAATGGAAATGAAGTCTCAAATGTAATGTAATGAATTAAATCAAGCACGTCTCTTTCAAACACCATAATATACTATTGTATTATTTTATGGTGGTCCTCCGGGCCGGAACGGGTTTTTTTTCTTTTTTTGCATAAGGTTGACGTACCAATACTTTGCAAGTAAACTAATCATTTCTCAATTAATAAATGATTAAGCTATTGTTGCCACACTCGTATCTTTCTTAAATTTAAATTAATTTAATCATCTATTAATGCCGAACTACGTGTTACCAGTTGTCCTGAAAGTTAATAGAAGTTATTATTACAATATGTTTAGGATAGGCGAAGTACGAGGTCCACAAAATAAAATCAACAACCAGTCATAACTGAATTGCTGAAACATCAAATGCCCAATTTTTTTTTTCCGAAAATTAGTTTTTTATTTTAACATGTGTTGTTCACAGACTTTTAAGAGGTACAGAAACCGAAAAACAGAGTATTTATAACAGTTGTAAGTTGGTGTGTATTTCAGAAACTACACCACTAGTCCTGGACTTGCGTGTTTTCTGCTATTCGTATATGTTATTTGTTGAAATGGCCGCTAGGTGTTTCAGCCAGAAGTTTCCATTTTGTTTGTAAGTAACAAGGCCATTATTCCTGTATTCTGTTTTAATTATTTTCTAATTAATGTAATTAGACTGGGGGAGGGGGGAGGAGGGCAAAACACAAATCACTGCCTTGCTTGAGTTTTTTTTATGTTGATTGCATAAGGTCGCTTTCATACGATAATGCATTACTTTCCCCACAGAGGCCATTCTTATCCCACTTCTATTCGAGATTTTCATGTTGTAAAAAGATAAATGAGAATGAAAGATTGTATTTTTACACTTAAGCAATATGAAAACTTAATTTTAGAACCAAATGCCAAGAATAAAGTTGAAGTTAAATCTTTATTATCTGATGATGTATTGCAACATAAAAAATTAGCCAAAATTTTACGGTGAGAGCACCTGCCAAAACAAAAGGTAGAAAAATACAACCAAAACAAAAAATTACATTCGCCATATCACAATAGATGGTATTTAAATATTCAAAAGGACATGTAGATGCTGCGGAAGTAAAAAAGTACGTTGATGAACTGGGTTCTCACATATTTGCTTTAATAATAGAAGTTGGAACTATTCCTGAAGAACTCGGATAGGCATACCCACAGAATTTTGTTTGTATTAATTTAAAAAAAAAATGAAGATATTAAAAAAATTAAATCTTCCAAGAAATGAGGAGGTAAATGAATTTTATTCAAATATATTTTCCCTTCCCATTACGGAAGAAGATAAAAAGACGAATTAGATTTTTAATGCTATATTTTATACATGTTATCATTATCTATCTTTTATTTAACAATTTTATGCAACATTGTATCATTTATTTCGGTCTATGATTACCTGTTGACTTTAAAAATACAGGACGCCTGCAAGTACTCGTATTCCAATGAATTTCAGAAACCACACAAGTATACTACATTTATATATATATATATATATATATATATATATATATATATATATATATATATATATATATATTTTTTTTTTTTTTTTTTTAAAACAAACTACGGTGAAATCTATTAGTTTTGTTATTGTAGTCAAATAGTTCTGATATAATCATTCAAGAAATTAAAAATCAGCTCTCCAAATCAAGCAGTGAGGTAGGCAATATGTTTTTTGACCCTCCTAAAAAAAAAAGAAGTCAGAATTGGACATGTGCTGTTTCTGCAATTCGCAATTCAGACTTAAATGGTAATGAAATGATCGAAAAAAAGGAATAGAAAAACACTAATAAAAGGTTTACTCATACACAAGGTAGCAGATGGAACAAACAGAGTACAGCCAATCAACGACGAGATGCTATCAGGAATATTGGGTTGAGTACTGATCCAGAGGATCTGCGGTATCAAATCAGAGCAGCGGAGTATGCTTATCTACAGACCAATCGACTTTCGAGTAACACCTCTCTCTTTGTTCCTTTATTCATATGCAATCATTCCCAACGGCGCAATATCTGGAAATGCTACCTTCCGAAAACCGCTTGGTTCTTCCTTGGTATTATATCTGATTGAAATTGGTTCGGTATCGGGTAAATAATTAAGAGTGCAAGTGCACTATCCTAGAACACGCAAGAAAAACGTCTGCCATGTAGATCAGTACAGATTCCTAACCATTTGTATTACGAACATAATTACCGTTTTCGAAATATAGGCGTGTCAAGGAAGATCTATTTGCGAAAGCGTAAGCGAAAATAGTTGATGGAATTAGATAAAACTGGTTTGGAACCATCTGGGTATCTTCCCGCACAACCTCTAATAATTTCTTCAAAATCTGATTAAAGGTATTAGGTGTTATATCCATCACGTGGATTTAACTACAGACAGGCACGAGACTGAATTTGTTCCTCAAAACATAAAACGCGAGCGGAAATTTCCGATTCTGAGGTCATAATTTTTTTTCAGTTCCTGTATAAATACAGCGTTTCTTACCTTCGGTAGTGAGGAAGCGATAAATATGAGACTTTAAGTCCTGGAATAACAATAGGTACATATCCAAAAACAACAGAGGATTCGAAATGCCCAGAGATGTGTACAAATACATATGACATAGCAGTGTACATTCACTACTCGCTACCTATGCCCATCCTCAACCGTTCTCTAAGCACATAATTAGCATCAGGCAAGCTAATAATACTCCAATCTGATTAAAACTTAAAACATACAGTAAATTAATTATTTCTTTAATGTCTGCAGACGTTTCGAGTTTTTACTGAGTGAAAAAGCCCTTGACATTCATATTAGTTTTCTCCATAAATGTCAAAAAAGCACTTCATCGCCGCTTATCTAGGATAAAATACGAATAAAATTGAATTATTCAGTTTAAGAAATGGATAAAAATGATTGTGACAATAAGAACACGCTTGCAAGAAAAAAGAAATACACTAAAGGGAATGTCCGTCTATGGAGCGGATAGATTTATAATATAGAGGGTTATAATCTAGGAAACGATTCCTCTAAACACTGGATGATACCTGAACTGCACAGAAACACTCTCCTAGAACTCCCAACAGGGGGGAGAGGGAAATGACGAATTCTCGCCCTACAGCGGAAAACAGATGAAACTATATCCGCCAGTGAGGCGGTTGTTCCGTTCTAAGGTTAAAGACGGAACACCATAACAAAAGTTATGTTAAATTTAAATCTTAAAAGCAATTGCTTGAAAAATAGATTTTTTTTTTTAAATTATCTATCTTATTAACAAATAGCTACTAAATTAAACAATCTTAATTTTCTGCCTTAATTCCACAGAAAGTGAACTAGAACCTATTGTTTTATTAATTTAAAAAAAAAAAAATCAAGAAATATAATGTCTATAATATTGACTTTTTAAAACAGTGTTAACAATTATTTTTTTTTTTAATAAAACAATAAATTAATTGTTTGTTTAATATTAATTGAAATTAGGAACACTCTAAACACATTGCCATGAGTCTCTAAAATACCCGTAAATAATTAGCCGTTCAACGTTTCGCCAAATCAGATGTCAGGACAGAAAAAAAAAATATGGTGGGCGAATCACACAACTTTCACTTGCCCTCCTACAAAAAAATGTCTATTTAGTTTAACTATTGGGGCGCAACCATTCTGCTTACTACATATAGTTTTTTTCAAATTTAAAATAATTTTCAACTTTGAAAATGAAATCCATGAAGTTTCCATGGAATTTTATTTAGTCTTCATGGAAATTAAAATTAAATAACATAAAAGTAGAAATTATTAAACTACAACAACTACTTAAGTTTATGCATTTTTCGTCACTCTCCATTAATTTCTACGGCATTATATGCTAGATATTATTTTTCATAAAATCTTTAGCTTTCCAACGGTATGTTTTGCATCTGTACCGCTACTCTTATTTCCGGTAATTTATTTTCAACGTGGTAAAATATTTCTCCTTTAGTAAATTATCATTTTTTTTTCATAACGTCTATTTATCCATCCTATATTACTACTGACCAAGAGAAACGGTTAAATATTTTAAATAAAAAAAGAAGAAGTTACTTCAGAGGAATCCATTTTGACAATTCCGCATTTAAGCCCTGTCAGACTTCAGGGTATGAATGAGGATTAAGACCATTTAGTTGTACATTGATATAACGAGTTTGGTCAAAATCGTTTATGCCTTTTTTAATAACTTAGAAACTTGAAAAAAATTGTAAAATCGTTAATGTAAAGAGGCACTTCCGGTAAGCCGATTTTAGGTAAAAAGCTGCTGTAATATCACAGGCACATATATTCCTACATTAAATACAGAATTTCAGTTTCGTACAAATTTTCGTTTTTGAGCTAGACTTACTACATACACACTCAAACAAACAGACCATTTTGCGAGACTTGATTATTTAAGCTCAGGGGATCTTGAAACATGTATTTCAGTTGGAAAAACGGATTAAAAAATTGTTCACAATTGAAATACTTTCCCTTACTATATAATTCATATATATAGGTAAGGGAAAGTAAAAAAATCTTGTATGCTAACAAATATTTTAAATCTCATTTTGATATTTTTTTCTTATACTTATATTAATTAATTGAAACGTTCTATTTAAGAAAAATAAATATTAAATAGTTATTCATTGATATATGAAATTTGTACTTATAAAAAATGGAGTGAGGGGGGAGGGGCTTCTAAGCGTGAAATTCTGATTAATATTTGTATACATTATTAGTATATGTGTATAAATAATTAAAAGCCTCTAATTCAAATAATATTGAGTTTGAATGCAAATGAAATTCAATAAACGTAATTAAAAGCCCTAGCGCTTTCGACTTCAAAGAAAGTCAAACATTTGGAACAATTTATCAAATACTCACTTTAACACCGAACTGTTTGTACTGGCACCTCAGCCAAACATCCTGCTACTCAAAAGCCACTTCAATGAGTTAATAAAGTTTAAATATATAATTAATTAACTCTCCAGTTTGTTAGTCATCGTCCTTTCCTCTTATCGTTAAAGCATAATTTTTTGCATATGTAATAATTTAAAAATTGTGTCGATAGAACAAATACAAATCTGGTGCGCGCATCACACAACTTTCACTTCCCACAATATACGAGAAAAAAAAAATTAAGCTTCCATTTTACTTCCATTGAAATTCCGTTTAGTTTCCATTAAATAATATAAAAGTAGAAATTATTATCTACAACAATCGCTTATGCGTCTTTCGTCACTCTACATCACATTCTGCGACATTATAAGTCAGATATTCATTTTTCTAAAAGCTTTAACTTTCCAACGGTATATTTTACATCTGTATAGCTACTCTTATTTCCGGAAATATTTCTATCCGGAAAAATATTTCTAATATTTTAGTAAATTATCAAATTCTATCATAGTGTATATTTATCTATTCTTTATTACTCCTGACAACGAGAAACAGTAAAATATTTCTCCCCCCAAAAAAACTGAAGGTAGTTCTGAGGATGTCTTATTAAAAATTCTCCTTTAAAGCCCTTTCAGGCTATTTCAATAAGGGATAAGACCTAGCTGATACTAAAGACCATTTAATTATACATTGATATAAAGAGCTTGGTCAAAATCATTAGTTGAAGAACTTATTAAAAATTATAAAATCGTTGATATAAAGTGCTGTAACGCCACAGGCATATACCAACCTTACATTTTTTTTTTGAGCTGGACTTACCACATAAAAGGAGGCATTCGAATGAGGATAGAGAAAAAGGATGGCGGATATTAGGGGGAAAGGAATCCCATAGGGTAGAAGAGCGGGCTAGAAAGGAACGTTCAGATGTGCGCGATCTTGTTTCCTGTGCGTGGACCATAATGTGTGTACATACACACTCACACAATCAGATCATTTTGCGAGACTTGGTTATTTGGACTTAGAGGACCTTAAAACAAGTATCTCCGTTGGAAACTCGGATTCGAAATTTATCACGATCGCTAAACTTTTTCTTACTATATAATTAATATATAGGTAAGGGTAAGAAACAATTGTAGTTAGCATACGTCACCATTTTGTCGAAATCTGTTTAGCTCCAATTAATATAAAACTAATTTACTTAAATTCAATTAAAATCGGCTAATTGAAGATTAATTAATTACGAACGGACGAATATTTGGCCAGAAACTCCTCATCCTATTACCGTCAGACATAGCTCTAGACCCTCCTACTTGGGCTGAAGGCTGGTCCCAAAATGAAGATTAATTGCAAGAAGGGACCCATCCCTCAAGGGCCTCTTGGGAACTAAATAAGAAATCTTTACCCTGATAGAAAAAATCCAATGGAAGAGAAATCGGAATTGTAATCTGATTAATTTAAAATAGTGCGTTGATGAATATTAAACACCAACAAAAAAGAAAAGAAAAAAGAAAGCAACAAAATGAATGTTTTAAAAACACGTATATATAAATAAATATACGATTGGATTCTATTATATTCGTATGAAACAAATACAATTTTTTTTTTTTTTTTTATCAAATAAAAATAACTTATGAACACACAAACTTCAAGACAAGGAATTACTTTTTGGATAATTATACATCATAAAATCAGCATCAAATTCGAGAATCTACAATATTTTTTAATATTAAATCAATAACAACGAATTTCTATATGAGGAAGCTATGATAATGGATATCAATCCTTTGAATATCATAGATATTTTAGAAGGATCGAAAATTTTTGTTCTCGGGGGATAGCTGAAAAAATAAAATCGAATGGGGCATAATATTGATTGAAATCTTTGTTATTCGTTTTCTTCAAACTCAAGCAATTGTATAATATTTTTTACAAGGAGTGCAGAAATGATCAGAAAATAACAGAGGCGAGGAAATCTAAAATATATGTATCCGAATTTCAACTTTTTCATCCTTCATAATCTTTTAATGGGCCATTCTAGTAAAAAAACATAGATATAAAAGCTGCATTAAAAAAAAAATATTGATCAGCAACGAACAAGGACATTTTACACCGAAATTGTGAAGATGGGATTTTTACACGAAAAATCGTAACTTCAGATAAAATAATTATAATAATAAAATTGTAATCAATTTGAAAAAAAAAATCGATCCAATATGTATTGTTATTTCATAAATATGAGATTTTATTTTTCTCGAATTTGAATAACCTTGTTTTCTATTTTTATAATAACTGTTTAGACAAAGGCCTATATAACATAAAATGAGAATTATGTTGAAAATACCCTAAAAATGTATTTATAATATTGCTTACAGTTACGATAACTGAAAAAAAAAATAAAAAGTTTCATGTAAACCTTGTCTTCCGTAAATTTATATATACGTATTATAATATAATATTTTTTTTAAAATTGGGAAACAATAATAAATAAAATTAAAAAAAAAATACCTGAGTTTTTTTAAAGCTATACTACATTAAACTATTTATAATTTATTAATATATCTCTAAAAACTTACAATTTAGTAAAACTAAATTATGAGTAAGATTTATGTTTTAAAAAATATCTATATAGCCACGGCTGAAATACTACCGACAAGGTAATTTGTACTTCCTTTACAAGAAAAAAGTAAATTTTGGTTAATATCACCTATAACTAGCCTTTATCAAGTGGGTACCTGGCCCTTCATTGGGTTGGGGGATAAACCTGGCGGTTGAGCATAGATGCTGACCACATCAACTCTTTGAATAATTGTTGATCAAGAAACAGCACTTCCTTACAAGTACTGAAACCCTTCAGACCCAATATGTGTTTGGTTTATATATTTACCTCCTAAAAATCATTAATGAAAGGCATTCCAGTATTCTCATGTAATGTAATATTTTTATGGTAATATATTACTATAAGGCAACCAATTATTATAGTCACTAATCTTGAATGAATTAATAATCTTCATCTGTCAACGTCTTAGCCTCTGTAAGTTTCGATAATATCAAGTGTAAATGACGTATAAATAATAAAAAATCTCATTTATTTTTTGTGCTAATTAAAATACTTGGAACATTTCTACGGACATGACGGTAAAATATTGAACAAAAAACATATTTTATTAAAACAATATATTATTCATATCCGTCATAATAGTGGTCTATTAACAATATATAATAAAATAAACGTTATAATACAAAGAGCTACGAGAAGGATAAAGGATGAAACGAACTCGGCGAAGCATGTGAGGCCAAGATCCTGCATGATCTGAGGGAAGAATTCCAACCTTTATTGGCGAATCTTGCGGTATGCTGGATGGGTGTTCACTTCATAATGGTAAAACAGGGGGTTTGGAGGTATTTAGCATATTTCAGGAACCCAGTTTGTGGTAACCTACCTCAATAAATTGGTCGGAAGGCTAACTGCAAAGGAATTTCTTATATAGAAAAAGGGGTCTGAAATTATTCATGTTGGTAAGAACATAAATAAAATTAAATGATTTATTTTTTTATTTGCTACTATAACTATACATAGTCAAGTAAAGAAAAAAAAGGTGATGAAAAGACTTAAATACAGCTATCTATGTGCGTTTATTATATGAAACCGTAGTAGAACACATTTATCACATTCGAATATGACACATCTTCATATGATATTTTCATTAAAAGTAATAATAGAACCGGTAGAAAACAACCGGGGAGATGGTATATCTTGCAGTATAGACGACATGGTTGGTAGACATCTTAGAGTTTCAGTCGAAATTTAGAGTTAACAAAGGAAGAAATAGATGATTCAAAACGCCTTAATATCCAACGGTAATAACGATCTGAAATCGCTTTTAAAAGTTTATTATACTTTACCCAATTCAAAGTGCTGAGAATGGATCATTAGTTGAAATAATTCACGATCAACGATAGAATACCTATGTTCACAATAGTATCTCAATCCAGAATTATGCTACGAATTTATAGATAACTGACAATGATAACATGTAGCTTAAATCAATGATAACATGCAGCTTAAATGATAAAAAAACTTAAGGAATTTCTGCAAGAAGAAATCCTGATTTTTACAAGGTGTTCGTTGATGGTAAATAATCTTTAAAAAAATCCTGGAGATTTCAAGAAATCATAGAAAGCAGTGAAAAAAAATTAAAGGATCTTTAGCTCGGAATTGGAATAAACTAAAAATGAGTATATATATATATATATATATATATATATATATATATATATATATATATATATATATAAAATATAAACTAATATCATTAAAGCAGAAACATGCAATGAGGATGGGCAAATATAGTTGGAATATATTCTCAAGGAAAGACTTAGATATAAACTGATACACGCGTTACTAAAACGATGAACATGGCATGTATGTTATATAACGCCAACCGCTGGATGTAACATTGTTTGAGGGAGCATCGATGTACGAACTTCTCCAAGTTCAACCACTCGAAGGACCACTGTCAGCCTCAAATAGTTCGTCAACCGAACTCAGAGTGATACCACTGAGAGCATCTCTTAGTGGCCTGTCTGTACTCAATAAAACAGAAACATACCTTACATAAATCTAAACTCACTTTAAGCCAATTCAATGTGATTATTGCTAATGCATTCCACTGTGAAGAATATTTACAATTAATATGACCAGAGTGGATACGAAATAATAACGATTCTTCTTCATGATATAAAAATGGCCTTTTACTGCTATAACCTACGGAAAATACCGAGAGTATTTAATACTTTGAATTGAAAGATGAAAGAAGGCCTGGACCTGAGTATGCGCTTTAGTGCCACCAAGACAGGATACGACCATAAATTTAGATGAGAAGTCTCTGAGTTCAATTGGTGCACAAAAAAAGATCCAAATATTTCAAAAGTATTGCTTATGTTCTTTTTTCATGCTCTTCATTAGCGCCCTGTGTCTAGCCGCAAGACCAGTACGTACCTCTTGTCCGTTCCTCATCTTGGAAATTCGTACCGATGGCGGTTTGGAAAGATGTTCTATCGTGTGCGTCTTCTGGTCTTACGCACATTTCTTCAAGATCTTTCTTGAAGTTAATGAATCAAGAAATTTTTGTTTTGGGGTTTGAGCCGAAAACTTTAAAAATGCCGTTTGTCCATCCTGAGCCATCAATGCGTCGTATGTGATCATGAAAGCGAGCTAAGCGTCTGCGTATTTATATATTTATTTTTTTATATTGCACCTGGCATAATTTATAAATAAAATTTATATTAAAGATTTGCTAAACTGACAATAGCATATTTTCAATAAGATAGATTCTTCCGTATGAAGATTCATGGGTGAGAAAAAAAATATAAAAAACGAGTTATACGTTTTTTGAAATAATTTTTTTAACTTATCTACGTCCTAAAAGTTTTCCATTTTAAAACAAACGAATTTCCGATTTTTACATTAACTTTTGCGAAAGGAAAGTCACTCCTAAAGTCCAGCGTGCTGACGACATCAGAGACTTTGAGTTGGGATTCAGTTAAAGCAATCTAAATAGTTTAGTTGAAACTAACACCCACTTCCTGGTACAATCCAAAGGCAAAAGGAAAACTTTTTTCTTTCTCTGATTGTTATACAAGCATTCGTTTCATAATATTTCTGAAACACTAGATGTGTTAATCCTACGACTAGTCATAAAGTCATAAATTTGACATTACAATTGCATAGGGCCCAATGTTAAGAAATAAAATAATAGAATTTTACAAAAAAAAAAAAATGAATTGAGATACTCGATATAATAATTACGTAAGGTCCATTATTATTAAAGCATTGTACAAATCCATAATAATGTACTTTTTAAATTAATCTCACACAAAAAACATCGGCAATAAAAAATTTCTAAAGAATGTTTTAGTTTTTTATTAGTAGTTTAGAAAAGAATCAGGGATCCGTCGGAAATGGAGTGACAACAATTATGAATCTATCAGGAATCAAAACTATTCTTACATGAATATATGACTTAATTATATATGACTTCATATATTACGTCACTTGTTGGCATTTTTTATCGCCCTCCTTTACAATGTCACGCTGAACGCACTCTTCCTTCATCACATCACGGCATTAAAATTAATTTTGCAAGGGCTTAGAATAAAAGACCATTCGTGGCGTGTTAGGGATGTGCTAATACCCCGTGCGTATCGTCACGACCTGGTACACGGAGAAAAGCGCTTTCCACCTGTTGCGGCAAGACGTGTGGTCGATATCTAGTAGAGAAATTAATAACCAAATTGAACATAATTAAGTATATATTATATTAACATAACGAAGATATATTTCAGGGAAAATAAATTTTTTAAATAAAATAAAGAAAGGGTCTACATTTTTGATGATTTGAAGTGTTAGTCGTAGCCCTGAGGTCATGCCTTAAGCGGTCTACACACATCGGAACATCGGTTCGCGAACAACGGATCGGCGAAACGAAGTTCGGATCGTGGCTCTCTACACACTATACGAACAAACGAAAAACGTACGAACCGTTGCTCGTCAGTTCTGCACACATGGGAACTTGGTTCGCTGAACCGTTGTTGGAGAACCGATGTCCCCATGCGTGTAGGCCGCTAAAGAATATTTATATTTTACGTCTTGCACGTATTAGTGCAGGCTCGGTTGTATACATTTTGATGTAAATTGCCAATGGACTTACTCAACGTGATAATTAGGAGAAAAAAAGTAGAAACAAATTATATATGTTTTAGATGAAATCGGCATGTAGCGAAATTCATAAAGTTGCCGAAAAGTGTTTTATTCACTTTAAAGATTTTTTTATAGAAAATAAAAAATAGTACGCAATAACGTTTTGAAATGCGAAAAAAATGAGTTTTAAACAATTGAAGTCGGTCAACAACTTTTCACAAAAAAAAAAAAATTAAAAACCGCTAAATATGGCCATTTTTAAACATTGTATTACAGGACTTGTAATTATTGGAGGAACTTGTTTTAGGGCCTAAATTGTTGCTTTTGTTAGTTTCCATCTATAATACAAATTGTATGCAAAAAAAATATATATATATTTCTCGGAAATTCAGAAAATGTAAAAAAAAAATGTTCACAAAAAAGATTTGAACAAGAGCCAAAATGGTCCTAGAGCCATTTTTCAAAGCGCTATTTGTTCCCGAGGAGTTTCTCTGCAACCCTATTTTAAAGAATTATATGTGAGCTTCGATTAAATACCTAAAAAACGCGTTTGAACATAGGGCTCGTTCTCGCTTCGGCTGCTAATGGCGAGATTGAAGAGGAAGCGTCGAGGGGTGGGGATAACTCTCTGACGGCCTGGCATCGAGCACTGGAAAGTAATAGAAAGAGCCTCCCCCCTCCCTTCGTCACTTCTCCTACACTATCTCGCCATTACCAGCCGCAGCGAGAAAGAGGCCTATGGAAAAATGGCTCTAGGACCAATTTGGTCCTTGTTCAAATCTTTTTTTCGAGAACACCTGTTTTTACATTTTCTTTATTTCCATGAAAAGTTATTATTTCTGTTACATACAATTAATATAGGTAGGCACTAACAAAAGCTACAATTTAAGCCCCAAACAAGTTCCTCCGATAATTACAAGCCCAGTAATAAAATATCCATATTTTGCGGTTTTTAATTTTTTTTTGCGAAAGTTGTTGACCGGCTTTAATAGCTTAAAACTCTCCTTTCGCATTTTAAAAATCTGTTAAGTACTATTTTTATTTTTCTTAAAAAAAAAAAGTTCACATCTTAAACTTGAAAAAATGACTTTTCGGCGCCGTTATGAATTTCATTCACCATGCTGTTACATTTCGATTTTATCTAAAACATATACAATTAGTTTACACAATTTTTCTCCTAATTGTCACGTTTAGAAAGTTCAATGGCAATTTATTTCAAACCTTAAATAAATAATAATAATAAATTTTTAGTATTTACAATATATATATATATATATATATATATATATATATATATATATATATATATATATATATATATATATATATATATATATATATATGAGGTTTCAAGTCTTAAGAGCTTATAAGCACTCTACTTCAGCACTACAATGGAATCTAAAATATAGGCAAATAAAAGTAATACCTTACAAGAGGGAAAAACAAAAAAAAAAAAAAAAAAATCCTCTAAAAGAGAAATGACAGAAAAATACATATATACACATATGTAGTTAATTTAAAGTACAATTTATTTAATTTACTTGTCTTAAAAATAATAATAATAATAATTAAATAAAAATAAGATATTTGTATATTTTTAAATAAAATAATAATAATGAAAAAATAAACACATACATACACATATATAATTAACTTGTAGTACAGTGTGCTTAAGTGTCTTATGTTTATAAACTTTATAAGGTAAATTTTTGTTCTGCAACATTTGCAATTATTTATAATATATCATGCAAGCGTTTGACCACACTGGGCAAGCATAGCATACAATACGTCTGATGCATAAGTAATACAGTATTTTTTTATTTATAATACTGAACTTAGAATATTTGGATAAGAGAGGAAATAATTTTTGGGTGACCCCTACAGCTTTTTTTATTTGAGTATCGATACGATTAGTGAAGTTTAATCTAGAATCTAAGTGAACTCCTAAGTAAGTGACACATTTAGACCAAGCTAGTTGATTTCCATCAACTGTCAAAAATGAATATATTTATTCATTTATTATTATTATATATTTAATATCTTTACTCTATCGCGCCTGGACTATATAGCGTAAACGGAGGTCTGAAATAACGCTGGAAATAAGGTCCGACAGTGATCAAACAAAATTGAGAGCGTGTATCATTGACGGCTGAGTTAACCCTCTGTTCTTCAGGGCTCTGCGTCGGCGGCCTCTCCCGGCTCCCACTCACCTCCCCCCCCCCCCCCCCCCCCCTCACTCAAATTCGTCACCATCACCCACGTCAACAAAAGATCGACTCCCAACGCTTACGGCGGTCCTTTCAAGGGCTGTGAATAAAGTCACAGTATTTGAGAGAATAAGCACCCATTTATACTAAGTCTACAACGCGATGTATGGTGCTTGAATTGCTAGCTCCTTTCCACTGTTTGGGTTTGTTCGAGACAAAAGCATAATAGGGGCTTTAGAACCAGCGTATCTGCAGTTTCCTCTCATATGTCTCAAGTAGCCAATATGACAAAACAACAGTAACAACAATGCTTTAATTACGTAAAATAATTTTAATACTACAATGTAAAAAAATTCTGTGTGTATTTCCATTTTAGTAAAAAAAAAAAACAAAAAAAAACTAAACGGTAATAATGATATCCTATTCATTCCCTCTGTTAAATTCAGTATATGCATATATTTACAATAGGATTTTTTCTAAACCTCAATATATTGTCAAGTATTACAATCTACAATATTGAAGGAGAGTAAGTAATGTATATAAATGTATCCATTGATACCTTCAAAAAAAATAAAATAAAACAATAACGAAATAAATAAATTGTTGAAATAATAAAACTAAAGTTAAAACATAACGCATAAAACCATAAATGCAGTCATAAACAATATTCACGCACAGCCCAGAAAACACCAAACTCAGCTTGTCCCCTCACTCGTGGAAGGTTAAATAGATCTTAAAAATACTCTCTCAACCGTTTCACTGTTGTGGAAAACCTGTCGAGGCTGGCCTCTAAGTCGTAGATGCTTAGGACTTGGATGAGAAATATGGTCACGGCTTGAACTATAAAATATATAATTAAAATAGTTGCAATTTTGGAGGATTATAGAGATGAGATGAATTAGACTGGGCTAAGGGATTGGGATGATGAGAAAGATTTTGACAAAGTATAGAAAACCAGACAGAATAATGCCTAAAATATGTAAAGATACTGAGGCCATGATGTATTGTTGGTTGCATAGCAAGAAGCATTGACTATTGATTGAAGGATTTTGGTCTGAAAGGAAAGTATGTAAATGCTTTAACAGTCCCCTAATGTTCAAGCACGTAGTTACAGTTATGCTTCGGAATAGCCTTGAGCTGTTTGCTATCGATTGAAAAATGTAAGATGTACGTAGCCTATCTAGTTTGCCAATTATCGAATTAGCTCTTGTCTTCAAGGTCTATTATGCGGGTCCTATGCTAACTCTTGTGTCCAATAGGAAGCCAAGACACCCGACTGTATCTGTAAAGGATAGCGACATGGTGTTGAAATGGACTAGGGGACAGGATATGCGGCGGAGGGTGAAAGTGAGCATGCTTTTATTTTGATCCAATTATTGCACCATTGCAATCAGTAAGAAATGCCTGTAGAAGTTATAAGATAGAAATTTCATTAAATAAATGGTAAATGTACCCCAGAGGTAGGGTAGGTATATCGGCGGTGTAGAATTTGCAAGACGCTACCTCGTGAAACTCCGCCATTAAATGGATAACAATTCCGCAGCGGAAAGGATGGTTCAAGAGATATGAACAAAGAAAAAGAAATAGGATTTGAGACAATTGGGTTTTGGTTTGATCTTGAAGAGCGATCTGGCGTGTTATACATGGTCAAATGCTTGAGCTATGCTCAGAAATGCATCCGAACATATTGATTACATTTATGATTCGGTTTCGGTTTCGAGTTCCCATGAAATAGTTTTTAACAGAATCCAAACCGATGTGATCCGAATAATGCGTTTTTACATGTTAGTTCCTTTAATAAGATAAACACCTTAACCAATTAATCTATTATTTTGCCATTTAACATCTAAATTAATAAAAAATTATTATTTAATCTACAAGACATAGCAAAAAAACATAAGTAAATAATATAAGGCTATATTTTTTTCAGGATTCATGGAAGTAAACTACTCATACAGTCTGAGTGTCCAGTTTACATGGCTATAGTTGGCAGCTACCGGTTAGTAGATCAACGTCTCTTGTCTGTGTCGTGTCTTCCCCTTGAATACTACCGTAGGTGCGTTAACCTCTTTATAGCAATAACCATAACAAAGCTCCAATCCATCTAAAGTTTTAATTTTTATTTATTTATAACAAATAACGAATTGAAATAAAAAAAAAATTATGGCGTGAGTGGCCATTAACTTTTACTGGCAAGCCAAATTACTCTGTAACCGATTTCGACCAAAACTTTTCGTGTGATTCTACATTGAAAAAAGTAGACACTTATCCACCCTCTCCCTCCAACTAGATGGGCTCTAGGAGCTGAGGAAAAAGATAAAACACACTCAAAATGCTTTATTTTATATTTCGAGTCTGAAAAATTATATCGTTTTTCCAGCAAAGCACCCGTTTCTTAGATATATTAAAGGAAAAAAATTATCGATTATTGGTCAAATAAATATAAAAAAACATAAATATAAATATTTAAAAACATTGTTAAGTAAACTAGTCTTATAGATTTTTTCACGCAAAAAAAAAAAAAAATAAATAAACGATCGCAGATTTTGATTCACCACACAAAAAAAATCTTAAGTGTTGAAAAAATCAAGAAAAAAAAAATGTTTTCAGTTCTGCGGGTGGTTACAATTTTTAAAAAGCCACAAAATTGTGTTTGGGTTTGTAGCTCTGTATTTCGTTTATTCGCACTCGATAGAAAAAGGGTTGTTTCATTTTTCCTTTTCATAGGTATAAACAACAATGGCATTATCTAAAAAGTTCTGTGTGAAAAAATATGATTTGCAAATTAAAACAAATTTGAGGTTTTTTGCTGATAACGTTGGTTCTAAAACAGGTAGAAACGCCAGTTGTTTAAAAACTTGCCCTAAATTTGTATATTACGTGCATACAGGGTTTATCCAGGCCAGGAGGTAATTTCACACCGCATTTGCAACAAAAAAGCTCATTTGGTCTACGGTCCCATTCCGAACAGGGAAGGAGTAAATTTGTGTTATTTTAAAGTTGAAGAAGCGATAACAAAAAAAAAACTATTTAAGTTAGGCGATACCCGATCAATCATCGTAAACTAGACTAAGTAGTATTTGACTTTGTTAAGACCATTTGAAGGGGAAATTCGATCGGCTAAATTACGCTGTTCTATTTTTCGTAAAACCGTATATTTTTGTATTTTTGTTTATCAGCCTCCTACAAGACAACAGATTCTCCACTTTTAGAAGAACTTCCTTATTCAACAAGCTTTAGCCCCACATAAGTTAGGCTGAGGTCTTTTTCAGAATAGGCTGGGATTCACTTCCAGTTTTTTAAAACAATTTTATGATATGAAATTCTTACTCTTCAAACTACCAATGTTTTCAGCTAAAATAATTACAATAAATTATTGCAAAACTTTTATTTATTTATTTTTTTTTTGGAACCTGCAATTTATTTATTACATTAATTACTAAAATATAATTTTATTTATAAAAAAATATGTAAACTCAATTATTGAATATAGGTATAAAAAATTGAAATTCTTCTTTAATAAAATTACTTAATATTCCTGGCAATGATGATGTAAAATGCATTTTAATGAAAATTTATAACTAAATAAATTAGCATGGAATTAAAAATTATTAAACTAGGAAGTTTATCAAAAATGGGGAATCCGTTGTCCAGTAGGAGACTCATAAAAAAAAAAAAAAAAAAAATCAGGAATAATTTATGTATCAAGGCAACTGAATGATTTTAAATATTTCATCATTCATCGGGAATGTCAAATTGAAAACGTCAACATAATAAACAATAATTGAATTATAATGAAATAAATAGGTATATAGATTTTTCAATGGTATATATAACTCATACGTTTTTCAATTTTTTTTTTTTTCTGAGAAAAGTTACTTGCTGTACTTTGTGGAAACAATATATAGTAAAACACAACAGAAATATGATATATAAACGTTTTAATGGGAAAGCTAATGGCAAAAGATTATCCCCTAATAGTGGAGATTAGTTAGATGAAAGCTACTGAGAAATTTCCGAAAGAATGAAGTTAAGTTCTTGGCGACGAAGGCCATGAAGAAAGCCTGAGAACTTTCCCAGAATATGGATTTGGTATTATCAGAGCTGTCAATAAAATTAATTAATTAAAATTTAAGAAGTTGAATAAGCCGGTAAAACTGATAATTAGAAGGGAAGTGGAAAAGTCAAATGTTGATTCTAATACATTATGAGATGAAGAAAAACTAATGAAATTATTTAAAAAATCATTAAATATATTTTTATCAAAGCAGATTAATTAAAAATTCCTTAACTATGAAAGTGAAATTTTATGTTACATAACAAATTACATGGTGCATTATAATACCCATATTTATCCGAAACATCTTAGGCAAACACATCGATTGTTAAATAAAAATAGTTCTAGAAACGTTTATTTTTTAAAGAACAAGTACAGCAAAGAACGTGTAAGAGTGAAATGTTTTATAATAAAATGTGACCAACTGAATATTTCAAATAATAAATAAGAATGGGAGTCAGATAACAGATATTGAACTCAGAATAGTAGAAAAATAGGCATAATAATTTAGTTAATAATTAATACATCATTAAACTGTCGATTTTTGTTATTTCTTAATCTTAAAACCGTATAATACAAAACAAAATTTAAATAACTAAATATTTAGATTTTATCAGATAAAATTAAATAATTAGAAAGATGCCATCAATCCATTTGTGACTAAAATAAACAATACAGATACTTCGTCAATAGAAAGTTAATTAAAAAGCCAATCAAAGATTTTAAATTAACCATCATCTTTTACAGATAAGTACAGCAAAAAATGGAAATAGAAAACCCATTCTCATTGTCAAAACCTATAGGCAATATCAATTATGCCATTATTTGAAGATAATCAAGCGAAAGATTTATTTATTTAAAGTTAGACCTTCGGGGTGCTAGAGAGCCTATGATCGGTGCTAGATAGGGATTGTGCTAAGGGATTAGGATGATAAATAAGGACTTGAATAAATAAGTTTCTTAAATGTTTTCTATAGTAACTTCTGTACTTATTCTGATAATTTATTAATTTGTTAAATAGGTAAATAAATAAAATTTCCGCGGAATTCCCAACATATACATCATGACGTCATATGTAGATGTGAAGAGAACGGCAAAAATATGTAAATTATATTGATATATTTGAAGTATTCCATTATATAGTTTGAGATTAATCGCTTCAGAATTGATGTATATGTCGTGATATATATAATTAGCTGAATAGTTAATTAATGATTACATTCAATATGACAATTAGCATAATTAAAGGGAAATGATTTTGTATGATTCGCATGTAGGGGCAGAGCTTGGTTCGGAGTTCCCTGGGCAAATTGTAAATATTGTATGTAGGTATGAATGTGTTCAAGATGACTTATTTTATTTGTATTTAGCTTAATTTTTGTCGATCTTGATTCTTTACTCATTTCTTCATTTAAATTTGTCTAGTTAACGTACATTTTGTTGAGGTTAACATTTTTTTTTTACTGAACTAAATCAGGCTTTAACATCTTTAAATATTTCTTTATAAATATATAAATTTGACTTAATAAATGACTGAATATATAAATTACTTAGAACCACCAGATGAAGATGAAGTGACAGATGCTCTCAACAAGCTGAAAAACAACAAAGCGCCAGGAATTGATGGCCTCCCTTCAGAATTATTCAAGCATGGAGGAAACGAACTCATCAAACTCCTTCACAATTTACTGATAAGCATCTGGACTGAGGAGATTATACCAACGGATTGGAAGAAGACTGTTATATGCCCAATACACAAAAAGGGTGAGCTACTGAAATGTTCGAACTACCGTGGTGTGGCTTTGCTCCCTTGCGCATATAAAATACTTTCCAACATTCTGTTTCAAAGACTTTTACCGTATGCAGAGCGAGAACTGGGTCAATATCAGTGCGGATTTAGACGTGGTCGATCGACAATAGACCAAATTTTCTGTCTGAGAACCATTCTGGAAAGAGGGCGTGAATACAAACTTAAAACCCATCATTTGTTTGTCGACTTTTAATCAGCCTACGACACAGTAGATCATGCAAAGCTATACGAAGCATTAACCCATTTCGGAATCCCCAGAAAGCTAATAAAATTGATAAGGATAACGATGGAAGACATTGTTTGTGTTGTGAAAATTCGGGGCAACATCTCAGAAGAATTTTCAACAAAAAGGGGAGTGAGACAGGGTGATGCTTTAGCGTGCCTCCTCTTCCTAATAGTACTGGAAAAGGCTGTTCGAGACTCCAACATTCAAACATCGGGCACGATATTTAACAGGATGGTCCAGATTCTCGCTTTTGCTGACGACATTGAAATAATTGGACGTTCTCGGCAGGCGGTTACTGAATCCTTTTTGAAACTGGAGGCTGCAGCAAGAAATCTGGGTTTGATTGTCAATGAGGAAAAAACAAAATATATGGTAACCCAGAAGATCCCTCGGCAGGATCGTGATAGAGTAGATTTTGGCCCCTACAAGTTTGAGCAGTTTCAAGAATTCTCTTACCTAGGTTCGCAGATAACCAGCGATAACCGGATGGAGGAAGAGATACGGAAAAGGATTTTGATGGCTAACCGTTGTTACTATGGATTGAAACAGCACTTGAAAAGTCACTTAGTAACCCAGCGTACCAAGTTCATCCGGTATAAGACTCTCATCCGACCGGTTCTGACTTATGGATCCGAGACATGGACAACAACAAAGGCTGTGGAACACGACCTTCTGGTATTGGAACGCAGGATATTAAGAGGAATTTGTGGTCCAGTACTTGTAGATGGAGAATGGAAACGGAGGAAGAACCAGGATATCTACAAGAAGTTTGATGGCCCTGATGTCGTTAAATTTATAAAAGCAGCCCGACTCAGATGGGCAGGCCATGTTGCCAGAATGGGAGACGATATGATACCAAGGAAGCTTCTGACTGAGATCCTTCATGGTGGACGATGCATCGGAAGACCCAAGTTTCGATGGAGGGACTGTGTGGACACCGATGCAAAGAAGTTTGGAGTGAGAGACTGGATGGTGGCAGCAAAAAATAGGGACACCTGGCGGTTGCTGTTGGCGGAGGCCATGACTCGCTAGCGGTTTGTAGTGCCAAAAAAAGAAGAAAGAAAGAAAATATATAAATTTATTTAAGGATCAATATTGTAATAATATGATAGTAGAACTAGTAAAACATAGTAATACAACATATATCATAAAAATTATTGTTACAATGTCAGTTTATCACGTTTTAGTGCTGTCCTTAAAATCTGTCATGAATGTTACTTGAGGAATGCTATCTTGGTTAGAAAGGGATTTACGGGAAACTTTGTTACAATTGTTTGGGAAAGAATAGTCATTTTGTTTGCAGTTAAAATCAGATATGTGTTTTCTATATCAGAATAACATGGTCAGGATTTTAAGTGTTACCTTAATAATTTACTTTAAATGTAATGTTTTGAACATTCATTCAATTTAGTTTCCTGGTGCATTGCATTCATACTCAGCTAGCATAGTTTCAAAATGCCAAACCACATTGTTAGCCATTTATAAAATGTGTTATCCCAATTCGTAAGGAATGTTACTGGTCATGAGTGTTACCTTAAATGAGGAAAATCCCAATGAACCTCCTTACGAAGCAGTACGATGTTAAAGTTGAGGTATTTTAATTAAATCTGATATGAAGCTTAGAGACATTTATATAAATAAAATATTAGAATAAAAATTTATTTTTCTCAGAAAATAAGTTTCACTTACACAATTATCGCGCAAGTTTGATTTTACTCCAGTTTATAAACTTTTTTTAACCGATTCCAATTCTGTAACTCTCAAAATATACCTATATATCAATTATTTAAAAAAATACTCAAGAATGCGTTAAAGTAATTTTTTTTTTTTCATTTTCTAGTCTAGGCGTGAAAAATCACTTTAAATCGGAGAAATGAACTAGAATGTAATAATTCCATGTTACCGCAATGCTTTCTTAATAGTTTAAGACAAATTGTGGTATTTTGTAAAAATAATTTATGGACTGTGTTAAATTTCAGATATGATATTATTGCTCAAGATTTTTTTTCCAGGCAGTTTACCGATTTTCAAATCAAGCCTACTTGATGCAACAGCCCATTTGTAAGAGCCTCTAAATGAGCCAGGAAGCGGACGAGCATTGAGCTCTAACGACACGGAACTACCCGACCGGGCGCTGATGACTTCTGATGAACCGCCATCATTTCATTTACACAAATTCAAAGGGACACCCCTAATGCTTGTCATTGCTCTACTTTAGGGCAGGCAAAGGGCTCAAGGGATTTCATTAAATCGTTCTGCCCTCTTCATTCTTAAGCCCCAACAGCTCCATTCTACCTTGAAACTGCCTTCAAGCCCTGACACCGGAAATCGTAGGGGTTTTATTTTTGTTTGTATTGTACTGGTACTGGTACTGGTATTGGTGGGGGGAACTAGTCCGGCAAGTGGGCCTTATGGTCCTTTTTGCCAACCCCTGACGGCTACTTTTACGTCACCGCCGCGTACTAACCAGAGTGGGAGTGTCAAGATTCATTTCACGGGTTCGCCACGAAATAAATATTAACCGACCCAGGTGGGAATCGAACACAAAACGTTCCGAACCGGGCACTCTGGGACCCTCGCCCCAACGTACTCGGCCGTCACGTCCTCTTGTTTGTATTGTAAGAAAACATAACTTCTGTAGGATTTCGAAACTGAGTTAGAGGCCGATAATAAACGTTATTGCTTTGAAAACTCTTAACGGCATTCCATGTTAATTCGTTTCTTGAGAATCATTTATTTATTGATTGGTATAAAATGCAACATGCTTCTTTCCAGACCGTTGGGTGATAAAAGCTTTTATTTAACAAATATAACAATCAGACACACTCGATGGCAATAGGCTGTTACATATAAACATCATCCAAAATCAAAAAAAATAATCATAATAATTAGGGAAGCCTGCATCTGTAAACAAGAAAGAAAATCTTTTTTTAGCAAAAAGTTACTAATATGCAGGATTATCAATCAAATAAAGAAACGAAAGATCCACACAACAGTAATAAATGTACACATTCATACCTTAATTCCAAGGAAAAAAAAACTTAAAGATAATAATATATTAATAAATTCTGAGCCATTCTTCCTTTATTGTTTATATCTCATTGATACATCACCAACGTTTAAAGGCTCTTCACTTCATCTTCAGAGTCCTCTATATAAACACATTACATTATCTTTATTGCTCTAAAACGTTTGCTAACAAGCAACTGCATCCATTAAAAAAAATATATATATTATTACCTTACTCCATTGGAATATATTTTTTGTTGATTCTTATAATATTCCTGAGAGTCATTATATATATATATATATATATATATATATATATATATATATATGAGATCAATATGTACATTTTTTAAAACAATGAGTTACGTTATTGCCTTTGTCTGTTATCAAACTAACTTTGACTATCTGATAATTCCATTTGCTATAGTTGTCTTATCCCTCTTTTCCTTTGTTTATTTCGGTAATTTTTGTGCAATATTGATAATGTAAGGTGTTTATTTGGAAGACCCTGAAGATGAGGTGGAGAGCTTCGAAACGTTAGCGATGTATTAATAAGAAATATACAATAAAGAAAGAAGGTTATTTATAAATTTTATACTTCCTTAAATAATAAAACTACAACATATTAAAGATAATAATAAATAAAACTAAGACGTAAAAATCTGGTGCGATGCGCATTTCACTTTCACTTACCATCCAGATAACAAATAAATTTTAAAAGTTTCCATGGAAATCCCATTTAGTTTTCATGGAAAAATTTAGTTCCCAATATATAATAAAATAGTTGAAATTACGAACTACAACAATGACTTTATATGTTAAATATTAATTTTTCTAAACTCTTTAACTTATCAACGGTATGTTGTACATCTATATCAGTACCCTTATTTTCGGAAATTTGTTTTCAACCTGGGAAAATATTTCTCCTTTTTTATTCTTTTGTTAATAATAAAATTCTTTTATAGTTTACATTTATCCATATTTATTGCTACTAACAATGAGAGACGGTTAATTATTTCAATTGAACGAAATTGAAACCATTACTTTATAAGGTACTTTATAAGAAACCATTTAAAAAAAATCGCCAATAAGCCCTGTCATAATATTTCAGTGAGGATAAGACCTATCTGATATTAGAGACCATTGAATTGCACATTGTTATAACGAGTTAGATCAAAATCGTCAGAGCCTTTTTCGAGAAAATTATAAAAAAGTGTAAAATCAATAATATAAAGTTGCACTTCCGGTAAGTCGATTTTGGCGAAACAGTTTCTTTGACATTCCAGACGTATATCTAATCAATTTTCAATTTCATTTATGTACGATTCATTTTTGAGCTACACTGGTAACATACACACACACTCACACTAGGGATGTCAATAACTGGTCAGTTTTAGCTAATAACCGTTTTTTTTTTCGTTTTTTTTTTGTTCAAGTAACCATTTTTTACACTACCCGTTATAATCGTTTATGATTTTATTTAAATCCAAACCGGAGAAAAAATTGATTGAAAAAAAATTTTGTAAAAAAAAAAGAAAACACCTCAGGTAACGGACAACTACAACTGAAATTCCAGTGTTTATTTTACATTCACCAATAACGCAATAACGTTTTGAGTATTAAAGATTTCTTTTTATTTTATTATTACTCATTTTCTTTCTCAGCTTAATTCTCAGTCATTTCTCAGGTCTATAAGTTTGTAAGTATCTTTAAGATAATTAAAGACGTTAAAGGTTTTGAAATGTAAAAACATTGCTGAAAATTTAACTCTATAAGGACGCGAATGTGAAAAAATTGCTGATTTTAGCTCTTTCTTAAAAAATAGAAATCCCCAGCTCTGTGGCCTTAAAAAATTCCTTAAAATTACAGCACCTGAAACAAGAAAAATTGCTGACAGTTAAATACTAGGCTCTATAACCTTTATTATTATTTTTTTAATCCCTCCAAAAAACCGATTATGAAACATGGAAAAATTGCTGAAAATTTAATTACAGCTAAGTAGTTTAAAAAAAAAATACTTAAAATTGCCGAACTCGAAACGTAAAAAAATTGCTAACAACTAAACTTGCACGACTAAATTTATTAAACTTTAAAGCCGTCAGTGGATGGAGTAAATAGAACCATTATTCCATTTCATCTCACTTGGGTGAGATCCCATTTTGCGAGACTTGGTTATTTGGACTCAGGTGACCTTAAAACGTGTATTTCTGTTGAAAAAATGGATTCGAAATTTTCAATGATTGCAATACTTTACCTCAATATATATATATATATATATATATATATATATATATATATATATATATATATATATATATATATATATATATTTCATGTAAAGGTAGGTGAAAGTAAAAATAATAGTGAAATAAAAACGTTAAAAATCACATCCACACTTATTTACACCCAGTCTGGGACCTCTGAACCTTCAAACGCTTCTCTCCCGCCGCGTCACTTGTTTTAAAAGTCAGTGGAAGCTGAATGACAACTCTTAAGGTGCTAACACTCTGGAAATCGGCGGAGAAGCTGGAGAGCGCTAATTGTATTTTTTTTTAAAACAGATCTCCCACCGACTCCCTTTTCAACATTCGAGGAGGGCGATAGATATAAGTAAATCGATAAATTAGTACAACCGAATTCAGAAATTAAATATAGTCAATTTACATCGCCATGTTAATTAAATGAAACATCAAAACAAAAAAAATAAATAAATATAAACAGTTTTGGTGTGTTAAGATTGTTAAAATGCATTTAGTATTGGATTCTGTGTACAATCAACTAAATAAATAATATGTACCAATGATTTGTACTTTAACTGAACTTAACAAAACATTATACGAATAAAATACGAGGTAAACAATTTAAACACTAACATATATTACGAAGAAATAACCACCACCCACTGCAAAGACTCAACAAGCAGGGACTTAAGCCATAGGGGGAAGGGGGAAGGGGGAAAGTCTTAAACATTTTACAGGTCTTCATGACCATTTGTTTATGATCTATTTTACAGTCCACCAGGGGCCGCGATGTAATGGAAAAACCACCTACAAAGTACTTTAGCGGCGATAAGCTTTCCCCCGCCCACACGGGATATAATCTAAAAAGTAAATATTTAAGGAACCAATGGCGAAAACTTTAAAAATTCAGTTCGTAATTGCAGTAAAACTTAGAGACGAACGTGTGCTCTACTACTATATTTCATCATACTAGAGAAAGGAAATAATACAAAATGAATTTGTATTGTACTAAAAACACCATGTTCCAAACGATATAGAATAATAGTCTAGTAGTCAATGAAAGAATTGGATGCCATAATACCAATTTAGAAATCCTTGAAAACTGGATTTTTGATTGTAAGGTTTGTACAGCATAAGATCTAAGAAACTTCAGGTGCTGATTTTTCACTTCAAGAGCAACAAAAAATATATGGACCCTGGTCCGATTCCAAACAGAAAAGCAGACAATTTATTTTTTGTATTTTTTTAAGTGTCATGTTCTTTGTTGACTTTCATTTAGTCGTCGGTGTAAAATAAAACAAAACTTTATTAAAATTTTTTATAAATTAACCAAAATCATTCTGAAATTAAATATGAAATGAAACTGTCTCTAAAAATAGAAATGAAATAAACATCGACAAATTAAAATGAATTATGCTGAAATATTTAAAAGAAGGAAATAATTTTACCTCCGCACTAACAATAAAATATAAAACATACTTAAATTAAGCATATAATAATTGAAATCAATTTTCAAAAAGGCCAGAAAGGATACTGCAGGCTCTTGCACTCATTAAAACCGCGTCTGCCATTCTCCTGCTGGTGATATTTTTTTTTTTTTTTGGAATAAATTATTATTAAAATACGTAATTAAATTATATTAAATTATTGTATAATTTGATACGTATAACTATTTTGTATAAAATAATTTTATTAAAATAATTAATTTAAATATCATTGAATAAATATTTCAGCATTATTCATTTTAATTTGTCGATGTTATTTTATTTTTATTATTAGGGACAGTTTCGTTTCATATTTAATTTTAGAATTGTTTTGGTTAGAATTTACAGATATTTTTTGGTAAAATATTATTTTTTTTTCACAAAGAAGCTTTTTGTACTGTAGTGTTATTTTATTGGCTAGTAACAAAGTGAATTTAATAAATTTGATTCTCAATACTTCTCTGTTTGGTAAACCTGAATTCCATACCACACTTTTTGGCAATTCAGGTGCCAATTCTATACCAATCCCAAAAGAAATCTCAACTTCATCCATACCAAATTATAGCCTAATAAAAGGAAAAGTTGTCCTAAATGTAGGATATCTGTAGCCCAGAAAGGATCTGAGAAAAACATTCGCAAGTAAAGTGCGATTTTAAAAATAAAATGAAGCTTGTTCCAATTGGTCCGCCAGAAAGTCCCCTTACAATGGATTTATTCAAAATTTATTCCGAAAGGATATTTTGTCTACATTAAGATGGTGCAATTGGAACTTAATTACCTTGAATAGTTTTTCAGTGTTTTAGAGCTTCCTATTCAACAACAAATGTGACATATTTAAACAAATGCAGAACTTATTTTCCTGATTTTCTGTGTAGAATCGAAGCGTTGTCAATATGAACTTTTTTGTTCCTCTTGAGGCGTTGAATCAGCTCCTGAAGTTTCCTGGTTCTTACGCTGAACCCCCTATATATTATACAACTTATGACGATCATTAACCTTCCTATACAATGTTCCCCTATTATCTTCATTATGATATTGTATTACTAATTAATTAATTTTTTTTTTTTTAATGCTCTAAAGAATCTTCTGTACATCTTGGTTTCACTTATATATATGGAACAAAAAATTCTTTAACTTTTAATTCTTTGAGCTTCTAATTTACAAAGCTTACAAATTAGCATGGTAAAGAGCATATTAAAAATAAAATGTGGGAGTAAATCCCGAAACGTTAAGACGAGGTAAATTATATCAAAACATTTTGGAATCATATTTTTCTGCTTTAAGTAACAAATATTTAGCGTATAATTAAATATGATTGTAAATGCTCTATCGTCTATGTGAATTTTTTAGTTGCGATGTTATTACTGAGTGCAATATACATGCAATTTACAGAATAATTGTCTGATTTGGTACGGATTTCTGCCCAGCGGACTGTTTCCGGTTACCGTGACAACACAGAAGCCTTTGTCGTAAGCGTTTAAGAGTATTGAGAAATTGTCAACAGCAGAGGGTGAGAAATAGGAGGGAAGTTTTTGGCCTCATCCTCGCCGAGATCAGACCATTGATCCAAGATCCCGCCTGTGGCTCCTGCATAATGCAAGATATGTAACCGCGCCATAGAAATGGTTGCCAGCCATTTTCCCGGCAGTTGTCAAGCCTAAATAGCATTGAAATATTTACCAAGGCATAGCTGAGTAGCAATGATTTATCGCCATAGCTCGAGCACAACCCTGCCCGATAATTGCAAAATCTTGGTTTCACTACCGTTCGTACAAAATTTCGAAATTTGTTTTGAGATTTCGTAGCATAGTTTTTGTTTATGATTACTATAAGAATATTTATACGCCGTATGTATGAAATTTAAAAATTATAAACATAATTTTTATAAGAATTCTATAGGAGTGTAAACCTAGTCGGGCAGTCGTTACAAAAAAAAACAGGGGATGTTATCGGATCCTTGTAATTAATAAATAAAAAATTCTGCAGAAACTCCGAGGTCTGCTGTCGAAAAGGCAGGGATAACATCAACACTCCTTGCCAGCTTAGCTCCCTCCACTTCACCAAAACACAAATCCTCAAGATCTGTCACAACCCTTTCGTACGTTTCGGTCGGTCCCTAGGACGCTTTCCCACACGCGTCCCTAAGACGCTTTACAACTTTACACGCCTATTTCATTCGCCTCTACCACCTCAATTAAGTACAATATATGGCGGCTGCAGATCACGAATCGGCCGTCTAAATTCCAGTTCTCACCCTTCTTCGGTCCAAACATTCTATGCAATATTTCGTGAACTTCCTAAGAGAAACCCTAGACTCAAAAAAAAAATAAAAATAAAAATAAATGAGATTGCTTCATAAAAAAATGTTAAGTATTTTCTGAAACTGCCCGGCTAAAGTATCGCATCACTTGTGTTTCTATCTCTAAAATCATACCGCAGTCCAATACAGATACATTTAAATGAGAGTTAATACTCAAGGAAGATCAATTCCCACAGTACATTTCATATTTTTCAATTTCTTTCAGATAATTGTGTATTATTTTATTTTTTCATTCAGTATGAATAGCTCTGTCTCTTATAGTTCCTGAGAAAAAGGTACATAAAACTGTATATATCCGCCCGTGCCGAGGGGCGGATATAATTTAGTTTGAAAATTGGGATCTTAATTTGTCTAGCGGCTAAACGCGAGGTTACGGAGGAAAAGTGATGAAGGGCAGGATAAAGCTCAATATCTGAGGACTGGAAAGTGATAGAGAGGTCCTTCGTCACTTCGCCCTCCGCTACCTCGCCTCTAGTGGCCGCAGTGAGAAAGATCCCTCGTATTTAGGTATTTAACCGAACCTCATATAAAAAACTCCACGAAAACGAATTGCGCTTTGAAAAATCACTCTAGAAACGTTTTGGCCCTTGTTCAAATACTTTTTCGAAAACACCCTTTTTTGCATTTTTTCAATTTCCAGGAAAAGTAATAATTTAGTATGTACAAAATTTTTATTGTTGGTAGGCACTAACAAAAGGCACAATTTAAGGTCCCAAACAAGTCCCTCCGATAATTACAAACTCCATAATAAAATGTCCATAATAATTTTTTTTCCGAAAAGTTATAGACCGATTTCCATTGTTTAAAACTCATTTTTTTGATAACTTTAAACGCTGACGTTCAACGTTGCATTGGTGGTATATGTTTTGCTTTCGATATCAATTGCAACGGCGCTATAATATCAATTATATATTATCCGGGTACATTTCATCCAGATAAGAGATAGAAAAAATAATAATTTATGCTGGAAATCAGGAATACCTCTACACGAAATTGGAATTATGTTGGACTAAAATCGCTCCAATATGTTCTACCTTGGTTTTTCTACCCTCGAAAAAATAACCTATAAATTACCTAAAAAAGTTTAAGTTTAATATTCAGTCCGACCAAGTACATATTTAATAATAAATACAAAATTCTTATGTAAAAATAATTTAATTTTGTCACACAAAATCTGTTAGCGATGTATAATATATATCCTTGTAACAGTATCAAACGAACGAGATTATGACCCCGAGAGACTGAACTAAAAAACTTTTTATCCCTTAGAAAGCTTTCATAACCGAAGCATGAAAGACCTTTTCGAATATCAACGCCTTCTTCATTGAATTAGAGGACACTGAAAAGAATTTCCGCAAGGGCGTGGGAAAAGACAGCCTGCGGCCTCGAAGAACTTCTTGCCTAAGCATCCTACACTAATCTTTTCCAGAGTGATCCCCTTTGAAGTCCGAAAAAGGGTTGAACTAAGATAAGCCACTCTTTGGAAGTTCTTTGCCGCTTGCATGAGAACAAAACTTTTACCTTGCCGAGATGCTTTTTCTGAATAGATGTGAAGTCTTAGCAAACTTCCCCAAGTTCTCTCTAAAGTATGTTTGGGAAGTGGAACAATTTGTTAGTAGAAGAAAATGTTAGTATATGGACTTAATTTTGCAACAATATGGTGAAGTTTGTGTTTACATAGTGAATTTAGTTTAAGGAGAACATGGCTATTAGTGGTAATGTATACAATGAAAGGATTGAAGGTAGGGTTCTAGCAAGTCCTGAAGTACAAAAATGAGTGTTTGAACTAAATTTTTTTAAATATATTTTAAATGTGTTGTAAAATAACCATATATCTATTACTAAACTGTTTAATTGAATAAAAGTGACCTGCAAATCAATCATATACTCTTCACGCAGCTTCGGGGCACAATTAGCGCTTCAAATCATCCTCAACGCTCAAAATTTATATTATTTCATTTATTTTAATGAATCGTTCTAAGAAATTGGAATATAACATAAAATGGTTGCATCTTCTTCTACTTCTTAGTCTATCCTCTTCTACCGCAAAGCAGTGTGAGGCCTCCGTCGATATAGCCTGATCCATACGTCTCTATCCTGAGCCAGTTGTCTTCTTCTCGTCCAATTCATTCATTCACTCCGGTCAAAGGCTTCCTTTACTCCACTTCCCCATGTCTTCCTAGGCCGCCCCATGGGTCTTCTACTTCCCACCTGTGTCTCATAAGGGATCCTTGCAAGTCGGTCTTCTGGCGTTCGAGAGACAGGCCCAAACCACCTTAGCTGGTGTTCCTCTATTATATGCTTTGCATCCTGCAGGCTCGGGTAGGATCTGATTGTGATGTTCCTCACTAGGTCTCTCTTAGTCTTTCCTTCGACCCTATGGAGGTAGCGCTTCTATGTTTACTTGTTAGGGCCCAAGACTCACTTGAGTATGTCAAGTTCGGCAGGAAAGTATTTTTAAAAATTATTATTTTGGAAGATTTGGGAACCTCTTTCTTTCCCAAAAATCCTTTCTTAATGGCATTAAAACACCTCCCGGTTGCCTTGATCCTCTCTTTTATTTCCCCATCTACTCGGCCATTCTCGTTCAAATGTGATCCCAGATACTTAAAATCGCTTACATGTTGGTCTTCCTTCCGACACACATAATTTTTGTTTTTATCACGTTCATTTCCATGTTAATTTCTTTTGTCTATCCCTCAGGATCCGTTACACTGGAGATTCTTCGCATTGGCCAGTAAGGTGAACTGGGAAGGAAGGAATCTTCTACTGACAAAATAAAAGGGTCTCATTTCAGTTTGGGTTTTTCTCAGGGCCCTTTACAGTACCACTATAAAAAGGAGCGGATGCATCCTTGCCTAATTCCTTTAGTGGTTTGGAATGTAAAATGATTACATAATTAATATTTATTATTATTCCCAACCTAATAAGTCCACATTATTACTTCAAGGTCAATGATAAAACCAAGCAGCCATTGTTCAACTTAGAAGATCATTTAGTTGTATTAATACAATAAAACTTGTGTATTTAATTTAGAAAAGTACAATGTTCCAGTATTATTTCAATCAAACGATTTAAACAAGCACTTTTATCAGTACATGTTATTTAATAAATTAAAAATTTTCTCTAACCTAAATTAAAGGGGGGTGCTTTTCTTATATCTAATACTAAATTTGGTTCAACAGTTTGGTTAAAATCGGCAGTCATTACAGGCAAATGTTATCATTTTGTCTGAAAAAGTATGTTTTACACGACTGTAATTCAACAACGTTTGTTCAAAATGGCAAACAATTAAAGTTGTAATGCATTAAATTCTGCGTTTCTACGCAGACGCCTATTTTTGTTAATTTCCTCAATCCGATGTGCAATAACTATAAGCAGTCGTAGCGCCGTTTTCCGCAATGTTGCTATTTTGTTGTTTCATCAGGTATGAAGAAGCAAAAAACAATTTATTGCTCCTGTACCCTTTCAATGAGTACGAAATTAGTATTTTTGAGGTCAGACATGATGAAAATACAAAATAGCAACATAGCCGAAAATCAGCGCTATAGTTTTTCTGTGAATCTATGTAAATGATTAAGCAAACTAAAAAAAAAAAAAAAGAAAAAAAAACTGTACCACTACAAGCTAAAAAGGGTCTTGGGTTCAGTACTTGGTAAGGACCATACTATTTCTAGGCCAACGGTTGTGCAAGGAGGTGTGCTTTAAACGCAGAATTCAATTCTCTACAACTTTAGTTATTTGGCATATTTTTATTTGGAATAACCGTAATGTAAAGCATACTTTTCAGTCAAAATTGTAAAATGTGTATTTTGACTACCGATTCTGATCAAACTTATGAACCAAATACAGTATATTAACAAGAGCATTCGACGCCTAATTTAATGTCTTTTACTTTAGGTAATAGTAAATTTTTGTGTGATATGAACCTTTCTGATGTTATAAGACAAAGACTGAAAAAAGTGCCAAAATTTAGAGGTTTTTTTTCACTTCGCTATACTTACCATCAGTCAGACTTCCATACTATTTTAGCCGAGCACAATGAATACAAGCGATATAGAATCCAGGAATTTGTTCGATTGGTAAGTTTTTACAATTTGCTCACTTTCAATTTAAATTTTCAGATTGTTCGCTACACTTTACAAAAGCAGTTCTGTGTTGAGACGATATTTACCTATTTTTTAAAATAACTTCCAGGTGTATGTTCAATAGGTGACCTAAATTTGGCAAAGGCTACCGTACTAATTATCCATTCAAGTATATCTATGAAGCTCCCACCATCCCTATACCTCTCTCGAAGGTTGAAATGGAGGTGGCCTCAAGACCTTTTGTAAGTATGCTATTGGGGTTCTGGCAATTGCCAGATTCTGCTCTCAGGTCCTGAGCGTCTGCAGCTCTAGTGCCTTCGCCCAGTCTTCACCGGCTTTCAATATCAGTGACGCAGCTGGGAAAGAAGTGCTGGGAACTCCTGGAGTCCCTCATTGCCATCCAGGTGTAGGGAGGGGCAAAGTTTGGTTCAGAGTTTCTGAGAGTAGAATTCAAATATTGTACGAGTACAAAGGCATGAATGTGTTATAGATTTTGAATTTATTTTGATTTGATTGATTTCGGATTTGAATTTATTTGATTTTTACTTAACTTTAATTTTCATTATCTTAGCTGCTTACTTCCATTGACATTGTTTAATTTTTATATTTATTGTTATATTTTTATTTGTAATGTGTATATATATATATATATAATCATACTTATTTTAATTTTTTTTTCTATTAATAATTATTTATCTCTTTTTTTTATTGTGAATATATGGTTTGAATGAATTCTTGCAGCTAAAATGCCTATTGCCCTTGAGTGAGATAACTTGTATTATTTTTTAATAAAAACATTTTAGTTAATAAAAAATGAAACAGCGAAAAAATAACAAAAAAACAAAGATTTAATTAATAACATTCTGAGATAACAACCAATGAAAGTACTTAAGATTCAATGTAAATGTCAGGATTTCCACAATGAAAAGAATAAAACATTTTTTTTTATTATCATAAAATCATTTAAGCGTGCCTTCTAAAGGTCCACTTAACTTTTCAAAGGATCTCTCCAAGGCAGAAAGTTAAGAAGAAGCTAAAGGCGAGAAGTTGAGAGGAAATTATTTCTACATTATACATTTCTCTCGCGAGCCTATATTTCTAAAAATATATATTTTAATAGCGTTCCTCGGACATTGATATGGAGGTGGGCACACGGTTCGTTGGCCAGCCATACAAGAGGCATTATAGCGGCCGGAAAAATGGGCCAATATTTAAGGTAGGGTAGAGTTGGCAAGACCCCCTGGGGTGCTGTAGTCCTGTTGCGTCGGGAGGAAAAGCACCTCCGAGAGGTTATCATCTCGAATGATGGCCTGATGAAGGAGTCATGGGAATCATCTACAATAGCTCCCGCCTTTCTCTGTTCCAACAATGGATACTGTCTCTATGGAGGGGAAAGGGAGACCTTAACGCGTGTCAACTAGGGATTGCAAAAAGAAATCGATAAGATCACTGTTTGACTTTCGATGTTTATAAATATCGATTTATTTTCAGATTCTAGTTTCCTAAACTGAATAAAAAATACATTGATAAATTGTAAGTATTGTCTATATAGTGAATTGCTTGATAGAATAAGAAAAGAAAAAAATCTGAAAAAATAATATATATATATATATATATATATATATATATATATATATTACTGTTGATTGATTACTTTTCTTAATCATCCTACTATACCAATACCATGAAAGAAGATTTTATTTGAAAGTTTATATTTTCCATGTAGGTATTACAAACAATCATCAAATCAATCAAGCTATTAAATTTTCTTCTTTTATAATGAAACATTGAAAACTTTTAAGTTGTTTTCCAGAAACTGTCAATTTTGAATCAGAACACTCTTCTTACAAACGAGAATTTAATGAATTATATGACAGATGTCTGTTTCCCATGGACATCGATGTCTCGGGAGCATTGGCGTTTCCCTTTCGATATTTTGAAACCTCGATGTATTGATATTTTAACTGTGTTTACGGTTACTAATGGCAAAACTAGATCAATATTTCTCTAAGAGTCTAATATAGAGAAAAGTCAGGTTGATTATTTCATACAAATGAAACAATTCGAATTAATTAAAAATAGACAATACCGAACAAATAAAATGTGTAGGAAATAACAATGATTTTTTCCGTGATCGGCCATGATGAATAAATTATTAATTCTGTTGTATGACCGACAGGAATTGTTTAGGGTAAAAAAAAAATAAAATAATAAATGAGTACAAAAAAACTTTAAAAAAAAGAGACAAAAATTAGGGTTAAGATATTATTGAAACATTTCATAACAAAGCCTTCAGTCTCTCGAATAGCAGTAAATTACTGACCAGTCAACGCTTCGCAAATCATCAGAACAGAGAAAGATAAAATCACATAATTCCGATCACCCTAAGTCCCGTCTCACATAGTTTATACAGCTGGCATCCCGACCCATCCTGACAATGTCCTCACCCAGTATGCCGAACTGAATAATGACTCACTAATTGCATCCCGAACTCCTCAATCACATATCACAAACCTTGAAGAATGTTGTCAAAACTGGAGGATTAAAGTAAATTCCAAAATATTCCATCAAATCAGGTGAAAAGACCCTTCGTCGTAAGCCTATGACTTCCTGCCCTACAGTGCCCTTTACCAATATTCGACTTATCCCCGTTGAACAGATCCGCTTCCTAGGACTCCATCTTGACAAATGCCTAACATGAAATCCACATACAAGACTGAAATGACAAGAAGCTGCTCGTCGTTTGCGGCTACTTCAAAACGTCCTAGACAAACGCTCTAAGCTTCCAATTAATTTTTAAAAAAAGGCTCATTTACATAAATATATCTAGACCTGTTTGGACTTACGGAGTTGAGCTTTGGGGCTCCACTAAAAAACAATCGAATTCTTCTCATATCCGTTCCTTGCAATCCAAAATCCTTCGTTAAATCCTCGATGTTTCTGGTTTTGTCACAAATAAAATCATCCACAGTTACCTTAATGTAGCATATTTGGCTTATATACCCATCCTTCCATAATAAACTCCATACCCACTCAAACCCATTCGTTTCCCTCTGATTCCCGATAAACCTCCTAGGCGTCTGAAAAGATGGCCAAGGGACCTTCTAGTATAAAACTGTTGTTGGAATACTAACAATGGGTATTTCTTTACAAGTCTGTGTCATGTTGTTATACCATAGTTCACATTTTTTTTGTTTGTATTAATACAGTTGAAAATGAAAATAAATAAGCAATAAAATGCTGACCAAAGACAGTAGCAAATCTCACATCAACAGTCTAAAAACGACTAACTATATAGACGGTACATCACTTCAAGTTTAGCATGTGCTTTACCTAGGTAAATAAAATTTAACTTAATAAAAAATAAAAACCCCGACTACTGAAAACTTTTATATCTTATCCTAGTCGTCCGAAGAGACGGAATGCAGGTGCATATGTACTTAAGCGCATTGGTGCGCTGTTATGTTGACGCCCATAAATACCGAAACTTGGTGTAGTAGTTCGGATGCCTTCCACACCCAAACGAAAATGAAAAATCTGCTTTACTCAATACATTAATTTATTTTCTGTATCTTTACATGTACAGATGCAAGGATCTTTCTGTATTTTGACATGCACAGATGAATGGGACGAAATGTACTTGCCAGGAGCCATAGCGTGTTGTGGAACCCACCCATTTCTACACCAAGGTTCAATATTCATGGGCGTCAACTTCACCAACAACCAACCAATCCGCTTCAGTAGATCTGCAAGCACATTCCCTCCCTAGGGAAATACGGGGTATAAAATTTATTTCCGTAGTCGGGGTTTTTATTTTTTATTAAATTAAATTAAATTTTAGTGTTTTACGTTTTTCAAGTATTGGCTATTTATAATTTATTACCATATAATCAGGAACTTATAAATGATATAATAAAAAAATATCAACAAAAGTATAATTTAATAATAAAATATAATTAAATATTTTTTCAGTATTTTTAGCTTACAATGTTTCAGAACATTCACGGGAATTCACTTCAGTTATTTGGGTCATCAAACTTAAAAATGGATCGTGCATTTCGCTATCGGAAAGATTAAACATATTTAATACGACATTTATTCGCTATTAGGAGCTCAAAATTTTTCAAAACATCAACGAGATCACGAGTAATTTGGCCTATCAAATTTGAAAATCGATTGAGCCGTTGGCTCAAAAAATCGTTGGATACATACTAAAGGTCGAGCTAAAAACATTACCCTCCTTGATGCTTCGCTCTACGAAAAAAAAAACAAGGCACAGACATTGTTCATACCCTAGTATACGGCGAACAAACATTTGATATATTGCATGCGCTCTTAATGATCCCATAGGCTCTGACAAGGGCAGACTTGCTGGATGAAATTTCAAAATTAAACACAGCTAAGGATTATTAATTACACCAATCAATCTTTTTCTTCAAAACTAATACCCTTTCGAGGGAGCTTTAATTACCGAAGCAATTTTCTTGCTGTGTTAAATTTTAACGATAACGGAGGAACTATCAGATCCCATCTGCCGGATAGATTATAAATGAGAGAAAGGAGAAATAGAAACCTTAATTGGGAGTTTCCTTTTAATGAGCCTCCATCGAAAAATCTTTTATGCTTCATTTTGTCATAAAATTTTAAAAGGGCAAAGTTTACAATAGCAGTATGATAAATAAAATGGAAGTATAAAATCAAATTACTCCTCGGATATATTAATGAAACTGCAATTTCAAGCCCAAGGAATTTGATTAATTCGAAGCCATAAATTAATAGCCCTTTGAACTGTCACAAACACCTCACCGTTTAATTATTATCGAACTGCAACCTACATATAAATTATGAAGTTAGACTAAAACTAAAACTTAATTAACGGGAACTATAACCTCTAAAAACTATTATAGAGTGAGTTTAATACCGGTACTTGTTCATATTTTTCATATAGGAAGAAGATAGTTTATAAGACGCTGAACTTCATTAATAACGATAATATCTTAAAAACAAAATAATAGAGATAGAAACTAATAGAATCGAAAACGAGATAAGAGGCATGTAGAAGGGTATTAACAGATAACGTAAACGTTTTGAACCCGCGAATGAAATTAGAGATCAAAATAACAATATCGGCCGATCCGGGGGACATTTTGAATACATTTAAAAAAAACACTTTGAAAGTATTTTGAATTCGGGAAATAATAGTCAATCTCCTCCTTATGAATATTAGAGTGTTGAACCGTTAATAGCCATCGGAAAATAAAAATTTCATAAAGCAGCGGGAATCGACAACATTCCCAGTGAATTAATGTTTTGGTTAAAAAAATTTGGAAAAACGAAAAAAATGTCCGAAGAATGGAAACAATCTATACTTATTCCGATTCAAAAAAAAGGAACCGAGGACGGATTATAATAACTATCGAGGAATATCAATCCTCCCGGGATATTATGAAATATTCTCGTTAATCTTCTAACTTGTCAAATCACGGAATATGCCGAGGAAATTATTAGAGACTACCAATGTGGCTTTAGACGGAACCGGTCGACTATCGATCAAATATTTTACTTACGGCAAATATTAGAAAAAAAAAAATACAACGGTGTAGTTCATCAGCCTTTTTTCGATTACAAAAAAACTCATGATTTCATTGACGGCCAGAGGCTGTATAATATTTTAATTGAACAGGGAGTACCAAAGGAATTTGTGCACAGGGATGTGCATTACCAAAACATTCAGTATAGTTAAAATCGGTAATTATAGTTCGGAGAGGTTTGAGCTTCGCTTTGGTTTAAAACATGGTGATTCCCTTTCACCTGTCCTATTTAATTTAGCACATGAGTATGTCATTAGAAAGGAGATGCGTACCGAAAAAGGTTCAGATCAGGGTGGTAAAATACCCGTGCTTGGGTTTGCGGATGATTTGGTGTTGATAAGTGAGGAAGCGGAAACTATAAAATTAAATACAGCAACGTTGATGAAAGCTGGTGAAAAGACTGGCCTCGAAATAAATACGGATAAGAAGAAATATTTGGTTAGCAACAGAAACAGCGGCGATTTTGATGATATAGATATAGGACGGAGTTGGTTTGAAATTTAAATATTTGTGGCCTTTGATTACTAGTAAAAAACGAAATTCAAGAGAACGCTGCATTTGATGTCATAAAAGTTTGTGTATATTTTGTCCGACAAAATATTCACAGTATAATCGAAATCAGATATTCAAAATTTCGATCCATTTTTATTGCAATTAAGAGCGCGTTTACAGAATATAAGATTATTCTGCGAATACAAGTGTGTATGTTATAAGTGAATATAAGATATTGGGGAACAAATTAACTAAAATCATTCGATTCGAAGGACAATAAATGTTTGTTACTAGTAAGCGTAATTAGTTTGTTTAAATTTAATTTAACTTTAATATAATTTAATTTTACCTAAGTTTCAATTAAAAATTGATTAATATGATAACAATAGGTAATACATAACAAATAATAGACAAGTCTATTTGGACCTATAGAGAACAAGGGCTGTGTGTGGGTTAGAGCAGAGTGGGTGAGTTGACCAGCAGAGTGGGGGTTAGAGCCCACCATCTCCACTCATTTTAATTTAATCTCCACTCATTCACTGGGAAGGCCTGTATAAAATGTCGTACACATCCTGAAACTCGATAACGAGGAACAAACGAATCGAAAATTTCGAAGAATTAAATATAATTAATATTTAATCTGCATATCACTTTGATCCATCATAAGCCATTTAAGGAAAAATAAAAGGAAAACATGTGAGAAAAAACTCTTTACAAAATGAAAAATTAAGGGGTATTAGCTTGTATTTCAATTAGCATCATTTTTTTTTTTTTAAACTTATTTTAACCATTTCCCTAAAAGTGTATGCCAACTTTCCTCGTTTTTTTTTTTTTTTTCTTTTCTTCATTATCAATTCAGCGGCCTTGGAATGGTGGATCTACGAAATAAATTCCGAATCCGTACCATGATTTAGGCAGTTCAGTAACCTGTTGGTACCCTGCCCCTTCCAGCCATAGGCGTGGTCCACAATTACGCTAAACCCAATAAATAGTAATAACACTCGAATTTCAATCCTAAACGCACACTAAAGCCCAACTGCGCAATATAAACCTCCGATTCGATTGAGCAATATTCTCCCTAACATCCCATACGGGTGGATTTCACAGATGGATGGTTAAATGGTTTCGGATTATGCGGCCAGCTACTGTAAGCTACACACACCGCCGATCACAAATTTCCTACCAACTCAGCTGCAATCTTAGGCAGTTAGCACAACAGGAATGGCAGTAATATCCTAAGCGGTTCTAGACCACAAAGCTATTCCCCTCCCTCTCCACTTCCTCAGACCAATGTAATACTTGGGAAAATGCCCACTGGGGAAACAATATTCAATACTTCAGCAAAGTTTTACCCTTTCCCGAACATGCGACTACTTAAAGAACAGTTCCGCTCTATTCGCGTGCCATTTTCTTTAATTTAGTAAAATACTAGTCATATTAAAATTATATATATATATATATATATATATATATATATATATATATATATATATATATATATATATATATGCGAGTACAATTAATAATGCAACAATTTAAATATCTCTCTAAAACGAAATATTCGATGTAAAGAAAAATCGATTGTTTGAACAATCGTGAAATGCAGTTGAACAAAAAGAAAATGGAAATAAATAAATAAAGGACGGATCTTGAATTCAGCCCGAGCCTCTAAAATCGGACCTAAGCTACAGGGGATTTGCGTATGCCTCAAGATGATAATCCTAAGTAGCACTTAGTACCGGCCACAGATTCCTTTAAGCTTCATCCCTATATTATGGGCCGTGTCATGGAATGAAATAAACATGGTTCAACATCCCTTAAAATAGACAAGGCTTACGAAGCGGTAGTAGCTGTTAAGTCACACTTAATGTGTAAAGTACTACGGTAATTAAGTTACTTACACTAAAAGGTTATCTACCATAATCTTTTTATGGAATTCCCTGACTTTTCCAGGTTTTCTTAATCATTTTTTGAAACTTTCCAAGTCATCAAAATAGTCATGATTAGTATATATATATATATATATATATATATATATATATATATTTCTTAGCGTCGATCTCATTACCACTTAGCCGAGCGTCCAATGTCCGACGGATGTGAGGATGGTCGGTGGGAATCCTTGGGAAGTTCCTCCCGGCTTAGTCCGATGGGCTCGCTGACCAACAATAAGAGCGGTCCCCTACGCTTGGAGGGTGTGACGTAGGTTTGAATTCCCTATCCCAGGGGTCGGCAACCTGCGGCTCTTTTATAAAATTTTGTGACTCTCTGAATATTAAATATTTCAGTAAAAAAACATTCAAAATTTTAGATACAATTTTTTTAAGGCATTTGATCCCTCTACACATAATATCCGAAGTGCCACAGAATAAGATAAAACAGGCACTTTTTTTTTCAATATATATTTGACTCTTTGTCACCAAAAGGTTGCCGACCCCTGTCCTATCCCCATAATTTTAATTCACAAAACTAATTGCCATGGATCTCTCTGAGGTAGGGGTGTTGGCTACTGTGAAAAAAACCGGTTATCGGTTATTCCGGTTATTTTACCAGCAATTATAGTCAATCGGTTTTAACCGATGCAAATAACCGGTTTTCAGAAAAACTGGGGAAAAATCGGTTATTTTATATGAAATAACTTACCATCAAAATATTTTTTATTGAAAGCACAAATAACAGCAAATGAAGTTGTTACAAATAAATGTTCTTTGGCAATACCTTTAATTCAAGTAAGTTACACATTGATCTTCGAGAAATAACCTAAAAACCTTTACACATGTAAACAAATAGCTAAAGCCCTGGAAATAACTGATTATGGTACAACATTACAATGCAACATACAGCTGGCTTATCAGTAGCTGTCGCCGCACTAAAACCATCTGTGCCAACTAATTGCTTTTTTTTTAAATTGTAAAATTAGTATTCATTGGAATTATAAAAATTATTAGTGCTTTAATTAGTTATTATTTACAATTATTAGTAATGTAGGCTTCCAGAGGTCTAGGGGAAGGAAGTCGACAGCACTAATAATTTAAATAATTCCATTAAATCCGAATTTTACAATTGAATACAAAGCAGTAGGTTAGCACAAATGGCGTGAGAGAGCTAGTGATAAGGCGGCCGCTACTGATAAGACGGCTGCATTGTGAAGTATAGCCTATTCCTGAGTATACTTATTTTGGTATAAAACATCCACATTAAGGATTGAGGCATATTGAATTTACATAAATAAACAAGCTGACAGACTTCAGAAGTAATTGAAAATGAGACAGAGAAAGAAAATAATTAACAATATACTAAAAAGAAACCTGTAAACGTCAAAACCGCAACAGCGTTGCTGGTGAGCGTAAAACAAACCAGGGAAGTTTAATTGTAGTTAATGTAACTGTTTGACTTTACCAAGGAGGTAAAAACGCTAAAAGGCCCGCGAGTAAAAATAAGGTTTTTTCGTATTTTTTACTCCATAGGTTTTTTTTTTTTGGTTTTTTTAAAGAAATTTATTTTAAATCGTTTTTTTCTCTGGCACTTTTTTCGATTTTTGGTTACAAATCAAATCCGATTATAACCGATATTCTAAAAAAAACGATAAAAACCAGTTATTCGATAAAAAAAAACGTTATCGGTTATAACCGGCCGGTTTTTGACATTCCAACTCTCAAATAAAACGCTCCCTTAGATAAGAAAAGCATTGTAATCGGGTTAACGGATCTATGCGTTTTAGAACCCCTTAAGTTCAAAAATCGCAGCCCCTTCAGCCATTAGTCAATTGTCTGTGCCATGATTGTCTCTTGAATGAGTGGAGTTATTTACTAATGTCCTCAGTGGATTTTCCCATGGAAAGCTGATTATAATAATTTATTTTTTGTTGGTTTTTCGAATAACTGGAAAACTATACATCTCCCAGAACATTCCATATGCTCGTTAGCGAGGTAATTAAATGGTCTGCAAAAGCTATACGTAATTAAAAAAATAAAACTTTTTCGGACCAATATTAGCGAAGATACAACAAAAACTTATTATAAAGAACTTCTCACCCAGAGGGGTAAGAAAAGTTGTTTGAGCGGACACACCAGATATTATATAAATAAAAAATTAAATTAATCCCTCTACTTTCAAAATATTATGAAGCAATAAACGACAAAGACAACTACTTTACATGCTAGTTTGTAATTAACTGTCGTATGATATAATTATTTCTCTTTTTTTCCTGAAGTAGGGTGAAAGGGAAAACGTTTACTGATTTTTATTAATAATCTTATATTTTACATAATTGGTACTGATAAAATTGCAATAAATAAAAACACTAATAAACTTACGTTTTGTGAAGTTTATGGACTAATATAATACGAAAAACGCAGAAAGTGAAAAAAAAAAGAGAAGATAAACGCAGTTCCGTGGTCTCTTGGGACAATATTGGTCACTGCTTAACACGAACTATCGATGAAAACACCTTAGTATGTTTAACGTGCCTGAATTTTTTTTTTTTTTTTTTTTTTTATGAAATTTATATGTCACTGTATAAAAAAAATCTTACACACTTCGTCTGGAACGACTTTAAACAGAAAAAACAAGAGTTTTGATTATCCAGGGCTATTAAAACGACCGCCATCTTGAATCCAAATTAAAAAATAAAAATCTCTATGCATACGTCGTTTTTCCTGTCTTCACGGAACATCTGTGCTATATATGAAGAAAATCGAACGACACACGTTGATTGTAATTGCGTAACGAACAGACTGACACATAAACGAAATGTCAAACGGTGCGTCGGTAACGCTCGGTATATAATGATTATGCCAATATAATTTTTTTTTTTCTAAGTTTAATAATTTTTCAGTCATAATTGTGGTTAGTCTATATTCTGATACATTTAAAGGCTACGGAGTTCTCCAGTTCCAGTTCATAATTCGAATTAGTTATGGTCAGGACAATATTCAAGAAGGAGTTTTTTGTATATTATTATTCTCTTTAGTTATATTTGACATCTGGGAACTGTTAAAACTAACATCCGGACGATACCACAGATTTATTTTTTCTCATTATGAAACCAAAAACATTGAAATAATTAAACCTAAATCGTTCAGGCAATCTTAAAATTCGTCAAAAGAACTTTAAGTGTCCAATATATATTTGTTTCAAGAATATTCAAAGCTTTAAATACCTGAAACCGAAGGCCGCTTCCTGAAAAAGAGACACTTCCGTAGCAATCAGAACGAAAACCGATGAAATGATGAAAGGCACAACGATATCTGTTACCATTCAAATATCTTCAAAGATTTTTCCCCAGATGAGGGGGAGTTGAGGGAAAGGTTCCATCTTTGAGCTATCTGTCACCACCCCCCCCCCCCTGGCCACCCCTGCCAAGCTTTTTAGACCCGTCATTTGTAATTCAACTGCCATTCCTCAAAGCACTCTGGGTCTCTTAAACTGTATTCACAATGACATCCATCTTCTATCTCATAATGGATTATTTAAATCCGTTTACTCTAGTGATATATCCGCTTTGTAAATCTCTCGCACTTCTGTCCTATTATGAAAATCGTCTTCGTATGTTAAGCCTCAATGCCTTGTAATGATTCATACGAAAGATGTTGACAAAAAGTAAAGATAACTTTACTTAATCACGTGTATATATATATATATATATATATATATATATATATATATATATATATATATATATATATATATATATATATATATATACAGGATGTGGCAGCGGACATGGATCACCCCCTGTAGATAGTATTTGGAATAACGGGTTGAAACTCGGTGTGTCTATGTTGTGGATTATGAAATATCTTTTCATTACCGCCCCCGAATCTTTTTCAAGTTCTTCTATAGCGGACCTGACTCTGGAATTTCAAATGGAATCGGGTATTTTTTTTATAAAGGATTCTGAGAGGAAATTTTAAGACGAATTCAAATCGGACACTTTTTTGATCCGACAGCGATAATCGCAAAAACACGAACTTCTATACAAAGTTCCAAATTACTCTGAAGGGATAATTTTTTTAGAAAACATTTTTTTAGAAGTAAACATTGTAGAAAATTAAAACCACTTTGAAATGAATCTATTTTCATTCTATAGCTTTGAGTAATAGAGTGGCATTAATAAACAAGAAACAGAAAGTGTCAAACGTAAAAAAAAAGAGTGTTTTAGACAAGCTTCCGGTTATTAGTTTTATTAATGCATTTTTATAATAATTACAAATAAAAATAATAATAACCATCCAATAAATATTTAATTGAATAATCAATAGTTGACCGTAAAACTTTTATGAAGGAATGAGAAGGTCCGGGAGGCGGTAAAACAATAATTTAAAAAAAAAAAACCACTTTGCAGATCTTCAAGCCAAACGAAACGTCGGTTCCTAATAAAGAGTTTTAAATAAATATTTAAACAACATTAACGTTGTTTTTTGTGTTGTTTTTTTTAATTCATACTAAGAACTAGGTACTTATTTCATTAAATGTTAAAAAAAAAAAAGTGATAGTGATACCTTTTATAAGTTAGTTTAGAAAATAAATTGTCAAGAAGAAGAAATGTCACTTTCTATTGTTCTTAACGGTTAAATAAATAAATAAATATATATATATATATATATATATATATATATATATATATATATATATATATTTGTATATATATATATATATTTTTTTTTAAATCAAGAATAAAATGCATCAATAAAACAAATAACCGGAAGCTTGTCCAAAACACGTTTTGTTTTGACATTTGACACTTTCTGCTGTTTTCTTATTTATTATTGCCACTCTAATATTTAGAGTCATGGAATGAAAATAGACTCATCTCAAAGTGGTTATAATTCTATCAAATGTTTACTTCAATAGTTTTTTTATAAGAAATGTCCCTTCAGAGAAATTTGGAACTTGGAGCACATCGGATCAGTGCCTGATATGAATTCGTCTCAAAGTTTCATTTCATCTCAGAATCCTTTAAAAAAATACTCCTCAATTCCATTTGAAATTCCAGAGTTTGGTCCGCTCTAGAAGAACTGGAGAAAGATTCCGGGGCGGTAATGTCATGCAAAGATATTTCATAATTCATAACAAAGACACACCGAGTTTCAACCCGTTATTCCAAATACTATGGAATCTACGGGGGAGGGGGGGGGGTGATTCATGTCCGCTGGGACACCTTGTATATAATATATATATATATATATATATATATATATATATATATATATATATATATATATATATATATATATATATATATATATATATATATATATATATATATATAATTTGCTATGCTTTTAATAACTTATATCTTATATCTTACTTTATTCTTAGTTTATAACTGAATTATAAACTATAGAATTCATGAATTTTACGACAACAAAGGCACAATTAATAATTTTAAAAGAGTGGGGCGTAAGTATGAAACTACAAAAGTGCTATGATACGACTGTAAGTACATGGATCTATATTGCGAATGGTCCTCGTTCATAGGCCTATAAACTGGGTGTATTGACCAAGGGGAACGAGTACAGTCAATAAAAAGTCCGCAGCAGTATTTTGGTTTTAAATCCTTCTATTAAAAAGAAAAGAGAGAGAGAGAGGTAGAGAGAGCCCCCCTTTTCAACCAATACCAAACTCAGGCTAACGGAAAAGAGTTTTCTCATTGAAAAACATGAGGTAGACTTCTAGAGCCTCTAAGCCCCCGAAATTATAAAAATTAAATTATTTCCAAAATCCTGCTGGTAGTGAAAGGTATACTGAAACAATCCCAACAGCGAGATATCGATTCCTTTCCTTTAAGTACGCTTCATCATCGGAAATAAATATTACTTGGTAGCTTCCACATTCTGACCATAATGCTATCTAATTTCGAAAGGCTTTGTGTCGAGTTAAAGACCCATCTTTGCTTACGAATATAACTTTTGCACAATTCAAACTTTAGTTGAAAATTCATTATTTGTAAATACGGAATTCATTCGATAAACAAACCTTAGCGATAAATGATAAAGAGCTGTCTGTATGCCTTTTTAATATAATAATTATGGTATAATTAGGGATTGATAAATTATTTGCCACTTCTAAAAATTTGTTTTATTGAAAACTAGTTTTGAATGTTATACATTCATCCTTAGTTCTAAAAACACACAAAAAATTCAAAAATAAGCAATTCAAATTATAGTTGGTATTATTATACATATTAAATTATATAAATCAGTATTATAAAAGATTTATGAATTATGAATTTAATTAAGACTAGAAATCAAATACATGTTGGAACTCGCCAAGATTTAAATGGATTATATCAAACAGAAAAGTTTGTACTGGTTTCTTCTCGCATTGTATTGGAAATGAACGATAGTTAGACAGGATGTTTTTAGGTAAACGGTTTAAGGGTCAGGGTTTTCCCAGTAAGGCCGGTGAGTAAATGTTTTTTTTCTGTTATAGATGGGAATAAATTTAAGATTGGACTATTAGAGATATTTATTTGGTCATTTAAGCAAAAATCTGGATTGCATTTGAAGGATTTTATTATTTCAAGTGCTTCATATATATTTAATTTGAGACTGTTTTCAACGTGATGTATTAATTTAACTCCTGAGTCTTTGATGAATTTATGATTATTTTCATTTAAATGAATTGCTAAGTTGGAATTATCTGTCTTATTATTATATGCACGTATATGTTCCTTTAATCTCTGATTTAGTGGTCTTCCAGTTTTTCCCGTGTATTTGGCTGCACAATCAATGGATTTATAGAAGTGGCAAATAATTTATCAATCCCTAATTAGATTGATCCTTCTATACCATCATGCGGATGTCAACTGATAATTATGGTCGCTTACAGCAGAAGTTTCCAGACCGTGGTACGCGAACAAGCAAATAAAATACATGGAAAAAATCATTATTTTAACAATTTAAATGATGGATAATAATTTTTTTTAAATTATTATTGAATTTATCAATTAGAAGATGAATAACCACGATCTACAATGAATTCAGGATGTTTCCCGTAGTAAAAATATAACCGTAGGAGCTTTATAAATAATATCCATTGATGTATACACAAATATTTGCAGGATTTTTGGTGTTATGTGAATCTTGCAGTTGCTGCTGTGTCAAATTGATTTATATTAGTTTTTTTTAACTTTACCTGAAGAACATTTAATGTGATATATATTGTTTTATTTGTTAAACAAACTTTTGTAAATCAGTATGTTTTTTTTTTTTAATAAAGACGAATGTTAAATCCTAATATCATAAGATCATGGTCTTAACTATTCCATAAGTCGGCGTGCCCACTACCACTGCAAGTATAAAGCGGAAGTTGCACGCAGAAACGTAAACCTCTTGCTTACAGTATTAATTTCAACAAGAAAGCATTTCGCACCACTTTTAGGACAAGAGTTAAGGTTATTTTCAACAGATACCTAATTTAAAAAAAAAAAATTAATAAATGTTTTCATAAAATTATCATTTATTCTAAGATATAAAATATGGATAACAGTTCGTTAACCTAACCCATATAAATTTAGTACTCGAAAACGTTTTTACGAGCCATTAGCGAATTTCATCAGCTAAATAGGTAATAATAATCATATTATTATTACCTGAGTAATGGCAATAAAAACAACTAGTACTAACGAACCCTCTGTCACAATGCCTTTGAAACAAACAATCTCGGATTTTATTAGATCCTGAGGAGTTAAATTAATACATCACGTTGAAAACAGTCTCAAATTAAATCAGAATTTTGCTTAAATGACCAAATAAATATCTCTAATAATCCAATGTTAAATGTATTCCCATCTATAACAGAAAAAACAATTACTCACCGGAATTACTAGAAAAACCCCGACCCTTTAACCGTTTACCTATAAACACCCCACCTTTCTTTCATTGCTAGTTCAGTGCGAGAACAAACTAGTACAAACTTTTATGCTTAAAGCTTGGTGAGTACCAACATGTATTTGATTTTTTGTCTTAATTAAATTTATAATTCATAAATGTTTTAAATAATAATTTATATTACATTTAATTTAATATGTATAATAATACCAAACTGTATTTTGAATTGCTGATTTTTGAATTTGTTTGTGTTTTTAGAACTGAAGATGAATGTATAAAATTCGAAACTATTTTTCAATAAAAACAAAATTATAGAAGTGTTAAATAATTGATCAAAACCTAATTAGATCGATCCTTCTAATAAAAAATAATAACAAAACATGTAACAGTGAAAACTAATCTTCCATTAAATTCTTCTTGTAATAACTATATAGCAAGTATTTTATAATGTTTTAAATAGTATACGAAATATCTATACGAATATATTGTGAAATTTTGAGTAATATATGAAGGATGAACAAGGTGATATGACTTAAGATTGAATAAGGTATATTTTATGGTGGTATATTGTTAACAAAATAACTTACGATGCGATAATTTGTTTTATGAATTTCATCAGTGAGAATGTGCCTATGTATAGTAGTATAGAAAAGTATCCTGAAGGTGGGGGAATACCCTGAAATTTTGATGCAGAGGTGATAAGTCTGTGAATAAATAGAAAAGTTGAAAGGAAGTAAGATTTGTTATGACTGTTCGAATTTTTTTGAACTTTTATTTTCCTATTTAATATACTTGAAGAGTAAAAACAAAAAATTAAATTATAAGTTATGATATTCAGCTAACAAACAATAAATAAATGTTTATTAATGATTAATTAAAAATATTCCTCGATGGTTATCTCATTTTTCAGATGTTAATACATAAATAACCTAGCCTATATGAAAAGGTGCTAGATTCAATCGAACCAAAGGTTAAATCCGCATATAAACCACTCTCACTCATGCACAATTATTCTTTCAAGATGTGATATCGAAAAAGAGCACTAGACCCCATCCTCACGACCTATAAAAGGTCACATTTGTCAAGAACTCTCATAACGGCCAGAAAGGGAGAGAATGAATAAGAAGGGACGGAAACGCTTCGTAGAATATGGCGGGGAGAAGGGGTTATATGAGCTGACTCCTGGAAGCAACAGGTGATCGGGACAGAGGCCGCTCTCTCCGGTCAGCGGCATCTCAAAGTCGGGTTATCGTCCGAGTTCCGTCCTTGCAGGAAGCCGGAACAGGAACTTAGGCGATATCTCGGAGCTTTAATGGATGGTTGCGGGTTCCTTTGTTCTAGGCCTAGCGTAGGACCGTAGGATCGGATAATAGCCTACTATCGTTACCACAGGGTTTGAACAAAAAAAGTGAATGTTTAAAGATAAACATTAAAATAAAATTTAAAAGCAACCTTTCAAAAATTTATTACTGTCTAGCGATGTTTAAGTTAGAACTAGGACTAGAATGGAAGAATTACACAAGACAACAATGATTTTGCGGCGCAGGGTTTCAGAGTCGAATTTGGATAATTACTGTCCTTTAAATACGAGATAAATATCAGATTTGCAGAGTTCGCTCCAGTTTTTTAATTAAAAGTAATACATACTCTATATTGAAAGAGAAACGAGCGTTTTTACAAGTATCGGAATTGTTAGCACAAGGCTCATGTTTTTTCTTAAGTAATGTAGAGTAAAGATCGAAAAATAACAACGAAATTTTTTAGGCACTTCCGAATGTCTTTCTTCCAACTTAATAACAACATGAACAGAACAAATAAACAAGGCGCTTTATGAATTATTATACCTAAATAAAAATGATAAGAGATTATTTAATCGAAAACATTTCTTATTTTCGATAGATCGGTTTACAAAGAGAACCTAGTTTTTTTTTTTTAATAAAAAAAATAGAGTCAATTTGAACAAAGTAACTATACCTCATGTAGCATACTACATTAATACCTGTGCCGCAAAAAAAATAATAAATAAATGTATTTTATTGTCCTTCAGTGTTATCATAATTGAGGGTGTCAAAGTCAGAGAGTTAGGTGTAAGTCAGAGGACGTGAGGGCCGAGTACGTTGGGGCGAGGGTCCCAGAGTGCTCGGTTCGGAACGTTGTGGGTTCGATTCCCACCTGGGTCGGTTAATATTTATTTCGTGGCGATCCCGCGAAATGAATCTTGACACTCCCACTCTGGTTAGTACGCGGCGGTGACGTAAAAGTAGCCGTCAGGGGTTGGCAAAAAGGACCATAAGGCCCACTCCACTTGCCGGACTTGTTCCCCCCACCAATACCAGTACCAGTAGGTGTAAGTCACATTATATTCTAGCACGGAAATCACTATTAGATAAATTTTATTATTTCTGAAAATATTGTCATTTCACATGTCGGAAGAAAGAATCTAAAAACAGATCGATGATTAAACGCATCGAAAGTCAAACATTCATTTTACTGATCAATTTAAATGTATGATCCGAATTTCACATACTGATGTAAAATGTTAAACTGAAGCATTTCATAAATTGTATCCCAACTTTTCCTTTTTCATTTTTTTCTCTCATATTTCTTTAATTTTTTCAAATAAAGAAATCAAGATGTGAAATTCGGATTATTCTGCCAAATTATTTTATTATTTTCGCATCCCACCCCAACCTAATATATCGTCCAAATTAACAATACTTCTATATATTTTTTTTAAGTAAAAAATAAGCCAATAGGTCACAAATAAATTCTATTTTTCTGTAATTTAAGCAAGGCTTATAAATTAACTAGAGCCATTCTCAAGCGTGTAAGCATAATTTTCTGTTAATATACTAAAATGTATCAATTCATACTATGCTATTCTAATATATAATATATAATATACTATAATATTCTATCATCATACATGTAATATATTTTTTAATTATTAAAAATAAAATAAATAAAAATAATAAAAAATAAAAATAAATAAAATATCCTAACAGGTATCGTATTTCATTTACATCGTTTTAAATAAAACTCGTCCATTGATAATTATTCCAGTATTTTTGCATCCCATGGGAAAATGCCATTGATAATCATTAAATTATAATCAATTATAAGAGCCAAATAGGTATATAGACAAAGATATTATTAACTTAAATTGCCGGGTTATTGCGTCAATATTGCATCTGAAGTGAATTGCTATTTCAGAGTGGCTGGTTTATTTGCTTAGGAGTGGGGACGGTAAGTCGAGGGATGGTTTATATTCAGAATGTTATTTCGGGTTGAGGAATGAAACAGTTACTAGTTTTATTATATATGCTATTTCATATGTTAATTTTGTCAATAGTACTTGCATAGAAGGTGTTTAAATTACCTAAGTCGGTTTGTTGGTTTCTGGATTAATTTAGATTTTTCCTATAATTATTTTCCCTATGTAAGATAGTTGCGTTTATTAAATCAAATTGAGTTTATATTCCAAAGCGTATTGTGATAGTCCCGTTGATAATTTAGATTTTATAGTTTTGTTTATACTGTTGTTGTCTGCGTTCGAACCACTAATAATTTTATTTTTTACTACAATATTATCATGGCACCTAAAGCAAGAAATACGACTAGAAAATATCAATATTTCTATTTACTAAGCGTAGGCCACACATATACCATTACATCTCCTTAAACTCAGCACGCATCCCCAGTCTAAACCAGTAAATTACATAGGATCAACGCTGGGCAGATCCATAGCGTTCACGGAATACATTAATAGAAAATCAGACAAAGCTAAAAATTTCATTATCAAAATGTTTCCATATTTAAAAAAAAAAAAAATCCAAGCTGAACCCTCAAAATAAACTCACACTATATGAAACAGTTATCCGAACTCTGATCTGTTATACCTCACCCGTGTGGAGCTTGCATTGAAAACCAACTGGAAAAAACTTAAAAGAATCCAAAAAACGACGATCATTAATGACTATCCACGCTATACAGAATTTCAACAATGCTCAACGAACTAAATCTTCCCACAATAATTAATAAGTAATTAATTCATACTCAAACTAAATATATTCTGAAAAAAACATAGCTTCTGAGAATCCTCTGATACAGAATATTGGCAACTAAATAAAACTTCACTCAACTGATACACCCACAAAAGAACAAAACACGTAATATTAAATTAATGTTGTATTTTTTTTTGAGTAGATTTTTTGTTATAATTTTTCCAACTATTATAAAAAAATGTGATTATCTCCAATCCAGTCATTCTAAAACTGTATTATCATGGAAAAAGGATAATCCGGAATCATGAAAATAAAATATATTTCTAATATAGATAAAGTAAGATAAATAAATGTTTTTATTATTATTATCAATATTTCTTTTGACAGGCCGGCTAATGTTTTTGGTACGGTCTGTACATAGAATGCAGAGTCTTCCCTTCGACATCGACACCCAAAATCCAGTCATTCCAACCTTTTATATTATTTAATATTGTTTATCTATATTAACAATTTATGATAACATTTTAGGTATTTATTATAATTATTTTACTGAATTTATAGGTTGTAAATGATTTATACTTGGTTTTAGAACTTATATAATTTATGATAAGGCATTTATTTATTCTTAAATGAGATTTTTGTTTTATGTATTCTAGCTGAGGGAGATAAATAATTTTAGGTCCAAAGATTAAAAAATAGGTGGAATCAATTATCTTTCGAAATAAAGGTAAAACTTAAATATATAATAACAAAGAAAGTTATAGTTATCGTCAATGGCCGCCTTAACAGACACGGCATTCGATGTACTGGCCGTTCCAAAAACATTGGCTAATCTGTCAAGAGGCCACGCTCACCAATAACTGCTGAACTATTACCAAAAAAAAAAAACAGAGATATAGCTGACAGTAGATGAAATTAAAGATATGATGGTTGGTGGTGTGATCAGAAATAAAACACAAAATAATAAAATACATTCTTTGATGTGTGCCAAAGTTTCAGCCTAAGTTGTAGGCCTTCATCAAGTCTAAGGTACCTAAAAAAATAAAAAAAGAAACACTATCCATAGGCGTTATTTTTATGGTGAATGGAGTATGAGGGAATGAAGCATTTCGTTGTTTTTCTTAGAGACTCGTGTTTTTCAAGCCATTGGAATTAATTTGTCGAAAATCACCAAACGCAGTTCACAGAAGCCAATAATGGCTTTTAGAGAATTTAAAAGATTTAAGAGAATTTAAATAGAGAATTTAATAGAGAATTTAAAAGATAAATAAGAGACTCAAAGTGCTTTTCTCTTTTCCAGAAATTCCTTCCATGATAATTTCATGTAAGTATTTAATGTAAGTTAAAATGCGTAGTTGTTTACAAAATTCTGAAACATCAATAATTTTCCCCCGATATCGTTAATGATTTTTTTCAGGATAAGAGAAAGGTAAATTCCAAACCAGTAAATATTATGTTTGATGATTGATAATGAAATCTAGAGAAAAAAAAAAAAAATCAATCAATCTAAATGAAAAGCTATTTTGCTATATATTTTATTTCTTCTCCTAAAAAGAATGGAATAGTCATCTGAGTATGACCTGAACATAACCTGAAAATAAATAGAATTTATATTATTTCGTTAATATTTTATGCCTCATCTATAACTTATATTTTAAAATAGACAGTCGTGAACTTAATGATGACAAAAGACCAGTTAAGGGGATGAAAATTCACATATTTCTAGTTTCGAAATTTCTATTGTCTGTTCTATTTTGATTTTATCACAAGAAATGCAAATAATTGAGGGAACTGTGTGTTCCACAGAACAAACAAAAGAATCTCTCTTCAGTTTGAACTTTCTTGTCGAACAGGAACAATACTTCAGCTTTTTTCATCCTCGTCACCATTTCAAGGCTTTTAGAGAATTTAAAAGATAAATAAGAGACTCAAAGTGCTTTTCTCTTTTCCAGCAATTCCTTCCATGATAATTTCCCTTAATATCTTAATCCTATCACGTTTCCTCAACTACAAAAGAGAGGAAACCTTCTTATTACAAACTTTTACACCCCATGTGATGCTAATGAATTGTATTATTATTTCCTTCTCGGTAATATTTCTTTTTATTTTTAAATAAGGGGTTTAGTGTGATTTTCAAAGTTTAGTTCCGAAAAAAAATCGACAAAGAAAATTAGTTTAGAAATTTAATTGCATAACAAACAAAAATCAAAAACCATATTTAGATGCTTTTGAAATCTCTATATGTAACATAAGTACTAAAATATAAAATTATAATTTGTAAATTGCCTGAATATGTCATTATTTTTTCAAGTAATATTGCAATAAAAATAGCAGCTCTTACCAGTTTGAATATAACGAGACAATTACTCACTTACCCCACGTCACCCTACATGAAATTATTGGGGGGAGGGGAGAAATGATACTCTAGCCCGCTCTCATTTATTATTGGGGGGATCATCTCCCTTGCCCACCCCTCCTTAGTCAGCGCCTATGCTAAAAATATAAACATTACTTTCACTTAGCATTCCCTTGTATTCAATGCCAGTGGTGTGGTTGAGAGAAAAGCTGGGATCTCCTAGAGCCCTGCTTTCCCATCACAAACGGTGGGACAAGATTGGTTCATAGTTCAGGCCAAGTATAAATATTGTATATAAGTATGGAAGTGTTCTAATTTAAATTTTTGACAATTCAATTTTAATTCTCTTTATTTTGCTTATTTATTTACTTTTAATGTGAGTTAACTACTTATTTTTTAAAATAGTAAATCAGGTATGAATTGTTACTCAGATCAGTGTTAATTATTGCTCTTAAATGTGGCAGATTGTTAATATATGTCCTTAAAAAAGAAAAACAGATTTTTAGGTATAGGTAATATAGTGTATGTAAGTATGCCAGCGTTTAAGATGTTTATATTTGTTTGATTTAATTTAAGGTTAAGATATTTTTCCCTGTAAATAAGGTGTGAATGAGCTCTTTAATCAAAATTACCATTGCTCATTATTGAGACAGAATATAATATTATATACTCAATAAAAACAGTTTTTTAAAAAAAAAACACAGGTAAAATAATAAAGGCTTTAAAGAACAAGAGACAATAAAGATGAAAATCATACAAGTAGATAAAATTAAATTATAAACGATAGATTGAAAAGAAAAAGTAACAATTATAAAAAAAAAATCAGAGCTTGAATCTGACTGGTTGGAACTGAATATTAAAAATAAACTTATACAGAATAAAAAAATAAACAAGATCTCTCAATGTTACAAATGAGACACAGAGGTAATTAAATATATATTAAAAGTGAAAGTATCTATCATACAAAATAAAATATATAACAATAATAAAACATAAAAAAAGATGATTGTAAATAAAAAAAATTTCAAATCATTGGTAACTTCTAATATTCTTTCCCGATTTTAGTATATGTACCGCCGAAGCGAGTTTCGATATTTAAAAAAGGCGACCGACAAAGCCCACATTTCCTCAACATTTGTATGACAAACTGTACATTGAAAATCTTTACTCAAAAACTATTAGAAAGAGTCACACTATGGGCTGAAGAAAGTGGAGTCGTGCCGGAGTGCCAATCAGGTTTCAGGGCCAGAAGGAGCTGTGTGGGCAATATCTTTGTTCTGAATGCTATTATGCAGGACCAGTTTTTAAGTGCCAAATCGAACCTTTTTTGTGTTTTTTGTTGATTTTCGCCGGGCTTTTGACGCGATAATCAATAATCACGCCTTAATATGGGATAAACTATTTTCCATAGGTCTGAGCGGTAAAATTATCAGAGTTCTGAGAGCCCTGTATGGTATGCATGGCTTGTACTGAAATAAAAGGAACAACTGGAGGACTATCGCAAAAGATAAAAATTGCTGAAGGAGTGCTACAGAGAGAGACATTGAGTCCCATGCTGTTCAATCTCTTCCTGTCAGATATCGAGATGCATACTTTCATAATCGAGATCTGCCAGATATAACTATAAATGAGTGAATTGATGTATTGTTCACAGAGGGTATATGATATATATATATGAACAAATACAATTTTCTCATATCATCTATTGTTTGTGGTTCAAATATTCCGAGTCCATTAAAATTTTCCCTTCCTTGGTAAAATCTTAATCTCAAATTAGGATATATATATATATATATATATATATATATATATATATATATATATATATATATATATATATATACATATATACATACATACATGCAGGGTGTCCTTTTTAGATGGCTCGGCTAAATTTCTCTTGAACCGGTAACGTTATAAAATAAATAAAAAAAACGTATTTAATATTTGTAAGTCTAGTTTAAAATTTCGACCTGTTTTTGAAAAAAAAAATATAATGGGTCCTATGCCTTCCGATACATCATTTTAATAGATTTTTGAAACTGAAATCAATGGTGAAACCAGTATTAAATACGTATTTTTTATTTCTATTATAACATTATCGGTTCAAGAGAAATTCAGCCGGGCCATCTAAAAAGGACACCCTGCATGTATGTATGTATATATATATATATATATATATATATATATATATATATATATATATATATATATATATATATCTTAATTTGAGATTAAGATTTTACCAAGGAAGAAAAAATTTTAATGGACTCGGAATATTTGAACCACAAACAATAGATGATATGAGAAAATTGTATTTGTTCATTGCTAGAATTGAAAAATTATAGAGAGTTTGGGTAGAAAAGATAAATCAATATCATTGTCTAACTGTAAATGAATGACTATATAATATTTTTTTAATTTTATATTAATTGAATTAATAATCTATATTTTTAGTAGTTTAATTTAGTTTTTAACGCTATTATGTCAATTGGTTAAAAAAGAAAAATAATAATGCGTTGATAATTACTTTTTATTGCTGTTACTAATAATAGTTTTTATCTAACAATGTTATTTAACCTTGTTACTCATATTATTTTATTAAGGTAACTTTTGGCCCTGCTTTTATTATTTGTGTCTTGACTTTTGCATTTGTATTTTTAATCTTAATTTTAAAACTGAATATAGTATAGGTCATTTTATTTTTATTTATTATCGTTTATTTCTTGTCTAGTCTGTAGTATGCTATATGGTGTAGCGCTGAATTAATATTTGAATTTTTAAAAAATGGAAAAAAAAAAGTAAGAGTATTAATAATTGTGATGATGATAATTTGGAGATATTCTTTCTCAATTTGTGTTTTCAAAATATTAAGAAGTTGTTATATAAAAATAATTGTTGAAATGTTATTGTGACCAGTTTATAGTTAGACATAAAATTTCACATGAAGTTTTTTTTTTTTTTTTTTTTAACTTATGTTAGTTTGTGTTATTTACATTATTTCTTCAATGAAATTATTTTGACAAATTATATACCACTTTTTACATCAATCCATTGATTAAATAAATGTACGGTCCTCTGAAATGAATTACGATTAAGAAAAAATATATTTGAATTATATTCGTTGATTTAAATAATGTTTTCAGTTTCATTAATAGAATAATTTACATAAAATAAAAAACAAAATATCTTGAGGAAACGGTCGGGCAAAAGAGGGCTTCGGAAACAAGAAAAACTTCCCAACGAGTGTTACTTTGTCTAAATGGAATTCCCGCCCTTTTTTTCTCCCTCTTTTTTTTTTTCCCTCTCGCCCCTCTTTATTTTCAAAGGCTAGATTCAAAGCATTCTCATCATTTTCATCAGGAGCGCTGGAGAGCTGGAGAGCCCAACTGTTCCAAAGATCCGTGAAAATGAGATCCCTTGTGGATCTCCTAATAATTGGATAAGACGAGATTTCGTATCGGAACTGAAAGAGGATTCTAAAACTAAAAGTGATTACGCTCGCTTTTAAGTTGGATTGTGACTGCTAAATTGTAAACCGCTAGCTGGAAGGGTTAACTCCGAGTTTCCGCGACGAGGAATTCACTTTGCTACTTAGCACATCCGTTGAGCCTAGTTTAGATCCCATCACAATCAGTCTAATGTAGCATCTATCTAATGGAGGTGCCTAGTACGAATGCAGAAACTGAGTTTGGCTCCACTGAACATCCGTTGACATTAGTTGATTGAAGTTAGTTTTGTGATTATTCCATACATTTGCCATCAGTAAACGTTGTTTTTTTTTTCTTCCAACAGCTGTCCTTAATATTTATCCAAATAAGTGCAGATATTCCGATTAAAATTATTTTAATTTTATATATTTTACGAAAAGTTAATTTTTATTTTACTTTTATCCATATCAAACGTATTCAATCCTTTCAGTCTAAAATTCTTCGAACTACTGTCAATACTTCACATTATGTTACAAACAAGGCCTTTCATCATTACCTCAATATCCCATATGTTCTTGACCTTATTCCATACAAATATTCAAAGTTTCACCAGAACAAACTTATTCATCCTAATCCTAATTCAACACAATCCCTAGCTCCAACAATACCTATAATGCTCACGAAAATCAAATTCTTCAAAATATCAAAATCAAATTTTGCATGGTCAATGAGGATGGAAAACGGAACAAATAAAAAAAATTTTAAAAAATTATCTGAGACCATGGGCTTCATTTGAATTTTCAGTTGTATGATTTGAAATGGAATGACCCCACTTTGTTTTACAAAAAACATAAATTTTCAAGAAATTCTTTTACCTTATTATTTCTGGGCAAATACCATTTACTAAATTTTTTATTGCGTTATTTATATTATTTAGTTCTATTTTTATTTTAAAATTAGAGTAACAATATGGATGTATAATAAAAGTCGGAAAGTTAAGGATTTTATACAAATTAATATCAGATATATAAAGTTGTGGAATGTAATGGAGAATGACGAAAAATAAGTGATTGTTGTAGTCAATAATTTGTACATTTATATTACTGAATGGAAACTAAGTGTTTCCATACATAACAGAATTTCTATAGAAAATTTTAAAATTATAAAACTGGCCCTACTTCAGTAGTTTCTACTCAAAGTTGGGTAGTGAGAGAAAGTTGTGTGATGGGCGCCAGATCTTTGTTATAATATATATAGTCTGATCGGTCTACCTTGTGACTCTAACATATGTTATGTCGCACCAAGTGGTGGGAAATATTAATAAAAGATCCTAGAGCCCTTCGTTAAAAACTACGAAAGTATCAAATAATATATTTCTTCAAATTAATTTTTTTAATTCCTCAGCATAATTACATAAAATATCCTAAAATTGTAAAAAAAAAAAAAAAAAAAAAAAAAAAAAAAACAGTTTTAAGATAAAATAAATTTAAATTGGATCACGGCCCAAAAAATTTTGTGGCATATTTGAATGAGGAAAATTTCATGAAAATGACCTGCTCTAATTTCAAGAGATTTTAAAATTAATGGAGAGGACTGTTAACAACGGTATGATTATATTGTTGTTACATAAGTTTTGAACTAACTTGGAAATGCTTTAAAACAAGTAATAATTTTCTATAAATTAATAACTTTAAATAAGATCAAGTTTTGAAATTTGATATGATGGGAAACGTTTTCCAGAAAAAAAAAGAGTTACTTACATGGAGTGTTAATGAAGCAATGAATGAGGTGTAAAGTGGCTTACACACGTGGGAACATTGGTTCGCCAACAACCGTTCGGCGAATCAAGTTCCCACGTGTGTAGGCCGCTTTAGTCTCGATAATTCGGTCATTAGCCATTCCGGCACGTCCAGTAATCCGGCGCAATACACGAATTAAGAACCAAAATTTGGTCCTTCTTCTTTTTTATGTGGTAAATGAATGATTCAATTTAATTGAATCATCAAAGGAAAGAATCATCATACAAATCAAAGGAATCAACAAATAGAAATCAAAGGAATGAATCATCATACAGCGTAGGAAAAACTTTGAAAGCTGGTGAGTTTCTGCAAGTAGATGTACTTTAAGCTTGGTTCAAGCAAGAAACTGGCGTATGCCTGTTTCAACCGAAATTCTGATGGAAAAGGCAGACATTTTATTACAAAATTATGAAAAAGAACGACTTTCGTGAAAGTTTCGGTTAGTTGATATTTTCTTAAGCACACATTTTAAATTTGTATTTGGATAGCTTTAAACTCTCGTTCTATTACGATTTACACAGTATACATAAATGCATTTTTAAAAATATTTCCATTGTGTTATAACACTGATTTTCACTATCTTATACATTAAAAATTAATATCATTCGTTTCAATAAAATTTTATAAATAGCTTTCGTAGATAATTATATAAGATTTTCACGTTAATTTGTTTTGTTTTTTAAATGTACTTCCACTAGTCCGGCAATTTCCGTAATCCAGTACTACCAATCCCGATATATTGCCGGATTAGAAAAATCCTAATTTACTACTCATACTTTAAAGATGCCAATCTCATGATATTTTTGGACTGATAATAAATAGGAAGTACGAAAATCACAAACAAGTTGTAAAATAAATAATGTTCAAAAATATATGTAAAATATATATAATTGGGGACCAACGAACGAAATATAGGTACACCCTCTATATTGGAAGAATTCAATTCCATCTGATTCAGACCCAGGCAAGGAGAACGCATTTTTCTGATGGGACATTTAGGGTTGACCTGGAATCCATTGTGTTCCATTGAATGTTTTTCATGCATTAAGGGAATCAAGTTGATCAGCCCATATTGGGCATTCAAATGCGCTCAGAGAAAATTGGATGAGGGCAAAAAAAGAAAAAGGTTTTTGTGATTCATTTAACCTTCTTCTCTTTTTACAGGGATTTAAAAATTAATCGTTGTGACTTTCAACAACGCAAAGATTATAGAGTTACATAACAAACCCTTGATGCATCCTAATGATTGAAGCATATAAATAAACCTGACTAAATAAAAAATTAAAAAAAATACAATGAAGTATATCAGATAAAATATTTGATTTGATAAAATATTTTATATGATGTTATCTGATTTATATGTATATAGTTTAACAGGGTGAAATTTTTTGGGGAATAACACAAGGCAAAAGTAATTTTGCGGCATAGAGTTTTAGAGTCGAATCTGCATAATGCCAGTCTTCTAAATTCGAGAAAAATATCAGATTTACCGAATTGAAAATAATGGCAGTTCATACTTACTATGAATAAATAAAATCTTTTTTTGGGAGGGAGATCAGGAAATTATTAAAAATAAAAGATTGTTATTATTTGTTTATTTAGAGCCTAATGAGGAAAACGAGTGCCTTTCGAAAAGTGTAGCAAAGTTAAAATTAAAAAAAAATAGATTGTAAAGCTCAAAATTTGTTATTTATTTATTAAAATATACAAAAACATTTATTTTACAGAACAGAACTATACCTGACAAATTAATAGAATTGATCAAATTAGTGTCAGTTTTCTTTAAAATAAAAATAGATTAAATTTGATCAACGTAACTATACCTCGTGTACCTTTTTATATTCATGGATCTAAGTTCACTTCAATAACTAAGTGGTAGAAAAAAAAAAAGCATTTTTTTGTTCCTCAGTGTAATTATAAAGTTCCAACAATGATTTACAGTATAACTTATAAAGCAAAAGGTCTACAGCATGAAAAACAAATAAAAAGGAGATCGAACCGTGTAAAATTTCCTGTTTTAACAAATTTTGAAGTTCAGGTTTCATTCCCGTCTTAACCACGTACAACAAAGTATTTCAACGCAGTCGCAAGTTTCCTATAACTATAAAGTTTTATATAAAACAAGGAATGTCGGGTTAAATAAATGAATAATTTAGTCTCCTTATTATAACAATAATGTTATGATGCAGTTGCCTGTTTTCACTACAGCAAATTAATTATATTACTTACTGAAAGACAAATAATAAGTAATTACATAAATAAAATGAAAAAATATATATATAAAAAAACTGAATATAAATACATATTTTCTCAAACTTGTTTAGTTATTTGTTCTTTACATGCATGCGGAAGATTGAGGATATAGAAAAACAAATGGTGTTTAAATGAGGTTAGGAAAGGAATTCCAAAACAAAGTATTTTTTCAAAGGAAGCAGTTCCATGGGATGGGTTAAACAAGGAGGTCAAGAATATAGGACGGTCTTTTGGTTCTTAAGGAGTGGAAAATGAAAGGACCAAGGAGGTATTGTCGTCGGAAATTAGGTTAAATCCACCCTTGCTGGGAATACCAGTGAGATATGTGAGAGCGTCTGGGAATGAATCTTATGAAGCAATCCTTAAATCTCTTTTACAATTGTAAAATTGTGCATTTACAGTTATCCATTTTTTTTTCAAGAGGACCTTTACCATACCTTATATCCCTAAAATGCTAAGTAAATGAGAAAACTGCAAACAAATAAGTATTAAATTTCTTGATAACACACTGAATTTCATACAAGGTTCTAGGATTTCATACAAGCCTAGGATTTTATTCATTCAAAACAAAACAAACATCAGACATGTTTCAATCTGCAGGATCAAGTGTTCAGCAAACCATCGAAATCCTCACGCGTCCTATCTCTTCAACTGCCTTCCCTCCAAGTGTCTTGATGTTGCAATAATAACGAACACGATATCCACAAAATGATATCGTTATGAACAATAGTTGCCTGTCCTTCCACTACAATCATATTCCTAATCCGCCTGTACATATACTACCTATTTTTTTGAAAACTTTTTTAACTTTGATAGTTGATCTTTATAGATTTTTATGTGCTGAATCTAAATCTGGCCTTAGTTTTTTTGCATCACTCATAGTGTTCCGTAGGTTTCAGGCTCATCAAACATCCTAACTTTTTAAACTTCTGTAACATGTTAGCTACAATAGAAACATACTCTGGGTCTTTTTCATTTCCCAAGAACTTTGTAACGACTTGCTTGAACGATACCCATGCTTCTTTCTCATTTAAGGTCATTGTGGATTCGAAGTTAAAATCAAACATCATTTTTCTAATGTCAGGTCCGACAAAGACGCCTTCTTTTAGTTTAGCTTCTGAAAGGCGTGGAAACTTTTGGCAGAGATACTTGAAGCATGGTCCATCTTTAGGCAAAGCCTTTACAAATTGTTTCATGAGGTCTAACTTAAGGCCTAATTGTTTCACGAGACCTAGACTGAAAGCTGTTCAATTCTTTTAAAATCGCTTAATTTAATAAATTTAACTATAAAATGTGAAGAATTTGTGGGTGATACAGCTTTTTTAATATCATATTTGGATTCAGCACCCTAAAAACTATAGGAATGAGGCATTTTCAGTACAAAAGTTTTTTTTTCATCGTTGGCCTGTGTTATTATTATTCGTGATAATAGTAAAAAAAAAAAAAAAAAAAAAAAAGTTTACGGAGAGCTATACTCGTCATATATCCAGAATATAGCCATTAACATAAATATTTCAAATTATAACAAAAAACTAATACAAAACGAAAATAAAATGACCATGCAGCGGTAGTAAAAATAAAAGAAATGAAATAATAATCGTTAGAATAAAACCTGTTCTATTCACCGCTAAGTTCCGAAACAAAGACACACCACCGACACGGACGTCGATCCGGCCAGGAAAACAAAGGAAGAAAAACGACCAGAACTTACCGACAAGAAATAAGTCCTGGAACAGGACCAGGAAATTCCGTAACTTAAGACAGGCTTTACACGACTTGTAAGTTTTATCGGTTTAGTGAAATCGTAAAAGGTAAAGCATAGTGAGATGAACTTAAAACGAAACAGGTTTAAAACCCCAAGATATAAATATATAATTTTTTTATGAATATCTTATGATAACTGATACTATTTGTGAAATCGTTTTCCTTCAAACTAATATTTCTTTAGATAAGTATTCACAATTAGACAAAAAAAAAAGTTATCATTTAAAAAAAATAAAATTGCAAGCCATTGTCAAAAAATAAATATAAATAATTTTATCGATATCCGTTGACGATTTTCTCACTTCAATACGCTTCTCCCAACACCTAAAAAGGTTTTTTTATCTCTTGTTCAAAGACATTTTTTGGTTTTGAATCAATAAACTAAAAAAAAATCTAAATTTTAACTCGTTTTCAATTTTGAATATTCTGTTTTTTGTTTTTTTTAAATGCGTCAAGCGCTATGAAAAAAATGGTAGTCAGTATGAGATACGTCAAGTGAATATGGTAGTGGGAATGGTAAAACTTCAATTTTTAGATTACGTTATGCTTCATGTTAGGCAACTGACATTAAAAGAAACGCGTGAGCTGAAAAGTTCTGTCCCCATCCACCACAGGGGCGTACGTAGATTTTTTTTCTCGGGGGAGGGGGGAATTATTATGAAGAAGGCAAGTAATAACTTAAGTGGCTATAATTGCCAAATCGGGTGGAATTTTTAAAGTTTTAAGTGAAGTTTTAATAAAAAATTACTGTTTAAATTACAAAAAATATTACTCAAAATACAAACTTTATGTTGGTGGGTATGAAAATCATATTTTTCATAAATTTCGAGGAAGTAGGATATATACCCCTGATCCCCTCCCCTCTGCGTACACCACTGATCCACCGCATTTACCTGATTTGACACCAAGTGACTATCATTTTTTTTTTTTTTTTTTTAGAGCACGACGCATTTTTTAAAACAAATTCCAAAATAAAAACGAGGTCAAACTTTTATTTCTCGAGTTAACGATTTAAAGCAAAAAGTCTCTTCGGAATAGGGATAAAAAGGTCTTGTTGGGCGTTATGATAAATTAATTCAAGCTAACGGAAGCTAATAGATAATTCAAGTTAACAGTTAATTGAATAAAAATAATCGTTAATTAAAAAACCTTTAATTTGTTTTTCTTCCATTTGCCTCGTGCTCGAGAAAACTGGCACTTCGTATATTCCAGCCCAATATAATTTGCGAAAATAGACTTCATGGACCACAAAAATAGCAAAAGGCCTCAAGGAAGCTTGAATTGAGATTCTACAATGCCGTGTAAAATGAAACATACGATATTAAATAAAATTACCAATACAAGATACGTAGAAAATCCTGGCAAATTTATAAATCAGTATTCGTATTGTAGTAAAATACATTCAAACACATATAATTTATTCAAATAAATAAATAATGTTAAGCGACGGAATAATCATTAATTTAAATTCTTGGAGAGCAGTAATTTCAGTTAAGTAGCCGTTAAAGCCCATTTATAGCCAGTCTTTGAATGTATTCCAAATAATTAATACCTTACCTTTTAAAGCTTAAAGATCTGTCTCATGGCTCGAATTGAAGAGGGAACGGGCTTTTAAAAGCACCCTTTAAAAATCGGTTAGTTAACATAAAAGGATAAAATATACTTTCGGTATTTTTTTTTTCTCCCACTGCGAATTCGTTCTTAATTACCCCTCTACTCGATAAAATAAAATGAGCGGCAATGGTCAGGTATTCACTATGGATCACATATTTATTCAAGTGATATTTTTACTTTCACTTACCTATATTTTTTATATGCAGTAAGGGAAAGTATTGCGATCGTGAATAATTTCGAATTCCAGTTTTCAACGGAAATACACGTTTTAAGGTCCGCTGAGTTCAAATAACGAAGAATATAAGGATTTATTAATTAACTTAAGGAGAGAAAAAAAAAAATATATTTTTCCAGGTTGAAAACAAATATCCAGAAATGAGATTAATAATATAGACGCATAACATACCCTAGGAAATCTAAACATTTTACAAAAATTTAATATCAAACATATAAAGTCGTAGAATGTAATGTAGATTGACCAAAAGCGCATAAACTTAAGTAATTGTTGTAGACAATAATTTATAATTTTATATTATTTAATGGAATTTCCATGGAAACTTCTAAAACTTATTTCAAATTAGATGGCAAGTGAAAGCTGCGTGATGCTCGCACTAGAATTTTTTCCTAATGTATTCCAAATATTAAATTCAATAGGAATTTTTAGAAATTGATTGATGGGATATTCTGTTTTAGTAACCTTCATAATGTAAAAAATTTTATCTTTCCTTTGGAACAGGCTGGGATCGTCGAAGAACCTCCCCCCCCCTTCCTATCTAATGCGGTTTTAATGCCCTAGCATTTAGTAGGAGACATAGTGTTTACGAGCCGGCCCCTTCGCCTTAAAACGATGTACAATGGATCCAAAGTGCTTTAATATTTAAAAAATTCTTTGGAAGAAGGTTGGATGGTGTTGTAGTATAAACATTTTATCCAAAGTTACAACAGGGAAATAAACGGTAATACTTTCTAAAATCGAATTCATCTATAAAAAAGGACAAAATAATATATAACAAAATTTCCACTTTATTCATCTTACAATTAAGATACTTAAATAATGCAAAACAAAAGCTGTTTATTGAATATCAAGAGTATTTTGTCAATTTTGTTATGTTGCTGATTTTTTGAGAATAGAGCTACAAAAAATTTGAGGGAACATTCAAAGAGAAAGAAAAAAATACAAGATTATTATTGTAGGAGGGTCATTCTCAAATAAAATCTCGCATTTGCTGTCTTGAGGTTTCTAGAAGCTAGCAATTTTTCCGATATTTATTTATTTTTTCAATCCCCCAATCGGCATTCAGTTCATCTTGAAGCAGAGAGTACATTTTGGATTATTTAATATTTGAAAACGTTAAAAATAAAAAGTTTGTCAAAAAAAAAAATCTTTCGAAAAGTTCGCGCGAATTGCATTCTGTCAAAATGAAATTCGAAAATCTTCACTAAATATTTTAAATAAAAAAAAGTACATTTTTATTACTGGGGGTCCATCTCACAATGGCAACCAGTCCTACTAAGTAATAAAGAAAAATAAATTGGGAAAAATCACGAAACATTTGTTTTTAGTGCGTAACTCTCGTGACATAAAAGAGTATTTCTTAATCGACTTAGTTAATTTGCAGATTATTTTTTTTGGTATAGTTTTGTTATATTTCGCAAAGAAACTTTTTATTCTGCTTTTCCGTGTTATATTATTGACTAGAAACAAACTGAATTTAATAAATTTCTTTCTAAAACCGCTTCTTTGTTGCAGAAACCTAATTCCACACCACACCTTTTGGCAAATCAGGAGCAAATCCCAAAAGAAATCTCGATTTCGTTTAGAATAGAATAGAATAGAAAAATTAACTTTATTCTGGGACTAGATCCCTTAAGAATAACAAGTAAGTGCAAGTAAATTTATTTGCAATTTAAATGAAATTAAAGCCTGATAAAAGTTGTTTTGTAGTCCAGCTCAAGGCTGAGAAAAACAATCCCAAGTAAAGAGTAAACAATCACAATGACAATTGAATTGAAGCCAACGTTTGCCTGAGTATCGCCCAGTGACGTGTTGTTTCAGTCAGTGTTGAGCAAAATGTAATTCCAATTACAATTAAAATATATTACCAATTACTGTAATTTGGAGTTGAATGAATGAAATTACTTGATGAAACACTATAATTGTAATTCTGGACCACAATTACAATTACAGTGGACTCCAAATTACGGAAATTGGTGAGAAATTGTAATTGTGATTGGAATTACATTTTGACCAACACTAGTTGCAGTTCATGCTGGGCAAAGTTTCCAGCCAGCTGACTTAAATATATATTTTTGTAAAAAATATTTTGCATTAACTTTTGTTAATGTTAACAAAAATATTTTTTTGTAAAGTTTAAAACATTAATATGATTGAGTTAGTGCTATTTATAAGTGTTATTTTTTTTTCTTTTCATAGTATTAATTTTAAAAAAATCATATAAAAAATTGCTGAATTGGGTTTTTTAAAAATATTTTACAGTCACAATAATAATAGTGATTCATCGTAAAAACAAAATAAAAAAGTATATGATAGTGTATTTATAACTTTATTATATGTATGATTAATAATATTTCATAATACTAGGTATGATTTGCTAAGTTTAAAAATATACAAATTTTATAATATTCAATATATATATATATATATATATATATATATATATATATATATATATATATATATATAAGGTAATATTTAAGTAGCGTAGAGAATCAGAAATATAAAAGAAAAAAATCTGTATTTCCCAAAGAAAAGGAAAAAATTTCTTTACGCAAACAAGGTTAGAAGTAAAGGGAAACCTGCATAATCAGGACGAATTCGGGTGGGCATTCCGAAATCAGGAAAAAACTTATTGGAAGGGGGAAAAGGGCTAAGTTGAAAAACAAATATAAGAAGAATTGGTGAAAACAAATATAAGAAGAAATATATTGCCTTTATAAACAGAATAACGTCGTAAATACAATACGAAATGGTTCTAAATTTAGTTTTGTCAGTTATCATTTTTATAAAAAATCAACAATTTGAAATAGAATTAGGTAAATAAAGTAGTAGTCAATATAAAATAAAGAAAATTAAGTAGAATTTTAGGTTGTAAATTAATATTAAGTTCTTATGATTAAAAGTTAATACAAAATGTATTCTAACTGTAAATAGCAACAGTATATACAGTGGATTCTCGCTAATCCGAAACTCGTAAATCCGAGCCAGCACTAACAAAATATTTTTAAAATAAATTTTAACATTTGATTTAGAGTATAAAGACATACATTCAATAAAACCGTATCCATTATAAATGCATTACGTGCTGTTAGGCTTAAAAAGCCCATTTAAAAATACCAAAATAAAATAATTCTTTTAAATGATCAGAACTAGGTGTTAGAATAAAGAAGTAATGAAAACTAAGGAATTGTTAACTTTAAGATAATTTATTATGTTTATTTAAATATAATGTAATTTTAGTAACTGTCATAATGTAGGATTATGACATTGTAGCCTAAATACAAAAAGAGAAAATTAGCTTAGAGGTAAGAAGGAGTTTTGAAAAGAAAACAAGGGTGGCAGTCGGGACAGGCACAAATAATGCATGCCTTCAGCAAAAGGATACATAAAAGAACAGAGGGCTAAGCTTCAGGGCACGCCTCGCGAAAAGAAACCTAAAACTCCTTCCTAAATTAAACTTTAAAATATTCTCTTTAATTTACAAAGTAAAGCCAACTCTGCGGAAAAAAAAAGTTCAACGCTATCGAGTTAAAGTCAATCGCAGATGTTATGACTAGTCGTCAAGATAATGTTCAAATTTATCCTTCTTTTGAAATTTCCACCAAAATGATTCGGCCATTTTGATTTGAAAGTCGTAAATTGTCGCACAGGGCATAAAACATTTATTTAAAAATAACAACAGAATAACTATCAATGTGCGTGTATGTGAGTATGTGTACTTTTTTTTTTCTCAGGTATTTATTTTAATTAAATTTAATTCAACATGAAACAATACGAAATGCGACAAACAGCCGGATAAATCCCCAGCTTCAAATACCCAATATACAATATGGAGTTGGCCGATAAAAGAAGAAAAAGGCAATAATTAAACTAGTTGTTTCTTTTTGTTTCTATTCATTTTTTTTTTTTTACTTTATTTTGCATTAGGCTTATTATTTATGTTTTTGTTAAAAAATATGATGTTTTTACTTTTGAATTATATTTATTTTTATTTCGTTTAGACAGAATTTAGAATCATCAGTCTCCCTGAGGTGGAAGTTGTGTTTACAAAAAATCAGGATGAAAATAAATATGCTCACCCCTCCCCGTTCCCGCCCCTCAGAAGAAAAAAAAGTAATAATCATCCGAAGAGTCAATGAAGAAAATTTCAAACGAATCTTAGCACTCAGATTTTTTGAAGTGTTCCAGGTTGCTGAACCTTAAGCACGAGGGGAGAGTTTGGTTTCGTATAAAGTTACGTTCTTCCTTTGGAGATCAGTTTAGTTGTAATGAGATTTCTCATTCCGAAGTATCACTTCATGACAGCCATTATTCTTCTTTTAATTTCCATCTTAGTCTTAATCCCAAAAGCCTCCTGAGATCTCGAATGTATGATTTCAGAAAGCTGTTCAGACATATTCTATTCAGACAAACGTAACTTTCAGCCGTGCCTATATGGGCGGTATATCATATTGTATACTTTCCTAATTTTTGGTCAGACTTAGTCAGTTTCTTGTAACTTTCGAAGCTGTTAAGGATCCGGAAACATCACCTAACCACTGTTTTATAACATCTTTGTTATCTGAGAAGGCGAATTATTTTATGTAACTGAGTCCCACGCAACTTTCTCTAGGGTATTTGGAAAAAATAAAACACGTTTCTAATGTGTTTCTACGGATTTTCTCCATGCTTCATCATCAGCCGGATGAGCTTAAGGGGTGATTTCAACGCATCCATTGTTTTATTTAACTGTTTTCAAGTAATAACGCCATAAACTGATTAAAAATCGATAAAGAAGTGTTTTTCCCTTATCCAGTATTCTCTATATTTTCAAAGTTTCTACGTAGATTAATACTTTGGATTTAAAGTGATATTGGTCTACTTATTCGTTCAAAGAAGGAAATCATCTGAAAGCCGAGGGAAGAGGATATTTCAAAGTATCTAATACACGGAAGGAAGCCCAAAGATCCCTCGATAGATATAAATTAATATAATAGTCATCTTTTCAAATTTAATTAAAATAAATGCCTGGAAAAAAATATGTAAACATACTCACATACACACAAATTGATAGTTATTCTGTTGTTATTTTTAAACGAATGTTTTTCGTCCTGTGTGACAATTTAACATAATATAAAAAAAGTTCCCGTTGATACCTTCCCATTTGGGTATCGGAAGAAATGAAGACGCTGATCGTGTGATCGCTGGTCGCAAATGATTCTAGGACAGATCCTGTCACCGAAGTTGCACATATAAATAACACATCTGCTTTGGATTGGCGTGCATAAGTAAAGAAAATAATATACAAATTATGGGCCACTGAGTGGAGCAGAACAGGGAACAGATTTGGGAAAGTTAAAGACAGTCCCGAGGTGTGGAAAACTGCCGAAAGAAAAAACTACCGCGAAGTTGTCATAGCCAGGATACGCACCGGACAAACAGCCATGGCGCATACCTATCTTCTGAAGGGACTGTGCCCACTGACCTGTAGGACCTGCAAGGCACCTCTGACCGTGGAGCACATCCTACTAGACTGCGAGGCCCTTAAGGATGCAAGGCAACATTGCAACATCAACAACAGACTGGGCATCGCTTTTGGTGACACTGAAACTCGTGTTCAAATTGTTTTAAAGTTCTTAAAAAAATCTCAAATCTATAACCTTATACAGTTCATTAAAACTATGTTATTTGAAAAAAGTGATACCAAAACAAATCATGACATCAATCATGTAAAAAATAGGTTGTTAAAAATAAACATGTAGTATGCTGATAACACTGCACGGGTAGATGCATGTATAAAATAAATTAACCAAAACTAGATATTAAACAAAATAATACTTTTTTTTTAAATCGGAACAAGTTAGTACCATGAACGAACAAATAAAACTATATTTCGGAGTTAGCATATGTTTTCTGTATTTCTTGATTCAAAAAATTATAGTACCTTCCATAAAATAATGATGTTACCTTAACAGAAGTAATATATGGCATTTCTGGAGGGGAAATGAAGTGCTATAATCTTTTCTCATTTCATAAAGTTGATGCTACCTTTGTGGAAGTCGAAGCCAACGCCATATAAAGGGACCCATAAAGGTTTCGGGAGGCAGAAGTTTATCCGAGTCGAATGGCTACAAAGACAAGATTTCCCAAAGGGGGATTTTGTCATAAGACCCAAGAGTGCTACAGAAGATGCTGCCTGAAAGACTTCTGGATTCTTACTTAGGGGTTGATTAAATTAATTAATGCTATTAAATTACTTCGCAAGTATAGACTAGGACAACACTACATCGGTTGTTTCGTCCTAAAATCGTCCTGTATGGTCATAAATATGAGCAAACGATGCATAATATAAATAAATTAAAACGGACTTGTTTTTATCAAATAAATCTACTTCGACCAACTGACCGGTAAAACGAGAACTCTTCGTTGAATTTATTTATTTAGACCTATTTGTTTCATTTTATTTTTCATTCATATATTGTTTTTTGTTAGGATTGATGTTAATGGTGATATATTGAAAATTATGCCTATTGATCTGATATATTAATAGAAGGAAAGGGACATGGTATATGGTTGTAAGGTCATCTTGCATATTTACCTATAAATAAATGAACTGTTCATGAAGTTGCTTTCAAATCATAAATAAAAGAATATTATTAATGTCAATAACAATTACAATGAACCATATGCAACTCTAGGAAATTTGACAAGAGGTCAAAGTTAATTTTTCATTTCAGTCATTAACGAACTACTTGTTTCGGTGTATTGTATTCTAAACTGGAAAAGTAAAAATAAGTTAAATTATACAAAAAAAAATTAAAATCATATATATATATATATATATATATATATATATATATATATATATATATATATATATAATTGAATTAATAAATTTAAAAGAAAAGAGATGGATCTATCGGGAAGTAATTAAATAAACGCCTAATCAAACACTGGTAAAACTAATAACTAAAATACCTGAACGAATTATTTTCAAAAAAATATATAAATCATAATAAAGAAAAATAAATTAATCTGTCTAATGTGAAATGGACGAAGAAAACAACCTTCACTTTCAACACTCCTCATAAAGTTCAAGAGATAATATAAAAAAAGTCTCTCTCTCTCTCTCTCTCTCTCTCTCTCTATATATATATATATATATATATATATATATATATATATATATATATATAGAGAGAGAGAGAGAGAGAGAGAGAGAGAGAGACTTTTTTTATATTATCTCTTGAACTTTATGAGGAGTGTTGAAAGTGAAGGTTGTTTTCTTCGTCCATTTCACATTAGACAGATTAATTTATTTTTCTTTATTATGATTTATATATTTTTTTGAAAATAATTCGTTCAGGTATTTTAGTTATTAGTTTTACCAGTGTTTGATTAGGCGTTTATTTAATTACTTCCCGATAGATCCATCTCTTTTCTTTTAAATTTATTAATTCAATTATATATATATATATATATATATATATATATATATATATATATATATATATATATATGATTTTAATTTTTTTTTGTATAATTTAACTTATTTTTACTTTTCCAGTTTAGAATACAATACACCGAAACAAGTAGTTCGTTAATGACTGAAATGAAAAATTAACTTTGACCTCTTGTCAAATTTCCTAGAGTTGCATATGGTTCATTGTAATTGTTATTGACATTAATAATATTCTTTTATTTATGATTTGAAAGCAACTTCATGAACAGTTCATTTATTTATAGGTAAATATGCAAGATGACCTTACAACCATATACCATGTCCCTTTCCTTCTATTAATATATCAGATCAATAGGCATAATTTTCAATATATCACCATTAACATCAATCCTAACAAAAAACAATATATGAATGAAAAATAAAATGAAACAAATAGGTCTAAATAAATAAATTCAACGAAGAGTTCTCGTTTTACCGGTCAGTTGGTCGAAGTAGATTTATTTGATAAAAACAAGTCCGTTTTAATTTATTTATATTATGCATCGTTTGCTCATATTTATGACCATACAGGACGATTTTAGGACGAAACAACCGATGTAGTGTTGTCCTAGTCTATACTTGCGAAGTAATTTAATAGCATTAATTAATTTAATCAACCCCTAAGTAAGAATCCAGAAGTCTTTCAGGCAGCATCTTCTGTAGCACTCTTGGGTCTTATGACAAAATCCCCCTTTGGGAAATCTTGTCTTTGTAGCCATTCGACTCGGATAAACTTCTGCCTCCCGAAACCTTTATGGGTCCCTTTATATGGCGTTGGCTTCGACTTCCACAAAGGTAGCATCAACTTTATGAAATGAGAAAAGATTATAGCACTTCATTTCCCCTCCAGAAATGCCATATATTACTTCTGTTAAGGTAACATCATTATTTTATGGAAGGTACTATAATTTTTTGAATCAAGAAATACAGAAAACATATGCTAACTCCGAAATATAGTTTTATTTGTTCGTTCATGGTACTAACTTGTTCCGATTTAAAAAAAAAGTATTATTTTGTTTAATATCTAGTTTTGGTTAATTTATTTTATACATGCATCTACCCGTGCAGTGTTATCAGCATACTACATGTTTATTTTTAACAACCTATTTTTTACATGATTGATGTCATGATTTGTTTTGGTATCACTTTTTTCAAATAACATAGTTTTAATGAACTGTATAAGGTTATAGATTTGAGATTTTTTTAAGAACTTTAAAACAATTTGAACACGAGTTTCAGTGTCACCAAAAGCGATGCCCAGTCTGTTGTTGATGTTGCAATGTTGCGTTTTCGTGTGTAAAACCCTCTAAAGCCCCTTAAATCTCTATTTCAGGGATTTGAACTTCTTTGGAAAGCATACCAACAGTTGATAGTTTCCAAACCATAAATCTAAAGCTTATTCATAGTTGCTGGCATATTGTACCACGAATATAAACTAATTAGCGATTCCCTGGTTTCAGTTATGGAATCTTGAAAATTGTCAACTTCAATATCTTAGCTAAATGACGCTAATTAAGCGCTATAAAAGTTCATAATATGTATGGAGAAGATCCTTATCTAAGCCATTAATGGTGAAAAACAAAGATTATTACTTTTAAAAAGAACGTCAGGCAGAATTTCCGTTAAATAGGGTTTCATTATCACTTCGGAGCTTTCCGTTATGTTCTCGAATGAAAACTGGCACACTATATTTGTATAAATATCATTCGCATCTCCGAACTCGTACCAGATATTTGCAATTGGTTCATTAATAACTTATTTCGATATACTACAGATTATATTCAGTGAAAATATCTCGGCGGAAGATTTTAGTAATCGTATTTTTTATAATCGTATACAATAGCTTACTAACTATTCGATATAAAGGAGGTCACTCCTTTAAACTATCAAACACTGATAAAAACTTGCTTGTTGGGTCGTCTTCGTTGTCTGTTCTTTAAATAAATTTACTTACTGAATTTATTGTTTTCACTACGAGGTGTGGAAAAACACAGACTCCGCCAGATGATGGATTTGGCGTGTTTACGCTTGTGTTATTCTGCTGGAATATGCTAACAGTGATTAATAATTTGTAAATACATTACGTAGGTTGTTGTTGTTTTCATGATATCGGCATGTATTATTTATTATTTTGATATGAACTATTTCCACCTGGATGGATGAATCGTCCCATTGTGCGCCGTACGCACTTAACCCTCAAGGCAGGGGAAAGTGCGTTTGAATTATCAACTCATAGACATGGACGTGATTGAAATATGGGCTTGACTTTAATATTTAAACATGGTCATAACTTCTAGACTTTTTATTTTTTGGTCGGTACCATACTTTCATACATATTCATCAAGATTTTTTAATCATTTCCATATTCCTTCTCATAATCATTACTTAACTTATTTTGTTATTTTCCATATGTTCCGGGAATAGCAAAAGTTTTGAAAACTATAAAAGTATTGATATAAGGTCTTTATCTGAAGGTATTGATATGATTCTTAAGCTCATCAGAGTACATCATTTGTACTCTGTTAGAGTACTCTGCCACTTGTACTTAATAAGACCTGGGCCAAGGGAATCGATAAAATTAAATAAAGCATACACCGATTCGGAGGTGATGCTATCAGCTTATAAAAACAAATAAACCCAGCCACCGAGTCAAAATTTAAATTGCTTGCCTGTGAAAGGAAAAGGTGAAGCGGCCGACGCTGTCAACTATTCGGATTGCCCACCTTCACCAGCTAAGAATTTTATAAAATATCCCCCCCTCCCCCGTTATTTTAAACCAGGTTTAAACTCTACTGATCATACAAAACATTTCCGAGTTGTATACTAAACTTTTGATGATGTTTTAAATGACGAATTTTATTTCATATAAATGAAGTAATATACATCAGACATGTGTATTCTTCAGGTGAAAAATTTGGTACTTATTTTAAATTCTTTAATTAATTTAAATATTCTATATGTCTTAGTAAATTTAAAAAAAATAATACTATCCAAACATTGATGTAGAAGCCTTAACAACTAAAAATTTGCGCCCAAATGATAATCAACGACAAAGAACATGTTCCGTAGGTCAAGGGAAATATTCAAAGAGTTGATGGATAGACATCAAGAGCAACAAAAAATTACATAGTGACCCTGGCCCGATTCCACACAGAGAAGCAGGAAATTCAAACTTAGTGTTTTTATAAGTAAGTCACGTTTTTGTTGAATTGGGAGCGATCACTCAAAAACTATTCAAGGCAATTGGGTTACAATTGCTACATCGTAAAGCAGACATATTTCTCTAAAATAAACATAATTTGGCTAAACCATTGTAAGGGAGGGGGGCTTTGGTTGACCAATAACGAAAAGTTTTTTGTTTTTCTTGCAATTCGCAGTTTGCTTGTGAATTTTTTTTTCGGCCCCACAGGTGGGCTACAGATACCTCACTGCTAGGACAACTTCTACTTTTATTAAGCTCTAATTTCGAATAAATGAAGTCGAGGTTCTTTTGGGGATTGGTCTAAAATTGTGTCCCGATTTGTCAAAAAATGCTGGGTGGAATTAGATACCACCCTTTGTCGGTGTTTTGCGAATGGAATTTATTAAATTCACTTTGTTTCTAGTCAATAAAAGAACACGGTAATACAGAATAAAAAGCATCTTTCTGATATTAAGCTAAACTTTACCAAAATAAGTATATCTAAATTAATCAAAAAATGCTGAAATTAAATAAATAAAAAATAAAAATTGTCCTTGAAAATAAAAATAAAATCCAGCGGCAAATTAAAATAAATAATGCTTAAATATTTAAAAGAAGAAAATAATTTTACCGCAGCACTAACAAACAAAAATACAAAACATAATTATAATAAAACTATCATGAGGAAGAGAAGATGCGACAGATGCTGTATTTTTTAAATTTATACAATGCATACAAATACAATTTCCATTATGCTAGTTGACTATATTAATATATATATATATATATATATATATATATATATATATATATATATATATATATATATATATATATATATAACATAATAAAAACACATAACAATTTCTAGTTTGTTTTTTTTAACCTTCAGAGGTAGAGCAATGTGCAACAACTAATATGTGTAAATAATCAAACCAGAAGACGCCCTATGCGGTTTGGCCAAAACTTTACCATGATATAGGTAAATATATATACCTATATGATTTGTGTATTTATTTACAGGCAACGTATGTATATAATATATATATATATATATATTTTTTTTTTAAATGTTAAATAGACTGATCCCAACAAAATAAATTATGTTTTTTTCTTTCCAATTCCGGTTATAATTTCTAATACTCAAATATTTTTGAAATATGAAATAAATTAATAGCGCTCTGACATAAAAATTTAAGCATTTCAAAATATTGAAGGCTTTATTTTGTTTGGAGATATTGCGGATGGTCAATGTCTTAACCGACACACCAATACCAATATAGTGTCCGAAACGTTACGAAGATATAAGTCTGTGGAAAATTTCAAACGTAATCAAATTTAGATATGATATTTATAAACATCAAATAGTCACAACAAATTAAAATAAATGAAGAAAAAAAAAATAGTAGATCTGTTGCGATAAAATGAATGACCATGAGCTGGTGTAATTCTGTAAAGATGGAAGAGTGAACTCCATTAGAATACTCCCCCTCTTCTCTTCCAAGGTAATAATAAAAACCGTACTTTGGTAATTGTGTTACGTCCTCCCCCAGGCACCGGGACCTTACTGGCAAGACTTTTTAAAATTCAAAAATATGTAAATCACCCACAATTCATCGCACAGAACAGTCATCCAGTTGGCATGGCAGAAATCCAAGAATTAAAACGTGGCCGGGTATGAAATTTCAATTTGAATCAAGGACTTATTGTCAATAATCAAATTATTGATTATTTCTCAAATATACTGTTAAGTAAAATTTATATATATATAAATTACCAAATGAAAGCAGAGTTGGGCGAAAATTATCCGATTGGTAATTGATGACTAAACTGTAATTTAAATATAAATAATCATGACTAATGAACAATCTTTTAGTCATTAGTCGGGACAAATATAAAACGAATAATTAGAAAATAAAAGTTTTTTTTAGTGACTTAAAACGACTGACGACTAAAAATTTAGTCTTTATTGATGACTAATATTTTAGTTGCAGTCGTCGAGAACGACTGAAAATTTAGGATACTACTTTTGACGCGATAAAGTCTCTAATTGATTTCACTGTTTTATTCATAAATGATTTTTTTTCTGTTCATCTATGGCTTTAAAGTTGATAATTATACATAATTATTTCATTAAGAAAAATCCTACAAAATTTTTATCCAGGGATTGCAATTATCTCTAATTTTTTTTTCTCGAAGTGGAAAAACTCAGGATATGAATTTTATAGTTGAAAACAAAAAATGAAAATGTTACATTTTTATAATTTGAGTATGAATATAAAGGTTTTTCAATATTTTCGATATTGAGGTTCACTATTATGTTATCAAATATGCTCATTATGGAAATACTATCGATTTTACGATCGCTTGCTCACGTATTGATTTATTTTGGGATATTCCTGATATTGAGGTCCATTAGTGGGTTATCGAAGTCTCTTTTTATGAAAATACTCTTGATTCTAAGATAGCGTATCGATTTAATTTAGCTTTTTAGATTTTTTCCCATATTTTAATCGATTATTGTGTTATCGGAGGTGCTTTTTTTCAATATAGTGAGCGTGCATTAGTTTTCGAAGATACTAATTATGAATTTCGTAGAAATTCGATTAGTTATTACTTTTACAGAGTTTTTCGGTACAGAGATCATTTATCGGGTTATAAAATAACGCAAGTTGTGAATTTATAATAGAATTTTCGATTTCGCATGTGCATTTAGATATACTGTTGATATTGCACAATGTAAATACACAAAGTTATAAAATGGTGGAAATGAACTTTCTATGCATTATTTTATGATTTACAAATCAATAATGATGGAGTTTGATATCGAAGAAATCGGAAAAGTCAAAAATAAATCTATAAGTTAGCAAGTGATCTTAAAATAGATAGTATTTTCATAATAGGCATCTTCAATACTCCAGTGATGGACCTCAATACCGAGGATACCCGAAATCTTAAAATAAATCGATACGAAAACAAGCGATCGTAAAATCGACAGTATCTTAATAATAAGCATTTTCGATAACTCAATAATGTACCTCAATACCGAATATACTCGAAATGTTAAAATAAATCGATACGAGAGCAAGCGATCTTAAAATCGATAGTATTTTCTAATAAGCATTTTTAATAACCCAATAATGAACCTCAATATCGAAAAACTTTTATATTCATACTCAAATGATAAACATTTAGAATCTACTTTTATTTCTCGATGCTGAATATAAAAATCATATCATGACTTTTTTGCACTCCGAAAGAAAAATCAACGTTAATTTCAACCCCTGCCTTTATCTCGAAATTATTATATTTTATACTTTTAAGTCAAAACGTTTGATATGAAGGAAAATCAAATTCCTGTTTCTTCATGGCTTTCCTTTAATTAAAGGAAAATATTGTATTGCTTTTTTCAATCAGAAATAATTATAAACTAAATTAAATCGGTTTTTATTCGTTTATATTATTGGAATAAATTTGTATCCGACTATTTTTTTTATCCGATTGAAATATTAGTTTAAAATCAATGACTAAAAATTTATTATAATTTTTTAGTCGTTATTTTAATCGGATAAAATTTTTGTCATGTTGAATAAACTTTTATTCTTGATTAAAAATTCAAACTAATAATTTAGTCATTTCTTTAGTCGGATAAATATTCAACCAATTAATTCCCAACTCCCAATTTCTGTTGTAGATAAATGATTAAACTTATTTTTTTTTTTGTTTTTTTCAATTCATAATTAAATCTTGCAATTAAAATTTCACTTATAAACAACAACAAAAACGCCCACTACAACCGATGAAGGGTCTTGGGTTATGTACTTTGTAATGAAGTACGGTTTCTTGGTCAATAGTTGTGCAGGGAGGCCATGATCAAGCCTAACCGCCAGGTTTTTTTACAAATTAAGGATACCCATTTATGCAGGTTTTATACTCCTATGGGAGTCAGATATAAAATATTAATTTAAATTGTAAGGCTAAACTTGGAAAAAAAAAGACGTCTGACGAATATTTGCGATGGAGTTGCCGTTTTGATTTGGAATGATGAGCAGAGAGTCGTATCCGTGGAAGTAATTGGATTCCGCTCACCGGGCTGTCATCTGTGTCTAGTTGTGAAATATATATTATATATTTGAAAATATATTTTACTTTAAAATCAAAATATACACCACTAGAATAATTCGCATGGTGTACTGATAAGTGAAAAGTATACGGTACTTACCTGTGATGGCAAACGTACACTTCGATTGCACTTTGTTTGCGCCAATGAATACTCCCTTTACCATTTTGCCGCTCAGAATGCGCTTGGGGAGTGGGAGATTGGAGGTGAAAACAGAAATTAGTGAAAAGTAATTGCGTTAATTTATCAGGTGAGTTGTTTAAACAGTAATAGAATGTGTGAATAAAGTAAACGCATCCAGTTGCTAGCGTTAGCTAGGGCAATGTTTCCAAAATTTTCGACGTCTGTGTACCTCTTATAGAATTTTTTTATTCGTAACAAAAAAAAAGCTTATACTATACTTTAGCAGCAATAAAAAAATATTTATTTAATACTTATTTTAGGATAAAAAAAAGTAATAATAAACGAGAAAAACAAATCATTCATAATAAAATATAAATAAAAGTTATACTATAAAATATATTTATTAGGATCAATGAGAAAGATAAAATCGCTTATAAGAAGACAGATTATCATAATTTGGTTATTTGGCTGTTAAGTTAATTCTGAGATGTGGTTCCACATCCAAAATGCTTTTTCTACTTAATGTCTACAATTGTTGAAAAAGCAACTTCATATCTGCCGATCCTGACACATCCTGTATAAGGATAATGCGCGCTGATTCCGAGGGAAACCTGAGAGGAGGGTGAGTGAGAGGGGAATCGTTTCTGTGAATATCGGTTTACCCTTTTTTTTTTTTTTCAATTCATCTCTCTTTTAAAAAAAATTGTAGAAAGCGTGTAACCAAGTTGTTAGCCGTCAACATGGATTGATACGAAAAATTAAGTTCGATCATACCTGGCAAGTCCGCGAAACCAAAATGTTTCAAAATCAAACACGTTACCGAGAGCCTATCGTGCAAAAACAAAAGCATGGACCACATGCGAAATATTCAACCGTTTATTGATAATTGTACAACAGTACTATCAGCAATGTTAATGTTCTGTTTTTTCCTCCCAACTCTAGCCTCTAAGCTTCAGTCTCTGAACTTGTCCATAATTAAACGATTTAACACAAGGAAGTAGTGATGCAACTCTTTCACAGCATCGAGGATAGCGGTACAAATGTTACAGAATCAATTTCATGAAATTGCATGGGTATATGTGTCTAATTAGGGATTAATAAATTATTTGCCACTTCTATAAATTGGTTTTATTGAACTAGTTTCGAATGTACAGTTACAGTCGAATGTCGAGTTACATTCGAAAATATTTTTCAATAAAACCAATTTATGGAAGTGGCAAATAATTTATCAATCCCTAATTAGATTGATCCTTCTATACCATCATGCGGATGTCACTGTATGTGTGTGTGTGTACTATGTATGTATATGCATATTATTATTTATATTTTATAAATTTTTAAATCTTTGTATTATATTTAAATTTATCAATTTAGCCTTAAGAATAAAATTAGTCGTTGAAAAAAAAATTGTTTAGCTTTCATTTATTTTGTGTTAAAAACTCGAAATTTCATCGTTTTCAGAACCTGATTACGATGGGGTTTCTGGTATTTAATCCAAAATAAACTGACAACCCTCCATCTCCCCACAGAATCACAACATATATTTTATTTAGGAAGTTTATATATGTGATATTTTATATGTGAGAAACAATTTCAGTTTTTCTTTGCGGAATAGAAATATCAAAATCTCGCCCACTACATCAATGGTAAAAACTTTTGAAAGTGAACATCTTAATGTAAATTTCAATGTGATTAAGGTGGTATTAAAATTATTATTCCGTGGCTTACAGATCGGGCTTGACAGTATTTTTTTTTCACCGAAAAATGCCGATTTTCGATCACTGTGCGGCGTACCGACCAAAAAAGCACTCTGAGAAGTAATATATATGGGTAATCTCATCTGAGGCCCATATAAAAATTCATAAGCATAAATGAAAGCCGCATCTAGGACAAAATTAAACAAGAAACTTACCTTACGATAATGATTTAATAACGTATTTAATATAATTAATATAATTTAATTATATTAATAACGTATTTATAAAATTTGATTTAAAACAAGTTTAAGCCTAATCGTTCCAAGACAGTAGCATTAAAAAATATAATCAGGAAGGTAAAATTAACCCCTTTGAAAGGGATAAGGGAATTCATTAACGTAATATCCTTATCACTGGAGGGTTTAGGGGGCTAGGGAGGGCAGTTAATTTTTGGGGAAAAAAACCAAAGGAAATTATCACAACATAATTTTTTGTTAATGAAATGACTTAATATATTTGAGAACTAATTAATAATATTAACAACACAAGTGTGAATGTGTATGAAATATTAAATAACAAGAGGATTCCGGTGAAAGTAGCCGCTGGTCTTTACATGGTAGATTTATAAATCCACGGCTGATTTTTATAAATTAAGTTACTCCGAGCTCAAAGTAACTAGATTAATAATAAATAAAATATTTTCTTAAATTAAATATAAAAATACCTAGGAAAATTTTTCACATTTTTATGAAATGTTCGAAGTACAAATTTTAGTTAAAATTTAAAATTTCAGAGTCATTTAAAAGTTAATGTATTTCTTTTTTTCGAGAGAAAAGAGAATTAATATACTATACATCTTAATAAATTTAAATTAAGCCAAATTGTGAAATAAAAACAAGTAATATCATAAATATCATCACAACTAAAATATGCAGTTATTATTTAACAGTTTTATATTGTTAGCTCTTAAATTGGATACTTCTTTTTCTCACTATCAGGGACTTATAGAGTCTAAGGGGCTTTTTTTATTACTTTATTTTTCAGAATTCATATATATTTATATCATCATGTATATTTTTTTAAGGAGAAATATACAGCATTACTTAATTTTTTTTTATTTAACACCTGAAAAATTGTAGAAACAGTCCTGTAAAATGAGGAAGGATAAGCCGCGCTAAATTCACACATTATCATATTATATTCTAAACTTCTCATGTTGGCAACAGGGTAATGAAGGTCCCAACCAGATCCCCCCCCTTTTATTATTTATCCCCACCCCTTTAAATTAGAGAAAAGGCCTCAAGAGACTCTGAAGCCAATGTAAGGGTAAATTATATATGTGATATAGTAATGAATGTTAACTCATTGACATGAGTCATTCATGACTATTACTTATTGCCCTTGAATGTGGCAGATTGTAATATTTGCCAATAAAGGAAAAATATATATGGATTATAATTGTTATATTTAAAACGTTACATCCTTTATTTTAGGCGTATGATGCTAATTAGCATATGTTATTTATTTATTTGCTGTATGTTATTTTCCATTAACAGATTTCCACGGTATTTAGGCAGAGAAATTACAACAAAACAAGTAATATTCAATATTTTCAAATTCGAATGTAAAAATTAAAATATATAAAGTAACTTGTAACTAGATATTGAAATTTAGATTTTTTTTTTTTTTTTACGGAAAAAAATCATGACTAGATTTTTATTTTTATAATTTAAAAATCATTTATTTATTTTTGTCGAGAAATAACTGATTTATTTGACCACAGATTAAAAATCACCTCAAATAATTATTGTTGAGTGAAAAAAATTAAATTAAAAATAACTCTTATTTTTCAGCGTTAGTTTTTCTGCTCAAAATAAAATTCAAAACGCCATAACTTGTTTAAAATTATAGCTAGCAAATTGAGAGTGGTTCCACTTTATTCAGCGTAATAAAAAACTATTAAAATACGGTCATTTAACCATTTATTCACTACTACAATAAGCAGAACATTAAACGACCGACAAACCAAATATAAAACCATGAAGTTAATAATTATATTTGTTCTACATATGTGATATTTATTCCTTAGTTATTTTTATTGTTATGTATGTCAAAATATGTTTAAAAAAGTTGTTTACTTCTATTGATGCAAATGCTAATTTATATCTTCCTTAATTCAGTCTTATATAAATGCTCTCTTCAATTCCATTTTTTTGCTTCCTCACTACCGAAGGTAAGGAAGCCTTGTGTTCGTGCAGGAATTGTAAAAAAAAATAATGTCCCCAGAATAGAAAATTTCCACTCACATTTTACGTTTCAGACATCAAGAAACAAATTTGGTCTTGTCTGTCTGTAGTCAAATCCATGTGACAGGCATAACACCTACTACCGTTAATCCGATTTCGATGAAATTTTCAGAGATTGTGCGGATTGGTACCTAGACGATCCCATTTCAATTTTATCAAATTCCATCTTATCCTTTCGCTTACGCATGCGAAAACGTGTTTTCCTTGACATCAATTTTTCGAAAACGGCTCGTCCGATTTCGTCCATAATTAATAACGGATATTTCATTGCGCATGCGCATTTTAAACTTTGATTAAACTTTATTCGCGCAAAACTCATAATGTGTATATATATATATATATATATATATATATATATATATATATATATATATATATTTTTAATGACCTCTACAAGCTCTGCTGAAAGTAAATTTAATTTCCTACAAAATAAGAATAAAAATTGTCCAAATCGGACCAGTATTAGCTGAGATATCGCGTTTAAACTTTGTTCACATGTTAAACAGTTTGGTAGTTCCTATGCTATTCCTAATAAGTTCCTAAGGAAACAGGATTACCTTATTTTAGTTTTTAGATAACTCGAAAACCGTACATCTCCTGGACATTCCAGATGCTTATTTAAGAGATAATTTAGATTTCTACAATGTTAAATATATATTTAACAAAAAAATAAATTATATTTATCGGACTGGTATTAGCGAAGATACATTAAACTTTTTTTTTTTTACTTTTATTTAAAGCGGTAAGAAAAGTGGTGTGAATGGACACAATTGATACATTATATATTGATTACCCATGCGCAATCCGATTTACTGTTAATTTTTATGTTTTCTTCTTTATTCGGATCGTTTATTAGGTAGTAGAGGGTTCTGGTTCCGTTTTTTTTAGTCGGATTTTTGATCGGGCTTGCGTATTTTGATTTACTATAATTGGTAGTTTTCTTCGATATAGAGATCGTTTCTTAGGTGATTGAGGATTTCCTATCGGTTTTTTGAATAGTATAATTATAACATTAAATTACGTCTTTCCTTACACATTTATTTTTCCTTAAGCAGCCTCTAGAAATAGTGTGGAACCTATACTGACCTACTTGGCAGATGTTTACCTCCGTATTAACTCGATTTATTCGTTGAGTCCTTAAATTAAACCAGACAGAAAAATTAAAAAATGTGAAAAAATAACATCCAAGTTCTTTTGAATATAGTTTACAACGCCGTACAGTGGTAAAAAACCAGGCTTTAGGCGAAAAAAAACTATCCTCTGATCTTGTCTTTATCTGTATATCACTACAAGATGGTTGTATGTAATTTTTAATGATGAATCGAATGAAGAAAACTCCGATTCCATTGAATATATAATTCAAAAGATGTAGAAAATAATTGGGTAAATTATTAGGACAGTTAAAAAAAATTATATGAACATTAATGAAATATAATTATACTAAAGCATAATAATTTAAAAACTTTTAACATAGTATTTATATATCTTTAAATATTTGATGTAAATAAAATATAAAACACGGTGCAATATAAATAAAAATATATTTAAGGAAAAAAAAATAATTTTACCTAACAATATTAATTTCATCTTGACGGAGATCAAGAATTCGTGTTTTTTGTTTGCCTTTAATTAATGAACGAAAGCATGTTGTTGTCATCCTCATCAACCCTGATGAAATTACAGGAATGCCCGTGTACGATATTCTCGGTATTTTACTCCTAACTTCCTGGGTTTCTTCCGTGAACGTTTTTTTTTTTCTAATAAAAGCCCAGATGTTTTTACTTCAACTGAATATTTTTCAACTTTTTTCACCATCTTTGGAATCTACGATGAACATCCCATAAGATGGCAACCAATTTCCAGAAAAATATTGCTTTGTCAGACGGTCATAGCTGTCACAGCCTAGTAAACAAGTAAAAAAGAATAATTTTCAGAAATATTCGGCAGAGTCTCACGCAAAGAATTTTCTAGCTAAGACCTTGGGAAATTTATAAAAGTTGCTTAATTTTATTAGTTTTTCATCGAATTACCCGACTTTGCGAAGATAGTCCAATTTCGAAGAGATATTGAAGTTTGGAGGCCAAAAAACATTCGATACCTACAGCGATAGGAGCTCCTAGTATTTTTTTTTTGTCCTGGTTTTGTTATCTCATATCTTGTTTTTTTTCCCCCCCTCCGAAAATGTTTCTAAAGTGGGTTACCACTACCAACATAGTATTTTTCGTTTTGAATAATTTTTATTGTTTGTCCAACAATATTACTTCTAATTTATTATTTTAAAGAGTGAAGGTAAATTGGCAGGCGTTGTAGGACTCGATTTCACTTCATTTTCTATTTACCCCTTAAAAAAAATAAATAATAAGTAAAGTTGTTGGAAAAACTAAAAAAACAAAACATTCTAAACGAAAAACACTGTTTGCAGTAGTAACCCACTTTAGAAAGATTTTTTGCAGAAAAAAAAACAATACAGTCGGAGTTTATTAAGGTGGCAAAATCTTTATAATTACAATATACAATTAATTAAGGCTCCTAGTTCGGATCCTTCTGGTGAAGGCTAGAGTGGCGACTGAGAGTCATTAATTTTGTGCTTACGTCATCCATAGTCGATTTTTAGACTATTTCCATTTTTTTTTTTTTTCATGCATCGTGGACGGGAATCGATAGAGGTGGTGTTTACATCCCATAACAAATTGAGACGTATATTTCGAATTTTTGTCGCTTGAACCTTTTTCAAAAAACGACGTCGATATATATATATATATATATATATATATATATATATATATATATATATATATATATATATATATATGAATTATTTTCTTTCTTATTCTTATTTACTTGAGATTTACAAAGCAAACAACGAACTATGGTATGTCAACAATGAAATTAAATGTACATAAAACGTACCTAGTGAAAACAGATGCATTACACTATAATGTTATGGTTAGCCAGCGTCCGACATGATTGTGAGCAGGAATTGCAAAAGGAGGGTTTTAAATGTGGCTAAGGAAGGGGCATGTCGGATTTTAGGAGGGAGAGAATTCCGGAAAGTAGCGGAACGGGCAATAAAGGAGTGTTGAAACGATGAAGATCTGTGGAGAGGTGTATAAAGGTCAGAAGGCCGAGATCTTTTAGACTGGGAGTGGATAGAGGAATTGAATTGGAGGAGATTGTAGACATTGGAAAGGCATTGGTTGGTAATTACTTGGTAACGGAATGTGCCTAGGAAATACTGTCTATGGAAGGAGGGGAAGAGCCATCCTAACTGGGCGTAGAGATGCGAAAAGGGGGAACGCCTCGGAGTACCTTCAACAAACCATACAAAGCTATTCATAATTCTCTTCATTTTGTCCCCGAGACTTCCCGTGAGGTCACCGTACACCGCACAGCTTGTATTCAATATGGGGAAATATAAGGAGAATACTAATGCAAATAAGAGTTTTTTTAATCAAAAGGAAGTATAGGGCGTTTTTCTAAAAACCTTTTAAGTTAAGAAATTGGGATTTTATCGATCCTATGTTTTGTATAAATAAGAATCCGAAAATTATTGTTTGGAAATCACAATACATTTTTGTTCCAACTTTCCTTCTTGTAAGAGATTCCCAAGTTAATCTTTTGTCCAGATAGAGTTTCAGGTAGCGGATATGCTCAACAGGCTATTAGGGGAATATTATCAAAGGTACAGTCGGAAAAAAAGTCGTGAGTTAAAGAGGGAACACTAATTTGAAAAATAATTAAATCTAATTATTTATAAAAAAAACAACTAAGATCTGAAATATACTTTATTTTTTTAAATATTTTATTGAGTAATATTACATTCTGCCTCAATAGAGGGCAACGGTAATAGTGATTAAAGTGTTCATTCACACCATAAATTAAATACTACTAAATCTTATTTTTTACTAGTAATTTGAATAGCTAATTTAAATTGAGAAAAAGTATCACCAGCAATACAGCAAACAAAGAAAAAAATTTACTCTAGAGAGTATGATAAATTATTACTGATGAAGGTTGGGAAACACTTTTTCACCTCGTCCCATATGGATCTTTTGTGAAATAGATGGAAACTATATCGTTCATTTGGAAGGAGAGTATCACAATACGAAAAAGTCGAATTTTACAGGAGTGTTTGAGATTTGTCAATTTAGGTTTATCGCTGTCCCTCAAATCTTTTTTATTGAACAATACTTGATTGAATTTGAAAAAAAAAAAAATCAGTTCAAAATATTTTATTAGGTGTGTTAAAGTTCAAAATCATATATAACATAAATAATGATGTTTTCAATTATTCATGCAGAAATAAAAATATTGATACTTTTTGGATACCTAACTGGTATATGAATAATATTATTAAAACATTAAAAACAAATATAATTATCTTCATCAAGACAGTCTTTATAAAGTTACTTTCTAATCACAGTTTGAAGGAAATCATTATGTTTGTCTAATAAACTTATAATAGCTAGGCTAATAATTTTTTACTGCGGTAAATACACTATAATCTGAAATTTATCCTCATATAAATATAAGTAACTGGAAGCTTTCCAAGGAAAAGCGAAAAGGAAAAAATTCGTCACTCTTCTTTCAAGTGAACGATAACGTTATTAACACACATATAATTTTTAATACTCTTCTTAATGTGGTATATTTCGTAGAAGAGTAAAAAAACAACCTACCTTTGCAGAAAAACGACGATTTAAGGAGAAAAAGAAAAAGTTGGAAATGCCGCGAGAAAAGAAGAGGGCATGATCTATAACAGACATTAATTGTGTGCTCTTACACAGCGTGTCTAACACATTCCACTTCATCTTCCTTCTCGGGCTAAGTATGTCAGCCACCAATCTTGTCGAAGAAAACCCAAACAAGAACAAAAGGAGGGCGAGGGCAGGGGTCCAAGCTTGTTTACATCCAGCCATTTCCTGGGAGCCCTCCCGTCTAACAGGAACCGACGCTTTCGGATTCCAGTGCCCTTCCTTCCGATGGATATGTGAACCAAGAATAAATCTATCCTTCGCACATAAAATGCCCTCTGTAAATTACAAAACAGAAATACAACAAACGCGGGAATGGTAATATTTTCAAAACAGACAAATGATTTGAAGGGAGGGGGAGGGGGGAGGAAACAAATTTTTGCCTTGCACATTTCTTATTTTCGGACTTTGATGTTAATTTGTGAGGAAATGATTCATAGCTGAGAGACGAAAAATACACGGGTCTATTTCGGCTTGAAAATTGAATGCTTTTAGAGTTGCTAAAAGTGAATTCGAATATTTTTTTGTTTTTATGGCTAACAAAAATATTTAAAAACTCACGAATGTTACTATCACCAAATTATTTCCAAACTTTCAGCCATTTTAAATATATAACTAATAAAAAAAATTATCTATTGTGAATATTGGTGTAACTACTTTAAAAAAAACTTGCAAGTTCATCGAAAACGGCAATTTAGACATAAATATCACGTTAAAAAAACTGTACAAAATTTAAAGGGTGTTTGAAGATTCATGGGATTTTACATTATTTAAGCCAATCTCATGGTTTAAACCCAGCAGACAAACAAAAACACTACATTAAAAAAATAAACTTGATCAAGAAAGGAGGAAAAAGACTTACAAAATGTTTATAATTTAATTTTACATTTAACTCAAAGTATATGTGAACCGCTGTTGCATTCTTTATTCTTCAAAAGCTGTAAGCTAGACTAATTATATTTAATTTATTTATCTGTATATATTGTTTTAGAGACGCTAGAAGGGGAAAAAAATGCTGTTATGATACCCAGAGAATAAAGATGAGTTCGAAAAGACTATTTTAGTTCAAAATAGAATATTAATATTAGAACAACTTTTAAGACTTAAAACGACTTTTAGATTAGTAAATTTAGTTATGTTTTGTTCTCGGTAGGTGTTTATTGGCAAATGCTTAAAATATTGACATTTAATGATTGAAAATATATATGATGGCGTTGAGCCAGGAAGATCTTTTGAATATTATCTGAATAATTAATAAAATATTGTACAGTCAATTGTTTGTTGCTTACAATATCCTCCATCCCTAGCTGTTGAGTTCCATCTGCTAAACGTGCACATGCTAAGATGTCCCCAACTACAAAATCACTTCGTGAATTCATTAGTTTTCGGGTGATAAATTTGATAATATCACATTACTCTGGCAGGTGTCATATTGGTTTCTAATTTATTGTACATTATTTTCGAAACGGGATAGTCATAATAAAAATGAAAATTTGATTATTTTGTAGTAACATTCGCGAGTTTTCTTTATCTTTTAGTTAATTTTAATATGCTTAAAAGCTGAAATTTTAGCCCACTTGTGTCGGATAATGATGAAATTTCAATCATACCATAGAAATTCTGACAATTATTTTTTATTAATGGTAACATTCGTGAGTGGTTAAACTCGTTTTTTGCAATAGATATATATTTTTTTAAAACCATTATGCCACTATAATTTTATTATTCATGTATAATCAGGAAATGGAAAATAAAAAGAATTAACCTAATGTAACAAACTTCAAGATTTCCTAATTGAGCATCTTCAAAACACTCAGTTCGACAAAAAATATTTTCACCAATATCATCAAAGATACCTCATTAGTGTATATATATATATATATATATATATATATATATATATATATATATATATATATATATAATAGTATACTTTTGATTATGAATAATTAGAGTAAAAATCGAAAAAATACGAGGGTACAACTCCAGTTTCGCTACCCCAACATGGTGAGTCAGCTAAAGTTTATGGGACGGTCTGTACATCGAATGCTGAAAGCTGCTGAGTCTGTCTGAAGTAAGGTTATAGAAGGTAAGATTAAAAGGTAAGGTTATTTAACCTTTATTCTTCGATATCGAGATCCAAAATCCAATCACTCCACCTTGCATTATTTGTAACTTGGCTGAGCTATAGTTTATCTGTATTAACAATTTATTATAACATTATTGGTATTCCTTATAAATATTTTACTGATTTTTTTTTTTTTTTATATGTTGCAAATGATTTATTTCTAGTTTTAAGACTTATACAATATGATGAGGTATTTAGTTATTCTAAAATGAGGTCTTGTTTTATGGATTCTAGTTGAGGAGTGAATATATAAATTCAGGCTCTTTATCTATTTTAATAAATTATGAAACTTGATACTAAATATAAAATAGCTGCTAAAATTATAGAATAGAAGCCTCAAAATGAGCATTTGGTAATGTAAAATGAAAAAAAAAAAAGAATAGGTGTCTGATAAATATAAATTATACATTTAAATCATCCAAAGAAATAAATAAAAAATTCAATGAATAAACTAGTGAATGAATATAAAAAATCTGTAAGAATAAAGGCGAAGAGGAAAAGAAAGTATAAAAAAGTAAATAATAACCACCATTCAGACTGATAAAAAAGAAGTGAGAATCAATGCTCTTTCAGAAGAAAGGTAGAAATTAAATATATTTAATAAAGTGATGGGTGATCGTCAGTGGCCGCCAACCGACTCGGCAGCCTTCGGCATTAGATGTACAGACCGTCCCAAAAACTTTAGCCGATCCGCCATGTTGGGGGAACGAAACTGGAGTAGTATCCAAAAAAATTATTGGAAAATTTTGAAATTAAAGCCTTGATTCTCTCAAGTCACACTAGCTGGTCAACGTTTCACCAATCCCTGAGTCATTAAGATTACAACAAACAGCTAAATCACATTAGTTCTATTCCATTCCAAGCCTTAAGAAATAATTTGTAAGTGCCGCATTCTATGTCATTGATAACATAAATAAGTTATTCAGATTAAACAAATAAAGAGATACCGCATTTCACCCCAAAAGTTCAAACCATATAGTTTAAGTGAGCTGCGCATATGTTGTTGAATGTGATAGGATTTTTTCTGAGGGTTATCCTGCTGATAGTGTATGAATGTGCGAAATTTTAATCATGAATTGTTTGTTTGTGTGTGTGTGTGTGTGTGACGTACTAATTACTACTAAGAGCCTAAATCATTTAGTTTAGATGCTTCCAATAAGATCTTTTATATTTATGATAAGGTGTCAGGGGCGAACCGTGAGAACTTAGTTTTTCTTTATTTAGAGTCATTCCTACAGATATCCGTTGAAAATTTATAACAGAAGCATTAGGAAAAAGTATTAGCATTAGTAGCATTAGTTATTATTTTCAAATAAATAACATTTTGTTATGCCTAAAGCTATATCCACACTATGTTATACAACACTTATTTTATAACAATTTCGTAGTACAACATTCTAACATTTTGTTATATTACAAGTCTATAGTATAGCTTTGTTGTCGAAATAAACAAGAGAAATTTAATTTTATGACAAAGTTACAACAAAATGATGTGTCAGTTGATTCATGATCAATGTTGTATAACTTCCTTTAATCTTACCGACACTCGCCAGCCAACGGCGATACATACCTTTTATGAAACTGAAAATAAGTTATATAACCGTATTATAAAAGTTAGTTGTATAACATTTTTGATGCGATCTTATAACAATGTTGTACAACTTTTATAAAACCTGTTTATAACGTGCTTTGTTACTTAGTGTGGACCCCGCTTAAGAGTTGCAGGTATCAAAATATAGTCAAAACAGCTAATGGACAAATACAAAAAATTAGCTGTGATGAACTCAATTGCCTGAAAGCAACATATCTAGCAGATGCATGTATACAACAAAACAACTAACTTTCATTTTTATAAATTTTAAATTGTATACACCTTACATAAAAGAATATACAACTACTTATAACTTGAATAAGTTATATAAATGTTTATTACATATAAATTAGAAAACAGAAAATAAGAAACTCATTAATTTATCGGTTCTTCTGTCTCCATAAAAAAAGAAGAAACGCAGTGATGGTATAAACTAATAAATATAATAGTTATAACATAATCCGCAAATGCTATTTTATTTGTTCCCATAGAATGTTCTTGGTTGAGCTATGAACTACTGGTAACACTAACACTAATGTTAACAGACAAAGAATTAAAAAAATACGAGATCGATTTTAGCAAAGAAAACATGGCAACTTTAGGCAAGTTTGGGATACCACGTGTTTCCCGTTTCACTGAATTTATATTCCGACTTTTGTCGTGAAATGAAACGAGGCCATCTCCTACAATGTGTATCTGCATAGTCTCATTCTGAAAATGTGGCTGGTAAGCTGGGTTGCATTACTGTGGTAATCACCCGTTCTTCTTGGCAATTTCCTTCTTTATATGTTCAAACAAACTTTTTGTTTTGGAGATTTTCAACACGATCTCATCAACGTCATTGAAACTGGATGGTCTTATCGCAGTAATGAGCTTTCAAAGTTCCGATAGGATAAAAATCATTTATTTATAAGAAAACGAATATAAAACTTTACCGGAAAAAAAAAAAAAAAATCATTATTCTGGCGACCTTCGCCCTTACAAAATTGAGGTTTAGCTCCCGCAATCATAGGCCAATATAACTGTAGAGACGATATATACTGAGAACATTAATGTGATTATTAATATAAACTCGGTAAAAATAAATTATTTAAAACAAAAAAAGTAATAATGATATAGGGGAAAATTGGATTACAAAAAAGAAAATAATAATAATAAAATATACAATTAATGAATCAATATGAATAAAAAAATACGTTAATAAAAGATAAGAAAGAAATAAACATTATTTTTTCTTACAAATACTCCCCACATTTTTTATTTTTCCCAGATTGGGTTCTGGAAATTAATCTAAGGACTACCACTACTGTATACAGTAAAACTTCGTTATAAAGCTATATATACAGTAATACGTTATAAAAGGCCCATAGAAAAAGAAACTCTATAATCGGAAAATCATAAAAAAAATTGTTTTAATCTAATAAAACAACGTATACAAATAAATCTACATTTTCGATGTCTTGTTTTGTTTTTATTAAGGAAACAATTTATTTTTAAAAATAGCATTTTCTGATTTATATTTTTGTTCATAAGTTTTGTCTTATACTTGAGTTGAGCTCGAAAAATATGTGCGAATCATCTGTAATACTTTTAAATCATCTGTTGTTTTTACTTAGGCACGGCAAAATATTTTGGATTTAAATTAAATTTGTCAAACTCCTTAATTAAATCAATTTTTTCTTATTTGGAAACAAAAATTCTCGTCATGTTTTCTTGAACCTGAAATCAAACCAACCAACCAGCCGAGGCGACGTTTCGAGATTCTCAAAAACTAACATATATATATATATATATATATATATATATATATATATATATATATATATATATATTTTTTTTTTTTTTTTTTTGATAGATAGATAGATATAGATATAAAGGCATATATTTATTATTATAAGGGTATATTATAACCCTAAACTGCAATACGTAAAATAACATCAAATATGAATCCGATCATTTCTAAAATTAGATGCCATTCACTGAGTCAGTGTAAAGAAGAAAAATAAGAACACAGTTTAATGATGAACTGAACCCTATTTTAATGCATACGGTTGATTAAAAAGTAAAAAAAAAAAAAAAAAAAAAAAAATAGATTTCATTTTTTTCCTAAGATGATGATTTCATACGGTAAACTCATGCATAGTAATTAATAATCTCTACAATAATCAAGAATATTTAGATAAATTTTAGGTAATATAAATAATAAATCATTATTCAAATCGGAAGTTTACGGATCTAAACGGATCGAACTGTTTTTTCAAGACACATCATAGCATTGAGGAAAAGTTATAAGAGTAATATAGTTATTTCGGTACTAGGACATCATTTTGCTAATGGAATTGTCCCGTAAACCACGTCGATATTTTTTCGATTCCATTACAATAACTATATATATATATATATATATATATATATATATATATATATATATATATATATATATATATATATATATATATTTGGTAGATTAGTCAGGGACAGATCTAGACAACTGGGGGCCCCAGACCGAACTTAGATGCCATACCTTTAAAATTTTGTTTTTAAATGTATTCGATTGTTTTATTGAGAATTTAAGCTTTTCGGTCATTTCTAAAATTAGAAAAGATCAAATTTTGCTATACCGGGACCTACGCATTGCTTAGTTCGCTAACAGCTTAATCCGCCCCTAAGATTAGTAGGCATCATTCTGATATGTATAAATCTTGAGTAAGATTATTCAAGTCAAATAATATAAATAACAGACTGAAGTGTAAAACCTATAACTGAGGGACAGGCAGGTACGCCGGTCCCCCCTTGTCAAGAAAGGATAATTGGTATGTGACAGCAGCCGTCACCACAACACTTATCCAGTCTTTATCCTTAGAAATACGAAATAAGTTAACTAAAAAACCTATAGAGAATTAGACTGTGTGACAAAGGCAAGTTGTGGTCCGTCTCGAAAGACGTAATAAATTTTAGAAAACCAGTAACTCTCGGATCCCGGCTTGCATACCGAAAAAAAGGCGGAGGCCTGGGAAAGATATCATTCAATTAGAGCATGGTAATGCATTCTGAGAGAATACCATTCCCTGACATAGGTGGAGAATTAGCCCGAAGATCCTGGGAATTCCCTCTCTTGGGGGATACAGATTGGCCAATCAAGAATACCGCCCACTGCCGGGGATCAAGCCAATCAACAAATTTCTTCTATCCCCTACTAGTCGAAAAGCGTACTTCGATGGCAACCACACTCTCTAGATGACCACTGAAGGTCACGCTTGCTTTTACTACTTCTCGGACCATGCTTCAAGATATTCTGAGACACTGGTGGAGGCGTTCCAGAGTCATCAGGCAGACAATCGCTATAGAACTTCCAGATTGCCTACATCAATTATTTTCCAGATAAGATATTTATGTTAAAACATTTAATGGCTGTCTAGTCTGAATCAATCCGTGCTTAAACTCCTGCATCAGTTTATTACATTTATTTTCATTAATAAAGATAAATGTTAGGAAGAAGGTTGTTGTTTAGTATCCAAGTTCAATATTAATTTTAATGTGTCTGATTAAGCATGATATGAATAAATCTGAGTGGCATTATGGTATTATTAATTTTATACGTAGGAGCTTATTATATTGGGTAATTTTTAAACAATGGTAATCACAAATCAGATCCTTGGAAATGTATCCAATTTAGAGGACTCAACAGGTAATTAATATTTAATCGTATTCTCCAATAATTTTGGGATAACCAACCTCAATGATTGCCCAATGGCATCCCTGTGCAGAGTAATATTATCATCTAATATGTAAGTCAAATCAACCTAATTACAAAATAGCATATAAAATGGCACCGCCTTGTGGGGGAGCCATCACTGATCTTTATTTGCTAGTGAAAACGTAGCAATTTGTAATTATAAAAAATGCAATCAATTTTATTTTTTAATGGAATCGATCGTATTTATTTGTATTTACATAGCTTTATGTAGTGAAACATGATAATAAATAATAAAAATATTTAAAATGAGAACTCAGGGGCTAAACGAAATGATATACCTGAAAAAAAGAAGTTAAATGTATTCAGCTTATCTTTCTCGTAATACAGAGGACAAAAAGTGCAACAATCTGATTTAATTAAGGAAGTCATGGCTGAAAAGTGGATTCTTATATGAAGGATAACAATATTATTCTCACAGAAGTATTAACGATTCAGAATCAATAAAAAGTCACACAAACAAAATTAATCACAAAAATATTGTTAAAAATAGCAAAAATCACGATTTTTTTTTTTTTTTTTTTGCGACTGTCGCGATTCCCCCTAACCAATGGGAAGTAATGAAAAAAAAATGAGAATTAATAACGATGATTTAAACAGATAATGAATCATCTCCCATACTTACACATTAGCACATTATACGTAATCCTCCTAAAATACAGGAATTATGAAGCACTGCTACTGGTACTGGTATTGGTGGGGGAACTAATCCGGCAAGTGGGCCTTATGGTCCTTTTTGCCAACCCCTGACGGCTACTTTTACGTCACCGCCGCGTACTAACCAGAGTGGGAGTGTCAAGATTCATTTCGCGGGATTGCCACGAAATAAATATTAAACGATCCAGGTGGGAATCGAACCCACAACGTTCCGATCCGGGCACTCTGGGACCCTCGCCCCAACGTACTCGGCCGTCACGTCCTCAAGCATAAAATGTCATGAAGCATAAAAATATTTTTTTAATTTAAAAGCCTCGGCAAATATCGGATTTAATATAATTTTAACTAGGGTGAAATTCCGGTTAAGTCGGTCATATAATATATAAAGTAAAAATACATATTAATTTGTTTTCCACTTTCTTTTGAAGATATCTTTTAAACAGAAAAAAATGTTTAAAAACACCTCGTATTTTGATGAAAATGTTTAGTAAGTATCATTTTTTATTCTGTAGTAAGTGAAGCAGCGTGATAAAACCACTGGAATCTCCTAGAGCCCTGCTTTACCCCTCACAAATGTGGAAAGGAGCATGTAATTTTAATGTCTTTTTTTTCCTCCTTTATTATTATCCTTATACATTTTTTTGTTTAATTTAAATAAAATATTATAATAATATCTTTTATGATCTTTTTTTATCTATAAATTATAGATTTATGTTTCTTTTTTTTTTTCTTGTAAGTATGATATAAATGTGTACATTTTACCCAACACTATGAATGTACCCTTTTTTTCACTCAGTACCCTCTTAAATGTACAAAACTGAAATATTTTTCAATAAAAATGTTTATGAAAAATTAATTGCCGAGCAATTTTTTTCCTGCAAACATTTTATGGTTTTGATACTTCTCATTCTGATGGTCAGTTAAGTAGCTCATAAAAAAAATGATAACAAGAAAAAAAAGAACATGAAAAACTCAATAACTTGTTTGACTGGTTACTACACTTCCTTTCCCTCAATGGACTCACCCAAGTCAAGACGCAAGAAGTAAAATCAGGTACTTACCTGTAAAAAAAAACAAAACATTATTAAATATTTAATAACAGACTGTAATAAATTTATAAACTGCAAATGCATACAATTGGTGAACTTATCAACTAAATTTAAGTCCTTGTTTAACAAAAGCTTAACTACTACTAAGTAAGACATAAACAAAACTCCGGCTTGTAACGTCTTATTAACTTTTCCCATCAGTTGACTGGGGGTAAACAGAAAACTGGAATTAGGACATGGGTAATATCTGACATTCTATTAACTTAACAGCTCAAGTTCTGTTGGCAACTAGTAAAGAGGAAAGTGCGCAACTAATTTTCCTCTCAAGTTAACTTTGATAGAACTATTAGTACGAAAGATATTTACGGGGCTTATTATGGAGGGGAAATAGCTCCTTAGGTACATATGATTTTCGCTAGAGGTAGGCTGTTAGTATAATTTTTAAACAATATTAGATTCTGTGAAAAGTATATAATTTTCCCAATAGGTGCTTCGACTCGAATAAAAATATAATTTTCCTCCCTTCATGCTACAAAAATATTAAAATACTTCAATGAAATTCATCACAGAATGTTACATAATTTTTGAAGGAGTGAGATAACTCAGCATATTACTTTCTGCTGGGACTAGGATAGAGTTCGCCTCTGGCAGGAAATTAATTTTCTGTTCTATTAGCCACGGTCAGCAAAGCTTAGTATCTATAAAGTGGGTACGTGAGCCTTCAATTGGTTGGAAGAAAAACTTGGCGATTGTGAATATTCCTAGCTGGATTACCTCTTAGCACAACCACAGGTAAAGAAAGAGAAGAAAAGAAATAAACCAAATATTTTTTAAATACCTAAAAAAATATCACTACAACCAAAAATTGTATTTTTTTTTTTTTAATTCTTTAGAATCTGGTTTATTTAGAACATATTTGGGCTAACTTTAAATGAATCATGTATTTTATGTGGACTTTAAGTATCATATATATTATTTTTGTTGGAGAGATCCCTATTTCAGGCGAAGTACTGAACCAATTAACAAACGGAAGAAACCGTTTGAAATTGATTTTTACTCGGAGTAAGCACGTGCACCTAAAATTGTTGTAGATACTACCAGTATTTTTAGTTTAATTAATAACCAGATTTACAATTAAAAATAGATTTTTTTTTTTGGAACGCATTAACAAATCTAATAATGAAATAGTTTTTGTACTGTTGTGTTTTACCCTGGAATTCAGAGAAGCTTTGTCAAACTGAAACGTAGTGGTAATTTACTTGAGCACTTCTTTTCACCATACTCTGGAGACATAAATTCTTGATGACGCCCTAGTCATTGGAAATGCTCAAAAATTGGAAAACCCTTATTTTTTGTTTTTTTAAATAGCACACATTTACTTTGCAAGTGCCACTTTTAATTTGAGTTAGGATTTTTTTTTCATCAATGTATGCCAATGTGACAGTAACATACTCGAAATTTAAAAAAATTAATTTAAATTTAAATATTTTGGCCATTCACTATTCACTAATGATAAGTATTAATTAGAGGCGTGTAAAAACAACCTCAAAATCCAATGACGTGAATTTGACAAGTCTCGTAAGAATAGCCTATATATATATAAATATTAAAAAAAGATTTGTTTATATAAACATTTTATTGAAAAAAATTATGAGGTTTTCTTTTTCTAATGGTGTTTTAATTAATATAATTTAAAAAGGTTTAAAAAAATATCTAATTTAATGAAATTTCTTTATCTTGGTTGTTTACTTATTTTGCTATTATTTAATTTTCTATCTGTTTATTTCTATTTGTGATGTACATAATTTTTTAATTATTGTTATTTCTTTTTATATCATTTTATTTTACTTATTTATATTATTATTTTTATTTTTTTAAATTTATTTTTATTATTATTTCTATTTTTTTAATTTAATTATATATATATATATATATATATATATATATATATATATATATATATATATGTATATGTATATATGTATGTATATTTTTTTTTTCTCTATATATAGTATGAATGGATTCTTACATCACTAATACCTATTGCCCTTGAGTGTGGCAGATTGTATCATTTCTCAATAAAAACTTTATTAAATAAAAAAAAAAAAAATTAATGAAAAATTTCAATATACATTAAAAAATTATGAGGATTTAGAATATTTTTTTTCGACAACTCACTTATATTCAGGTTAAGTTCAATAAGGAGACATTTCCCATACGGGACAGAGACATCAGCTTTCGTGGTGGAAGCTGAGCGACAGCAGATATTAAATGCTCGGTCATCATAAAAGACAAGAGATTTACGGGCTCCACCCTTGATGGAAATTAATGGTCGCTGGAGGATTGACAGTCAGGAACGACTATCACTCAAGTATGTTTTGGTCCTTATGCGGCTGGTGAAGTCAATCGATCCTACGCAACACTAACTTTATTCATGTGAGGGGTTTTCTTCTAAGTGATGACAACGCCCCTCCAGGCAACACTCGCCAAGGAAACAACTTTATTTCCTTTATTCCAGGCCTGTTTCCCTCTCTTAATTTTTCGGAGGGTGAGGGGGATTCTTATGAAAGTTGAATTCCGTGAGCTCGTTTATATTAAATAATTGGATGATCCTGGAGAGAACATATCTTTCACTGGAAGAAAAAAAATTTATATTGCTTTTGTATCACTGTATTAAAAAAAAAGAAGGTATTATTTGAAATTTTCGGACGGTTCGATACGTCGCTAAAGTGATTATTAAGAAGGATAAAGTAATAGAAATAGAAATTGGGTAAGGAAAAATTAAATGAAATACACGGTTGTTGGTATGGGTAGAAGGGGGTTGAATGGTTGGAAAACTCAAGTAGTTCCGAAGGAAACAAAGAAAAAAAAAAAAAAAAAATCGGCAAAGTAAATGGTTGTAAAAAGGAACCAAAGTTGTGACTGAAAGTACCTGATACCTCATCTTGTCCGGACTGGACTTGACTGCCGCCTCTTATTAAATGCACAATATTGGTTCGCTACAGGATTCCAGGCAAGTCAGATTTTAGTGTAGCCGCAACTAAAAACCTACCGTATGAAAATCCATACAGAAAAATAACCTTTCGTTGTGAATATTTTAAGAGCACCTGCACTTTTGTTTAAATCCACAGAAATTATTAAACCTTTACTTATCACAGTTCCACAGTCATTCTCCCAATTTCGAAAATTAAAGTGGTTAAAATATTGTGTTTTTTTTTTGTTTTTTTTTATAAATGTCGTCCAAAGGGTTGTCCTGAAAAAAATTAACTATTATTAAGAGAAACAAAGTATAAAACGAAGATTGATTCTTCGTGATATATTCATTCTCAAATTTATTATTCCAGTAGTAAAACAAAATCACGGTATTCCAATAATTTGATAGTAATTATTGGTGTTTTTTCTATAACAAATAACTTATACAAATAAACTTACAGTGTATGTATTTTCTGACTTTATTTTAATAACTCATCCCCCCCTTTGTTTATCACTTCCATGTTAATTTACTGGTTAATTTTTAATTAACTCGATGCCCAGCGTATGAAAATTCATTCCCTAACTAAATTTATGGTAAAAGATTATTTAAAAAAAAAAATGAAGGAAATTATTATTAGACGACTTATAAGGTGATCTTCAGAAAGGGAATTTGAATATTGGATAATGAGATCATATTTCAGGTTTTAATGGTCAACCTTGCTAATTATTTCCGCTATTCCGTCATTTTTATGGAATACCATTAGCGCCATTTCTTCTCCAATCCCTTATATTATAGTCTAGTTGGTTGTTTTGCGGTTGTTGACTTAATTTTGACTATTATATTCATTTTATTCTTTCTCATCAAAATGAACTGCCTTGAATCATAAGAAAATTTGTTAGTGTCAATTAAGTTGTTAAATTAATTTTTTAATTAGCGTTTAAAAAAATTAATATCGAAAGCCATTTAGCAAGCGGGACCCATCTCAATTACTGCTGAGCAAGAGCCCCTCTTCGGAAGATTCACCAAATATCCTGTCCATTATAACTAAAGAAAGAGTTCTGTAAAGTTAAAACAAACGAGAAACATAATTAAAATTAAATATTAAGAATTAGAACTATGCAACATAAAAATGACTATTATAACAAAAAAAAATCATTAATATTGCCGCACTGGCACAATATAGTACAGCGTTAAATAATAATTTTGATTTTTAAAATACTAATATAATTAATAAAGTAAAATCGACAAAAAATCGAAGCTATACACATCACCGAGAACATAAAGAACAAAGCCAATTTCAACAGACTATATATAACATAATTCAGATAGTTCAAAAGATACAATTAAAGAATTTAAATTAATAAAAAGCAATAAAAGTTAAATCCATTGGATTAAATAATAACTAGAGAGGTATTGGAGAGGGGATGAAATAAGAATAATACGGATTAGGACAAAGTATAATTCAAAGTAAGTGCTCTGTGACAATGAAATATATCAAGAATGTTACAATCTTTCATAAGTTCTATTAAAAAAATAGTGACTATGAATATAAATTAAGACGAAATAATAATAGATTATGGATATAATCATAGCGAAAAGAGTGTAGAAGTTTATTTGTTATTAGTGCTAGAAGGCAAGAAATATATAAGTAACAAAAATCTATAAATTAATTATTATTGAATGATTGTCAAGTATGTTTTTTTTTATAATAAGTATGTGAATACTAATAATGTTGTTCTGTAATTCAGAGATTTGTCCTGAAGAGACGGGGTAATTTCCCGAAACGTTGAAAAGAATAATGTAAGAATGCTTTTAATAAAACGAAAGATTCAGGAAAAAATTTTGCTTCACGCAAATTACCCAAAATAAAACTATAAACATTTTTTTTTTTTTACTCAGCAAAAGCGTCCATAAAATATTTTACGTATACTGCATAAAATGAAACAGTTAAATTTTTAACGTGTGTCGAACCAATCAAGTTCTATTATTACTGAACAATATCAGATGGAATCTGACGATTCTGTAACATGAACGGGTCATAATTGTTTTGCCAGATCGAGCTTGATGTAAAACGGTTAACTAACAAGGGAAGTATATTGAACAAGATTTAATTAATATTTTACACAATAAATTATATAGAAAAAAAATAAAGAATAATAGAAAAATGATCATTATGATTTTTTTACTCTGATAAGTAATTAATGACCTCAACATTAAACTTATAATATAACGAAATTATAAATACATAAAGATGTGTAAGATACAATTTCACATGGCAGATGATAGACTCGGAAGTATTTATGATTAGGTTGATAGATAGAAAAATTACATAAAATATAAAAAATCCACACAACCCAAAATATAATATACCTATACAATGGACCATTAGTCAATTTCTGTCTTTATAACTATCTAGGTATACACATTGGCGCATTCAGTATACGCATTCATGCCTCCTCCCCCCAAAGAAAAGGGAAATTGTAGTTCCTGGTATAATTTTATATTATATCCTCTATATTTTTATGTTAAGCAAAACAAGATTTGTTTCATAACGATATAAGCAGTTTTTGTATATTTAGAAACTCATTCCCTCTAAATGGAAACACGAATCCCGCATGACCCCGAACCATTTTCATGGCAGTTTATCTCGATAAACACCGTTGACCGTGGTTTGGATTCTACGTTAAACATTGAGATTCCTGTCCTCGTTGACCTTAGCTGCAAAACATTACGTAGTTAAATATAGAGCTTTACCAAGACAATGCCTGGATACGCCCCTGGTGTCCATGATCGTTGCCATGACAAATTCATACCCATGGAAGCAAGTTCACTACAAAAACGTTGTCGGTTCAACTTTAGGTTAACGTTAACTATTTCTCACTCCTCATAACTCGCTTAAGGTGCGGACACACTGGCGATCCGAAACGCTTGAGGGTCGAGCGGGCTCGGATCGCGACGATCCATTTCCTGCCGGTTTTCTCAAAGAGCACCTTGATGGTGCGCTGTTCCGGACTGGAGCGTGACAGGTTTGTCGGTTTTCGCGCTCATGTGATTATGTTTTGTTTTCAAGTTGATTGATAAGTTGAACTAAAAGACTACATTTCAATTAATTAATTATCAATATAGATTTTAATTAATATCTTGATGTTATTATATTTTTAGAAGAGAAGTTGGTTGAGGGTGCGGTGTTGTGGAACTTATTTTTGTGTGCCAATTTTTCGGTCTACATTTTAGGGCTAAATAGAAAAAAACGGGATAACAAACAATATAATATGACATTTTTGAAGTATAAAATATAACAATACGTAAATAATATAGGTAGATAAATATAAATAATACAGTATCGACATGAAAAGTAGAAAAAAAAAGTATGACAATATGAAATTCACGCCAAATAACTAACTAATATTATAGTAATTAAAAACGACTCATCTCAGAAATCATCTACATCCAATCAGAATACCTTCCCGTCATTCAAAAATTGTAATTTATGTTATTATATTTTTATTTCCTGTTCATTTTAAATATGCCTTTTTTTTTTAATAATTTATTTTCTTGTTTTCGTTTTTATCAACTCCTTATTTAATAAAGACTCTATTCAACCTCTCCACCTCTAACCATTCCCGTCTCGTCGTGTGATGTTAACATAAGTGTTACTTTGCAAAATTACTACTAAATGCTGTAGATTTCTTATGGACCGTCGGACGCGAGTTGAAATTAAGAATTAGAGCCGCTCACTCACGGGAAAAGTTTATTAACTTCATTTATTAGGCTACTTTGGGAGGTTAATAACTTTTAAAAATCTGTATTGTCATTATATTTAATTATGTTTGTGCAGCTGTTATTTCCTCTAATGCTTTCCATATTTTGTACTGAAACGAAGTGGAATAAATAAATAATAAGTTCAATATTTTTCCCCAGTGATAAAAGCCATCCCTTTGGACCGACCCTCCTACCAGAATGAAATAAAATTTTAGTTTGTATCGAAAGATATTTTAACTCAATTGGCTATATTATTTAATACCCATTTAATTCCCACAAGGGACAGATTGAAATATTTTTCAACAGGATTTGTTAAAATCAGGTTTCATATCATAAATCATGAATTATAGATTTATATTATCATTACAATCAATCTTCAACTCAGAGAAAAAGAAATAAGGAGAGGTCAAAAAAGAAAAAGGCAGACTTTTTTTTTTAAATCAAATAAAAATAACAGTATATAAAGAATAACAGTATATATAGAAAAAACTAACGTTAAAAAAAAGTTTCCGATTCCAAAGTTTCATATAAATACAGTTTTTATTATTTATAAATACATATTAAATATTATTAACCATTTTTCATCCAAGGGTAACCTCAGTTGCCGTTTCTTTAGCTCAATATTTTCCCCTCCTGCATAGAGGCAGAAATATCTTTACTATATCTAAGGAACAATGGGGGACCGAAAAAAAGGTTAATAACATAATATATAAAAACCGTAAATGGTATCTTAGTAACTTCCGACTATTGACGAAACAGACAAAAAAACAACAACTAAACTACTGAAATCTGATCACTTCTTTATAACAATAGCCTTAAATGAGAAAATAAATAAATAAAATAACCTATCTTAAAAAGATTATTAATTTTGAGTTTATTTAAATATAATTAATATATATCGTTATTAAGCATTTGATAAATATGACTCGAAGTAACACTTAGTACCAGATGTGCCCAGTTATACTTGTAATTTCGATATTTCTATAAATGCAATGCTGTCAAAAATACGATCCAAACCACTACCCACTGAAACATTTATATATTGAAGGCAATGACGGAAAAACTATTTTATAATATAAATAAAATATTATATAATATTAGGGACTTGAATAAGTTCTCGCTGTTTTTTCGTGAAAATAAATGCTTTATTTAAAAAAAAATAGTGAAGAACATGTCATTGAAAGTATTGTCCATCGCTAGCCACTACTTTCTCCCATCTTTCTGGCAGCATATCCATGTCAAAAGAACGACTCATCTTTTGAAGTTATCCACGAATCGATCCATTTTTTGGCATCTTCATAAGATTGGAAGTGCTACTCAGCCAGGCCATGAGTCATTGATCGGAACAAGTGGTAATCGGAAGGAGCAATGTCCGGTGAATACGGTGGATGGGGTAGGACTTCCCATTTCAGCGTTTCCAAGTAGGTTTTGACCGGTTTTGCAACACGTGGCCGAGCGTTGTCATGCTGCAAAATTACTTTGTCGTGTCTTTCCTCGTATTGAGGCCGTTTTTCCTTCAATACTCGGCTCAAACGCATTAATTGTAGTCGATAGCGATCTCCCGTGATGGTTTCGTTTGGTTTGAGGAGCTCATAATACACTACACCCAGCTGATCCCACCAAATACAGAGCATGAGCTTGGAACCATGGATATTCGGCTTTGCCGTCGATGTTGATGCATGGCCGGGCTTACCCCACGATTTTTTACGCTTCGGGTTATCGTAGTGTATCCACTTTTCATCGCCAGTCACGATACGGTGCAAAAAACCTTTCCTTTGCTGCCGTTGGAGCAGCTGTTCACATGTGAAAAAACGCCGTTCGACGTCTCCCGGCTTTAATTCGTACGGCACCCAATTTCCTTGCTTTTGAATCATTCCTAATGCTTTTAAACGTTTGGAAACTGTTGTGTGATCAACTCCTAATGATTCTGCAAGTTCATTTTGCGTCTGAATTTTTTCGGTGCGCCAGAGCGTTCTTTATCTTCAATATTAAAATCATTATTTTTAAAGCATCTAAACCAATCTCTGTATGATGTTTCCGACAGAGCATGGTCGCCGTAAGTCTCCACAAGAATTCTAAGTGCTTCAGATGCAGATTTTTTTTAAAAAAAGGAATACAGTAAAATTCCCCGCAAATAATCTTTTTTTGGCACGAAATTTGACATCTTTAACGCTATGAAAAAGTATGTTGTTTACACTTCGGCGGAATAACATGTACTGTGATTTCGAGTCTAATGGTGGAGCATCACGATAAAGTTGGCTATAGTATTGCCCGATGCAAAAAGACTGAGATAATACCATCTGTCGGGAAACAGCGAGAACTTATTCAAGTCCCTAATATAAATTATATATTATAATTATATATTAATATAAATAGCTCCAAACACAATTATTAAAAAATTTTCATTAGAAATAAATTTGGTTAAAGTGAATTGGTTAAAGCATACTATTTAATGAATGACGTGCTTGTAGAGAAAGTTATTCTGTCTGCATAACTGAATAAAATTTAAAGCAGTGGTGAATTTATTTAATTTTCTTTATTGCATATTTATTTTATTTATTTAAGTTTTATTACTGTTGCAAATGCTTTATTATTAATAAATAATGACATATTTTGTTTCAATTTCGTAGCTTTTTTACCCCAATTCAGAATGAAAATAAAAGAACAATTTTTGTTTACTGTAGATCATATGGGCATTTATTCCCACCTCCTCGCCATATGATCCTTATTAATTCCATCAAATAATAAATAAGTTAGTAAAGACGATTAAACCTTTAAAATTATTTGAGGAGTATTATGTTTCTAATCTTTGGCATGCCTTACTATTAGATATTTAGCTATTTATACTTTGGTTCCATTACCACTTAATCTAATGCAGTCCTTTTATTTTTATACATCAAGTTGTTTGAATCCAATATACATTATACTAAAATATTTTCGATAAGTTTTTATTATTTAATTTTAAGAAGTTAGGTCATATACATATATAGATATATATTTGTTTTTTCTTTTTAGTTTATTTTTTTATATTAATAAAGTCGGCATAGTGGTTATTTAAATTTTTATTGTTTATATATTTTTTTACATTTTCAGTTATATGAATTGCTTCAAGAATCGTTCTGTTTTTTTTAAATATATTTTCGCTATCTAATATTTCTGTTTCTTTCAAGTTAAATCTATGCTTTAAGGTAATGCTATGATGGGCTAATGCTGTGGAATTGGTATTTAAGCCTTATATTCAGGCAGGAAATAAAAAAAAAAAAAAAAAAAAAAAAATGATGTCCTTAGAATCAAATTTCCACTTCCGTTTTAAGTTTTAGACACCGTGGAACAAATTTGGTCTCCTGTCTGTCTGTAGTGAAATCCATGTGAAGGGCATAGCACTTGTTACTGTTAATGTGATTTTGATAAAAAATTTATTGATTGTGCGGGTTGGTACTTAAATGATCATATCAATGTTATTAAATTTCATCCAGCAATTTCGCTTGCACATGCGCAAACGTATTTTCTTTGACACACCTATATTTAAAAAAGAATTCGTCTGATTTGGCCCTGAGCTGGAAGAAAATCGGGAACCTGTGAGCAAATGATCCAGTATCAATTTTATCGATTTCCATCAGCTAGTTTCGATTGCGTGTGACCAAACGTTTTTTTTTTTTTTTTTTTGTTTTGGCACGCCGCCTATATTTCAAAAATGGTTCCTCCGATTCGGCTCAAAGTTGGAAGAAAAATCGGGACCACTGAACAAGTGATGTAATAATCGAATTCCCCTCAATAGCTCAAATCAGTGTAATTGGACTAGAATTAATTCATAAATACTGTATTTTATTTTTTTTTAATTTCAAATTAATTATTTAAGGGTCAATAATGACTTTTGAAATATAATATTCCAATATTTTGTTATTATATAATTTCTACAAGTAATAATATTTTTTTTATTCTATTTTTTTTATTCGGAGGGGGTGGTGTGAATTTTATGGATTTAGTGGTCGTTTACCAAGTTTTCGTTGTTGCTGATTTTAATTATAATCTAAATATTTCATCGCGCATGCGCATTTCTATTCACTCTTATTTTTGAAGTTTTCTTTGCTATAGGGATCGTTTATAAGGTAATTACGGGTTCTGATATCGCTTATTTAATGGGATATTTGATCGTGATCATTTTCTTTTTTTTTAATTTTCCATAAAATGTCGAAATAAACAAAACATTAAAATGTTTTTTCCTTACTCATTTTTTGTTTTAATATTTGTTTGAATTTATTTTCTCTTATGTACCCAGTAGAAATGGCGAGGAAGCTAGGCTATAGTGACCTAATTTGCAGACATTTTATTATTCTTTTACAATTTGGAACCACTTATTCCAAGTATCCACGATACATCTCGAATTAGACCTAGAGCGTCAATCGTATAGATTTTATTCGTATTTTATTATTGATAATATAGCGTATAAAACCGTAAATGCTATCTTAGTAACACCGGGCTCAAATAAAATAAATAAATCCGGACTCAAATAAATTCGGCGTTTTTAAACAAACAGGATTTCGTTCTATTCTTGTTTTTCTCATGAAACACTCAACCGTTGAATAGAATTATATATTAATCTTGTTTTCAGGCAAGGAAAATATAATCTTTTACGAATGTACAGGATTCTTCTAAGCTACTCGAAGAGCCTAACTTTAAAATTCTCAATATACACTAGAGTAAAGTAAGTACTTTACCTCAATAATCAGCACAGCTGAAATACGCAATTAAGGATACCAGAATAACCAACATCGAACTTTTTCGCATAAACCTGACAAATTCGTACTTCATCAACATAGTCATCTTTTCACTGACAAGAGGAATTCACGGTATGTCTGTCGCCGATTTCGATGATTTTTTTTTGTGGGGAGGAGGGGGGGGATTCATTGAAAACGCTTTAAAGTATAACACAAGGTTTATTATTTCCAAATATTTATATTTCAAAAATATCTGGCGTGTCCATACACACGAATTTCCTTAAGAGTCCAGACAATTAGATTATCTTTTAACTTAGCATCTGGAATGTTCTGGTAGATGTAACGTTTTCGAGTTACCAAATAACTAACCAAAGGTGAACCGGTTTACATATCCATCCTGCCGTTTTGTCGAATGGGCCCTAGGAGCTGATATAAATAATGAGCTGAAAAAAATAAAACATGATTTATTTTGTGTATTTTACTCATGTAAACATGAGTTACTAAAATTTAAAATTTTATCAATAAAACTTTATTGTAGAAAATTCCGCTCAAAGTTGTCGGAAAATTCAATTTTTTTCCCCAACAATAAATTACTGTACCAACGCCCTTGACTACAATGCCAAATCGTCTACGTAAGTACCGAGTCCAACTTCTTTTCAGACGCTCCGTAAGGTTATCAAGAATCGATTGAGATGACAGGTTAGAACCTAGCGGGTTTGTGTGGATATAGGTTTTGTAATAAAAAGAGTTTTTTATTAAGCTATTTTAGCACCAACCTGCAACACATGGAATATTCAGGTCTTCATATTTGCGATGCAATAATTATAAATCTAAAACAAATAATTATAAATCTAAAAGATAGTTTTCACGAGCGAAAAAAAAAACTAATTCACTACTAAGTGGATGATAAATCAAGATTAGAGAAAAAATCAAGATACGGATACTTTCATTTTCGACAGTTATATTGTTGCATTATTCACATTGCAAGTAAACACATTCGTTAAAAAGTTGTCATATACTGACAAGTTATTACAACTGAGTTGTAAAGTTATTACAACTGAGTACGGTTCATAATTACATAAAAAAAAAAAAACAATCCCTGCATTAAGAGATATGGCATGTAGTCGTACAATAAGTTGGTTCCTGCTCCATCAAGGGTAATAAATATCAGGTTTTTGCCCATGGCGGACCCTGACGACGAAGCAGTTAGCGGACAGAGGGATAAGGCTTCTATGGATTTACAAGGCTTGCGGTGACCAGGGCTAATGTACCCTTGGAATTACCAGCATCCCTTTCTCCCTTCAAACATCTCCAAAGCTCCCTTCAAATTGTTCAAAATATTATCTTCTCAAAGGGTATCCGAAAGAGGATGGGATCAAAGGATATGGTTGAATAAAATTTTAAGTAATACCAGGTAAACGAAACATTGTTAGTCCGGTATTCAGGGCTCAAAAGCATTAAATTTTCCCGAAAAAGTTAGGAAAAATATATTTTATGAAGGATTTTCTCAGGAAATTCGGTAAAATAGCCTTGTCTCGATGAGATATAGGCCTCATTTGTTTATATAATGATTTATATAAAAAATTATTATTTTAATTCAGATTTTCGCTTATATCTCCGCTTCTAGGGGTTAGAAAGTACTAAAAAAAAACAACTTCAAATTGTCCAGAGGTCATGGAGAACTCGAAAAAACGTCAAATTGTTAAGTAGCCATGTAGCCATGGAATAGGCTACAACATAGAATATTTTTTTATTTATTTATTTTTTAGAATATACTCGTTCATGGGATATTTTCACTCAACAAAGTGGAATTTATGAAATTGTTTATAACAATTAAATTACGAAAAATTGAAAAAGAAACAATTTTCTTGACCCTAAATTTTAAAGTGCTATAGAAAAAAATGTATTAAATCAATCATGCTGAAACTCTGAAAAACAATAGCCCTTTTTATGCTCAACAAAACGAGTCTTATTTCATTGCAAAATAATAATAACATTTTTAAAAATTAATTTATACAAAAAAATTCAAACCTTTATTTCAGAAGTTGAAATGCTTATAGGAGAGTTTGACCTCGGTAAACAAAAAAAAAAATCAGAAGTAGTTTAGACTTTGATAATTAAAAAAAATGAATATTTTTGAATTTTATAAATGTTTTACCGATAAATCAAATTTTCACCTCATACATCAAACAAAAAAAATGCAAATATCACAGCTAATTTTAAGTCAAATTTATTGCAATAAGCGCAATTGGAATCGATATAAAAATACAAAAACTAAAAAAAAAAAAAAAAAAAAAAAAAAAAAAAAAAAAAAAAAAAAAAAAAAAAAAAAAAAAAAAAGTTTGTTCTAGCCTCATTGGGAGCTGAGATACAAAGAATTTACGATTTTTGCAATTAGGTATGTTTGCAAATATTTTTGTTTGAAATTTAGCAACGCATATTTGATTATAATGACAAAAAAATTAAAATTAAAATTAATACCTCTAGTATTTATATATCATTTATTTTCATTAATATTTCGTGGGGAAAAATCAAAAATATTATTATCTTAGGCGAAACTCCCCGGTAATTGTGTAGTCGTTTCTTAGCATCCGTTTGCAATTTAATTGTTTACAACAATTAAATTTCACTTTGAAGAATATTATTTGTTGTAGCTAATTCCATGACGAACAATTTGACACTTTTACAAGTTGTCCAACACCTCTAGAAGAGATATACGCGAAAAACCATATAAACAAATTAATTTTTTACATAAATCTCATATAAATAAATGAATCCAATATCAGATCGGGACAAGACTGTTTTCCCGAATAAAAATCTACGAAAATATTGAATAAATTATTTGTGTTATTATATTGTTATATTTTACTATAGTAACATGATGACGTTCAAACTTGGAAAAAACTAATGCAATTTTAATTTTTACTTCCTTGTATGCAGTAAAGGAAGTATTGTAATCGCGAAAATTTTCGGTTTTCAGATTTCAACGGAAATATCCATTTTGACCATCCCTGAATCCATCTTGACAAGTTTCGTCGTGACGTCTGTACGTACGTACGTACGTTTGGATGTACGTTCGTATCTCGCATAACTCAAAAACGGATTGCCATAGACAGTTAAAATTTCATATTTAGGATTACTGTAAAATCTAGTTATGAACCTTCCTTTTTGGCCACTGCATGATTGAAGGAAATAGTACTTTCCTTGAAGGTCATCATTGATTTTCATAAAAAAATATATTAAAATATAATGAAAAAATTCTCAAATTTGGTATTTAAGACTTAAATACTAATATAAATAACATAATAAATTTTGATTAAAATTGGCAAACCGGAAGCGGTACTTTACTAAGGTCATATTAGACTTTCATCAAAACTTATATTAAAATATAATGTAAAGCATCTCAACTTTGGTAAATTATACTTTTATATCAATATAATTAATATAATAAATTTTGGTTGAAATTGAAAAGCCGAAAGGGGTACTTTACTTGAAGGTCATAATAAACTTAAATCAAAAGATATATCGATATTTAATACAGAGATCAAACGGTTCGTTGATAAAGATTATAAACGATTTTTTTTTCCACTCAAACTAAACAAGTTTTATGTGTTAAAATTGAGTATAAAATACTTGTTTTTCTCCCCATGTGTGAGCTGAACAAGTCTGCAGCAGGAGAATAACATATAAGTTAAGCGGGTTCTTTCGCTTAAAATGTTGAAACCGTCGATTTCCAATAGTTTGTCTTGTGACATAGACAGAAAACGGCATATAAAAACGGAATAAGACCTTCATAAACAAGAGCTTGTATGTGTGTCTGTATGTGTCAATAGATGAACGTCGCCACGCCGAGAGTCGTTTTTGAGATACTGCTATCTTCGGAAACTAGTAACCAAATTCAGGGTCACTTTTAGAGCCGCCGATTTATAGTTTAATAGGCGTACAAGGAAGTCATGGGTTGTCCACATCAGATATTTTATCTTATATTTTATTTTATCGATATTTTAATTTAATTTTAATTTAATATTGACAATTTTAATTATTTTAACGAATCATCCAGGCACGCTGAAATTATCGAACAAAATTCACGAAACCCCTGCTATTATTATAGTATTTTTTTAATAATTTAAATAATAAACTATGGGAGTAAATAGAATAGAAACCCCCAAAAAACACAGAATTGTTAAGAGTATATTAATTTTTAAGGATCATTTTTTAATAATTCATTTTATTTAATACATTAATTTAATTTGATTATTCAAAAATGTCGCGTCACCCTTGTGGCATGCGCAGGTGCCGCGGTACCCATTTTGAGAACCACTGTTATAGAGTATAGAATATTCACTCCTAATATTTTTTAGACTTGAACGTCTGACATCTTAACATTTGAATAATAGATTACCGCCTTTCATATCAGCAAATAAAATTATTTTTGTTATTTTTTTTTGTTTGTTTTCAACAAAGGACGTATTGAATTTCTAAGTTATACTTAGAGCTCCGAATCCTCTTCCGATAGGAATGGGTTTTTTATTATTGACTTATAGTGCGGAGATATATCTTTGTGAATTCGGGATGGGCAGCGGCACTGTTATGGAGAGGGATGGGCTAGGGTAGGCTTTCACGAAGGATATATTAGAAATGCACTTAGGCCCATGTTCCGTTCCTACCTACAACTCCTTCCCTTCTACCTCAAAAGACAAAGAAATCTTTCTTCCTGAACTCTGGATTACATCCTGTAGGGTTTTTTAAGAAATAGAAAACATACATTTTTGCTATTTTTATGCAGAATTTGCATGCATAAGTGAATAAATTAAAAAATAATTAAATAAATCAGAGAGGCAATGATATATTTACTTTCACATAAACTTTTTAAATCGACATTGATTTAATGTAGATTCTACTAAAGGATGTTTGTAACTATAAAATCATCACAGACTTATTCAATTCCATCCCCCCATTTCCTTATGATAAGGTTATACACAAATTTAAAATCCGCTAAATAATATCAAAGTCCATAAGCATGCCCTTTAATCGCAATCCAGTGAAAACAAATGGCGTGTTACATAATAATAGCTAGAAAAAATAAATAAATAAATGAGGTAAGTCGGGGTAAGTGCATAACTGGGGCAAGTGCATACATGAGGATTTATTTCACATTTATTTTGTTGGGAAAGCTGCCATCTATGTGAATTTTACTATTTACTTCTCCCAACAAAACAGATTTCAAAGAAATCCCCATACATGCACTTGTCTCCGAATATGTGCTAACCCCGAGTTACCTTAAATATATAAAACATTTAAAAAGGCTCAATACATCCGAAAATTATAATTAAGTTTAAAAAATATTATTATTTTATTAAAAAAGTTTTATTTTTTCGTTTTCATGATCTCAGTATTATTTCTTTACATTAAATTAAGTTTTAATGAATGTTATGTTATTTTTTTCCTTATGTCTCCTATCAACTGAATATGTACCACTACATATAGCCAAAATTCGGTAACTTTTATTCCGTTAAGAAATTGCCCTATCAGTCCGGTACCCAAGGCTCATAAACAATTAATTTTCCAGATAAAGTTGGAAAATCTGAAGTAAATATATTATGTGCAAGATTATCTCAGAAATCCGAGATAATAATATTGTCTAGATCAGATGACGATTTTTTAATTTTTTTATTTAACGATTTATTTGAAAAATGATTTTTTTTATATTCAGTTTTTCGCGTATATCTCCTTTTCTTGGGGCCAGAGAGAACTAAAAAAAAAACGCCGACCTGTTCTCCATGGAATAAGCTACAAAATGAAATATTTTTAAAGTGTAATTTAATTTTTTATAACAAGTAAATTGGAAATAACCGCAAAAAAATGATATACTTGTCTCCAAGTTTTAAAGTACCTACTGTAAAAAAAAAAAAAAATGCACTTAATCAATCCTGATGAAACCATAAAAAACCTATAGCTCTTTTGATGGCAAACAAAATGAGACTCGGTTCATTGCAAATTAATTTTAATTTTTCAACTTAAACAAAAGCTTATATATCAACGAATTTTTCATCAAACCTTTTTTTTTTCTTAATTTGTGTTTTATTTATAACGATAGCAACAATGTTTGTTGCGATCAATTTGATGCAAAATTCGTTGAGATATTAGCTTTTGTTTATGTTACGAAATTCCAATTATCCGTAAAACTTGTTGAAAATTAAAAAATTTCAATTTATTTTTTAAACTGCCAAAATTTTGACTACTCGTGATTTTTGACCGAAATGAAACTTTCCTGAAAGCATTTAAACTTTTAAAATATAATTTCGATTTTTTTTATTTTTATAAATTAGCTTTAAGAAAAGTGATTATTGTTTTGTAATGAAACAAGTCTCATTTTGTTGTACATCAAAAGGGCTATAATTTTTTTATGATTTCATCATGATTGGTTGCGTGCATTTTTTTCGACAGTATTTTAAAACTTGGAGATACGGACGCAGTTTTTTTTTGCAGTATTTTCCAATTTACAATTGCATTATACTTTAAAAAATATATCATGTTGTGGCTTATTCCATAGTGAACAATTTTAAGTTGTTTTTTTTAGTACTTTCTAACCCCTAGAAGCGGAGAAATACGCGAAAAACTGAATTAAGTAAAATCATTTTTATATAAATCCTTAATTAAAAAAAAAAAAAATCGACTATTTTCCCGGATCACTGAGGATTATCCTGCACATAATATATTTTTTCCGGATTTTTCCAACTTTGTCTGGAAAATTATGTCCTGGATACAGGACTATTATGTGATACTTGCCAATTATGAGATACCCCGGTATCTCGTATACATTCATGAGTTGCTTACCAATTGCGTCATGAATTACTTGCCAGTGGTCATTGGGGCACTATACAAGTAAAACGTTTCCCAATGGAAGCCATCCCAACATTGAACATTACAATTATTCAATACGCGTTAAAAGAATCAATTTTAGTTACTTATGTTTGACGGCTAATTTAGCACATAAGGTAAGTTGTTTTTAAACATGATTTCAACTGTTTATAATCAGCTTTTCTAATAGTTTATTTTTCACTAGTCACTAGTCTTAGACTTTCTAACTGTATGGGATTAATTGATCTTGTAATTTAAAAAATGGTTTTGCCTAATATGAGACACAACGGGAATTTTTCCATTCATAAATATTTTTTTTATTTTATTTTTTAAGATTTACACATTTAACTGTTATTTTGTTGTCAAATAAAAAGTTTTTTTTTTCTAATATGACTGCAATACAGATATCAAGTCTATCATTTACTAGTACAAATAGATAATCAAAACTATAAAGAAGCATTTTTATCCTTTTTGTTGTAAAATAAACAAATATGGCACTGTTTTTAATAAATAATATACATTATCTCATATTGGAGAACGCTATACCAAAACAACTGATTTAGGAAATTTTCGAAAATACTGTTTTAAACGCATATGCAATACCATTCTTTAGAAAGTTTCCTTGGCGTTTCAAATGACTATTATTTATAGACTTTAAAAAAATGGTAAATGTCAGCGCCATTTAACATAAATTATCAAATTATAGGACACTTTTCTTTAATAATTCCAAAATTCAAAGAGCTCAGGTTTTACAGACACGAATGTACCTGAAATTTCAAGAAGGACTTTGAGTACTAGGTACCACTAAACCAATTTACTAACATAATAATTATATCCGTATTCAAAAGTGTTTTATCTTATATCTATACCACAATAAAATATAATCGGTTTTAATACTAAGCTCATATTTGTATTTATCTAAGTATATTCAGACAAGATTTAAGTTTCAAAAAGTTTGGGTAAATTTTTTGTTGGAATTAAATTTGCCTATTTATAACTAACAAATTTATATTATGTAATATCTTGATTCACAGCAAGGCATTATACAATAAAACTAAACTAACACCGATGCTATTGGGATATATATTAACGAATGAAACTGTAATGATTTTTTTATGAATTCTTATTTTATGAGATTTTATTATTTTTTATCGGTCACGTAGTCTGAGCACATATTTAAATAATAATCCCACTCTGAAACAGTTTTCACAAGTTATTTTAAGATGTTCTACCCCTCACGAATAATACGGGTAGTTGAGGATCTTCAAGGATTATTCTAAAAAAAAAAAATATGTTTATGACTATCCTGATTAGGTGGGGAGTAGAGGGATCGTTTGATGACTGATTTTGGACAGAAGAGATAAAAAACCATAGTGACTTAGTTCGCTACATTCACAATTTTGACTCTTTATTGATCACAAAAAATTTTACACAAAAATATTGGTCATAAACGCTGTGCATGGTTTTATGCTACAAATAAATTAGGGATCTATAGACCGATATGTATTGTTTAAATTTTTAAAAATCAAGTGCAGTGTACGCATCATGTAACTTTCATTTACCACCCTACTACGAGTAAAAATAAAGTTCTGCTCAGATAATCCTTGCTCGTTTCCTAAAAGCAAAATTACTATTCACGATAAAATAAATTTTGAGGGTTAAAAAAGCTTTAATGCAACACAGTTTCATTATGGATTGACAAATTATTTGCCACTTCTATCAATCCCTAATTAGATTGATCCTTCTATACCATCACGCGGACGTCAACTAACATGGTTTCAGATTACACCCATGCAATTTTAAAAACTGTTCTGGTAACTGTATATTTTTGGCTTGTCAAGCAGAAAATAAATGTTAAAAGTTTCCAATTAGTTTTAAGAATATTCCATTTTCTTTCCATTACATAATATAAAAGTAATAAGTTTGGTGAAGTTCAAAACGCTGTATCTTTGCTAGTGCTGTTCCGATTTATATATATATATATACATTAGAGAATTCAATTACCTTTTACATGATCATATCGTCATAGCCGTCTTTTGTCAAGCTCATGATTTTACAGCGAAAACAAAAAACTGCTTCATAAGCAATGTTATAATATATAATTTTATAAACTAATTATATATATTCCAACATGATAGGTAAATAACTGTGAAACCAACTACGTGAAGACTATCTTGGAAGTGCCTCGTGGGCGATGACTAGTGGGAACCGTTGAGAATGCGATAAATACTATCAATAGGTGGCTTCTTTTTTAATAAATATTAATAATATTACGATTTTTTAACACATGACTGCTTTTCACTAACACACAGAAAATCAATAAGATCTTGTTTCTAATAAAATCCAAATCACATAACTGATTTTCGGTTACATTCAGGGCGGCAACGGCGATATACATAATTTTTCATAAAATGCATACTTTATGAGTTATACACAAATAAAATAATATTTTCGTCATAACTTCCTTCCCTGCATTTCTTATGTGATACATTTCACGCATGCAGAGGTAAAGGCCTCTAAGAGGAAGACTTTAGTCGAGTTTCATCAAAATCGTTGGCTCCCTATTCGTGAAAAGTATTAAGTGGCACACCCGGTAAGTCGATTTTAGCGAAAAAGTTTCTGTACGTACTTAATATGTAATTTCAGCTTCGTAAACCTTATTGTGTTTGATCTAGACTTATTACACACACACACACACACACACACACACACACACAATTCTGCAAGACTTGATTATTTGGGCCCAGTGAACCTAAAAACATGTATTTCGGTTAAAACTCGGATTCGAAACGAGCGCGATACTTTCTCTTGCTATATATTTAATATATACGTTAATGAAAGTAAAAAAGGTAAAGCAAAACAAGAAAAACACAAATTGGAAAATATCTTCTGAACGAAGAAATTTCGTAAACAGTTATACTAGATATTTTCTTTATTTTTAAACCATACTACTCCACCCCCTTACTACTTTATTTTATTAAATAATCGAAGCTGATTTTTATCATTACGAGTTTAAAACAAAATAAATAGGTCGAAAAAACCACCTCTATAGCTCTTGAAAAACCCGAGGACTATATTGGCACCGAGTGCGCGTGATGACGAACTGAATTATAATCTTGTATTAGTTGGTTCTCAATTTAAGGGAGCTTTATAACCCACCTTCAAGATTATGTAAACGGCGACCCCTAAGATTTTACCAGTTGATATTTAATGCATTATTTATCCGCCCGATCCTGGATTAGGAAAGACGCCTACTTTCCCCTCTACGGGAATTAATATAGGAAATATTGAGCATCCTTCATACATATTCAACAGTCTTCGAATAACCATCGCCAATATTTACCGAAAAAAAGTTGCACGAGGCAGCACCGGGCTTAGCAGACCTTGCATACTACACAATATCCGATATCAATAAAAAATTAACATAAAAATAATAAAGGATAATTAAGATAAATTAAATGGTAAAAAATACTTTCATTAAATAAGAAAAGTATAAAAAACAACCTAATATATAAGCCGTTTGTTTTTATAAGAATTTTTCATTCAATGATAGCTGCTAACTACAGTGGAGTCTCACTTATACGAAACTCACTTATGCGAAATATTCAGTTATACGAATCATTTACTTATACAAAGGGAAATTCGACCCTCAGGTGCAAATGTTATTCACTTATACGAAGAAACAAATGCTTTTTAACAAAATATACGTACTTCTTGCATGTAGATGCCTAAAGGTGTTCAGAAGTGGAGTATCTTACGAATATCAGGGAGAAGGGAAAATTCTTCGTATAAGTGAATAGAAAGACAAGTTTTGCATTTTTTTTTGTTTTTAAATAAAGAAAAAAATCTTAGAAAAAAAATATATGTAATTTGGAGTTCTATTCTTATTTATAAGTAACTTATGCATACTTATAAAGAAGAATAGAACTCGGAATTCCATATATTTTTTGCTAAGAATTGTTCTTTATTTAAAAAAAAAAAACACAAAACCCTCCTCTATGAAGTATTCATTTATACGAAGAATTTTCCCTTCTCCCTGACATTCATATGGGACTCCACTGTACATAATGCCCGCTAAACCCTCACAACCGTTCAGTATTGCGAGTATTGTATATAGCCTGCCCCGTGTCTATGTCAAGTTCTGACGTCTGATAGTGAATACATTGACGTCGGTTTTTTTTTTTTTTTTTTAAAAGGCGTAAGCACCATTCAGCAAACTTTACTGGAAGCACAAAAAACGTTTTTTCCCCAAATGGAAATTTTTTTTTTATTATTCATTATTGTGTATAGTTGGACTCTATTAAGGTGGAAATAGTTTATAATTACAATATATTGTTAAGGTTTCGAGCACCGGTCAAGACCAGAGTGGCGACTGAGACAAAATCTGGCGGGACAAAACTCAATATAAATGAATTAATTGTGTTTTTAGGTTAAAATTATTTTTACATAGTTCGAAAAGGATCATTTTAATTCCGAATTGTTTTTTTATGCAATTAAAAGATGAATTTCAGAAGATATATTAATCCGTAAATTCATAAAATTGCGAGAAAAAAAAATTACTTTTTCCTTATAATAATTGTTATTTAAATATATAGAATTAACCTTTGAAATAAATTAATAAATCACCTTACCAAAACTAAACATGTACACAAATATTATAGTGATATATCACTTAATGATTACTGGATCAATGCTGCTATTTACAATGATTACAATGTCATCTTGTATCTCCGATATATGAGTAAGTTCCAATACTTCTTTAGAACAGCTAAATTGTTTTAGAGGTAATGGTCTGGCATATGAGATCTCTGGATCAGATCATATTAACAGAGATATTAACAGAGATATTTTGTGAAAAATATCTTCTTTTGTACCAGCCGTAGATATTTTTCCAGAAAAATCCTGCTGGCTCTTTTTGGTGATGTCAAAATTGTCATCTCTCTTCCCTGACTGCTTTAATTTTTATTCACCTGCATAACAGAGTTCCCTTGCTGACCACCGTCTCAGTGGAGGCTCGGCTTTTCTTCGTTTTGATTCAGGATCGCATTCATTGAAACTTGAAGGAAGGACTGCCAAAAGATGTTGAAGGCAAATTGAGATCAGCTAAAACAGGTTTGAAATTTCAATTTCTTTATCCATCCATTTTTCATGTTTCCGCTATAATTTGATAATGCTGCGAATTTCACTGAATCTAGTTTCGCTTTAAAACATTAAAAAAACATAAGTAATGATTGAAGCAGTTATTCTCCATAACATTCAGGAGGATCCTGAAGATTGAATTTATTTTTTAAATATCCATAAAAGATATCACTGCACTCTTGATCTGGTGTATTAATTGCTTTTTGGTTCCTTAAGAAAACAGATTTCACATCTTTTAATCTCACGTTTCGCGACCGAAAGGAACAAAATTATGTAACTGCAAATGACGCAAAATGATGCAGTTGAATTGGTATAAACAGGAAATATATAGAACGTTATAACATTTTAAAATTTGTATTTCAGTGATCTCCAGTTAAATTTCTACTCCATTGGAAAATAACTAGTTACAAATCTAATTAGCAACTTTTTTTTTTTATTCAGTTGTAACATTTTACCTCTAGGGTTTAAATCCATGTTTTAGAAAAATCTGAACCTAAAGGTGTGGAATTTATTAGCTGTCGACACTGGCAATCACAAAGATACACTACCAGTCAAACGATCTAAAGAAATTAGGCATCTAATCTTGTGTTTATCTTGGATTGGTGGCTTTGCACTCAGCTAACACGGTTATTTCTAATATCCCTGAACCATAGTCTCATTTTAGAATTAAATTTTATAACAAATATCTTCAATCAATTTTTTGACTTATGTCCCACTAGATTGTGATGGACAGACCACTGTACCTCAGTATTCGTTGCTTACGTCATCAATAGTAGATTTTTAGACCATTTCTAATTTTTTTTTTCTCGATATACCGTGAGCGGGAATCGATAGAGGCGGTGTTTACGTCACATAATAAATTTAAACCTGAATTTCGACTTTTTGGTGCTTTAGCGTTTTTCAAAAAATGACATCGACAGGTAGACACCTCTTTTGTAGGGAGATATAAAAAAAATAAAGGAAGGCTAAATAAATGAATATTAAGTTTTTTCATTTGTTTACCAGTGATTACAATCGTACTTAGGACGGAACCCTCTCCCAACATTAAATAATTTATAAATGAACAAGTGTAAAAATTAAAATACTTCGCTCAGTTATCTGCTATTATGACTGACATCACACTGAAATAAATAATTAATAATACTTAGTATAATAATTTACAATTTATATTAATTAGTATGGCTAGAAATATTCTAATTTAAAAATAAATAAAATAAAAACAAGAACTGTTTACAGCTAAATTTCATATGACTAATTTATGAATAAATCATACTCCACGGAATGTTTTTCGTTTTTTTTTTTACAGTTCAAGCGGAAATGTATATCTCAGAAATACAGCCATTAATTCGCCATATATATATATATATATATATATATATATATATATATATATATATATATATATTAATACTCACTACCATTTTTTTACTTCATTATTTAATTTATTTACCAGAGATCTTTTTTTTTTCTCTTATAATGATTTTTTTTTTAAATTTGAAATGTATCACGCTGTTATTCGCTCACGTATTCAATGAAATTTTTTTGTTTATAATTAATTTATTTTACGATTACTTATAAGTTTTGGATTCAGTGTATTAATTATGAACGCGTGCCTCCAGCGTACATAGTGAAAGACAGATCTCGAATGGGTTGGCTTGTTACATGTATCAGCTTTGCAAAGAATAGGATCTAGGGTACTACCTTGAAAAAACACCGGCTGACAGATAAAAAAAAATAAGCAAAATTATGATTTACAACGAAGATTCTCTCAGTGAGCTGATAAGAAAGAAAATAAAAAAAATATATTCTTTGAAATTAATATTTATAATATAATAAACAGCTGGAAAACTAAAGCTACATCATTAATAATATAACAGAAAACTTAGTTATTAATTTTAAGATAATGTCTATAAAAAAGAAAATTGGCACTGTAAATGACAGACTCGACTAGAATAAACATTATTTTACTTACGTGTCGAATGTGTAAGAAAAATTAATATTGTTCTTTTGTATAATATTTTTTTGCTTAGGTTTAATAAGTCACATGTTTATTTTCGGATGTATAAATATGCATTCACCACCCTATTTTGAGTACAAATTTAATTGCTGCTCAAGTAGGGCTATAGACATTTTAAAAGTTTCTATTAAAAATATAAAAGTATAAATTATTAACTACAACAATCACATAAGTTTATGCATTTTTCGTCACTCTCCATTAACTTCTAAGAGTTAATATTTTAGACAATATTGTTTCTAAACTGTTTACTTTTCAACGGCATATTATACATCTATATTACTACTGTTATGGGAAATTGGTTTAGAACTTCGGAAAATGGTTTTCTTCTTCAGTTAATTATCAAATTCTTTCATTGTTTATATTGAACCATTTTTTATTATTACCAACAGTGAGAGACGGTTATTTTTATTTTTTTATAAACATAATTTAAGATACTTTAGCGGAAACCATTTTGAAAATTCGGCGTTAAATCTCTGTCTAAGATAAGACCTAGTAGATATTAAAGACCATCTAATTGTGCATTGGTGATATAACGAGTTTAATCAAAATAGTTAGAGCCTTTTTCGATAAAACTGTAATAAAATTGTAAAATCGATTATAGAAAGTTGCACTTACGTAAAAAGTTGCTGTACCATCCAATACATACACCTACTTTAAACACTATATATAATTTTGCGAGACTTGGCTATTTGGACTCAGGAGACCTATATTTCCGATGAAAACTCGGATTCGAAATTTTTCACGATCGGAATATTTTTCCTAAGTATATATTTCATTTATAAGTGAAAGGAAACAAGCACAATAAGGCAAAGAAAACGTATCAAAAAACAAAAAAAATATTTTTAAATAGCTTCCATAGTTAAGAGCATTTTCTACTTTATGCATATCTATTTTCTTAATTTTCACATCTCTTTAGTAAAATAATGAAAAATTAATACTCACGAATATAATTTTTGAAATACAGCATATAAATTATTTTAGAAGATATCAAAATAATAATTAATAAATCCCTTTTACCTCTTCACTCTATATTAGTATTTTTTTTTTGTTTTTTACTATCAGTGATATGTCTCTTTTTACCTATTAATTTGTATAAAAGACATTTAACGATTTTTTAAAGGTAACAAAAATTAAAAAAAAATTAATGACGTTCATTATTAGTTTACAGGTGTTATAGCGATGAAACTCTGATAAAACTTACAACTCTCCTGGTAAGTTAGCCGACTTTAATTTGACTATAACGTCACAAACAAGTATAATGTATGCGTATGACATGCTGCCAGCCTAGAAACTTCACGTCGGCTGATTTAGTACAATAGGCGGTGAAATATTCATGATCCGTCTTAAGCTGACGTAAATTTCATAAGATGGCGTGAATTTATACAGGAAAAAGTGAAAGAGGGCGAGAATTTTACGGACACTTTTATTAAGCACTTAAGCCCTTGGGGGAATCATTGCAGAGAGGTTGAGGTCTCAAAGTTTCGCTGACTCCGAAAAGGGAAGATCTTTAAAAAATTAAAAGGTCTCAGTAATTCTCGTCTGCCTCTTTCATTTTGGTAATCAAAGAAAATAATTCACTGGGGAATTTGTAGATTACTTAACCACACCTCCCAGCGTGGGTCCGTCTTTTCTGTTTTCTCAAGAACCTAGGAAAATATATGCATAAAATGACAATTTAAAAACTGAAATAATGCTACTTTCGTTAAAATACTATTATATATATATATATATATATATATATATATTAGTATATAATACTTGTTCACTTAAGATATATATATATATATATATATATATATATATATATATATATATATATATCTTAAGTGAACAAGTATTATATACTAACATACCCAGACTTCATTGTCATTATAAATTTATATTGATAATTTAAATTATATTATATTAATAACAATTTAATTTTTGCTTAAAATTCTTCTTGTATATTAGAATCTACATCTGCATATGTATGGCATTTCTGCATTTAGAACATTTCATCCTATTGCTTTTTTCCCGGAAATACTCGAAACTTTTTTCAAATTGTTCGAAGTGGTGCTACAGGTTAGAATTTTTTAAATAAATTGTGCATTTCTTGAAGTTAAACAAAATTTACTTGTAAAGGGAGGCTGCGGGCGTGGGATCACCGATTTCAATGAAACTCTTTTTGGTGTTGCTAGAGCCATAAATGTTAGACACGTGTCCGAGTGTTCTTGCCAATACGCCCAGTAGGCGAGAAATTTTTTTTTTTTTTTTTTTTATTATAAACCTTCAACAATTTTTTATATTATTGTTTTCTTCCTTTGCTCTGCTTGGTTTCCAAGGTTATTATGAATCGATCGTTTTGTATTATTGTGCAAAATAAGAAAAACATATTGCCGATTATATTAAATGAATTTAATTGTACACAAAGTTACAAAAAATAAAAAAACGCTTTAAGTAATGTAGACAAAAAAAAAAATTAGATAAATGTGTCAGATTCGTTTTAGCGTCCTTTGGAACTCTTGAATAAGAATTTTAATAGTAATTGAAAAATTAAATATTTTTGCTCAAAATTTTTTCGCCAGAAAAAACGCAATCACTTCAACACAATTTCACTGATCTACACGAAATTTGAGAGTTGTTTAGGGCCGTATAAACTACCCGAAATGACACAAACCCGAACTACGTGAACGGTAGAAACGGAGATATAAAATATAAGGTTTGAGAAGTTTATTATCCAGCTATCTATTGTTTTAATTTTTAAACGATCGACCTAAATAAGCTTGTTTATCACAAATTTATCTATTTATTGAATTATATAATAGTATTTTCATTATTTTAAGAATTTTTGTTTTGTTTTCGTTAATTATTTAATTATAATCTTATGGCAATTTTTACTGTCCTAAATTATGCGTTAATTTCATATATAAATTTTATTTAAAATTTTATAATGCTATGAAATTATTAAGGGTTACCTAGAAAAGAACACTAGTGATCTTAGCGAGAAGGTTCGATGCCGATACGACCAATCGCTGCTTATGAACCTCCGTCCACTGACTCCCGTCCAAACCCAAATCCGTGAGAGCAGCCTTAACGGGATCCTCCCATATCCTCCAGATCCTCCCACAGTTTCGGCATACTGTTCAGGCGTTTACCACTCGGCTCAGCGTTTATTACCTTTTTAAGGATTCGTTCGTTACTAAGCCCAACAACTCAACAAACCGTCGCCAAGCTATCACTTCGATTATTAGAACAGGATGCATCCTCTACAATTCCGCGATGTGTTACCTCCTCAATTCTCCAGGTGAAACATTCTTTTTCGATACAAATATTTTGAGCAATACCTTGTCCTCGAAGACCTTAAGGCATTATTCTTCCTTTAAAGTTAGCGGCAACGTTTCACACCCGTACAAGAGTATTTTATAAAAGTATAATTAATAATGATAATGTAGAGTGGTGAAGGGTTGAATTATAATTTTAAAAATGTATTTATATTATGTCTTATAGATCGATAAGTATACTGTATATTAATAAGCATTTCTCCTCTCTTCTGTAGATTCGTCTAAATTGGAGTACATAGATAATTAATCCAAATAAGCAATTAAACGAATATTAAGGTATTGTAACTTAATTAGGGAATAATTTAACAAGTAATTTGACTCGCACTCGATAAAACATCAAATAATATTTAAATGTATTCAGAACGGTCTCATATTTTTTCAAGAACTTTAAAATATTTCAGATTTAAGTCACTGATTTAGGTTAAAAAGTTACCTAACAGTAATATAAGTTGCAATTTTTTTTCCACCCCATATATTTACACGTGTCGCCATTTCTATTTAATAGCATCCATTTTCAGAAATTCTCTTCGAATACTTTTCCTAAGGGGATGTCATAAAGTCCCAGACAAGCAATTTCACAATTCTTATATTTTCTTTACTACATTTTATTACAGGAGTAAAGCGAGTTGTACAGAAATGACAAGCACCGCCACGGTGCTAACCTTGTCTCCAAAAATGATCTCCCAAGCATAAATCGAATCGTAAAAGAGACATAACAGAATATTGATGCGGTTTCAGGATATGGAGTGTATATATGTATCACTTCCTACCGCGTTTTTATTACATTTTTTTTATTACTGATTGCATGGATATATATATATATATATATATATATATATATATATATATATATATATATATATATATATAGATATGATTACATTGCATCAGAATGATGACTGATGTAATATTTTTAATGAACTTACTATTACTGCAATGTCTTTATAATTACAATATTTATTTTGATGAATACTGAGTATGATAAATTTATCATGTATCCAATCAAAAAATATTACTTCACAAGTGTGGCTAGTAGGAGTGAATGAAATAGAAAAAAATTAAACCTTGCTCTGACTGTAATTTTTACGGTTTTAATTGCTACAATTAAACTGCATACACTATTTTTTATTAGAATCTGATATAAAAGATTTTAGCATTTGATATTTTATTCTGTTTTAGTCATTTATTTCAATTCTTATTTTGTTGTAAGGATAACAAGCATTGAATTAAAAAGGTAGGAAAGTGCACTAGAAAGAAGACAAGGATCTGCTGACAGAGGAAGATAAGACAGGCTCCCCCAAGAGATGTGTTTACTTCAGTTCGACCACTTACTGCTTAAGTCTCCCGGTCTCCAGTTAACTGATAACTGATGAGGATGGTTTTATTTATTCCCAGTAAATCCGTGTGAAGTCTCGTTGTAAATAAGGTTGCCAGTATTGACTAAAAGTACAATTTTAACCAGGGGTTTATATATAATTTTATTTTATAAAATTCGAATCCATATATATATATATATATATATATATATATATATATATATATATATATATATATATGTACACTTATGTAAGGGTCGGGGTGGCCGAGCGGGTTAACGCGCTTGCAAAAGTGCACCTACTTTCAAACCCAAAGGTTGTGAGTTCGAATCCCGATGCCGGCATTAATTTAATTTAATTCTTCTAGCAATTAATCACCCCTCCACCCGGTAATGGGAGGCCCGTCAGCCTACTGGAGGCTACTCACACAGACCGGGCGTAGGAGTGATGACCCTACCCCGTGTAAATAAATTGTGAATCCCGTGGTGGTTTTCCTGGATGTAAAATAGCCGCCCGGAGGTTTGGCCCAAGGACGGTCTGCTTCGGGGAAATACATATAGGTCCTCGTGTTAATCCGTGGATTTAGACCGATTTGTCACTATCCTTGAACCCGAGTGAGTTTGTGGGAAGGACACTGCCGAATCGATCCCAATGGGACTGGTTATGGAGCAATAGGCAGCCTACCGCTGCACCATGGAAACCATGCTTCGCAGCAACGTGAGGTTGGGTGACCCCATCCAGGCTGTCTGTGCTCCCGCAAGCAATAAATGTCTGTAAGAATAACACATCGCGCGTCCAAAGATCTCTGTGTTCTATAGGGTCAACAGAAAAATAAATAAAATTATATATATATATATATATATATATATATATATATATATATATATATATATATATATATATATATATATATTTATGTAAAGGTACTAGGAACAGTATGAGAAGGACAGATCTGTTCAACATATTAGGATTATTGCACTGAACATTTAGAAACTAATAAATAATTTAGAGGATTTTTTAAAGAATTATCGATTTTAGGGTTTGTTACGGATGAATTGTTTGGTCTATTTGAGGATTATAGCTGTAGGGGATTACAAGTACAATAATTATAATGCTAAAGCATTTACTACTGAAAAAAATCATGTAAAAAGGAATATTCTCAGAACCCATTTCTAGAACATACCATGTGAAATAAAACCATTCTACATGATTTATGCATCAACGGTACATCAGATTTTGAAATTGAGACTGGATTATAACAAAATAATAGTGAACTTGAACTATTAACCCTCCTCTTTTAGGACCCCAGATATTTCTAATTTTTGAAGTAACATTTGAAAAAACCTTTGAAACCTGCCACGTTCAATGAATTTTAGTGTAATGCCTTCTGGGATATATAAGAACAGAACCGGCTATATTAGCTGGCCTTTTTGAATATGTAAGAATTTATTTCTCTCTTAAAAATGGCCGTATCAGACGTGACCTTTTTTTGTATTTATTTATTTTTTATTTAAAAAAAATACTTTATATAATTTTATAAAGCAGTTTATCAAGACATATTAAACTCTTCATACTTCATATTTTATATTCCTCTTCTATAAAACAATGTTTCGAGCCTTCTGGCTCATTTTCAACTTGTTCTACTAAGATATTAATGTTGCTAACAATTTACATAAAAAAACATTCATACATCACATTTTAACAATTTATTTACAATGTTTTTTAACAAGTAACATCACCAGAAAAAAAAAATTATTTATATAACATAATATTGTTACCTTATTTATAGAACTTTTTTTCTACGTATGTTGTTTTCTAAATTATTCTTCAATTTTACCGTTATTCATGTTAAAAATAATTTATAATGATTTAATGAACATCTTGGAGGTTTTAAGTTCTGATTCATAAGTTAATATTTCAATTTTGGCCTTTTTTGGTAACATATAACCTTAAAATACTTAATAGAAAATTTACGAATAATTTCTTATATCAAAAAATATTTCTAATAATAATTGTTTACAAAAAACTAGATTAAAAAAAGAAAGCACACAAACTACCTGGTCAATATTGGATCTAACAACAATTTTAAAAAATGACAACAGGATTATTATTAATTTAAATTATATGTTATCATAAAACAATCTATAACCATTATTTAAATATCTATCAAAAGAATTTAAAAACAAAAATAGATAATTTACTTATTTGAAGGATTAAATTTCGCTTGAAACAAGGCCACTTCCTAAAACTTTTTGTGAGGAATTGTCACCTTTCTTTTCACAAATTTCGTTATTTACGAACAACTCAATTGGATGTTTTTTGAGAATCCACTGAAGTGATTTCTATTTTATTTAAATTTTTCGAGAAAGCTAATGTTTGTTTTATTTTTACAATAAAAAATTTTTTTATTTAATTTTCCTTTTTATGTTCCCATCTCCTCTTTATTTAGGTACTGTTAGCTAGAATTCATAAATATTGGATAATCTAATTTTAAGTCCGAAATATGCAAACAAATGAACTATTTATATCAAAGAGCTCTTCCATCTAAGAATCAAAAAAATCTAAGATCTAAGAATAATAAACAAAATTCAATTTTTATGTCTTTTTGGACGAAAAGAATACCAAACCTAAAAGTAAAATTTCTTACCAACACCCAAAAATATGTGGAAGTACCAAGTTTTAACTTCCTGTACATTAATGCGAGATTAAAAGTATAAAAAATAGTATAGGTCCCAAAAAGTCCCCCTGTGGTACTTAGCGTTTCAAGGGATCCGTGGTACTCAGAAGGTAAAATGAGCAATAATAATAAGTGTTTCCGCAGTAGATTTGGAGAATAAAAGCACACACAAGTAAGCGAAAGATGGAGCTTCAAATTCTCAAGAATGTAATTCTCCAATGAACTTATAAAAACTTAAAACCTTGAAAAAATCAACTGTACATTAAAAATAGTATACCTTGTACCTTGATTTCAACTCATCAGAGGCTTGTTATGTATATGTAGTACGAATCTGGAAAAGAGAGTTTTGCAGAGGAAACTTGGGCCATGTTAAGGATATGAGAACAGGACTGCAGAGAGTAAGAAAACTATAGAATTGGGAGCCCTAAGCATACCGAATGTGATGTCAGCAAAACTTATCGAATGGGCCGAGAATGTTGTCAGAGTGGAAGAAGGACAACTTTTAAAGAGTATGTTCCCGGCAGCTTCCTGAAAGCTGGAGATCAAGTGGTAGACTGATACTATACTGCTTGGATTTTATCAAGCAGGATTCAGCCATCCAATGGATCAGCAATGAGTAGTCTTTGGCCCACAAGAGTAGTCTTAGTTAGTAGAGTGGTCTTTGGACAGGTTTAAAAGACTGCTGAGAGTTGCGCTTGATCTTCAAGGTCTTTAGCCAACGGGATAAGAGTATTATGCTAATTAAGAACATAATAGAAAATAACTTGTTTTATTTTGGTTATGAAGCACAATTGGATAAGATTCACTTTTGTTGATAACTCGGCATTTTCAAGCCATTTCAGCAAACGTGGCCAAGCTGAACAGAATGCCTAACACATCATTTCCGCATAAACCTTCATGGATTAGATGAGGAACTGAGTGAGGCTTAGTCCTCCCCCTCGACTTCCTGCTGAATTGTGAAAAGATGTGTGTGGGTACTTTTATTCCTGAGTTTGTCAAATAAAGAACAGTACAAAAAATGTACGTCAAATAAGGCTTAATTACAGTCTTCAAATTGATACCGTGTGACAGTTAGTTTCTTGTCTATATTTCAATGTGGATGGTTGGATACAATTATTAAAGGATAAAGGCAGTTAAACAAGGGTATGCGAGATGTAGTTTAGAGGATAGAAGTTGTTCGAGAAAAATAAATATTTTCTTGTAAATTTGTGCGAATGCTTTTTTTTTTTTTTTTTTTTTACTTATTACACGTTTGTTTAAATTCAGATAATCAACTCGCTTTTAGATAATAAAAAATATAAATCAATCATAATAGTAAAAGATAGATATTATTGCAGTGACAGGTGACGTCCTAGGTAGACAGTTGAAGCGATTAGACAGTTAAGGAAATGACGGACGAAGGCTAATCATATTGCCATTATTGTCTCGAAGCACCACCAGCTTAACTGGATTAGTTAGCACTTCATTATGGCTTACTCCACCAACTTGTGCTTATTAGCGTCCTCGCCAAAGGTCTCCCCTACTTACTTAGAGAATTAAGAATAAGCACAAGATCAACCCATTGATTTCGAATACTTCTGTCACAAAATCCCATTAATGTAAATTGTTAACAACTGTCTTGATAAATACATTTTTTTATTTAATAATTGTGAAATACCGAATACGTGGTATTACAAAATTAGCATTTAAGTCGGATATACATATATATATATATATATATGTCTGATAATATACAATACATAAAGGACCAGTGCGGTGTAAAGAGAAGTGGAGGTAGGGCGTTCAACCGTCTAAGATAGGGTGTCATTGTAAAAATAAAATGTATTAAAATAAAAAAACAATGTCATAAACAAACTGAAATAAAAAAACTGAAAATTTTAATTCTGAGAAACAAATTATGTTATTGTTGATGTTATAAAAAGTTACGTAATCATAAAACTCTAAATACGTACATATTGTATACTTTACATTTATTCAATTTAACCCAACCATTAACCTTTTTTTTACAATAGTTCAAACCGAATAAAATATTTTTTTAATTTAGTTAGTTTAGTGCAGTGGTTCTCTTTTTTGTTTGGCGACACAACTATTGAACAAAATTCACGGTACCCTTATTATTATTTTATTTTGTTTTACAAATTAAGTTGCTTACACTCTTTACCAGTTTCACTATGGTTCTGAAAGAGTACGATCTAGCTGATGATCTTCGGACAGGGTCCGTCTGCTCCCTCTTTAAAAAAGGAGATAGGGGGAAATTCCAGAATTATCGCGGCATTTGTGTGCAGAGCTCAGTGAACAGAATTATCGCGAGACTGATCCGGCATAAGCTCGAAGAGGATTACACTACGCCGGTGGAGCAAACTGGATTCACTGCTGGAAGATCCTGCATAGACGATATTTTTGTAATTCGACAACTCATTGAGAAATGCAACGCGAAGAATAGGGAGCTCCATTTAGTCTTCGTTGGTCTGGAGCAAGCATATGACAGTGTCCCGAGGGAAAGAATATGGTCAGCATTGAGAAGAGCGGGTGAGTCCGTTATACAAGCCTTTCAACACTTGTACGGAAGCGATTTGTTCAGAGTGAAGATTGGGAACCGCCTCTCTGAGCCATTTTCCAGGACCAAACGGCTGAAGCAAGGGTGTTGCCTGTCTCCAAGACTTTTCAAGATATACTTGGGTGACGTAGCGAAGCAAGGGATTAGGCAATGTCGGGACTACGGAATTTAATTCGATGACGACGAGCTCCTTACCCTGTACTTCGCGGATGATCAAGCGGTGATAGCCCGGAAGAAAGTTTTCCTGGAGATGGTAGTCTTCCAGTTGAAAGAATTTTATGAAGCGGCAGTTCTCAGGATCACAAAAGATTGAGTATATAGCTGTGTGGAGAAATGAGGAAGACGATCTGCGCATAGGTGATCAGAGTCCGAAATTAAGCGGTTAGGCAGCGAATGTGTGTAGCGTAGGCCATCTCTGAAAGAATAGGAAAACGGCAGTTGAGGTGGTATGGGCACTGCAGGAGAATGCCGGAAGAGCATTGGCCGAACAGAGTCCTGGACTGGCAGCCGTCCGGAAAGCGTAGATGAGGACGACCCAGTACCACGTGGATAGAAGGAGTCCGAGAGGAGATGGCCGGCCGATGTCTACAGGAGGGAGACTGGGCTGATAGAGCTGTGTGGAGCTCAGCTCTGACCTGAAGCGATATCCCACGTTGGAATACTGGCAGAAGAACAAGATAAATGAAATAATAGATCATAGAAGTAAATAAAATAAAAATGTGGGATAGTAATAAAAAACCAATATTAATTTTACATAATTGTTTTTTTAATCTTAATTGAATACTTTAATTTATTATTTTGCGACCCCCTTACAGCGTACCTGCGATGTCGCGGCACCCACTTTGGGTGCTAAACCACTGGTTTAGTAAAACAACCTTATTGATTAAGGCGTGTATAAATTAAGGTACCGTCCCAGGTGCTTGGTACTCTTGGTAAACTACAGGTACAGACATTTGAAGTAATTTCATTTAAAATGCTTAATACACAGAACTTTTAACCCCGTATGCCAGAAATGGCTAGGAAGGAGGATAAAAAAAAAAAATAATAAAAAAAAAATACACAGAACTTCGGTTACATTTACATTAATTCATGTTCGTATATTCTCCACCTTAATGCATATCTAATGCTTTTTAAATCGCCTCTTCATTGAGGTATTTGTTTTTGTCAAAAGTTACTGGAAAAACGCATTCAACATGCAATCTATTACAAAAAGCTAACTTGCACGAATATAATCGGACCAATATCGGCATTTGGCAAAACCATAAAATCCAAAATCCTTCGCAAAACCTGAGCATACAAAATTGGCACCTCATTCGTTTTCTCTGCTTTAAGTAAGTCAGACATACACATACCAGTGAATAACTTAATAACTTTGCACTCAGAAATGTAACGGATGTCTTGTGAGTGAGGTATGATGCTATCAAGTGAAATGGAGTTGTCACAGTTGCAACTTTATTTTTTTTTTACAACACATAAAGAAAATGATAAATAAGGAAATAAAAAATCTTACTATTGATATATAAATGGATATAAATCATTTAATCAAAATTTCGTTTAATAAATCACACTAAATTTAATTTTTAATGTTGCATCAATTCTATTTGGTATTCATTATTTATTACGGAATCCTCTTCTATTAATTTCATTTACCAATCCATAATGGAAACTTATATTAAATTGTCGTCCATATTTTTATATTGAAAACAATAAAAAATTGTTGATAATTAATTCTTAATTTTTTTTTTATTAATGTAGGGCCATCAATCTACGCTTACCGAATCTTTTCCATACCATCTTGAAATAAATTAATATACCAATAATTTATTAGCAAAAAGATATTTGTAAAAGCCTCTAAAGTATCTGATTGGATAAGGGAGAGTTTCATGTCTATGGACCATTGATTTTTCCATATATGTACCCGTACCTATGTATTTAATATCATCTCAATTTTTGGTTTCATATCGATGACTTTTTTGTGGTAGTTTAATTCATAATAAAGAATCGTCTCTTGAAAATCTCATTATAACATTTAACCACTAAGTCTAATAACACTATAGTTAGATATATATTTTTAGATATTTTGCCAAAAGCAGAAAGAAAACAAAATTATCAAAAACTTTTCTTGAGTTGTGAACCAGCGGTCCCCATTAGCGCTCAAAGTTCACCGATAAATTAGCGACATAAGCTTGTAACAAACAGGCCCACTCTAGCACTATTGCCCCTCAGAGAGGCTGTAATGTTTCAGGGCATTACGGACGTGCGTCTAATTGAGCCTGAAGTTGATGGCAACACTATTGGATAAGCCTCTTGCAATTCATACGAGTGCTTCTCCACTCAAACCGAGAAACTGTACAACTGCTGACGACAATTACCGCGTACAATAAATTCGAGCCCAATTCGTCGAGTCGAGAAGGGACAAAGAAAAGGGCTGAGAAGTTTCGGCATGCTCCTCGTGTATGGTGTTAAACGGGGTATTGTGACTGTAACTTTCTGCCCGAAACACCGTCGCGTACAACAGTTCGACAAGAAACCGAACAAACAAGAAGTTGAACACGCACTTCCTCATACTCCGGTCTTGTTCGCTAGGAGAACTTTCGATTGGTCGGAAAGGAAGTCTAACTCGAAAAAATCAGCAAGAGTGGGTTGAATCGAGAAGCGAGTGAGATGCGAAGAAGCAAAATAAAGAAAAAAGAATCAACCGACTTTATAGATAAGTTTGACGTAATTGTACAATAGTCAAAACGACTCGACAAATTAAGGAAATGCTGTCAAAAAGTTCTTCAGTAACTTTGAAGCAAGCTCCCAAACAAGCAGTATTTTATGGAAATCAATTAATAATTTTTATCTAATTTATAGATAAAATCTTTATTTATTTTTTTGAATTAATAAAAGACATTAGGAGCTAGGCGAAAATCGATTTAATCCCACGCGCAAAAACATTATTCTAATACGAACTTGATAGGCATTTTATTGATTTTCCTAAACTATTTATACTCAGTAGGAAAACAATAATAATAAAAAAAATTTATTAGCTAATTAAAAGAAACCTTGAGTTTCTCTTTCTTAGAGATTTTACTCTTGAATTCACAGTGATCTAGTTCTAGCTTGCCTTTAAACAGAAAGGTTCTATGATGTTAAACCCTCCCTACCGCTAAATGTAAACAATATAACCTACGACTATCGAGCGAAGTCCCTTTTAAATCCCTCGGTAGCATGCCCGTAGGCCCTTCAAACCGACTATCCACTCTGGAAAGTAAATATAAAGTAGGCGGCAGTGAGATTAAGTTTCCTGATTGTTTACACGGAGCGAAAATGACGTTAGACTATTTTTTCTTTTCATTAACTCGCTTCGGCCAATTAAATAATGATTTATCACAAAGAAAACATAATGTAATTAATCATTATAACTTTTAAGAGAAAAAGCAATATGAATTGTAGAATTTCATAAGATCAGAATTTTTGCAATAGAGCTGATACCTGGAGACAAGGAGTCTGAATTGGCGACTCTAGACATCATATGTACAGTGACGTAGAGCGAAAGAGGGGGCACCAAAATGCCGATAGACAATTTTTAGTATTTTTTTTTCTTTCTTTTTAGGCTCCGAAAATAAGATTTACATTATTGCATTAACATCGATCATGCGTTTAAATAAGTAATCTTGAAATAATGTGTATAATATAATAAGCAGATAGGAACTTGCGATACCGATCGATACAAGTTAAGTATCGATATTTTCCTTTGGATACCAAGTATTTTTGGTATCGATACCACTGATTCAATATTTCTTTTGATATTTTAATGATTTCGAATATTTGATTTAAGTTCTTGAATGAGTGCCAGTGATACTTTCTCGGTACCGTATTTCCCTAGAAGCAGATAATCTAGAATTGTGGCAGAGGGATATTCGGTATAGTCGAAGATAGGATTTTTGCCAAGAGGGCAAGCTTAACTTTTCCGCCCCTTCTTTCACCCCCTCCTCCCCCAATAAAACAATCTTATAACAGTACATTAGGTATATATATTTCGAAATAAACATCATCATCTCCTAATAGTTACTCGTTTAATAGACTGAATTAAGGTCAAAACTATCAAAGAGAAGAAACAAATATCATTTTCTTAACTTAAAAATAAAATTAACTCGAAATTTTCCGCCCTCTAGTTTCTGCTGCTTGTGGCAAATCCACCCTATGCCCCCTCTAGTTCCTGCCCCTTGGGGTAGGCAATCTTGAAGTTTATCCCAGGTCCAAATTGACTAAGCTACGCCACTGCATATGTACAGTAAAAACATCTTTCAGAAAATTGTAACAAAAAAATTTACAAGATTTTTTTTAGATCCGTACAATGGATTCCTAGAATTTAGACTTTATGAACAGAGATACTCTGTAAACATATACATTCTTTATATAAAATCCACAAATATGATATTAGAAAATTAAGACACAAACATAGATAGTGGAAAAAGAATAGGTAAATTTTATTTATATATAAACATTACATCAAAGCCAATCTATTTCCTAAATTTTAATGTCAGATATATCTTTTAATTGTAAAATATACGTGTAATTTAAATATAATGTGAAACCATCTTTGAAGCATTAAACATGAAGTTTTCCTTTAAAGCTATGCTAATATATATTTATAACAAAGCGAAAAGCCATCTGAAGAGTTTTCAAATTATTCAGTCCCCCTGGAGCGCAGTACACTACAAAGTTCACCACCAACACAAGCTCAGTTTAATTATTGATAAAATCCAATGAAATCCTGTTCCATTTTTGCCACCGGGCAGCTTTTACGTCTTCTTTAATCGGGTTCAATCTTCTTTTTTCCCGACCACTTAATTTCAAGATCAAATGATTCAATGAATTGATTTTTATGTGTAATGAAGACCCACCAATTCATTCCAAATTAAAAAGTTAAGGATATCGTCTCTTTTACTACATACTTCAAAATGAGAAATTATTTGTAAAGAAATATGTTATTAATTTACTACGAATTAGAAAATTAAAAACTACAAAACATAAACGCATGTTAAATAATATGATACACGGGTCTTGTTGGTATTATAACAAAGACCAACAAAAAAATTTTTTTGATAACTTTTTTAACTTTAATAGTTGATCTTTATTGATTTTTATGTGCTGAATCTAAATCTGGCCTTAGTTTTTTTTGTATCACCCATAGTTTTCCGTCGGTTTCAGGCTCATCAAACATCCAAACTTTTTAAACTTCTGTAACATGTTAGCTACAATAGAAACATACTCTGAGTCTTTTTCATTTCCCAAGAATTTTGTAACGACTTGCTTGAATGATACCCATGATTCTTTCTCATTTAAGGTCATTGTGGATTCAAAGTTAACATCAAACATCATTTTTCTAATGTCAGGTCCGACATAGACGCCTTCTTTTAGTTTAGCTTCTGAAAGGCGTGGAAACTTTTGGCAAAGATACTTGAAACATGGTCCATCTTTAGGCAAAGCCTTTACAAATTGTTTCATGAGGACTAACTTTATATGTAGGTCTTTCTTTTTCAGGAAGACTGAAAGCTGTTCAATTCTTTAAAAATCGCTTAATTTAATAAATTGAACTATAAAATGTGAAGAAATTGTGGGTGATACAGCTTTTTTAATATCATATTTGGATTCAGCACCCTAAAAAATATAGGAATAAAGTATTTTCAGTACAAAAGTTTTTTCATCGTTGGCCTGTGTAATTTTCAATATTTGACTTAATACTTTTATTATATATATATATATATATATACATATATATATATATATATATATATATATATATATATATATATATATATATATATCCAGGATGCTTTCATCTGTTCACTGAAGATCCTCTTCCTTTCTTCCGTCCACTTGGTACTACTCTTTTTGGTACTTCAATCTCTGGAGTAACTTCCCCCCTGTCAATTTTCTTTCTGTAAATATTTCGATTCAAAATTTCCTCAGGTTGAATTTGTGCATTTTTCATGTCCACTTTTTTTTGTTGTGTCCAAGGGAAATTCTTCAGTTTATCAACTCTTTCAAGAATTTGGTGGGTTGGTCTGGTGTCTGGAAGCCTCTTAAAATGCCAAACAAAATTTTAGCCTTCTTTACCTGAGGTCTGCCGCAATATTAGATAATTTTTCTGTGGATTTCCTGGATTGGAGGCGGTGCCCTTCTTCCGTGTGACTTAGTCCTAAAATTTTCCTCATAATTTTTCGCTTTTCTTTTAGAATATTTTCAAGCTCGCCCTTTTTATGAAGCGTTAGAGTTTCCCCTGCATATAAAGCCTCGGGTTTAATTACAGTATTGTAATGTTTCATCTGAACGTGGAGGGACATACCTCTTTTGTTTTATATTTGTCTTGATCTCCTATACTCTCTTCTGAGTTTTTGAACACGGTTGTTTTGGGCTATTTTTTCTTGTCCGGTTCGTTCGGCTTGTCCGGTTATATATATATATATATATATATATATATATATATATATATATATATATATATTATCAATTTTTGATTAAACATATTCCAAAACCAGTGGAAAAAATGAGATTATTTTTCCCATAGTCTTCAACAATGATAGATGTTCTTCATCCATGGGAAAGAATCTGTATTGGCTCACTATAAAACGGCTCATCCATGCAGAATTCGCGGAGTTCAGAATTAGGTAGGGAAGTGGAAAGGTTATCGCAGAGGTAATTCAGTTTGGAGGCACATATTGCAGAGAGATAGGATCTGTCTGCTTCTATCTATACGCCTTCCCAAGTCCGTATCACTCCTCACACCTCTTCCCCTATATCCGCAGAATGGATCAGACGATTGTCGAATACTAATCAATATGAAGAGACCGGATACTCGTACTTCGCTGCTGCCAAAACGTCCGTTCGTAAAAATTATGAAAATAGCATACCATAGGAAAGCAATAAATGCTTATATAGATTTAGACACACAAAAAGAAAAAAATCTATCTGTACGTCTGGAAAATTACAGGAATATTTGGAAAAAAAAGTCTCAACGTTTCACCAATTCAAGCATCACCAGGATAGAAAAAGATAAAATAACATAAATGCAGACAGCATATCTTACACCGACAGTCTAAAAATGGCGAGCCAAATAAAAGGTACTGAAGGAAAAGGGAAGCTTACAACGTATTTTTTCTTTAATTGACAATCAGTGTTATCTATATTTTCCTTCAGTATGTTAACCAGAACAGAGCATTTAAGTTATTCATGAAACTTCTACTCCCCTGATGATGCCTCAATGTTTGAGATGTTAGTTGACTGGTTAGTTATCGAATGGCATTTGAGAGACTTAAAACTTGGTTTTGGTATCATCCAACTATACCCTAACAAATATATATTTAATATAAACGTAACAGAATAAAAGGGAAATAAATTAATAAAATTGAAATATCATATATATATATATATATATATATATATATATATATATATATATATATATATATATATATATATATATATTATTTCAATTTTATCAATTTATTTCCCTTTTATTCTGTTTCTTTTATATTTTAATAAAACCAGTAGGTATGTAACTAATTGATTATTTTTTAGCCATCCATTCAACAGGGATAGGCAAATCCATAATTTTCAGGATTCTGTAAAAACACCTTTCTCACCCACGGGAGAGGGGGAGGGAGGGGTAAAGTAGTTTGAAAGCCATGATGAGATGTATATCACTGAAATCACTTAGTCCCAGTGATGTACTAAACTGAGCTACCGCTCTGCTTTGCCAAGGCACGGATCTCTAATCTAAAGTAAAGTACTTAACTAATTGGCGTAAATTTTATTACTTTTATCATCTTTGCATCCTTATTTGGACCTACTTAATTATTTTAAGAAAAATATATTAATAATAATTAAAAAATAAATAAATAAGATAGATGTACTAGTAAAGGACTTTTTGAAGATGTTATCTGTCAAAAGAGGAATAAAAGTGTTCAACAATGGCTAAAAATATTGGTCAAAACCTGCTAAAACGAATTCTTTTAGAGAAAAATAAAAACGAATAAAATAGTTCTGATCTTGATTTTATTTTTACTGAGGGATGTTATAATGAATATAAAATATATCATTCATAAAAGTTGACGTTAAAATAATTAAACGGTGATATCAGTGAATATTTTTAAAAATGCATCATAATTTATATATATTTGACTTATTTTTATAGAATTGAGGAATAATTATTATTATTTAATCGTGCAAAATTAAGTTAATGAAATTAATTTTTTTAAATGTTTGTTAATCATTTTCAGCCATAAAATCCATAAAATTACCTATTTACTATCGCAATTAAATTTTTCAGATTAAAATATTATTTTTCTATAAAAATAAGTTAAATTAACACAGCTAATATTATCCATCATCATTAGAAATGATTAAATTCCTAATTAAAATCAAAGTATTCATTTACTATCTTAAATAGGAGTAGAACTAGAATCTAACAAAATTAAATCACAATCAAACCTTGCAGGATTTTTTGTACCATGGTGGGAGAATTCAGACCACTATGTGACGTTACAATGTGGGGTAAAGTATTTTTTTAGGGAGAAACAGAGTTGATATTCGTTTTTCGCATTCAAAAAAAATCCTAACTACGAATTTGCATAGAAATCGAAAAATACAATTTTTTTTGCACAAAAGCGATAACTTCACAACACGACTCTACCGATTCACTCCAAACTTGGGAGTTTAGAGGTCTATAAACTACACGAAATAGAACAAACCCGACCGCCGTAAACAAATAAAAACCAGAGATGTAAAATAAAATGTTTGAGAATTTTTTTTTATTTTACACTTATTTTTCTCCATTTTTAAGGCATAAGGCTAAAAGTGATTGGTATGGGTTAGAGATCAGAAATTCAGATTTCCATTGGTTGTAGTAACGTTGAATTTGGAGATAATCCTGAGGAGTTATGAATGCACAAGTAAACAAAAATAGAGGCAGAGAAAAAAATCCTCCAGCAAAAGTCCAAAAATTTCAATTTTTTATTTCCATGGAAATTCTTATTTAAGGGTTTTGAAGGACATTAAGAACGAATCTGACTTGCTTTCTCTTAAAAAAAATTGTTTTTGCCTACTTTACTGGAAGTGTCTATTAGTTTTTATATTGTTTGTACATTTAAACTCATTTAAATACAATTGACTGTATTTTTTTTTATTTAACACAAAAAGAAAAATCGATTGGTATATATGTACTGTGAAATCCATACAGAGCAAATGTAGATAATGATAATATTAAAAATTGTTAAGAAATCGGTGGTACCACGTCCGTAGCTTCCCCTAGTAAGAGTTTTGTTATGATTATTAAAGTAAAAATGATGTAATTATTTTTAATATGGTGAATTTTAAATTATTGCTGCCCTTTCATGTTTTTAGCAGCCATTGGTGGGATAATAAAAATAAAAAAATGTTACATTGAATTAGAGGTGAAGGAATAAAAGTTGGCAGATAAGGAAATCGTTTGATTGTTTTGTTTTTTTCGATGGACGAAAGGCATTGACGATTCTAGACGCCACTGTTTTTTGCCAGTTCACTTAAGCAGGGAACAAGGGTTGGGAACAAACTTTTGCCAGAAACTTCCACCTTCGATCGTGTGTGGTATTGGCCCTTCTGGGTAAACTCTCTTCCAAGACGCACAAAAATACTAGAGCATTGTCATGGTACTTTTACCAATACTGGTAAAATTTGATTTTGCATATTTTTATGATCAACCAGATCGTAAATAATGATAAAAAAAAATATATAATTAAGCGTTCAAAACTTTTTTGTAAAACTTTCGTTTAATATAAATGATTAAAATTAATGATATGCTAAGTAAATGTCTTAATCATAATACCAATTGGGCATTGTTATGATTTAACTGGGCCACTAACTCAGTTTATATTTATGTAAAAAGTCCTTGTCGGTGAATATTTAATGAAAGCATTGATTTATACAATTATAGCTGGAAGTATTCTCTGTATATTTTAATCAGTCAATTGTGATCGATGATTTTATAAAATTTATCAAGAAAATAAAAATAAAATATGTTCTGCTTTAGTCATTTATTGGTTATTTAAAAGTATCTCAGAATGGTTCTTATAGTTTATTTTTATACAATAATCTACCTTTTTGATAGACCAACAAAAAAAAATTAACCCACCCTCAAAATTTGAAGTTTGGCGTTTCATGATACTTTTATAAAGCTAAAGAAAATATATGTAAAATTATCAATATTGAATTAATTAAAAAATTATATGTTTTTAATGCCCTTAACTAGACAAAATAAGCGAATGTCTATCATGTACATAGCTCAGCTGATTTAGAAAGTTAATATTAAAATTCTGAACAGATTTAAGCATTGGGAGTTTTCTGTTATATGGTATATAGTACATACAACTAGTTAACTGAGAAAAATTAATTGCGAAAACAGAATGGATTTGATTAGAGAATGATCAAATTGCATTTAGGTTTTCCTGCCGCTAAAATGGAATGGAATTGGGAAACATGGGCAAAGGAGGAGTTAATGAACGATCTGACAGCTCCGATCAAGCGGCTCTTTTGTCGAACGAAATCTGACTCCGGCAACCATTCAGATGAAAATATTTCGTGATCGCTGGCATTTTCTTTTCTTTAATATAAACTAAGAATCAAGAGCCTATTGTTCATCAACTCTGTCCCGCGGACACTTAAATATTATCTTTCTGAAATTTGGTAGACGAGAAATATAATACCAGAAAAAAAAAGTAGAGGTTCCCAGAGCCCTGTTCCTTAGATGAAAAATCGCACACAGCAAAGTCTTTAGAAATTAATTTTGATGGACAAGTATTAAAAAAAAAAAAAAATTATTTTTTTACCTCAATTATACCATTCTAAGCATTTGATCACATCACAGAGTGTGGCCAGGAGAGAGCCTACTACCATGCATAGGGGTGGATATATCCAAAGTGGAGAAATTAGAGAGAGTGGACATTTAGTGGAAGGATGTTTAATATGGTATAATTATTTAAAGAAGTTTTATATTTAGAGATAGTGTTATCCCTTAACTTAAACTTTCGCTGAAGCATGTTATTGTTTCCTATGTACGATGAGAGTTCTGTTGTACTGTGAGAAAACTGCTCGATGACTATTCTTAAGCTATCAGATATTAAATTATTATTTAATAAGTTTATAAATCTTAATTGTTTAACTTATAATAAAGTTACTATTATAATTTATCATTTTTTCAGTGTTTAAGTCCGTTATTTAACCATCGCTTGAAGTGGCCGCAGGGTTTACAGATTCAGCCCGGAAGAGGTTAACATTTAAAATGATGAATTCAGTTTGAGTTTAAATTAATGTCAATGTTTGGGATGGATCACAGGGATAGAAATTTTGTCAGTTGAAATCAATTTTAGTTTTAAAAAAATAATACTAAAGCCTTTTTTAGTCTATTTCTTCTCATCATAGATTGCTATATTCAATTGTTTACTAACTGAAAATTAGTAAGCTTTGTCTGTATAGGAACCGCCATTACACATCTAGGACCCACAAATCTCCTGAAATCAGGATGAAAAAAATTAGGTGATTGGTACACGCTGTGTCCTGAAAATATCTATGCCTTCATAATTCAAGTTTGCAATAGATAATACCCATTAGTGCTTAAGGCTGGTTCACACAGAAGATGCGGTAGCGTACCGTCGAAAATATGCGTTACATGGTATTGAATCATCCTGTTCATACAGAAGGCGGTATACCGCACGGTATCTAACGTACCGCTCCAGTACAATTTGTTCTGTTTCAGATTTGGCAGAGAGGTACTACGATACAGTTGTGATACCTGAAATGAGACATTCTATAGAAAAAATTATTGAGCAAGTAGGAAGTTTCCTGTATTATATGATAGTGGTCACCCCGATAAAAAGGATGTGTTTCGTAATTTTATAAAATAAGCGATTTTGTATAAATTCAAGCCCCTCTCGCGAAGAAATAGCTCTTCTTCAGTTTGTGTTTTTTTTTCTATTTAACTTTGCTCAGCATACCATTAAGTGTTTCGAAATCGTCTTGCGACACTCCAAAGTAATAAAAAAACCGATCTTGACATGATTCAAGCTCTCTGTGAAATTTACCCAATTCTACGCTTCCGTTGTTCAATTCCTGAACCCAAGATCTTATTTTATTCAAAATTAAAACAAGCAATGAAAGTATATGTTCCTCATTGGAAGAGGATCCAGAAAATATCTTTTGCGACCATTGCGAATATATTTTCTGTGATACTGCTCAGTTTCTATTCTTACCCTAGAAGCACAGCGCTTCCGTGGAGTCCACAGCTCGTACCACTCAAATGATATTACTGGGTATTAGGCACTAACGTTTACCGCTTCTGTATCCGGCCTCTGTGTGAACCAACCTCTAATCCGATACAGAATTAATAGTACTAGAGATACCGGTGCCGTATACCACCTTCTGTGTGAACAGAATGATTCAATACAATGTAGACCAGATTTTCAACTTTACGCTAACGCATGCCGCTATCCGATGCCGGCTTCTGTGTCAACCAATTATTACTCATTCAAACTGGCTAGACGTGATACTTCAACGTATGTGCCGGCATTCAGCATTGCAAGAGAGAGTTGTAGCTTTAAACAAAGCATTGTCATAAATTGAAATGAAACTGAGTAGCACCTTCCACCAGAATTCCGTATTTCCCGTCTTTATTTCAATTGTGTGTTTTAGTTTATTATTTTCAGTAATGAAACTTCTTAACCGACAAAGAAAAAGTATTTTAGCTCCCCTCAAAACTACAGCTTTTACGCTTTACGATAAGTAGAATCCAAGAATCGAATACAAAAAAAAATCTGTCCGTCCACCTTCCGCGGCTTTTCTACGAGTTTACTGGACCAATTTTTTTTATAGATTTTGTCCCAAAGTCAGAGGTCACTCCAGGCTGATCCTCGAAACTCGACTTTAAAAAACTAATTTTTTTTTTTGAGGTGGGCATATATAACTATTTGGAAATAATAAACTATAGTGTAATTATTTGCAGCGTTTTTGTTTATATTTTTAATATTTACACGAAAGAGAAACACTAAAGGAATAAAACTGAAATAATATTCTCAATTTCAACTTTTTGGAATACTTTATTCGAATTCATAACTTGTAGTATTTCGAATGTTTGTCGTTAGGGCAGTCTCTCAAACGGGGGGGGGGAGGGTCATTCCATTCCAAAAGGGGGCATTAGGGTCACATCATTTTCAGAGAAGTGGGTACTACAGCAAGGACTTGAGAGAGAAGATAACCCCCGCATCCATCAGCTATGAAGTCCAGGAGATTGCTCGAAGGACGATGACAGGCACAGAATGAGACAATCCAACTACAGGTAATCTGACTGGGAAACCCCTTCAACTTGTCTCCGACAGATATGTCACATCGATAAAAATTAGCATTTCTCGTGGGTAAATTTGAGCAGATGACTTTTAGAAAAGTGTTTTACGTATACTTAATTCTTCGAAAATATGAAGATTTTCTGCTAATTTTGCTTATTACTTCTTTTAGCACTATTTTTTTTTTTTTTAGTATTTATTGATTTTAATTGAACAACAGATATTGTTGTTAAAATATCCCATCTTGATTGTTTCTAGAACGGAAGATAAATCAAAATACTTCTATTATCAAAGCTGAGGGGATGAGGTTGTGTGTGAGGGAGTGAGCATAGTAGAATGGAAGGGGTAAGGATAAGAGAATGTTACAAGGAAATAATTTAAAAAAATTATATAGTTTCATTGAAATATCTTTAGTTCCAATAATTTTAGTTAAATTATTTATTAACCTGTTTCATAGTTATCCGTGCATTGAATATATAAGGGACTCTTGATAGGAATGGTCTTGCATCATGTGGCATTCCCTTATAAAGCACATGCTGTTATAACAATGATTGCATTAGTTTTTGAATATTTTCATATTCTTCTTCTTCAGGTGTTGCCTCTATTACTAAAACAGATAGATGTTTCAATCAATGAAAAATATCTCACGGTAGCGGGTAAATGGATGGTGAAGCGGATGAACAAAGGAGAAAGAGGGAAACACTAAATGAACCTGTCCCGTGCAAAACACTACATCACTACATGTTCTTTGTGTTGATAGCTATCGAAGAGATTACGCTTATTTCCAATAGCTTATTGTTCTATTTAATTTACTAAATACATCCAAAATACCCAAATTTGATTCTCAAATTATTTTCATAAATAGTGTTAATAAAATTGTCATCACTAAGATTATTTTTTTGAGAAAAATAGCCGGAACGACCACATCCTCCTCTCCCCTCCCCCGATAGTATGAAGAGACTTTATAAGCGATAAAAACTCTTGGGCCAAGGGGCGCCAAAATTTTAATTCCGACCATGCAAGTGCCCTCTTTACCTCCCTAATTCCGGCCCTGCAGGCTGGGGATATTTATGAAGTTTAAGCGGGTATACATTGACAGTTGTCTAATTAATAAGGTAAATAATTCGAGCAGAACTTTAATTTCGAAGTGTAAATAGAGTCCAATTTTCCTGCACCATTAATGATCATAACCGTCAAGAATGACCATGCGAAAATTCCAGGCCAAGAATTGGAGTTCAACACTAAATTGAAAACTTTGCGACCGATTACCTCTTTTTTAAGACCTTGGGGTGTTTGCCATGAAAGTAAAAAACCGACTTTTCTGAACTTTTATGAAAAGACAATAAACAAATTAGAATTTTTTTATAAAAAATCAAGGAGCCCATTTCAATTAATTTTTTTTTCGGTTTTTATTATTCCATAATTTACTAACCATTCAATAATAAAAACTATCTGATCCTTATGATAAAAGAAAAAAAAATTATAGTCTAAAATTGATTTGATTTGATTATTACAGGCAATTCATAACCCAGGTAATGTTTTCCTACACACAACTATGAGTATGAGATTGAAAGTCACAATTGTTACACATATAAACGATATAACACATTCTAGTTAAAAAACTAATGTTTAATCTTCAATTCTCCTCCTAATTCTGTATTGACAATAGGAGCCGGATCCTCAATGAGCAAAGAGCGGATAATTAATCGCTCGGAAGTCATTAATTTCGGAAATGCCTAAGTTGAAATAGTGGAGTAGAGAGCATTTAGGAATTTCGCGAAGAATTTGAATCTTAATTCGAAGTCTTTGTAAGCTGTGGAAACGGGAGAGCATTTCCAATTTCAAATGAGAGCGGATATAGTCTACAGTCTGGCTTCATAATTAATGTATACAAGATTAAAAGAACCTAATGGGTAGAAACTGTAGAAAGCAAGTGTCAGACTGAATAAGGGAGCCCGATTGGGAATCCATCAATGGAGACTTCATTCATAGGGATTGGTTTCTTGTATTTTAACGAGAGGTGTCATTAATTCAGAGTTTTCTTTTTGTAAAATTTATTCATTTTATTTATTTAGTGCGCCTCAACCCCCAAAGGGTTATAGTAACATTTTAATCCATTAATAAACCTATTTACGTAAGTATATGTAGCCTCAACAATAACTTCGTTCATAATCCTAAGTCCTACAACATCGTTTTGCCTTGGTGTTTATCACATATAACATTAAATGAATTGACTACAAAATTTTTGCTTATTGTAAATACGTGCCTGAATTATTTTTTACAACAAAAAACACTTTTCTCATTTGTTATCTGTGAGTTTGAATGATTAAATGATAGTTCTGCAAAACCAGTTGTCCCATTTTCAACTTCTCTGAAATTTACAACATTTTATAACAATAATATAATTTCTATAATTGAATGTTCTAAATACTTCAGTAGATTAGATCCTTTCAGTAGTTCACACTTCAATGATTGCAGTGGTTTACCAGCAGCATTTATTCTTTGTAAAATACGATTTCAAAATCAGTGCCACTAGGGCGGTTTCATATTTGTCCCGTTTCTTCATAAGTGAAGTCGCCCTCACCTTGGTTACTTTTTATTCTTCTTCTGAATTACAAATTTCAGTTAGAGCTTCTTTTATATGGGTAAAACCAAGTTTAATAGCTAATACAGCATCTGTTTTTGTTAACCATCTTATATTATATTGTATATATTGTATTTTCACTGTGTCGGATTGTTTACACATTGCTAGATTTCCAGTTAAAATTTTCCAGAGATGGGCTGGCGCAGTAAAAAATGTCCAGCACAAACATAAAATACTGAATTGCAGTTCATTTTCTACAGCAAAATTTCCATCGAAATTAAGGAAAGTAACCGCGCTTGGGCGGTGTTATATTATATGGTGTGGACTTCCAAATACCTTTAAACAGAATTACACTCGAGTCCAAAAAAATCTTGAATTTTATGACAATAATTACTTTTCCAACGGAATGTAAGCTGCTGGTTTTTAGATATATGTAGTGTGCATATTCATATAATAGAAGACATCAGATAAAAACAACAAAACACGGCATTTCCTATAAAAAAAATAATTCAATGTGAAGGAACACAACTAAGTATCTTGAAAAACTATCTTGGAAACGAAACAGAAAACTAGTATAAATTTTTCCATAAAATTCAAAACCCACACTGATCCTAGTCTGGAGTACCGAGTGTTCCCTCCTCTTGCTCGTATCTTTGAGGACATAGTGAGAATAAGATTAGCTACTCGATCTTGAGGAATCCAATCACATTTCCCTACCACGGCAGTTCTTAGCTCCTGGAGGTCACGAGGAGAGTCCGGTCGCTGTCGGAAGACCCCCCAAGATGCTCAATGGGATCGGGATCCAGGCTGCGAGCTGGCCACACCGACCCCATCCAGATAGTCCCTAAAAACATTTGCGACGTGCAGCCGGGCATTGTCATGCATGAACAGGAAATTATCGCCTATACAAATTGCAAAAGGTACAACAGTTTCCTCTAGGATAGCCATGATGTACTTTCATGTATTGAGCGGCGGTCTGCGTAACACACAGAGGTATATATCTTCCCCTCAAAAGAAATTCTTCCTACCTTCCTCCTATCCGAAAGAAATCCCATACCCGTCATATTCCGCTGAGGGAATCGCTGTCATATTTTTCTCTGTACTCTAACACGAGCATCTGAACCAAGAGGTTAAATCTGGACTCGTCTAAAAACAGAACAGAAGCCCAATCAGCCGCAGTTGGTTGCAGGGGGCATGATCTTGGACAAAACGGAAGCGAGCCGCTCGGTGCTGTGGTGAGGAGAGGACCTGTGGCAGATACCTTGGAGTGCAGGTTTATTTCAGCGATTCGTCTATATACTGTTTGCACAATGACATCCGCATTCAGAGTAACACGCCACCGGCGAGACGTCTCTTCTGGAGTCTGCATCATAATATAGTGGTTGTTGGCTTAGTCTCTAGCTCTAGGCCTTCCTGAATCCAGTCTCCTGGAGTAACTGAGAGCTCCGGCCGCGTATCTCTGGCTTCTCCCGTCATCGATAAATGCAATGATCCGAACGACTACCGTGGTATCCAACACTATTTTGAATAATTAAAAGTACCAACAAAATGAAATTGATGGATAAATGGAAAAAAAAGCCTCACAAGGGAAAGTATAGCAGAATAACAGAGAACTGAATTAAATTGTTCTGCAATCTTTGGATATTCATCACTAATTCTAGAAGGATTACTGCAAAGGACGATTGTAATGTAAGCCCTATTACCCCGGCTTACATATGTGCTGGTTAAAACCCAACAATGTTCCTTTATCTGTATTTTTTAAATGAAATTCAAAATGAAATTCAATACCATTTTTTACTTTTATTTTAGATATTTCTAAAAAAAGCGTACACTATTTAATTACTATGCCATAAAATGCATTATTACCTCATACTTGATTTATTACCTAATTATTATTACCGTAAAAATACTTTATTGAAATAAAGTTAACAAAATGCTTCTAAGGAAAAACTCAAATAGCCAGAAAGAGATTAAAATAAGTTTGGAATGGGTGACATAGAGTAATTTATGTGCGATATTAGAAAGCCCTGTTTGTATTTCAATAAATATACACGTGCATAAAAAATATTTATCGCTTACTAAAATGATATTGACGTATTTGTTCTAACAATCAGACAAATGTACTTTTCATCCGTTCAATTAAGGTATTTTTGGATGCGAATAATTTTTCGGATAAAAATTATTTTTCCCTTCTTCATCCAAATGTAAACCTGGTATCGTTAGAAGCGTACACAGCATAAGTAGGAGGGACAGAAACTTATGAGGGCCAGGTGAATTTTATTTTCAAGTAAACACTGGCATTTACTCACAAGATGGAAGCTGTGTTTTAAATTGCAAATGCTAAGTCCCACGATAACAGACTTTATTCAAATAGCTGCCAGATATAAAATCTTCATACGAAGCATAACCCATTTTTTTCAGAAATATTCTCTAGGAAAGATATTTACAGAGGCGAACAACGTTCGATCATAACAATCATTGTCAAACAATCATCACACAAACCCCCAATGGAATAAATAGCCATATGGAGAATTGTTATAAATGTATGAAAATACGATTTAAATTTTATAAATTTAATGTATGTATTTATTATTCATTATTATTCAAATTCTGGTTGTATAAAAAAAAAAAAATCACAATCAGGATGGCAATAATAAAACGAATGAATTATACATGGTTATAATAATAATCCAAAATATGCTTATTACTTTCTATACCAGAGGTGCCCAACGCAAGGCACACATGCCTGATGTGGCACGCTGGGTGTTCGGAATTGGCACGCGGTAGGCCAGTATATTTTTTAATTATTGATTCTTGATTGTATTATTTACAAAAAAAATCAAACTTTTTTCTGAGATGGCATTTTCATAGTAGAAATAATATAATAGTAATTAACTGATTTCATTATGTTTTATTAGAGGACAAATATTTTTAAAACAAGCGCCTATATTGATAGATATAATTTTTGAGGCAAGGGTATAGCTGTGAAACGCCTCAATATATTACAAGAAAAAAAGACAAAATTTGTACATTCATGAAACTTTGGTCATCACTTTATCATGAGTAAGAATCGAAATCTGCAGAGTCCGCCCAAATTTCTGAGGAATGACCCTTCCTGGGGGGAATCGAAGTGGAGGGCGGAATATTCACAAAATAACTCGAGTAAGGTATTGTTTCTTATAGTTTTTTTTTTTTTTTTTTTTTTTTTTAATCGAATGAGACCAGTCCAATAACGATACAGTCAATAGTTTAGAAGTTATTACTGATCTTAGGTAAAAGATACAGAAAAAAATAAATTTTGCGGCTGAGCTATATACAGAGTGTCGCGCGAGCCACGGTAAAATTTAAAGATGGCTAATAGACCTCATGAGCAACAAAAAGTCCATATTCACCCATGGCCCGATTCCACAGAGAAAAGCAGGAAATTTATCTTATAGTAGTGTTTCTCGTTTCTTGTTGGATGGAAAACGATCATTCAAAATTATTCAAGGTCTTTAAGTTTCGATCGCACCATCGTACAGGAGGCAACATTCCGTTTAAGAAATACAGTTTGGCTTAACTAAATCTATTGTATTGGGCCTTTCGGGGGGACAAATAGTGAAAAGGTTTATTTTATTTTTTTAAATCACTCTTTACTTGTGAATGTTGTTTTCATCCCCCTGTCCCAATACCAAAAGATACCTCGTTTTCGTTTATACGAAACTATAGATTAATAAATGTAGAAGTTTTCCTAGAAGCGGATTATTTGTATCCAAGTTTATTAAAAGGTTGGGCACTTGTACTTTTCAGTATTACCAGTGTCAAAACCAAATGCATAATTAAATTACTGATTTATTTAATATCGCCGAATATCAACCATGTAAGTCAATGGTTCTCAAAGTGGGTGTCGCGAACTTAAAAAGAAATAAACAAAATTAAAGCATTGGTAAAATAAAATATATAATTACAACAGTCATAAAAAATTAATGTATTTCTTTAAAATTTCAATTCCATGATTTTTATGTTACTGTTTTTATTTACTTTTATGGTTTATTATTTCATTAATTAAAAAAAAATAATACTAGGGGTGCCCTGAATTTTGATTAAAAATTTCCGTGTGTCGCCAGACAAAAACGTTTGAAGACCAATGATTTAGGTACCATATTTCAAGCAATTATACAAACAAAAAGACTAAACAAATCTCTAAAATTTTTAAACAATTTTAAATAAATTTCTAAAAACATTAATGTGAAAAAGAAATAAAAAAAAAATAAAAAATATATCTGGTATACGAAACAAAAGTTGATATGATTCAATGAAAATGTATTTTTTTTCCATGTTTTTATGATTATTTTCTATTTTAATTATTTTCTCTTTTAAAAAAAATACAGCTATACGAGGTGAATAGAGGAAAAGCGTATACATTTAAATAAGTAAGCAAAATACAAAAAAAAAAACAAAAAAACTTTAGAACTATTTTCGTCTTTAAAAGTCAATTTTTACCTTAATCTACTTTTCATATGAAATACATAGTAAGGAGTAGTGTTGCGATCGTGAAAAATTTCGAATCCGAGTTTTAACGGAAATACACCTTTCAAGGTACTCTGATACAAAATAATCAGGTCGCGGGAGTCCAAATAAGCAAATTTTCCAAAAATTATATGGGGTGTCTTTTTATAAGCGAACAGCCAAGCTTGGAAACGAAAATTTGTACGTAATTGAAATTACGTATTTAAGATAGATACTTTTTCACTGAACACTTTTATACATGTACCATAAATATTTAATGAAAATATATTTAAAAAATGCAAATTTTTAATGAGAAATTAGGAATTGTTTATAAATTAAAACAAATTATTCATAAAGTAAGCCCATAAGGACATGGCCCATGTGGAAGAATTTTAATAAACGGTCCTTTTATATATATATATATATATATATATATATATATATATATATATATATATATATATATATGTATGTTGATTTTTAATAAAATTGTGTAAACATGAAAAGTAAAAACATGCATAATTTTTCGGTTATTTATTTTTATGTCTACAACTGGGTTTTCAGAAATTTTTATGTGTTAACTAAAAACTTAGGTTGCTTAACTCATTATAGGTTGGTTGCCTGAAAGATAACCTGTCCTTCTTTTTTTAATTGAAATGCATAAGGACATGAAGCCTAAATAAAATAAATAATTTATAGGAATACTTATTTAATATCTTTTTAACTATCCGAGGGTGTTAAATCCTTTAATAATTCGTACTTATTACGTATAAAAACGGTCTCTAAGAAACACATTTGAGTTTATTGTACTAAATTAAATAAATTTATTTTCTCAGTTTTGATTTTGTTTGTCTTTATTAGGCTATAAAATACGAGACGATTTCTTAGCATCCGTAATTAAAAGAGCCGTTTTAACAAGCTGATAACTTAATTCAGCTTTTATTTCTTCATTTAATAATTTTCATTAAGGTAATTAACCTGCTTTTTACAGGCCATCTACAGTTTTTTTTTATAGCGGGAAGTGTGGAAGCGAGGAGAGATATGAAAAGCATTCCAAGCTGGCTAGAATGTCGCCTGTTGCTCCGGTGGAGGATTCATTCAGAGAGAATTTAGTAACAGCCGGCTGGGGTGGAATAAAAGACATCCCCTTAGGGCGAAGAGTGCCAGCTACTTAAAGGGCAGGCCAAGTCTAGGAGCCCTTGTCGCCTATTAGGCGAAGATTTACTTAACAAAATTCGGACAAAAAAAATTTAAAAAAATACATTAGTGACAACAAATATGCTTGTGATATTAGAATTAGGTCATGAATAAATGAGCATGAAGCAAATAATTACGTAGTTCTTTCCTTGCCACTTGACACAATATGATCGAGTTTATTGGAATTCAGTGTGCTCCGACCAACTTGTTAAATGGGTTAGAGTTACCACTGGAAACGCATGCCAATCTAACATTCCTACCCTGACATAGCCTGCTAATTTTCTGTTCAGGGAAAATTTAGAGTGCTGAACCAGGATTTGTACTTTATCCGTTGTGAGTAGACACAAATATTCAATTCGGCGCTTTCGAGTATCCGATATACGAATCATAATCATATATATTATATTGTTACAACTACATATGTATGTATGTATATTTATATACACAATCATAAACATATCCCTTATCTTCATATTTAACCTTTCAGCAGCCAATGTTCCAAACTGGGAAAAAATGCTTAGAATTTTTTTAAAAATACTCATCTAAAGCAAACACTCATTCAATATTTTATTTGCTTATATAAACTCAAAAATTATTTTTGGAAATACGTGAATTATGCCTTTTTATTTTTCCGTTTTAATTTATTTTTATAACAAAGGTTTCAATTCGATTACTGCAGTAATATTGTTTTCACCTTGTTCTTTTCTATTTTTCCCTGTAATACTTCCTTTATTTCATAGTTTAAAAAAAAATATATATACATAAAAACAAAAATCCAAATCGGTTGCGGACTATGTTTCCAATTGGTATCACAGAGATTTTTTTGTACTAAACCTGCCAATCATTGTGCTTCATATGAAAAATAAGAAAGGCGAAAAAAAAAAATTGATTTGGAAACGAATTCCAAATTAAACGAATTAAGCCTGTTAAACGCTCCTTCATACTCAATAATCAATTGTAAACCACGCTTGCTGGATGATAAAATTTTATTTTTTGTGTAGACCCTCAGCGTCTGATCCAGAATAAATTATGCATCACGCATTTCTTTAAAGAATGAAAATTCTTCTTCAAACAGTCAGGGTTTGTGATAACACTTCTCTGATTCATTCTGCTTAAATTCATCAAAATTGTATAAATAAGAAGACGTCTTGTTCAAGTGGTACAGGTACTTACGAAACTTCAACATTTATTAAATATTATTATATTATATTTTGAGCTCCAAGCTGAGCATTCTATCATATAGTATGGTCAACCATTTCTTAGATAACAAAAAGTCAAGCTTTGAAGAAAATAAAAAAATCATTTTATAACTGGTGGTATCTTTGCACATTATTACCCGAAACAACTAGATTAAAACAGAACGCTCCACTTTTCGGAACTTCACTCGAGGTTGAATTATCCAAACCGTCTTCATTAGAAATTTTCGTATATTTTAAAAAATGATCATAGATTATAAATATAATTATTAAAGTGTATAAAAACATTGCGGAAGGCATAGCTTCTTATTTTCCAAGGAAGTCAAATAAAAACAGTACATACTATACACTTTACAACAATGGCCACTATATTAGGTTTGGCGGAAGGCGAATTCGGTGAGTCTCTTAATTTGTCTAATGCTGTGTATCAACACAAACTAGGGATGTCTATACCGTTAGAATTACGTTAGAATAGAGGGTATGTAATCGTGGATAATATTTTTGGTAATTTGTGATTCAATTTTTACGCTTATCGTTAAAACTTACGTCCAATTTGGCGATTATAGACACTTAGTTGATTATCAGCCTTCTTATTTAATCCTCTCCCCTCCTGTCAGATAATTATTTTTATTGATAAACACAATTAATATTCAAAACCACGACTGAGAATAATTATTTGCAACTTAAAGTCCAAGATAGACGCTTTTCAATACCTCAGCATGGCTGAAACAGTGACTATGCGTTGAAACAAGGGCACTGATGAGTCGGGAGCGAGGATGGTGACATAAAGCACTACAGATTGGGGAGGAATGGATGAATGGATGCTCAAGAGGTCGGATCGAACCATGAGATAATATGCAGATGGGATGATATCCCTCGAGTTTCTGCAGTAATCCCGGATACCAGGCCCAATCAAAAGCCTTTGAAGCACAATTCCGAAGTGAATTAAATTCCGTGCCAAGTAAGACATATTAGCAAATCTCATAATCATCCAGGGTCGAATACTCGTTGAACTGCAATATGAAAGTATATAATCAATAAGTATTCGATGACTAGCTCTATTGTAATGTGTATGCTAAAGCAGACATCAGCAATAATAATTAAATGCCATTATTAGAAAAATAATATATAGCCACCAGAAACTGCTAAGAAGCAATATTAGTTTTTTCTACCACATATAATATCAATTCCAAATAGATTAAACACCTAGGTAATGACTTCTGAACAGGTTAATAACTTAAGATAAAAAAAAAATCCATAAAAAACTGTGTGTACATAAATATATATACAGGGGAGACTTTTGAACCTTGGACCACAATTTACTTCTATGTTTTTTTAAGACATTTTTATAAAAAAAATTATATATCACTGGTATGACATCATTGGTACAAGACCATAATGTACCCTAGTGCACCTAGGATTATTAACATATTGTACCTATAAGGCAGTTATTATGCATCAAGAACAACATTTTTATACATAAATTAGTTTTATATCGTTTCATTACTAAAATAAATAAGATTGCGTTAAAGTATAATCTAATTTTTATTTGTATACAGGTATACAAGAAGTTACTATATGGACTACCCATTCGTGATAGTCAGTTTTCCACAATATCTTAACCTGTTAGCAAACTGAAGGGTGATCTGAGGTACACTATGAACAAGGAACAACAGTTTCCCCTATATCTATAATAATAATTATTATTATTATGAATTAAAAGGACTCTTGATCATATCTCAGTGGAACTATTGCCATTATTTTTATGTTAAAAATTGATTAATTACTATAATAAAGATGTTATTGAGGTTTAAAAAATGAAAAGAATCCAAAGAACGAAAAGGAAACTCGGCTCAAAGTTATCTGAGGAAAGAAAAACGAGGCATAGCGAAATAATAAAGGAATACTGGAAAGAATGGAAGAAAAAACAATGAAGGATGAAATAAAATTGTCGCGTGGTTCCTAGGCCTCATTGAAAAAAAAGTTGTTATTGCCAACTAACATTTTTTTGATTTTTATATAACTCAAAATTCCAATAAAATTACAAAACAACAATATTTCTTAAAAGGATATCTTAATAATAATATAATATAATAAAACTTGTCCCTTCGTCATTACAAATGTTCAAATAATTATCAATAATAAAACAATTAGGCTTTTCCATGATTATCATTTAATGAACCAAAGGCATTAGATTGCAACAGGTGTTGGTCTTGATACAAACGTGGTACTAACGCTATGAATTGTAAAGGGGACTATCACTTAATATAATGCGCTCTCAAACACAAATTCATAACCCAAAACAATAAAAATTAAAAATATTTTTTTTACAATTTCTATTGTTAAACTAATTAGATTAATAAGGTCAAAACTTAAAGTGATTATAATTGTTAAAAAATATATTGCGTGGAAATCGTTTCTGAAAATTAATTCAAAGTTACAAACAAAGTCTGTAATCTGTGGGCTCATTTAAATTATTTGTTTACTATAAACCATGAAAAAAAATACTAGTAAAGCGATTTAATTAATAAAATTTAAACAGAATTAATGAGTCGCGAGTTCCTCATAATTTATTGGTACTAAATAATAGTTTATTGTTGATTGAATCGTCACTGAATATAACAGACTTCCAATGACTGCCTGTTTAAAAAAAAAATGAAATAATGATTGGCAAAAGAAATTCCGGTTATGTTTGTCAAATTTACGATCGGTTTCTTCTGAGCTGTACGTCAGTGGTAGCACCTTCTTAAAACCCTTCCTATCGTTTCTGCAATATAGTTTACTTCCCTTTGTCGGTAGATTTCAGAATAAAGTTTTACTTTGCTCAACTGAGGATTTAGTTTCACTTTTAACAATATATTCCTCTCTTGTCTCTCGTCGAAACTGCGAGGTCGGCCTATTATCATTATTATATAAGATTGTAATACCGTTGGAATATTTTTCGTTTGAATATTTTTTAAGGGTTATTCCCTTTTCTTGGGCTTCAATCGCCTTCCCTCTCAGATCTGCTGAAGTATTACATCGCTTTCGGCCAATCCCAACAAAATCAATAAAAGTAATTTTATTTTCTAAACGGAACTGAGAGTGACGAGATCATTTTAGAGCAAAATAAAACCAAGTGAGAAAGAATTATTGTAAAGTAAACAAACAAAACCACGAATTCACGAATATTTCTGAGAGCCTTCTTAACGCCCGACAACTGTTTAAAGCTTCTAAATAAGTACTTTAATTGCTTTTCGAACAAAGAATATAATTTTTAGTTTTTATAAAGATTAATTTATATCGATTCGAAAAAAATTACCGCATTTTTATATTTTGAAGAATTTAAAATAAATTAATAATATTATTGTGAGTAAACTGTATACAGCTGCATCCGAGGTTACGGATTTTATTATTTCCTTTAGACGGTGCCTTTCAAGGTATAATAAACGGTTCGAAGATATTACTTTGAGATCATCTTAAATATTTCATACAAACACTTCGCTCGCATTTTGTTTTTTTAAGCACTGGATAGCTTCAAACAGAATCCACATGAAAACAAAATTAGGGCAATACGTCTGGAACTAAACTGTTCACGCATTTGTAGGACAAAGTTCATGGGGTCAGATACATAGATCAATCATAAATGCAACAGATCCTGGAACCCACTACATTACTAGTTGTTTATTTTAAATCAATTAAAATACACTTTATGACTATATCTATTCTACTACATCACAAAAAAGGGAAAAATCTTAATATTTCGGCGAGAAGTCTGTCTTATAGCATTAATGAAAGATTTTTGCATCCACTTACCTAAATATCAAATGTATAGTAAGGGTAAGTGTTGAAATCGTTAAAATATTCGAATCCGAAATTTGCAACGGAAATACACGTTTTAAGGTCCAAATTGCTAATACTCGCAAAAAGGTATGTAAGGAAGATGCAAACAACAGGAATTATTTGACCCAAAATTAATCCATTGGGGTAAAGTAGAAAATGCACCTCTGCCATTAAAATCTTAGTGGATTTCAAAATGGCGGCTAAAAAAAAAAAATATGAGCACCGGAACATAATAATTTGGGTAACTGGTGTTGTCGAAAAATACGGTCGCTGACTCATATCGTTTTTGATTATAGTCTTCCACCACACCAGTTACCCAAATTATTTTGTTGTGGTACTGATTAAAAAAAAAAATTGATGCTCTTTAATTTAATAAACCGTAAGTTTTTGTGAGGTGAAAAAAAAAGTCATAAGATTTCGAATTTTTTGGCCACCATTTTGAAACTCGCCCCCTCCTAATATCGGCAGACAAAGTTATTTAGCATCTGGAGTGTCTGTAGTTTTATGTTTCCTTGAAATAAATCATATCGACGTCGTTTTTCGATAAAGGCTTAAGCGCAAAAAATTCAAAATTTAGGATTCAATTTATTACGGAACGTAAGGACCACCTCTATCAATTTCTGCGATATACCGACAAAAAAAAGTTATAAATGTTCTAAAAATCAACTATTGATGACGTAAATCAAAACAATATTGACTCTCAGTCGGCACTCTGGTCTTAATCACAAGCCATACAAATATTTTGTTATTATAAAGGTTTTGCCACATTAATGAACTCCTAATGTATACAATAAAGAATAAAATTGAAAAAAATGTATATTGTTAATTGTGGAAAAATCGTTTCATTTGTTACCTGTAAAGTTTGATAAATCGACTATTTAAGCCTTTTAAAAAAATTACGTCGATACCTAATGCGAAGCCAATGACATATACACATTTTTAATTGTTTGGATATTTTTCCAGATTTTTACGGCCCCGTATCTCAGTAGCTATTCCGAATATTCAAGCATATTATAAAAAAACTTGAAGGACATTTAACGATCTTTAAAATTGGTAATAACAAATGTTTACCTTAAATGCACTGGGAGCGAGTTACTGAGGAAAAGGTGAAAAAAAAAATTTCTTAGCAGTTTTTCAAGATGGCGAAAAACACAAAAGATGGAGAAGGTCGAAAACTTGGATATTTTAGAAGAGGGGCAATACATACAACGTACCTGAAAATCAACATTACCCCATGTTTTGCAAGCCCAAATGATATCTCTACTGGGCTAATGAGCCAATTGCCGGAGATCGGGAGATTGCCAATTTCGAAAGGTTTACTTAACCGAAATTATAAAGTTTTGTGCTCAATGGACGAAGAATTTAATGTTCTACAACTTTTATTTTGATATTTTTTTACTTATAGTACTCATATTCAAGCTGCAGAATCATATGTCGTACTCTGCCACTTTTTTTGAAAAAATTGTCGTTTTATGACCGTGTTTTTCGACCTCACCATTTAGTCAAATTATTATTTTGTGGTGCTCATTAGACAGAAAATTTAAATGCTCTTTAATTCTCTGTACATTTTTTCGATAGAATGCACTGTTTAGGAATTATAGTTGAAAAAACTAAAATAGTCCTAAAATTTCCATTTTTTTTTTTTTTTTTTTAGCCGCCAATTCGAAATCCACCCAGATTCGAATGGCAGACGTGAATTTTTTTTCTATACGCTGATGGATAGATTCTATAGAATATACTAAACATTTTGGTCAAACGGGTAGCGTTTTATGCATATGGCTCACGGACTAGTCTGTGTGTGGGTGTATGTGAACAGTCTAGCTCAAAAACGAAAGGCTTTACGAAACTGAAATAACTTATTTAAGGTAAACGTATGCCTAATATTTTACAGAAACTTTTTCGCCAAAATCAGTACATCGGAAGTGCCACTTTACATCATCGATTTTACACATGTTTACGATTTTTTCGAAAACGGCTAAAACGATTTTGATTAAACATGTTATATCAATGACCAATTAAATGATCTTTAATATCAGCTAGGTCTCATCCTTATTGAAATAGTATGACAGGGCTTAAATGCCGAATTTTCGAACTTATTTCCTCTAAAGAACCTTTACTTTTGCACTCATTCATTTTGTATTACTTCTTCTTATAATGATTATTATTACAAACAGATACGAAGTATAACTTTTCGAATTTTCATAATACAGATAAGCTCCTTAATCAAACTCTTCGATGAGGTTGTAATGCTAAAATATATAAATTGTTTAAATTTAAAATAATATTTTGGAGCGGAACTGATCGTTTTGTAGCTCACCTTGCCTGTACAGGAAGGTCCAAAGTTGTGGCAGCATTGGCCGGCACCTGGGTCCAAAACTTTGGTTGGCCCACATTTAACCCATCCTAGAGCCCAGTCAAGTATCACTTTATAACAACATATCATTTATAAATAAAATATTAATAAACATAATGTTTGAGTATCTCTCCTTGTGTTATACCATATAAAAGAACACTAATAATGGCATCAGTTTTTACGTTATTCTAAAACTACTAATATATAACTACTAAAATTTTAGCTTTAAATAATTTAAAAGGTGTCTTATCTATATCATACCATAATGTTTTTTTAATGGCACGCGATAGAGCTCAACTTCTCATGTACCTTTGTAGAATATCACAGACATGAGGAAATCCCAAGAAATCTAAAGACTTATTCAAATAAAAATTTTGAAGATCCAAGCCATTGCCCGTTTATGAAATAAGCACTTTATTTCACACGCGTAACATCCCCGTCACGAAAAAGGCAACTCATTCACCGGTGGTGACAGCTATTAACTCCAAAACGGCTTTGACGAATAAAAGCTAATATAAAGTTTTTTAGGCTATTTCTCATGTCGCAGCTTTGATGATAAATGGTCACTCGTGTTTATTTTTTTATTATTTTTTTTATTACTTAATGCGGCCATGAACGAGATATTAAAGAAAAAATCGGTTTCAGTGACCTTTGGCCCCGAGTAAAAGTTTAAGTGGCACTCAGGTCAATGTGGACTTTTGACATTTTGTCAAGAACCACAACGTTAGAGCCTGTCCAAACATTTCGTTTTTCCTCAGTGGGGATCTATTTGCTTTTTGTCTGAATGTACGAAATCGTAACCGAGTTTTCAATTTTTATATTCTTTTTCAATTTAAAATTTTATTTGTAGTTTTATTTTATCGGCGTAACAGAAATATTATCTACATAAAGTATGATCTGGAAAATCTTAATAATTACGTAAATATGTTGGTGGCATGGAAAATTAAACATTATATAATATGTGTCTCTTTGTATAAATTCATCATGTAAAATAAATAAATAAATAAAATATGTATATAAGGTGGCTTATTAATCAGTTGTGTGCTTGACAACACATATGTTAAGAAATATTTAGTTCATTTATCAAGTATTTATACTTATGATAAATATCAACATAAAGCCGATAAGAAGCTTCGTAATGTTTACCAAACTTTATATATTAGCAGATCCGATTGATTAAATAATTTTACTGTAATAAAAATGATAATTTTAAAATTGATTAATTTTCTTCGACCCAGGAAAGCTTAAATTCATTAATACATTTTTCGAAGTATTCTTTTGGATATATAAATTTCTCACATAACGATTCATTTCTATCTTTAATTTAGAATCTCACCATTTCTAAAGTGGTTCAGAAACCCTGTGAAGTAACCAAAGATGAAGGTGATCAGAAAACCTGGCCATTAGTCAAAAAATGATTCTGCTGCAGTGTAAGCTTTCAGTGGTGGAAAGTGCTCTGTAGTAACCGGCTAATACCAAACACTTGTCGAAACATGAAAGGATTAGACCATATAATTGCAGCTCCTTCTCAAAATCGACACCAGTAAATATTGACAAATCGAGTGAGAATGCTCAAAAGTGAATTACATCCAAACTGAGTGAGTTTTAAAGAAAAAAAATATTTCTCCCACTTTTCCTCTCTAGATGGACTTGTCATCAGCAAGTAAGTTGTTCTTTAATATAGATTCCGTAATGAATTAGTAATTTGTGTTTCTTGCCTAGAGAAAGTTGTAGTTCTCTTGTTAGATTGCTTTCGCGCACCGCAAGACACCACTACGTTTATTAAATGAATATGAAACTAAAATGTCTCTTAGTTAGCCCTAAAAATATATTCATTTTTAATTAAATGAAGTAATTTGATGCGGTGCAAATGCTGTATTGGCGTAAGAGAGTACACAAGCTCTAAATGATATCATATTAGTCAGATTAGTCAAAATTAAATTATAACTTTAATATGTGACAAATAAACAATATTTGCTTAGCATTTTATTAATATTGGACTAATATTGAACCATTCAGAGCCTGTGTAAGCACTCATCCTAATAACTCACTAACCACATTCACACCTCAACTCGTTTTATTTTTATTTTTTTTATGTATTACTGTCAAAGGCTAAAACTTCAAACTAGAATAGAAAACGTTTACCTTCACATATTTGTATGCGATAAGTGAACATATCGATTTATATTTTATTTAATAATTTGTATATCTATGTCCATTTCGGAGGCTCGTTATTGTAAATTGAATCATTTGTACACCAGAGGGGTGATTAGCCCAGCCCTGGTGGCCCTATTACCTCGGGAAAACTGGCCCCCTGAGGTCTCCAGGAGGAGGGTAGGGATGGGCTAAGGATAGTAATTGGTTTTGTAAGAAAAGGGTAAGGGCATGAATTCCCCCATTATATAGGAATACGGGAAAATCAAGATCTCGCGTGGGCAGGGTCGCTATGTCCCTGAAGTAGGTTTGTCTTACCTTTCACTTACCTCTTGCAAGTTGTAAACAATATTTTTTTTTCTAATCAAGCACAGCATCGTATCAAAAAAATCCCAATTTCTTAACTAAAAAGGTGTTGGTTTAATATTTTAGTAATTCATTCAGCAAAGTGTTTTACCATTTTTTTTGCAATTTGAAGTAGGTTTCCAAATCATAAATTTTCCAACTATTTGGATTTTCAAATTCCTCACGACTCTCTTCATCATTGATTTCGCAAAATAATACATTATAACCACAGACTAACAAATTTTTTGAACTCTCGCACAATCAATGAATGAAAAATTTGTTTATTTTAACAACATATTATAACATTTGTTTCCTATGATTAAGTACACGTGAATATGACATGGATGAATCCGTCTGTCAGGAGTCATTGCTGAATCTTTCATAAGAAAATTAAATATCGTAACATAACATTCCATATTAATAAGATATAATCGTTGAACATTAGACAGAATAGGTATAACCAGATAGAATGCACCTATCTGCATTTTTTTTTAACTAAAAAAAAAAAACCTCTACCACTACAACCCATGATGGTTGTTGGATTGAGTACTTAAAAAGGGTCGTTCTGTATCTAGACCAACGGTTGCGCAAGAAGGTGATTTGGCCAAGATCACGTTCAACGGCCAGGTTTTCCCCCAATGAAGGGTACCCACTTTATAGAGACTGGTTGAGCCCCAGGTAGGTCCCCTGACCCCAGGGTTAGTCAACGGCTGATATAAAAAATAAAGAAGTGAAAGATGGAAATAAACAAAATATATGTTATAATTATTATCATTACTATTATAAACAAAAATAAACAATATAAAATAATAAAAAAAAACTACAATCCAAAACGTAAACCAGATTTTTATAAAAATAAAAAAAATAGCGGGGTATACAATATAAGTAGAAGAAATTAGTATTATTTAATTAATTACAATTGAATTCTGAAATGCTAAACTGCCTGTGTCGGTACTAACGAATATTTGTTGAACAAATTTAGTTTCTGCCACTCTGGGCCGTTTAAAAAAATATTGTCTCTAGCTCATTTGGAACAGTCTATCCTATACGTCCGTAACTTTTAAATATTTGTGCACCTAGCATCTATGTAAAATCTGTTTTTTTCTCATTTGAATTTCGCGTGGAAGGGGTATATATTATATTCTTCAGCCAGCAGTCCTCAGTTTTCCACTAGAGTTCACATTCTTGATACCGCGACTCTAATACCGAACTTAAAGATATTTATGTATACAATCAATGTGAATTTATTTATTTTTCGAGTTTATCCTTTGGTCTAGATCCTTTATGATTTATTTCACAAAATTAAAAAGTAAGGTTTATGACAGAGTAAGCAACGGTCTGCGCTGTACTACCGAGTGCCAATGCACAGACAACCCCTCCCTATAAGTCGATCGCCGATTTGGGAAGAAATTACTCTTCGAAAAGAGGCGTAATTGTTTCAAAACTTAGGGCCCGGGATCCGGGAGGAGGCTAGTTATTACTCTACGGCTAAAACAGGAAACGGGGAAAAGTTGCTCAATTAATGAACTAATTAGTTTCCGAAAATTATGGGAACGCATTTCTTATGACAGAAGTTTTCACTTTCTTCTTCAAGTTAGAACAGCACTTGGATTATAGGTCATTTACATGTATAAGAGATTCTGTACACTCTGTAATGGAATTTCCAAGGGCTATCTGTTCGGGGATGATTAGAAAATGAGGTTTGTTCTGGTAGAGAATTAAGATTTCAAAAATCACTTAAACGTTCCCATGTAAGGAGAAAGGACACCACAAAATAGATAGCCGGTAACGCACATGAGAACAACGGTTCGCCAACAACGGTTCGGCGGATCACTTCTTTCTCTGTAGACAGCTTCGTTCCCGAAATTGGTCCGTCGAACAGTTGTTCCCATCTGTTTAGCTGGCTAACCCTTCGCATTCTCTAAGTAAAAAACAAAAATTCAGATCATGCTTAATTAAATCAATTTAATGAAAATTATTGAAACATTACTACTGTACTTCGAAATAAATGAAAGACATATATCACTCAAAAATGACATATATATTAATATGTATATAATATTCTGCAGATTAAAAAAAAAAATTCCTAATTCTTCAAAATTAAAAAATTACTTTCTTATCAAAGGGTTCCTCTAATTATTCCTTGTTTAAATGTTTCCTGAAGTAAAAATTATACTCTTAAAAATTTATCAGATTTAATTATTTTTACCGATAACGTTTCGAAAGTTTATTGCGTCCATTTTTAAGTCAAATATAATCTGCATAGAAATATGCTATGTGAAACACTACAATACTATCGATATTATAAACAAACACAAATGAAGGAAGAAAACATAGCATACATTCTCACATTCTTTATTTTTCTCAATTAGAAAGTTGAGCAGATGCTCCGAATCAATATTCAATCCATATCTGTGGAGCATGTGCTATGTACACAGTAAAATAATAATTAAAAGAATTGTAAAAAAATTACGAAGAAAATTAGTTTTGAACGAAAATAGGTTTTGATTAAATAATAAAAGAGTATTTAAGAATTTAATTTTGTAACTTCTATTTATTCACATCTAACTGGAGCATCTGCAGTTTTTTTGAGGAATGAGCATGTGCTCAGTTTTTTTCACTTCATTTACCGTCCACTGATCTGTTTTCAAAGGTTTTAATTACGTATCGCATGGTCGAGTGAGACAATCCTAACTTATCCTAAATATCCATAAACTCAATTCAAGCCGGAAAAAATTGGACAATTCATATTTAGAGGTAGAACTTAATTCTTTAAATTTACTATTACTTTTTGGTGGAATTATCTTTCGATTCTGATCATTTGGCCCACATGGAGTTAATATTTGAAAAAAAATGTTATTATTAACTAGTTATTATCATGGCAACTGTTACCGTACCTTTTTGCACGTTACATTTTCATTCTTTGTTCTTAATTAGGTTATATGGGTTTATAATTTCCTTAGCTCGTAAAAATCAATTCGGAATGTTGTTTTTTGTCATATCCTTCAGTTAATTTATGTTCAATAAAAAATAAAACATATTTTTTTCCCAAAAAACTAAGCGTACGAATAATTATTTTGACCACTGTATAACCGTTTCCATGAAGATTCGCCATTGAGTATACATATTGCTTCGCTTTTGTAAAGCTAAAGTATTTTTTTAAATAATAATAATAATCATTATAATAAGCCCTTCTTTTTTATCATTGGCTGATAATAAAAATTTAATAATTTTGCTCTAAATTTAAAAAAAAAAAAAAAAAAAAAAAAATCGGTCAAGCTTACAATTAAGTTTGGTTTCAAATTAATCATATAGAAGTCACTAATGCAAGTATGAAAACGAAGTTTGAATTTCATCGGGTAGGTTTTAACTTAATTAACCACGGTTAATAACGGTAGGTTTTAATATAAGTAACCAAAATTAGTTCGGCACGGGACGAATTCCCGTCCGACCTGAGAACATAAAATAGTTTCAGGCCAAACTGGCTTTATATTTAACTTCGTATAGTTAGGACGGACGAGATTTTGCACCGAGGCTAATTTCGATCATGCTGTCGAATCGGGCTGGAAGAGTCAATTACCAGACTCTTCTCTACTAACACGGGTTATACCAGGAATGCTTAAATAATTATAGCGATTTCGAATCATTCCAAAGCGATAATAAAAACATTAATTTTACTGTAATATATATATATATATATATATATATATATATATATATATATATATATATATAAATAAAAATATTTTTGCGTACTGATAGTTGACCGTATGACATACCAGAACGGTGATGGTCCGGTTGGTGGTCATGAATAAAATATAATAGTAGTAACTATTTATTTAATACCGACGTTTAGACCTTCATTGTATGTCTTCATCAGGGCTAAAAATGAAGATACAAAGGAGTAACTTAGGAGTATAAAGATATATATAAAAAATAAACCAGAAATTGAACAAATAGAAATAATTAGTATGTTGAAGATTAAAACAATATTGTTTTCATCTCTAACACACTTATTATTTCTATTTTCCATTTTTTTCAATTTTAGGTTTATTTTTTACATATGTTTTTTTATGGCTTTATACATTACTCCTTTGTATCTTTATTTTTAAAACCTGGTGAATGTGGGTCGAAAAGTAGGCATTAAATAAATAGTTACAACAATTTCATTTTATTCTTGGCCGACTCCCGGATCATCTCCTTCCTTATAAATAAAAATATATGAAATTTACAGTGAGGGACTAATATACAGAACTAAAATTGAAATAACGGATGTAGAACTCAGGGAAGGGCGCTGAGCACTGCCCATGACAGGCATGTATACCCGGCTTTACCCTATTGTAGCAGAGCTTCCCTCTAGCGTACGTGTAAGGTTTACATTTTGACAATATATCAGTTTGGGAAAGCGACAGCTGATTCCGTACCAGAGCCAATGTAAAATAATGCATCGGTGGATATCGGTTATTGAAAAAAATCTGACAAGGTTAGAAAATAAAACAGCAAAAAAATATGTGTGTGTGTGTGTTTATATATATATATATATATATATATATATATATATATATATATATATATATATATATATGTATGTATATATACCGTAACTCTGTCATGCTTTACCTATGTTGTGTATAATTCGTTAGTTTACTGATACAGTCGACTCTCGATAATTTGAAACTCAAGGGACCAGAGAAAAATTTCAAATTACCAAGAGTTCAAAATAGCAGGAGTTTAAATAACCAAGAGGGATTTGATCAAAATTTGTGATTTATTATTTTAAACATTTGTACAATTATTCACAAATGTTCATTTTGAAAAGAAGCCCGTAATTTTCTGTTGAGTGCGCTGGCGCTCTCTCCGCAAATTTTTTTAAATGTGTTATCATGTCGATTTTTGAAATTTGAGAGCCATCCTTCACTTGCTGCAAATCCTTTAATTCCAAGAGACTGCGCAAAAGACTTGGCTTTTTCCTTCAACATGAAACCGACGACGGGAACGTTTTGTCCTCTACACTGACGAATCCAGTTAATCAAGCACTCTTCAAAGACGGAGAAATTTACCCTGACGTGACCTTTTTCTACTCGCAATTAAGGCACTTCCGGTGATGGTAAAAACCTAAACTGTTTAGCGACATCTTTTTTTAATTGTCCATCCTCCACAGCTTGTATAACACGCTTTTTTTCCATGGAATTTCCTGTGCACCATCGCGATTTTTTGAAAAAAGTAAATTTAATAATCTCTGATGATGTCTGAATGGGCCAAAATTTGGATGATATATGAATTAATGTATTAAAATTAATATATATTTGTGAGACTATGGTGGCCTTATTGTCTTACTATTTATCGATTTTATCCAAAATGCAATCAATTGAAATTACATCTCCAGTGTTTTATTTGTGAACTTTAATTTTTTTTAATGTGTTGAAATTAATTGTAATCACTTCCTAAAAACTCAAATTTCAAAAACGTTACCAACATCCAGGATGTTTAAAGTTTAGAATAATTCTTCATTGCACGGTTGGAAAGTATGTTCTTCATTACAGCCCACAAATATCATCACAACCTCTCGAACAAAAAAATTATTATCACCATTACCGCCATTTCTAAAAACTGAGCATTTTGAATTCCTGGCCCAAAATTTGAAGTAAAACTCAAAACTTTCCTAAAAGTCATTTATTAGTGTCTATAGATCACTCTTGAATTTTTTGAGGTTTTTGTAGAAGAGTTCACCGACTCACTTTTCTGGAGGCCTATTTTTGAGAATCGCCCATACATCGTTTTGTTTGTTGAATAAACTTTTGAAAATCAGTTTGTATTTTTTTATGAAGGCTAATCGTTAGTGTAGTTATCATAAGAGCACGTACTGATACGCCCAGTAATCTAAAAAGTTGAACTGATACGAAGTGACATAAATTCTGGTAACCCCTGCCCTGGATGTACCCTACAGGATTTTTTTGTGTGTGTGTTTAACGTTCATAACAAGTGGAGATAAATCGAATTTAGCTCTACCGAAAAAAAAAAACATCAAGCACTGTTGAATATTGTCAATCGATCCTTGGAAAATTTGATGGTAAACACTGAACACCCGGGCAGGAAGTGGAAACTCAACTAACGTGCTGTATTTACTTTGGATGCGAGCTGGCGCAACCTAATTGATTTTCTCACCAAACAAACCAGTTTACTTTCTCTTGATGACTGTCTTCCAATAACTGAAACGTCCAGGAACTAGGTAAATACATGAATCAACTATTTCAAAATTAGTTCTTCCGATATTAACAATACGTTTATCGTCTTTTTAACGTTCTTCTGCCAATGAATATCAAGACCTAATACGATATAAAATAAACTACAACAAACCAAACATAATATAAAAATAACAACCGACTACATACAACCAATTATTGTTTGTTTATTTCTTAAAGTCCTATTAAATAAAAAAATAAATTTTGTTATCAATTTTGTCCATAAACATTTAGCACCATCGCAAACTGTGACAGATAAAGTTGTTTAATTCTAAAAACATTTTATTCAAACGTATTTTCGAAATTAATTAAGAATACAATCACTGAATTAATTTGTTTAATTATTATGAGACTAGTTGACCCGGCAATGCTTCGCTATTGCTGGATTTGAGTGTATATATATATATATATATATATATATATATATATATATATATATATATATATATATATATATATATATATATATTAAATGAACGCAATTGAAAGTTTGATGAAAATAACGTATGTATAAATGTATTATTAAAAATCAAATTAATTGAAGTTCAAAATAAAATTAGTTCACCGGTAATCGTTTTTTTTTTATTTGTTTTTTTTAATAAATATAGTTTATTCCATAAATAGTATTACATTGAAAATTTATAATTGATTCGGGATATGCCCTTATACAATATACTTTTTTGTTTTGTTTTTTACACAACTTATTTGGACATAAATTATATTTTATTTATTGGTAAAAATAAAAATGAGAAAGGAAAAAAAACCCAACACCGTTCTGGAAAAACCGGTAATCGTAGCACAGACCGACCAATAGCCAAAAAAGAATGAACAGTATATAAAACATCTGGTGCGGTGCGCGCATCACGCAACATTCACTTACCTTAAAATAAATTTTTTAATTTTCTATTTAGTTTCAATGGACACATTTATTTTTCACTAAATAAAAGAAAATAAGAAATTATTAACTATGTTTAGTATTTTTAGCTTTCCAACATTAAATTATTTATCTATATTATTACTCTTATTTCCGGAAATTTCGTTTCAATATGGAACAATATTTGTCCTTCAGTTAATTATAAAATTCTTTCATAGTTTATATCTAACCATTTTTCATTACTGCTAACAATGATAGGCGGTTAATTATTTCAAATAAACAAAATTGAAGGTAATTTAGAGGAACAAATTCTTAAAATTCGGCATTTAGTCCCTGTCAGGCTATTTCAATGAGGATAAGACCTCGCTGATATTTTAGACCATTTAATTGTACATTGATGTAATGATTTCGATCAAAATTGCTAAAGCATTTTTCGAGAAAATTGTAAAAATGTGTAAAATCGATGATATAGTCAGGTAGGTCGATTTTAGCGAAAAAGCTGCAGTTACATCCCAGGTATATATATATATATATTTCAGTTTCGTACAACTTTTCGTTTTTGAGAAAGACTTACTACATACAGGCACACACATACACAAAGACCATTTTACGAGACCTGGTTATTTAGTATCAGGGTACCTTAAAACGTGTATTTACGTTGAAAACTCGGATATGAAATTTTTTACGATCGCTATACTTTCCCTTACTATATATTTCATATATAGGTAAGTGAAAAAATGATATCTCGACTTTAAATATATAGCAAGAATAAAATAATATTTATGTAAAGTCTGATTTTGTGCGTTGCCGAAGTAACGATCATTTTATAGAATTATAAACGGAGATTATTTAACTATTAAAAAGATATTCAACGAAATGGTGCACTTTTCTCATCATTCAACGAGAGTAATTTTGTACGAGTATGTTTGGAAACACGTAGAAATACTGCATATTATTTTTGTGTTTTTTTCTAATTCCCTCATAAAAATATGATTTGTGAAAAGCCAAAGAAAACTCTGGTACTCAGATCACAAAAGACATCAAGTCAGTGAATAGGCATCGGTTGACAGATACACATTGACCTACTTGTATCGTTCCCACTCCCCCCTTATACACCGCGTTTAATCAGAAACACCGTTTTCTAACTTGTCGCTCACTGAATCGTAAATAATAAAAAGTGATAAAATTACTTTATTGTAGATGATAACGATCAATCAGTATGGCGTTGAAAATGATAAAAAAAAGGCTATTTAAAAAAAAATCTAGAATAATTAATTATATATTTTCGTATAATAAACGAAATAAATCAATACAGTGCAGAAGTTGAATACAAGTTTTTAATTAGATAAAAGCACTAAGTTACCCGAAAAAAATCGTTCAGCATTGCAGAATTTCCAAACATGTGCTTCTATAGATCATCCCAGAGTATAAAAGGAAAATAAAAGCATTTGAAACCCTCAACGTAAGGGCCTTGGATGACCCAGAGAAAAGGGCCCTCTTTACAGAAAGCCTGGAAAATAAATTGCGAGAAACATCATTCGATGGAGATGTGGAAAAAATATGGAAGGCACTGAAAGCATGTATCCTGGAAACAGCAAATGCAGTATGTGGGAAGAAGAGAGTGTCCGGTAAGGGAAAGCGGACAGATTGGTGGACCAATGACCTCCAACGACTGGTTTCTCAGAAAAAGCTTGCCTGGAAAGCATACCTTAAAGATAGAACTGAAGGAAAGCTACACGTTTATCGAACAGCCAGGAATGAATGTAAGGTAGCCATACGCCAGGCCAAGAAAAAGTCATGGGAGGATTTTGGTAAAAGGCTGAGCGAGGACCATCGCGAATCTATAAGAGCATTTTGGCGAAAAGTTAAAACGTTAAGAGGAAAGCAATGCAAGCCCATTAGAAATGTAAAAGGTAGCGATGGAATCGTACTTACAGACAAGGAAAAGATCCTTGGCAGATGGAAGCAATATTTCCAGGAGCAATTCTCCGAAAGCCCAGAAACAGACCATTACCATGAACGAGAGTCCAATATGCAGGAAAGCCTGGAGGTTATAGAGGAAGAAGAAATAGAAAATGCAATCCGTAAGCTAAAAAGAGGCAAAGCATCAGGAAGGGATGGAATTGCACCAGAGTATTTGAAATATGGTGGTCAAGAACTTCTTAAAGCACTTCAATCGCTGTTCCAAGAAGTGTATGACAGAAAGAAAATTCCCATGGACTGGAAATATTGTATTATCCTCCCTATTTATAAAAAAGGATGCACAACAGACTGCAAAAATTATAGACCCATTAGTTTGCTTTCCGTAGTCTGTAAACTTTACACTTCTATTCTAGAAAAGAGACTCCGGCGGATTGTAGAAGGGCAGCTAGAAGCGGAACAGGCTGGTTTTCGTCCGGGCCGACAGACGCAGGATCATATCTTTGTTCTCAGAAATATTGCTGAAAAAGCTTGGGACAGAGATAGGAATCTATATCTTGCATTTCTTGATCTGAAGGCAGCATTTGATGTGGTCCCAAGAAAAGAAATTTGGAATGCACTAATAGCCAAGGGTGTACCTGGAGACTTACTGGCAGCCATACAGTCAGCCTACCAAGGTGCCATGGCAGTGGTAAGAATAAATGGTATGGAATCGGAACCTTTTCCAATTGCGAAAGGAGTTAGACAGGGAGATAGCTTAAGTCCCCTTCTATTTATAAACGTAATGGACGAAATCCACAAAATCTGCAAGCGTCGAACTGCATGGACAACAATCGGGAAATGGAATATGAGAACTGTCCTCGTTGAAAGCCTTTTATACGCGGATGACATAGTCCTAATAGCCGACACCAAGACCAAACTACAACAAGCTCTGATAGAATGGGAAGAAGAGTTGCTCAGGAAAGGGATGCAAATTAACACCTTCAAGAGTAAAGTGCTGGTTATGGCGAGGGAAGAACAGGAAGATGTCCAACTCATCTGCAATGGCGAGACACTTGAGGTAGTGAAGGAATATACCTACTTAGGGACCGTAATTAGTAGCTCGGGTAAGATAGACGCCGAAATATCAAACAGAATAAGTAAGGCGAATCAAGTGTATTACCAGATTACTAATAGCATTATCGGCCACCGAGAAGTAGATAAGAAGACCAAAATGCATGTATATAAGTCTGTTTACCTACCTACACTCACCTACGGCGGAGAAAGCTGGACTACACTGGACAGGCACTCTAGTCGCATAACGGCAGCGGAAATGAGGTTCCTTCGCAGATCTGTAGGGAGAACTAGAAGGGATCGCATTAGAAACGAAAGCATTAGAGAGCAACTAGACGTTACAGAGCTTAAAACCACTCTAGAAAGACGGCAACTCCAGTGGTTTGGTCATGTCTGCCGGATGAACGAGGACACGAATCCAATAAAGGTATTAGAGGCTCGACCCACAGGAAAGAGACCACGCGGACGCCCCAGAATTACGTACCAAGAATATATCCAAAGAATTGGAAGTAAAAGAGGCAAATCGCTCAATGAGATGAAGCGGCTAAGCAGGGACCGGGAGGAGTGGTTACGCTGGATTGAGGCTCCTCGACGCTAGCTAATGGCATAAGAGGAAGAAAAAGAAGAAGAAGAAGTGCTTCTATAAATATTTTAGAAGAAGCTAATTAAATACAAAATTTAATTTGAATGAAATAAAAATCATTGAAAAAAAAGTTAAAAACAAAAAAAAAAATTTAAAAACAATAAAGCCCACAGCCACGCATAATTCATAATTTTTTTAACTACACATAACTTTTTATTTTCTATTCTCTTACGTTTTAGTTATATATTTTTTTTCTAAATCGACATTAAAAATTTCACTTATCACTACATTTAAAAGAAAACAGTATACTTTATTTCCTGAAACAAGTCAGATTTTTAACAAAAGTAATTTTTGTTTTAAATATTTTACGATTTTTATTTTAATAAAAACATATTGATTAACATCTATGGCCAAAGGTGGTCGTGAGGTTTTAATTAGAGCTATTGGTATGAATACGAGCTTTATTAAATAAAAATGAAGAATAGTTTTTAAAAAAAAATACTGCAACCTGCGACTGGTGTGCAAAAAAAAAAAAAAATATATCTCTAACAAGTTTAAATAAATTATATTTATAAAAGATAAAATTTAAAACAACAGAATGAGTACTATGTGTAATAAATATATGAAAAAAATCTCAGAGATTTTTTAATATAATCATAAATATTTATAATATTTCGGACCCCTGAATCAAGTCTCTTCTGTATACGGGACAACATAGGACTCTTAGAAGATCTCAAGCGCCGCAATCCATTCGCGTCACTGGCTTGCCAATGGTGGTTAAGGACCCTCGGGTCCTATGTGGCTTAAAAATTTGAATAAAACAATAATAATAAATTAAATTGAGGAAGGATTTTGAAACCATGAGAAAAACCAAGGCTTTCCATGCATGCAAATATAACTGTAACTCATTATCACCTGATCGCCCGGCTTGGATTGGTGGGGGTTCGATTCACACCTGGTAGAGTTGATATTTATTTCGTGGCGGTCCAGTAAAATAAATTTTGTCGCACCCTGCCTGGTTAGGACGGTTCAGTAATCGTAGTTTGTATTTGGAGTAATATGTAAAGATGAGTAACCCATTTCAATTAATATATATGCGTGTGTGGGTGTGATTTTAAATATACATAAAAAAAGATTTAGTAGAAGAGAGATAATATATTACTATTTCATAATACAACATGAACAAGCAGTTGTGTAAATAAAATGACATCGATCGTATTAAGTTGGAAAGAAGTAGAAAAGAAATATTGATAAATGATGGAGTATTTAACTGATTTATGCCTTAATCTATATCAGGTAGATGAAATAGTATATTATATATATATATATATATATATATATATATATATATATATATATATATATATATATATATATATATATATGTATATATAATATTTAAAAGTGTATTATATTTTGAATGGTTTCCGTTATTATTTAATTAAATTATTATAATGATTACAACTTACAATAAAAATTCATTTTAATTTTTGACTCATATAGTTGCTTTTTAACTTTTAAAAGAAACTTAAAAAAAAATATTGCTAATGACAAATCATCCCCCATAAGGATAAACTGGGGTTGAAATGAATAAAGCAGTAAAAAATGCATGAAATGTAGGACCAACCCTGCCAAAGTATTTCCTTCATCCTCTGGAGCGAGCTCAACAGGTGGACATCCTCCCCCGCGTCTCTTCCATATATCAACTAAGCATTCATAATATTTTTCAAAATATAACTACCGAATATAAATTATTTGATAAATCGGATATTATATATTGCATTCATACATATAAGATAATAAGCTGAGCACTGTTTCAGGTTTTGATTCAAACTCTTACTTTCAACATTCATAATTTAAAATGTAATAATAAAAATCAAGGTAATAAAAATAAAAAAGCATCATTTAAAAAAAAAAAAACCATCCTAGTAGTAGTTTAAAAGATACTTCCTAAATTCTTAAAAAAATACTTCCTAAATACCTTGAATAAAAAAGATACTTTCGGTTTTTTAGTAGTTAGTGTGTCATTTCCTACATGCTTCTATAAAACCTTACAACACAATCGTTTGTCAATCAGAAATTAATGATATATACAAATAAAAAGGATTATGATTAGTTATGGAAATAATATTCATAATTTTGATAGTTATGTCAAAAATTATTAAATCTGTCATGTCTTATTTTTTTTTTAAATATATATTTTAAAATTTTTCATGACTGCCTTGTTTGCATTTAGCTACTTTATTTAATTTTAATATTAAAGTTTAATATTAAGCCGTACAAATCTATGAATTTATCTATGCAGTTATCTATGCATAATTATTATTATGGGTTGTAGTAGTCAAGGTTTATTTATTTTTTATAAATAATTATTAAAGTAGTAAAATTTATTTTCATAATTACCTACGGAAGCATTACAAACACATTTTAATTATTTATCTATTTAAACCTAACATGGGATGCTACTTGTGATATAATCATAAATCCATTCTAAACGCTCAAAAATAATAGAAAAACAAATTAAATTTATTCCGATATTTTTACTTCCTTGTACGAAGTAAAGGAAGTATTGTATTCGCGAAAATTTTCGGTTTTCAGATTTCAACGGAAATATCCATTTTGACCATCCCTGAATCCATTTTGACTACTTTCGTCGTGGCATCTGTACGTACGTTCGTCCGTACGTACTTACGTTCGTATTTCGCATAACTCAAAAACGGTTAGCCGTAGAAAGTTGAAATTTTGTATTTAGGATTATTGTAAAATCTAGTTGTGAACCTCTCTTTTTGGTCACTGCATGATCACCGGAAGTGGTACTTTACTTGAAGGTCATGATTGATTTTTATCAAAAATGATATTAAAATACTATGCAAAACTTCTCAAATTTAGTATTTATAACTTATATATTGATTTAAATAACATACTAGATTTTGGTCTAAAATGGAAAACCGGAAGTGGTACTTTACTTTAAGGTCATATTAGACTCGTCAAAAAATATATTAAAATTTAATGTAAAACATCTCAAATTTGGTAAATAGGACTTTTATATCGATATAAATGTCTTGAAGGTCATAATAAGCTTACATCAAAAATTATATTTAAATTAAAAGAGGTTTCCAATCCAATTTAACATTTTTATTACTTGTTTTAAGTGTTAAAGTTGAGTTTACAATACTAGTTTTCCTCCCCATTTGTGAGATCAACAAGTCTTCATCATGAGAATAAGATATTATTTAAGTGGGTTTTTCCGCTTAAAATGTCGAAACTGTCCATTTCTAATGCTTTATCCAGTGATATTGACAGTTTTATTGTTGTTATGGAACATGAAGAAATATCTTGGAAACTAGCTACCTACTGAAGGAAAATGACATATAATAACGGAATGAGATCTCCAGTGTTAAGAGTGTGTGTGTGTGTGTGTGTGTCAATAGATGGATGACGGGACGCCGAGTGTCGTTTTTACTGAAATCTTCGGAAACTAGTAACCAAATTCAGGATCACTTTTTGAGCCACCGATTTATAGTTTAATAGGCGTATAAGGAAGTCATGTGTTGCCCACGTCAGATATTTTTCTTTATGCAGATGTTCTTTAAAAAAAAATGTTTAACAATAAGCGGATCTGGATCTTTTATTTATTTATCTGTATTTAGTAAAAAATAGCTAACGCACAATTGTTTCTAGTACATTTTTCAAAATTTTGGTAAGCTCCAAAACAAAGTTTCAAATGCACGTTTCGATCGATATCACTTATCGATTTGTATGTGTCTGTCGTTGGCTGTTCAGGTGTAAATGGACTTAAGACATTATGGATTAGAAGCCGAACTTAAAAAAGAATGAAATAAAATAAAAATGTCAAAATGGAACTATTCTGCATTAAGATATCGATACCTCGTGTATGACTTATGTAAAAATATATTTAGTCATTTTTAAATGCTTAAAAATAGGAATTTTTAATTGTTCATTTCTTATTAGTACAATGTTAATATTATGTAGCTAGTATTAATAAGTCTTTTTTTCTTTCTTTTTTTTTTTTTTTAAACGTCAACTGAGTTTAATCATTTAATTTATTGATTAATTTAATATGTCGGTATGTTATAATTTAAAACTGTGTTCTTATAACTTTATTTAAAAATTTTGACTTTGTAACGCTTTAACCTTGTATTACATCACAGTGCTAATGAAGAAGTTCGCAACACGACAGACAAGGCAGGGTTAATGTCGAAATGGGATGACACGGGAGATGTGGGGCTGTACAATTTCAGGACCAGCGGTCGTTTCGAGGAGGCAATGTGTTAAGTATTACGCTCCGTTATGAAGACCTCTGGACCAGGTCAAAGGTCAAGTACCTACCAGAAAGAATATTCCTATTAAATGAAAAAAAAAATTATTTAGCTCAGATCATGTTCAAATTCTGTCGATTAGCTTCAAAATTCATAATTATAAAGATTGGTAATGCGGCCCCGAAACGTTATATAAAAAAATATTCAGTGTTAAGTAATAATAAATTCATTTTTCACCTGTGCTTGATTTTAATATTTCATCATTTTTTTTGTTAAAATAAATAACATGTATTTCTTTAATTATTAGATTATAGCAAGGCGTTTGTATTTAAATCTTTTATCTGAACAATATAATGTTACAGTTTTCAATTTATTAAAATCCTTAATTACTTAATATTTCTCATTATTTACTTACTTTTTGTTATAATCTAATAGCATTAATGCTTATGAAATTATATTATATTGAATATGTATGCATGTTTTATTTTTTTTCATGTTATTTCAATTTAAAATGAAAGGATTATAATTCTTGTTATAATTTGCTGTTCAAGACTTTTTTCTAATATACTAGCACCATATTAAAACCATTGAATAAAACTTTTTACTGCATATTTAAAGGTTTTGCACTGCCTATCCAACGGTTAAACTTCCTGATAATCAGAACTCTGGACATTAATCACTAATTAAAACTTTTTACCCATTTTTTTAAAGAAATTTGTTTTTTGCGGCCTAGATATCGGAGTGAATTTAGATACATTAAAATACTCAGGTACAAGACGCACAAAGGAGTTGCCTTGGTAAGGAAATTATTGCAATCGGCATTTAGTAATTTCTAGACATTTAGTAGTTTCTATGAGTTTTTATTCCAGTAATGAAAATTGCTCGCTATTTTTGATCCCTCTGAATTCTTTTAGGATGTCATATAATTCTCTCGTGGTGAAATTCTAGGCAATTTCAATAGGAACTAGAAGGAAATAGCATACAAATATAATAACTTACAGTAGAATTATTATGGCGGAAGTTTATTTTTTCTGTAATATGTTTAATATTGGCCAAAATGTTATAATTATAATCAACAGTAAACCTGACAAGGCTCGAAACATAAACAAAAACCCCTGTATACTTGGTAGCTTAAAGTAAACAAAAAAAAATCATCCAGTCTTCATAAGCATGGTTCGTGAACGGCCAATCCTAATGTTAAATCAATCAACTGGTATTTTCAAACTAAAGTACATACACGAAAACATGCTATTTAGTATGAAAAATAAATAGCACCGAAGAAGGCGCTGGTAACCGTGAGACCTGAAATTCCGACAATGTCGGATTGTGAGTTCAGAAGGTACTTTACAAGAAATGGCATGAGTGGGGAACAATTATTCGATCACAGTTTGACGTGCCGATTATTAAGCTTGAAGAATAACGTGTTTAATGTATGTTTTCACAAACTTCTTGATTCGGAATTATGTCCGCTCTTAAGGCTCAAATACTCACAAGCGCGACGTATAGTTACTTTATTCAAATTTACTTTATTTTTTATTTTGTTTATATGAAAAAATCTAGGTTCTCATTTGATTAATTCTATTTAATTGAGGTCAATAATTCTGTCCCTATTTTATTATAAAATTTTTAGTAAATTTTAATAAATAAATAACATATTTTGAACTGTCCAACCTATATTTTTTCTTAGCAAAACCTGCTACGTGTTTCGAAACACACACTCTTTTTCCTGATCAGACTAAATAAACAAATGATAACAGTATTTTAGTTAAAATAATTCCTCCTTCCAAAAAAAAATAAATAAATTATAAGAGTATGTATTGTATTGCCTTTATTTCACAAATTAGAGTCAATCCATCAATGATATTTTCCTCAGAAGACTTACATTATCCAGATTTGCTTTACCAAAATCGCCATGTTATTAATACTATATCTAGTTCGATTTTTTATAAATTATTTTCTCATTTTATTTAATTTTTGTTTCTGGTAAGGTTTGGAAATTTAATTGGGAATATTGACCTGATTTACGTATTAGTTATCGTGGCTATATTTTTCAACCCTCCCTAAAAAGTTTGAAGCGTCAAATTAATAGCATAAATAATGCACATAAAGATAATAAATTCCCTTCACAGTGTTATTTTAAGAAGGAAAAAGTAAAACTAAGTGTTACTTTTTTAAAAGCTTTGGAAAACAAGGGGACAGACCTAATATAGAGTGTTAGGGAACGAGCTGAAGCAACAGAGGGCCCATCAAGGAGACAGCCGATGCTTCTTCCGACAATCGGCTAAAAGAAACACCTAGACCACCAATTCCTACAACGAAAAACACGGCCGCACATAGTATTAAAATTAATAAAAAAGGAATATGTATCCAACATCTTCCAAGAATCAAATATTTTATTATTATATATCGTCATCACAGATAGAATTTTTTTTTTTTTAGGGTCACATTAATCCTCTTACATTGTGATAGCCATTTTTTTTTAAGTTTGTAATTGGGCCAAAATTTCGGTGTGCAATTTTCAACGGAACTATGCGTTGAAATTTTTAGTCGAAGGTCTAAATCTCCGTCTGACCCATGATTATCTCTTGAAGGAGTGAACCGATTTTCAGACACTGAACCGAATTTATTGAGTGAAAAAAAAAAAAAAAATGTTAGTCTCATAAGAAGAAAATGGACACCTAATCTTATCCGAAAGTCTATTATTGCTTATTTTATCATAGTTCTATCAAAACAGACTATCATCATGCTTTAAACTAAATATCATTTAATGATCATTTAAAAAAATTGTAAAATTATCTAACAGAAATACTCCAAGAACAAGGCAAAAACAATGAACATAAAATACAAATAACTAAACCCTAATCGCTACTTTTGTAACTTTGTTCCATTTTAATAAAGTTCAAGGCAACTAAAATGATCACTCTCAACTCCAGACACATTTTGTCGTTTCAAAGGTATTTATTAGCACGGATCCTGATCAGATTAGCTGCAAAGTCTCTTCTCTAGTACAATCAAGTATAATCTCTTAAGTTATTTTATGCAGCGTAGAGTAGGGAAAAGTTTTTGCACTATTATACTTCCCGATCGGCGTACGGTAAATTAAACTCGGCCCAAACATAGGCACACCATATTAAGCTCATAGTTGACTGATTTTACTACTTTAGTCAAATAAAAATCATGGATTTAACCGAAGTTTAGAAACCTCTTAATTATAAAACATTCAGAGTTTATTTAATAATAATATTAATAATATTTATATTGAAAGGTAGAAACCCACTAATAAATCTTAGAAAATTGATTAAATAATAAGTATGAGTGGATATATTAAGAGCGTAATGTTATGGAAAATTATAACACATTAGGCATCAGAATTAAGAAAATGGAATTAGCTTTTCAGCTAACGAAAACAGTTGAAAAAATAAATTTTTACAATGGAGCTCATAATTTCATTACTATCAAACTGTGGTAGAACCAGACGCATTTAATGCAACAGAAACCTAAGCCATGTAACAAAGTTTTATTCTTAAAAAAAAAAAAATGTTGGTACATTCCATAAAAATCTGATCAAGATAATTTAAAATTTATTCTAAGCAGAGCTTATACATAGATAAATTTAAAAAACTTTAGCGAAAAATGAATTTTCACTCAGTTAGGTCTATTTAGAATTAATAACAAAGAATGCAAAAAAAAAAAAGTATATTTAAAAGTAAAAACACACACGGCAAACGGTCCGGTACTAAGTATCAAAAGAAATTAATAAAGAAAACGTAAGATAAAAATTATGATTAGAAAGAAGGAAAAAGATGAAAAAATGTTCCCCAAAACATCAAAGTTTTAGAACGACAGTATTAAACTTTCATATCAAAAGGAAGAGATCAAAGAAATAATGAGGAATATGTCAGCAGAAAAAGCTAAAAGTGGCTACTTGGACTAAGAACTAACCGTCAATCCGAAAATGAGGTTGTGACAACAGCTGATTAATATCTCGCCACTAACTATGGAACTAACGGATACATTTGCCTTGTTGCTTACAAGGAATGTCGATCCTTGAACTTTTGTAAAGGAAGATGAAGAAACGGCCGAGAATGGTGGATTTGTTAAAAGCGTTTAAAGAATACCCATAGACTGAAGAAAGTAGGAACTCCAAACTTTAAAACATGATTTTCTCGAAATGCGTTATGGGTGAAACTGCTCTTTTCTACCGTTGACTCTGTATATTTGATCTTGAAAAAAAATTGTTACATCAATAGAAAGATTTTCTTTCGTAAATGAAACCTTATGCTGAAAAACAAAGCTTTTATTATTATTATTGTTTATATAGTGTATTAAATTAGAGTAAAACTAACAACCAGAATGACGGCTTAGCGCTGGCAATATTTTTTTGTTTGGACCTCATATAAAAAGTTTATGATAAAGCTGTATATTTTTTTTTAATCGACAAGCCGTTTTATTATTCTCTCTTTTTTTTATCTTCCTAAAATTTGTTTTACTCGAGTTGCACATGACCCGTATTTGTCAAACACGAGGTATGACAATGATGACCTGACAGGGGACGGAGTGGAGTAACGTACACCATCGACTAATTAATGACAGTCATCAATCGTGACACGATATCTCACCAATAAACCACTAATCGTCGGAGAGTTTTTAAAAACAGAAAAGAGAAATGTGAATGAAAAGATAATTTTGTAGAGCTATTTAAATCTACAAAAAAAAAAAAAAAAAAAGGAAGAAGTTTTTATTATAATTCTCTCCCTTTCCCCATACGCTGTTAAAATTGAAAGTTTTATTAGGGCTGAAACATTCCTAACGCAACAGACGTTTATAGTGCTACTCTCCTTCCGAAAAAAATCAAATCAAGAATCGCTGAATCACCTGTGACCTGTAATAAGAAATACTGCGGCGATAAAGTATTTCCAGTGAATGAAAATTATGATATTGGGAAAACGAATATGTAAATAAATTTGCTAAGGAAATATCTCACTAGATATTACTATGTTCGACTTTACATGACTGTTGATATTTTTTTTAAAGCTAGATTTTAATGAAATTGATAATTCAATTTAGTAGTGCTTAGTACTCATTTCCTCAGCCTTAAGGGGTAAATGCGTACAAGTTATCTGGAAGGCTCATTATTCAAGCAGTTGCGGTTGTGAGGGAAGTGCAAAATAGTTCGTTTCCCAGGATTATTATACTGATGTACTCACATTTTACAATTTTCAGTAACAGTTACGATACATCTCTCTCTCTCTCTCTCTCTCTCTCTCTCTCTCTATATATATATATATATATATATATATATATATATATATATATATATATATATATATATATATATATATATATATATATATATATATATATATATATATATATATATATACATACACATTATGTATGTTATACATCTATATTACTACTCTTATTATCGGAAATGTTATTTCAATCTGCGAAAATATTTCTCTTTTTTTTCCTTTAGTTAATTATCAAATTTCTTCATATTTTATAATTATCCATTTCGATGAGGATAAGATCTAGATGATATTAAAGAAAATTGAACTGTGCAATGATACGAGTTTAATCAAAATCGTTAGAGCCGTTTTCAAGAATATTTTTAAACACGTACAAAATCGATGATATACAGTGGCACTTCTGGTAAGTGGATTTCATTGAATAAGTTGCTGAAACATCCCAGGTATATATATATATATATATACCTATCTTAATTATTTAATTTCAGATTCGTAACGCTTTTCGTATTTGAGCTAGACTTACTACAACACGCATACAGACCATTTTGCGAGACTTGGTTATTTGGAATCAGGGTACCTTAAAACGTGTATTCCCGTTGAAAACTCGGATTCGAAAATTTTCACGATCGCAATACTTTCCCTCGCTATATATTTCATGTATAGGTGAGTGAAAGTAAAAAAATATTTTATTTAAGGAATAGAAGATATTTTAGCCAAGATTTAGGGATAAATAAATAATTTAATAATGATCCAATTCTGAGCGGTCCAGTCATTGGCCAAGTCTAGGATTTCATCATTTGGTATTGTAAGACGAAGATGTGGATGCCTCTAGATTGAATTACACGTTAATATAACGTAACAATATATTATTTCAAGAAATGGATAAGGATAAAGCAAATTATATGATCATTAGTAAAACCGGGACTAAAAACGGCGATAAGAAGGCACTTGAAAAAGCAAGGAATTTTAAGTATACGGGCTTTAGAATATCTAAAAATGTGAAATTAAAAGTGAAATAAAATCTGATAACTCTAGTCAGGTTTCTGTAATAAAATTACTCAGTTTGATTACATCGAAAATTTACGAGACTTTTTACAGGTCCCTACGCATAAGAAAGAAGGACGGTTAAGTTAACAGAGTAACAGATAAAGGTTTATTATTGTTTATATATTTACAATAACGTAAAATATACATTCAGTATGAAGATGAATCGATTGGTAAATTCAACGATTCTCATCGGTTAACTCCGCGCTTGTACCTGGTAAATAGATTTGTTACGATGCAAATGAAATGAGTATAAATTTGTTAGGATAAAGAAAGTGTCACGCCGAGTTCGGTGGAGGGAGGATCTACGTTATGTCAAAAGGGCAATAAAAACAATGAAAATTGTTTACCAATCGTTTCTGAAAATATGTGGTCAGTTAAAGTTAGGCACTTCTCTATAAATGATTCCGACGACGAACTACCATAGGTAGGTCGTGAGAAAACCATCGAGGTGCAAATTCAAGCGTCATTTAAGTTTTTATAGGCTGATTTGGAACCATGCTTGATTCAAAATCTACTTTATCCAGGCTTTTAAATAATTTAGTTTTTTTAATTAGCATCGCCCATGTCATTGAGTACGGGATACGTTTTTGGGCGTTCTACTATTCATTTTTTTTTTTTTTTTTAATTCGCCTCGGTTAGTAAGGAAACTCGGATAAACGAGAATTGGATAATTGAGGCCCTTCTGTACTCCAATCCACACCACTGCCAAACGGTTTTCCACTGTTGTAGTGTTCGAGTAATAGAATCGGAATGTACTTTGGGATTCTCTAAATCATAACAATATTATGTTAAATAGTAACTGCATCAATTTTTTAACAAAAATTATTTTTAAAATGTTACTTTTTCGTATCAAATAATAATATATAATAAAAAAGATAAATAAATAATATAAAAAAAATAATGGGAAGTGTGAAATGGTAGGGGATGAATAAATCAGAAATTAAACATGCAAAAAGTTAGAATGAATACAAACAGTAGACATTAAAACTACAGAACGCATCAAACACGACTACTCCCAGTATTTCCTCTGCTTCTAACTTCTCAACTTTTACACCGCTCCAAGTCTTGTATATAAACTTTTTCACATCCCAATTACTTTTATCAAACGGCGCTTCAGAAAAAAAAAAACATATACAGCCCACTTTATCTTTACCAGTTTTAAATTTATCATCCAAGACTTTCACTGAGATAATTACGAATTAAGAGCTACGAAACATTTTCTCGCTTTTATCATTTAATGCGCCCCTTAGTGTAAATAGTTTATTATCAACTTGAACCCTTTCGGATCCCAGTACAAGTTCGTTATCTATATTTTATAATATATTTTAGACAGAAATATTGATTACCATATAAAATAAAATACATACATAAAGCAAAATACAACATAATTAAAAATATTAATTCGAACAAAGAATTGTCGAGTCAACTTTTTTCTTTAGAAATAATATATAAACGAAAGGACCCAATAGGATATCATAGTAAAAGTGGTTTTAATCAAATGCTCTGAGCTAGTTTTTTTCATTCTGAGCAAAAGTCTCTATGGAAGATTGTTGCACACTTTGTGAATGGACGCAAGAGGTTGATCCGTCAATATATATATATATATATATATATATATATATATATATATATATATATATATATATATATAAATGTGTGTGTGTAGCGGATCAACTGTTCTGTACACTAAAAATGTATACGTAAATGCACACCTTCTCTAGAATGAGCATATAGATCATAATACAAACACACACAGACACACTCACACACACACACACATATATACATATATATATATATATATATATATATATATATATATATATATATATATATATATATATATCAGTGTTGTTTTTGTTTTCGTTATATATGTTTTTATTCTTTTTTTAATTATCCTCAATTTTTTTTTTCAATTTACTACTTAAATTAGTTTAAACTGAATATTTAAACTTATTATTATCATTCATGAAGTATGACCTTCCCTTAAGGCATGGAGCATGTTTATTTAATAAACGGTCGTTATGCAGGGTTACCATGTTTTTGGGCCCATTAGAGACATTTGCTAAAAATGACAAAAGCTTGTAGCTCCATGCACTGTTTCAGAGCATTTGATTGAAACAACATTTATTATGAAATATTGGGGGATCCTTTGAACAAGTACGCCGGATGCAAACTGAAGACGTAATTTCCTGAAAATGGAAGTCCCAGGTGGAAAGACAGATGCTACCAAGGCTTAAATAAAACAAGTCTTGGAAACGTCAGGTGGGAAAACAGCACGTGCATCGTTGAACACATAACATAAAATGAATATGAGAAGTTATTATTTATTCCTGAGTCTTAACATAGACTAGAATTATCCAATGATACAGATTTTATGTTGCTGCAAATATTAGTTTTATCTGTATTTTATATAGGTAGATAGAAAAGAAAACAATTATTTACAGTAACACTTTTTGACTGTGTAAACCAGGACACACATGCAACCATTCGAGATTTATTGGCCGTAGTAGGGACTCAAACCTTTACTGTGAACAGCTAGACAGAACTAATGTAATTTTGAGTGCAAAGTACCCCGCTTTGATCAACAGGAAACAAGCCATTTTACAACACGACAATGCCCCCGCACATCGTTTTCGTTTGACCAAGGAAAAATTATTGGAACTGAAAGGAATACATTTTTTTGCCTCATCCTGCGTATAGGCCAGATAATGCGCCATCAGATTATGGTTTGTTTAGATCAATGGCTCATTTTTTAATAGGTCGGATCTTTGATATTTACGAGGACGTAAAAATTGAATGTGAAGAGTTCTTTGCCACAAAACTAAAGGAGCGGTACCGGCATCAAATCCAATTACTGGCAGAAAGATGGGTGAAATCAGTTGAAAACAATGGACTTTACTTTGAAGAGTAGTATTCAATAATGTTTGAAATATGTATTAAATAAAGCTATACTATTGCACAAGGACCTTTGTAACAACCTAGTACATTGACAACAAAGAGTAATTGCCCGTATTATTTAATGTCATTGACCCCATAAAATATAAAATAACGTAATAAATGATGTTAAATAGAATAATAGAAATAATAAAATCTATATAAAACGATTTATTCCGACAAACAAGGTCACTGAAACCAAAATTAATTATATGTACATTGACAACAATAAATTCGATATTAATAAATACTAGAAACTAACGAAATTATTAATTAAAAAAATAAATAAATTTTACCTAGAATTATTGATTGTAGATGATCGAATGTGCTGTTGTATATCATGGAATAAATAATTAGGACACGGTCATTATTAGTATAATAAAAACTACTGACAAGTCCTAATTATTTATTCCATGAAAATTTTATTAAGAGAATCAATTGTAAAATAATTCAAAATTAAAATAAAGGTAGGAAATAAATTATATCGATATAGAATAAATGTTTTAAAATATTATATACAATTATTAAGGAATCCAATTACACATTTTGAAAACAGAAAAAAATATTAAAACGCAATCAAGTAAACCAAAATAATAACAGAAATGAGTTAGAAGTTGCTATTATATATTTACCCCAAAATCTTTTATGAGTAAAAAAATAATGGATATGGGTTAATTTTAATTAAGAGCATTCATAAGAATTGTTTGGTAAGTATTAGATAAATCGTATTGAAACATAAACAGTATTGTGACACAGTTAAAACAGCTCACTGATTACATCAGGAGGGACTTATGTAATCAGTGACTTATTTTAAGTCATTATATATTTTACTATAGTTATGACTAGAGTAATGATAGTGTACAAATTGTTTTATTAGATATTTAGTGATCTGAACTAATAAGTAACAATAACAAGCTTTATTTTAGCCCAATATCAATGGAGAAATAATAAATTACTGTGATGGAAAGATGAATAACTAGCTACAGATTTTAAACAATTACGGAGATTATATCATATTATTATAATTATATATTATTTTATACATTATAATTATATATTATATATTATATATTATTATTATTATATTATCATATCAGTCAATGCATGAAAATCCTTTAAAAGGTAATAGATTAAAATTTATAACATTTTGCTGTTTATCTGGCCTATTCAATTTAAGATATTGTTGTTTAAAAAAATATTTATTTAAACTATTATTATTTAAATTATTAATTACATGTTTACATTTAATAACAGTATATTGGTAATTTGTTGTAATTTTTTTTATTATTGATTGTTCAATATTTTGTAAAAGATAGAGAATTTGAAAATGGAGGGAGGAAAGGCCCGAAACGTTATTAAAAATTCATTGAATAAATGAAAAATATATAAGGGTTAATAATTATTCCTGAGAATACAATATTACACAATTTTAGTGAAAACATGAAAAAATAAGTACACATAGCTTCTATAAATAAAAAAATTTAAAAAAAAGCGATTACAATCAATGAAAATTTGGAAATTCTCGAATTCGCATTCAACAGACCAACAAACCAGGGGCGTTATTGGTGTGGTTTTGTCAAAATTAGTTGAATAAACAGCTGCTCAACTGTTATGGGTAGTTGGGGCAAAATGGCAGACAAAGCAACACCACAACACTTAATCATGGTTGGTGGGAGCTAAACCGACCGAGAAACGAACCAAAGCTCTGTTATCTGTAACCGTGCTTTAGCTATCTGTTAACATGTGAAATAAAACCTGTTACTTCAAGGGATGTAATGCGATTTTAAATAAAATTTTGAGAAATATTCCAAAGGTTGTTTTATTATTCGGTATAGAAATTTCAACCTGGTCAACCAACAAATTCTAACAACATGAGATTAATTAAAATAAAATCATGTAATGAAAAAAACGAAAAAAAAGTAAGCATTATATTCCTATAAAATAAATAATTTTATAGGAATTATGTTTTTATGAATCTATCGAATTTACTTTGCTTTTATAAATAATCTTACAGGAATGCAATGCATTATGAACAGTTTAATTTGTCAAAATCATTAATTGAGTCCGTTTGAAAAGTTCGAGGTCAATTTAAATATGACAAGAAGATATATAAAATATATTGAAAGTTTCTTCACAAAAATAATGTAAGATTGATAACAATAAAATTTAAATATTTTAATTTGTACTAAAATACCTACATATCGTTTATTTAAAAAAAAAGGATATCATCACACGAAAAAGTGGAATTTTACATGAGAAAATAGGTTTGAAGTTTGTCTATTTAGGTTTATCGCTGTCCCTCAACTAACTCATAAAACATCAAAAAAATAACCTAACCTATTTTTAAAAAAAGGTTAGTTGTTGATGGCAGTCTTTATTTTTTGATCATTTACTCATGAATCAAATTGTGGCAGTTTTTCGTTAAAAAAACAAAAACAGGAGAAACATTAAAAAAAAATAATAATAATAAGCATTAAATTAAATTTGAAAGAAAAAAAAATCAATTCGAAATATTTTATTGATTGTGATAAAGTACTAAATAATATTTTTAGCTAAAATAATTATGTTTTCAATTTTTCATACAGAATCAAAATATTGATACATTTTGGCGACCAAACTGGCATATGAATAAATATTAATAAAAAATTTTAAACAAGACGGTCTTTATAATGTTACTCTCTAATCACAGTTTGAAGGAAATCATTATGTTAAAATAGTAAACTTATAATGGCTAAACTGACAATAATTTTTTATTGCGGTAAATATTGAAACTAAAAATCTGGCATTTATGCTCAAAGAAATATATGTCAGTAGAAGCTTTCCAAGCAAAAAAATATCAATCACAAAACTTTTCTTATTTCGGCGATCTTCTTCTAAATGAACGATATATGATACTAATTATTAGTATTAGTATTTCTTGATTATTTAAAATTAATTAAATACATTTTTCGAAAATCAGATCAAAATTATCTATTACCGAAATTAAAGGTAATTTATTAAATTTAGATTTTTAATAAATATTATATCCCAGTATAGTAATTGTTTTTGTTGTACTAAATCCTAGTTATAGAAATAAACAATTTTATTTATGTTATTATATACAATTTGCTAAGAAGACATGTCACTTGGTAAAACAACAATTTTTCTTATTTAACACAAGTCTGCTTAGCATTAAATTCTTTGAAATTGACATGGTATGATTGCGAGCCTTTGATTCAATGATTTGATACTGATGTTAAATAGTTAGTATAAACTGCCCAATAAGCATATAATAACACAGACCAATATTATTTCTAAGTTTAGGCTCTGAAACAATTACTTGAATTGTTGATTGTATTAAAATAAAATAATTCTCACTTTTAAAAATTGTATCGATATTTATTCCTAAATTTATCTAAATTAAAGAATAAAATATAATTGTATACACTGTTGGTTATAATTGCTTTGTTATTTTTACTTCCTTGTACGAAGTAAAGGAAACGCGTAAATTTTCGGTTTTCAGATTTCAACGGAAATATCTATTTTGACCATCCCTGAATCCATTTTGACTAGTTTCGTCGTGGCGTCTGTACGTACGTACGTTCGTATCTCGCATAACTCAAAAACGGTTAAACGTAGAAAGTTGAAATTTTGTATTTAGGATTATTGTAAAATCTAGTTGTGAACCTCCCCTTTTGATCACTGCTTGATCATCGGAAGTGGTACTTTACTTGAAGGTCATAATTAATTTCCATCAAAAAGTATATTAAAATACTATGAAAAACTTCTCAAATTGAGTATTTATAGCTTATATATTGATTAAAATAGCATACTAGATTTTCGTCTAAATTGGAAAACCGGAAGCGGTACTTTCCGGAAGATCATATAAGACTTTCATCAAAAATTATATTAAAATATAATGTAAAACATCTCAAATTTGGTAAATAGGACATTATATCGATATGAATGTATTTACTATATTTTTGTTAAAATTGGTGATCCAAAAAGAGTAGTTTACTTGAAGGGCATAATAAGCTTACATCAAAAATTATATTTAAATTAAATACATAAATCATATGTTTCGGTAAGAAAGGTTACAAACGCAATTTGGTTTCCAATCCAATAAAACATTTTTATTACTTGTTTTAAGAGTTAAAATTGAGTGTAAAATACTGGTTTTCTTCCCCATTTGTGTGTGTGTGTCAATAGATGAATGTCGTGGAGCCGACATGTCGTTTTTGAGATACTGCAATCTTCGGAAACTAGTAACCAAATTCAGGATCACTTTTTGAGCCACCGATTTATAGTTTAATAGGCGTACAAGAAAGTCATGTGTTGTCCACGTCAGACATTTTTAAATCCAAAAACCGGAAATTTAAATTTCTATTGTTAATTTATTCACCGGTAATGCAGTTGCGGTTTTATGGTTTGTTTTTAGTTGGTAATGACTTATTTTCTTTCTCTGCCTCATTCTCAATTATTTCTCAAGTCTGTCAGTTTGTTAGTTTCTTTAAATTCAACATGCCTCAATCCTTAATGCGGAGTTGTTGTTTTTTTTTACCAAAATAAGTAGCACATAAGTGATGTGTAATGTCAGTGCAAAACGCTTAAAAATTAGCGGCGAGAGGAGCAATATGAAACAGCACAATCAAACATCCCTTTTGATTTGAGCTCTTTGGAATCAGATATTAAATACACATTAAAAGTTGCAAAACTTATTTTTTTTTTTAAACTTTAAAGCATTGTTGACTAGAATTGAAACATATTTCATTTTATCTAGCTTACGCAATTTTTTATCAAGCAAGTTTACAAAATATTCACTTTTCGAGAAAAAAAAAAAGAGACTTATACCACAACCATTCTCACAGGCTCATATAGTAATTTTCGTGAGGCACACCAAGTTATTTGATGACCAGTTATTTCCAGGGATTTAGTTATTTATGTAAAGGTGTTTTTAGGTCATTCATCGAAGATCGATGTGTAATTTACTTGAATTAAAGGTCTTGCCAAAGACCAGTTATTTGTAACGATTCCAGTAACTGTTATTTACGACGTCATGTATAAATTTTTTGAAGAGTAGTGATTTCATTTAAAATAATCGGTATCTTCCCGGTTTTTCTAAAAACCGGAATAACCGATAACCGCTTGTTTTTTTGTGTTTTTTTTCACAAAAACAGACACCCGTAATTTACACTTGTCGATTCCGGCTATGCGGAATAATGCCATCCTCTAAATATACAAACTATTAGCCACAAACGTGCTGCGAAGAAATTATTTTCATATCTGTAGCGGGCAGTTGCCTCTATTTAAAGCACAGATAATGAGTCATTATACAAGTTTCCTAATTACGATACAATGGCCGATTGGAAGTCGTTACCAAGAATAAATTAATGCTATCTCGTTAGAAAGCATGTTAACTATGGAAATAGAGATACTACCACAAACGAGTTTTGTTAGTCTATCTAGACAGGGGCGTTTTTTTTTTGTTTTTGTTTTTTTAATTGTCAGTCTCGGAACCTAATGTTCACATACTGATTATCAAACTAAAAATCTTTCAAGAGCTTCACGAACCTACCTCAATTCCTAAAAGAATAGACTAGAGCATAAATAAGGTAAGCCTGTTAGAAATAATAATAAAATCGCCAACAAACTAATAGAGGTAAGTTGCCCGAAACTCATCCCTCCAGTTAGCGTTGATATTGATGCTACCTCCTGAAAATCTCTTAAAATACTTTCGTTCCACCCAGTTGACTGTTGATAGTAAAATAGTTGTGACGGTTTAGGTCTTGAATCAGTATTTTTCAACTATAGAACGAGCACGTTATGGTTTTTGGTCAACTTCAGAACGCTGTTCTGGTGCATCAAGGTAAGAATTTTTATCATTACTATTCGTTGATGAAGTACTGTTATCGTATTCAAATTGTCCGAAAACCGTTACGTTATCTCATTAATGTAGGAATAGCTGCCATTGCTTTCATAGATCGAGTCCTAAATTCGTCCCTCACAAGGTTATTCAACGCTTTCCGGGTGCAGTTTTAGAGCCCCGTGATTATAAGGATTCTAGAATTCGTCCCCTTTGTGTATGTTATTTCCCCTCCTCCACTCTTATTATCAATTACAAATTAAATTCTAATCTACAATGAATTGCCACATATTTGAATAAAACATAATTAATTAAAATGTTTTAATGTAAATAAATTTCGTTTGAAGAGAGTTGTTTGCATTTATTTAAATGATCCTGACTTTAAGAAAATAGAAATAGGCCACTAATCCGATGGGTAAGCTCTCTTTAGGTCGACCGAAACGTAGATGGGAGGATTGTGTTAGGTGCGACTTTGACGATTTGGGTTTTGTTCAAATTTAGTGAAGGGGGATTTGCAGGAAGGGACTGTAGTTGTTATCGGTAACGAACCACCGGGTTCTACAAATGCTATATTTTTATTTATTTTAAATTAAAAAGATTAAATTACGCTAGAATGGCCTCATTTTGATGAGTATGGGAAGATAAATATAAGAATGGATAGGTACAGTACGTTTTTAAAAATATTTCAAGCGCAGCTCATCACCACCAAGTGAAAACGAACAACTTATCAGCTTAATCCAAGTTGCCAAATATCCCTACGGCATAACTTTAAATGGAAAGTGTCGCTATTAAGGTAGAGGGCTCTAAATATCACCCTCTTAAGCTATTTTTTTTTTATTAGAGAACTGATCCGTGTGTTTTTTGTCGAAAACAGTTTTAATCTGTTATCTAGAATGTTTTATAAAAACAAAATTAATTGGAACAGAAAAATATTATGTTCACGTATAAAAACTGTTCAATATTGGCTATTTGAACAAAACTGTTTCCAATCTCCCCCACCACTTGTTCCTAATATCGCCTACGCCTTAAATGGGATTAAATTAAGTAAAACGTATGTTACAATGATTAATTAAGTAAGCCAAAGAACTTGTTTAAATCTCAATTCGGGCTAAAGCGGTTGAGGTTCCCTTAGTGACTATGTAGGGTTGCCTCTTGTTTAAAAAAATGCGAATCTACTTCTTACTTGCACTTTTTGTTTCTTCCGAAAATGGGTGGCGAATATTAATTCAGATGGCAAGATGCAATGCCATTCTTTTCACAAATTTTGCCGTAAGTCCATATTAGGTTGTTTTTTTTTTTATCAATTTGTAAACAATATTCAACTAATTATAAATAGGCAAAAAAGGGTTTCGTCCTAGTCGTACGTCAAGTAATATTTGAAGTTCATCTTAGGTTCTTTTTTTGCATAAAACTATATCAAAATAACCGAAGATGAACTATTGTAAATCCTATGATACAGTGGCCGATCCACAGTGGAGAAAAAGGCGAAATTCACCATCCCGAAATAACCGCCTAGAAAAAAAAATACAGTTAATTTAAAATATATCAACTAGTACCAATACTCGTGAGTAACTGTGATAAATTATCATTCATTGATAATCCTGACCAAGGCCAAAATAGTTTTAAATTGAATTAAACTATATCATTTGTCACTGGGTTATTAATTACTGAGATATCCTGTCAATCCTTCCTGACACGGGATAAGACACCACAACTACATATCATTCCCATACATTTAGGCCAAAAGTTAGCTTGCCTCTCCAAGCAAAATTCTATTTCCGGTCCTGCTTTGATACTCCTCCCTCCCCCCCCCCCCCAAAAAAAACTACATCTACATCCTTCCCTGTTATGATCTTACATGAAAAGTTTTAGATGCTAAAAGAACCAAATCTCTTTATTGTTTACTGCTAATACCGCTTCTTTTATTATAGCGTCTCTTTACCCTCATGTACCATATATCTCTGTGGCTTCTGAAAAAAAAAAAAAAATAATTTAGAAGTTGTTCGTAATACCTCCTAGCACTCAACTGGGCGATATTGGGTACAACCTAAGTCTAAAGGATTACGGCCCCTAACGTGGGAACCAGATCGCAAAACCAGAAACTAAGCATACCAATCGGTCTCCTACAGTAGCTAATATAATGCCTCAAATGAAAAAAAAAAATCTATCAATTAAACGTTCTTCATTACACTAAAAGTAATGATACATGTTTATTAACTCAGTAAAAATTCACAAAACAAAGGAAACAAAACAGCTCCTTCTGGCTTCCACACAATGAAATCACTGGCTTGTAACATTAATCAGGGAGCAACCGTTGTATGAGATATTGGGAACGTAGGCAATATTTGGGTTCCTAGCTTATATTAAAATTTCTTCTTCTCTTTCTCCCTCTTTCTACCATTTCTAGTGTAGAAGGGCCTCAATCCAACGGAACAAGTCCGCTCGGTTCCGACACATTCTCTTCATTTGAGCGACAGTTTTCCCTCTACTTGCTGCTATTCTCTCTATGTAATCCTCATAGAGAATTCTCGGGCGTCCTCGGGGCTTCCATAACTTTTCTCGGTTCACACTCTTCCTCCATGCGACAGACATGGACGAACCACTTGAGCTGTCGTTATTGAAGATAGATCTTTAGTTCAGACGCGTGCAACTCATCTCTTATTCTCTGATTTCGCAAGATGCGCAGGTATTTCATGTCTGACCCCATGATCCGGCTGATGTGCTTATCAAGCATGACCCAACTTTCACTTCTATGAGAAAGTTGGAAAGTAAACTGCTTTGTATATGTGAAGCTTCGTTGTTTTCCCTATAAGCCGGTGGCCAATTATACTATAACAGATCAAATAAGGTATATACTATAAGGCAAACCTAATATATTACTATTTCCAATTTCTTCATCTATTTTACCAGACCTGCTCATGGTGGTTCCCAGTAGGAAAAGTGGTCCACCACTTCAAGAGCCTCGCCGTCGCAAAGTATGCATTTTCGTATTCACGCTTGGATGCAACAAGCACTTTGCTTTTGGCAGTATTTATTGTCATGCCATTGCGATGGAGCTTCTTTTTCCGTCCAATAAGGGCTTGCTGTAACCTTTCCTTAGATTCAGTGAGAAGAACGACTTAGTCAGCGTATAGAATCTGGACGAGGACAGGACGCATGTTCTATCTGCCAATTAGTGTTGTGTATGTCCTCCTTTCTGTAAAACATATAAATTGAAGAGGGCTAAGGTTGTCGCCCCGTCTAACTCCTTTATCCATCTGGAATATATATATATTATATATCTGGAATAGAATTATGTTTCTACCCTGTGGATATAAGTTAGAATTTACCCACGGAATCTGCGCCAGTCGTAAAAGGCGACTAAAGGAGCCTATTGTCCCGAGGATAAGGGCCACTTGCGTTGGACCAATCACCCACACGAGAGAGCACATCGGTTCAAATAAATAGATATTATATTGAAATTTAAAAAGAAAAAAATATAAATTTATTTGAACAGATGATTTTTATAACATTAACTTGCACTGTTAATTACAAAAATATAATAATAATTACATAGTATATTTCTCTTAAATTCGCCACAAGAGCATTCGTCGGGCAAAAATGAGAGTACAAACCTGATCAACTAACTTAAAACAGAACTTGAAAACTAAATCCAATCCTTCCTAAGGTACTCCATGCTCCTAATTATTGACCATAATGTTTCATGTATAATTGACCTCGAGAAAATCTGATATATTTTTTTTTTCAAAATAAACTGAAATATCATTCAAAAACTTTACCATGTAAGATCAATTCCCTTAAGATTCCCGACAATCCTCCAAACCGTCTGACAATAAAATTATTTCATGACCTAACGTAAATTCATCTATCATCGAAGTTCGACCAATAGGTAAATTCTTCTCAAGCCAAATTTAAGTCTTTTGAAGCTCATCGTACGAGTATGTATCTTGCCTGATGTTTCTGTTTGGCAATCAGCTAGTAAATAAATGGAAAAAGTACAATATAATTAATCAAGTCGTAGAATTCAACAGGTAATTAACTAATACGTGCGCGATATAGCATCTAAAACCCTTTATAAGTTGTGGTGTAAGATTATTTATTTTTTAACATAAAAATAATCAAACAATGCTTGTAAAAACATCAAAATCAAAGAACAGGCTCCATTGAAAATATTATTTCTCCAAATTTAAGATTAATTTAAAAAAATTAAACATAAGAAAAAATAAGTAATTTAGAACCCAAATATTTCTGTATTTAATAACTTAACTATACCTTATAAACATTTTTAATGTTTAATATTACATAACTGAGATTTGAAAAGAACTAGTTACCGAAAAAGGAGGAAACCATTACTCCTACATCATCATCAGCAACGATTTTTTTTTTTTTTTTTTTTTTTAGATAATGTTTTTATCGATTGATCGGTATGCTGGTAAATTAGCAATTCAACACAGTTGTTTAACAATTACTTAAAAATTAACAAAATATGAATGAAGCACCGCTTTGTTAAAATTAAATATAAATAAGTAAAATAATTTATAATGTAGTTGAAATTCTAAAAAAATCAAATTAATAAGGTAACTGACAAATAAACGTGTTTAACTGATAAACGTGTATTTACTAAATTGCTTTCAGAATGAAAATATTGGATTGGATTTCGGACAAGTTTAATTTAAAACTTAAAAAAAAAAATCACTTTAAGAGAAAATGTATTAAAAATGCTGAAACTGAATTTAAGTGGGTTCAAGACTGGCATATAGGATGTTATAAGATTATTTTTGTAATACTGCCAATTAAATGCTTTAGCCTCTAAAATCAAACTGCAGTACGAAAATAGTCAATGTTTCACCAGCATGAATCGTCAGGGCCGAAATTTTCTATTGCTTATTTAATTGGATGGAGAAATTAATGAATTAATTTCTTACTTCTTGCGATCCATATTATTGGCAATACCAATTGAAAATGAAGTCTAAAAATCTATATCTTAAATCGATTTATGTGCAAAATTGGATATTTTAAATAAAGGAGGGAGGGAAGAAAGGGGGTAAAATTCAATCAGTAAATTTGTAACAACTCATAAATATTGAAAATTATTCAAACTATATTCACTTAAATAGAACAATTATTTGTTTATTTTCTAGATTATATTATAATTATATGAAAAAATATAGTAAAAACACATCAAAATTACTAAATAATATCAACATAGTTATCTAAATATAGTATTAAATGTATAAGTATAATAAATTTATGTTTCCAATTTAAATTTATTATACTTACATAAATATAAATATCTTACTTAATAATTATGCTATATTTTTTCATATGATTATAATCTTGACAAAAATGAATAATTATTTCAAAAATTTCGTTCAATTATTTATAAAAATTACTATACCTCAGCCCTTTGATTGTGTTCCTATTAATTTCAAATACTATAATTATAATTATTTGTATCTATTTGATGTCATTTAAAAATAATTCGTAAACGCTACTTGTTGCATACTAATTTATGCAAAATAAATACATATATATACACACACACACACATATACAACATATCTAGACAAAAAAGTCATTACTCATGATTAATAAATTTAGCCATAATGATGTCATTAGTTATTGTTAAATGTATATGAAAAAAAAAAAATTATACATTAAAATTCGATCAAATTCATCGTACATAATCATGGCGGATGTCGACAGTCGAGGCAGAAGTACAAAAAAAAATTAATTTTTAAAACCTAGCCCCAAGACTAGATTCAGGCTAATACTTTTTGTAACTGAAAAATAAACAACAATTAAGAAAGTTTTATCTGCAATATTATACTCGGCATTAAAAAAGTTTGTAACTAGTTCGAAATATAAAAAAATGAAATGTTGGGGGTTCGAAGTTTCAAATTTTTTAAAGTTCACCTTGAAAAACAGATCTGGGAAACTTCTCTTTGTTGTAAAGTAATTTAACTTCATCAGCACTTACGGATAATCAGCGCTTCGTTAAAACTGAAAGTTAGTTTAATATAGAGTAACTGAATTTCTTTAAATTCTTTTAGAAAAAAATTAGAAGGGAAATGAAAAAAATATACAAGTTTTAGCGAAATAATATAGAACTGAACCATAATTAATTGGATGGCTGGAATAAGATAATTTTTGATTAAAGTAAGTGGTCACGGATTTTAATTTTTTTTATTTTTGGAAATTAATATTATTTCATTATAAAAAATCTCTTGCGAAAGGATATGTTCTGATGGAAGGATCTGAAAATATAGAAGCCGTGATAAACGCAAGAGGGGAAAATCCTTATTCCAATTCAAATTATATACAAAGAAATAAAAATAAAAGTTTTTTTTTTTTTTGTAAAATACTGTGAAGTAATATTAATCACTCAATCATAGACAGCTACAGACAATAATTGAGTGGTCATTTTTATTTACATCCGAGAGAATATGAAACTATATGAAATTGAGTTGTAGTAAAGCCATTACGAAATAGACCGTTCCTTAAGACTTTCCTGATGAAGGCATGTCTATTCCTACCAGAAGGCTAAGAGTAAAGAACTACCGAGAAGGGAATATCACAGATATATATTATTACCTTTCAAATTCAGAAACGAATAGGGATACTGGAAACATTATAGGTGATTTGATTAGTGACGGCAATATGGAAACTCAAGGAAATTCGACAAAATAGGTAAATTGTTGAAATAATGGTAGCGTGAATATTGTCATGGTTTACGCCATTGGCTAAATAATAAATTATTATCAGTTGACGTAGGCATGATTGGTATAGATGGACCAATCTTTTAAGGAAGTGGCATAAAATTTATAGAAGTGGCAAATCATTTATCAATCCATAAATAAATTATTATTGTCTATAGCATAGATTGGGCACCGTAAATGTTTGTGCAGGCTCCTTTTGCTTTGAGCAGCCTTCATAAAAGCCCGATCTGGTATTAATTAATATTTAATTTTTATAGATTTATTAATCGCATAGCTAGTTTTATGAAGGCTGTACAAGACACATGGAGGCCGCAAGTTCTCTTCCTATGGTCTACAGTTTCTTTTCAGTTGATATATATATATACATACACTTATACACACATATATCCCGGTCATATATATATATATATATATATATATATATATATATATATATATATATATATATATATATATATATATATATATATGGACCGAGATGAGCAATAAGTAATCGAAGTTAAGCAGCCTCGACCGTGGTAAGTAGGCGCGTGACCGTCCTCCTAGGAATACCATGCACCCCGAGATTTTCCAGGCGATCATTACCACTTGGAGTATGAGAGGTTCGTCAGCCTAATGGAGGCAACTTACACCAAGCAGGCGTAGGTGTGATAACCCTACTCTAAACCTTAATCGCGAATCGCGTTGTGGTCTTCTCACAGACATTTATTGCTTGGGGAGAGCACAGATAGACCGGAGAGGGTCACTTATTTATTATACGTACGTGCAACACATACACAGCAAAACATAATCATCATAATAGACAGAAGTGTTTTAAAATGTTATTTTGATTATAACAATTTTTAATTACAAACAAATTTATATTTCCTGACTTTGACATTTTTTTCTATTAAATAAGGGATATAGTACTAAAATAGATTGCTATCCTAGAAGGATACCGCCGATTTTCAGTGTCAATCTAACTAATTCCTAAATCAAAATCATAAAACTAAATTTAAATTAGCACTAAAATACCTGATTAAAAAAAAATTACTAATCGGGGATGCACAGGCTGAAACGTAAGTATATCAGAGAATTGCCATGAACGAATTACTTGACAGAAACCTCTGAATACAAACCCAGGCCATTATTCTCAGTCAGACAACTGGCAACAGGTTTTCTAACTCAGTTATCTCATTTAATTTTGAATAGTGCTTAATTAAAGGACGTTTCTCCACCTCTAGTACCAACAAGGCAGTGAAGGACTCAACTCTAAAGAAGTACCACAATATTTTTTTTCCTTTGTTCGCTCTATAATGAGTTTCCCAAAAGAATGGCTTTAAAAAATAATGATAATAGAGAACAATGAAGAGTAAGAAAAACGATTAAAATTAGAAGGACTAGTGATTTTTTTTTTTCAAATATTTGAATAGAAATCTCCCCGGACATGTCTCTCCCCTGTTAAGCACTCAGGTTGGAACTAGGGTTGGAACATCGAAAGTAAAATATCGATATTCGATATTTTGCGATATCGCAAAACCAAATATCGATATCCACCGATAATCGCTAGAAAAACATCGATATACCGAAAGAAAAATATGAAAAAGCAAAGAAAAGTGCATCAAATGAGTATAATGTTAAACTGTGAAGAAAGTTAAGAAATAACATTATTATTATTATTTATAAAACAATATTTGCCATGAATCATAATAAAAAAAGATAGAAAAGAATTATACTTTAAAAACAAAATGTTATAAAATATTTTTATTTTGAAGACAGTCCTATTTCATATATTATAGTCTTCTAGGTGTTTTTCAACAATAAAACCTTCAAACTTCTAAAAAATATATTTATCTTATAACGTTTCCGACTATATTGTGCATTCTGAAAATATTCATCTAAATGCATGTAATTTATTTGATATACATCACAGTACAATCATCAAGATCTACTAATTATTGATTGGTATAGATTACTAAATATTGTTTATTCTTATGTTTGCTGGTAAAATTACAGAATCGTGATCCCAACATGGCGGGCGTCTAAATTTTTAGGACCTGACTGATCTTAAAAATCTAGACTTTACTTGGAAGACGAAAATAAATACGAATTATCGAGGGGACTGGATTGCAGTGTTTTTATACGAAGTAAAGGGAGATTTTCAACAGACCAGAAAATCCATACGAATTATAGGAATATACGATCGGGATATGAATTATCGGCATTCTACTGTAATATGGTTTAACATGTCGGTGTCGTTGTATATCGTTGTAAAATATCGATATCATCGATATATCGGATGTTAAGATATCGATAGAAAATATCGGTTTTTCAATTCCGATATATCGATATATCGCGTTTCGATATTCCAAACCTAGTTGGAACTGAGCAAATACAAGGAATACTCAGAATAACTACTTAAAATTTTAAAAGTATAAAATATTTTATTTTAAAAACAATATACAGGGAAACAACCTAAAGGACAACCTTATGGGCGGGGCTTAGACCGGCAGGTTACGCTCAAGGAGGAAAAGCTTTCTCCATCGACATAATTTCCTAAATATACCATCTTGAATTTAATTTTTAGCATTTTAGAATCAACAGAACCAGCTAACATTTAAAATTCTGTGGTCGATAATAATAATTTATTTATTGACGGAGACAACGAAAAATTTCGTTGAACGGATTAGTTGTATCACAAAGTGAAGGAAAGCTATTTCCGTACCCAGGGCAACATTATTATACGACTTGAAAGGATCCTTGGTTAAATAAATCGAGCGTTAGTAACAAGTTTCAAAGATACAGAACGAATGGCCCAAAATTAAAACAAAGGAACAACGACATTTAAGGATAAGATATCAAAAGATATTTCGCATTAACGATTTAGTTAGTCTAAAATGTATACGAAATTTCAGATGATAAAACTATTCAAAAATCTAAGAATAGATATGGTAAGTTAACCTTTTTCGCAAATAGACAAGGGGACTGTTTGAATAATGTATTCCTTGAATAAATTACAGTAATATTTCAAAAATTAATTATTTCCAAATATCATTGGAATATATATATATATATTATTGGGATCATAAAAACCTGATACAACTCTTGTCGGTCAAAACTGTATTAAGCCGACTTGAAGTCAATAAATAAATGTTGCTTTGTGATTTGATATTCACGTGCCTTCTCAAGAATCATCCTAATAGAGAACATTTGGTTGGTGGTGGATCGCCCCTTCCTTAAGCCAGCTTTGTATTTCCCAAGAACTCTTTCTGCATGGGAGACAAGTCTGCAAGTCTGCCATTGAAATAAAGCAATATATACTTTATCTATATTCATAGATATTCATAGTAATACCTGAAAGAGTTATTTCTGGAATAAATATTTCCGAAATAACTCCAGCTATGAAATAACGTATAAAATATAGGTATATTGGAATGATATAATATTAATTAACCTCAAAGCAGGCATGAACGAAACTTTTTTATATTTTTATGTTCAGTACAATAGTATAATTAGCATCTACTTGTCTACTATTTTTCACCCACTAATGCTAAAAAGGATAATAAATAATGGAAAGGAAGGGAAAAAATTGGTAATTTCATTTGTAAAATAATTTTGACCTGGTTAATCGGCCAAGTTGGAAAAATATCGATATTAAAATCTAAGTATCGCAAACCGATATTTTTCCGAAAAATAAAAAATAAATAGATAAATTAACAATATTCGGCGGGTTCCACAAACAAAGTTGTAGTGTGGTGTGGCTGTGTTACTATCTATTGTGGCTGTGTTCAAGTTAGCCATCCTCTTGACGGTTTTGGTTAAGGATGTAAATATCAAACTAAAATATCGATATATATATATATATATATATATTATCGAGAGTTTTCAAATATCAAATCGAAATAGAGGTTTGATATATCAATGAAAAATATGGATCTTTCAGCCCTCGATGATTTTAATCTTTGAAAGCACAAGAGAGTTTTTGAATTAAAAGATTTTTGAAAGATAGGGTAATATAAATTAACAACTCTTAGATTTGTAATAGTTTTAATAGCAACAATTAAATATTCGCAAATAGCTTAGCACAAAAAAATGTATTAATTTATTAAAAACTGTCAACAAAATAAATAAACAAAATAATAAAGAGGACGAAAGAAAATAAATATTGAACGAATTATTAAAAACCTATCAAAGTGCATATTAACATTTATTATTAAAAAGACTAATTACTAAGAGCTAGATAAAAATGAATTCTTTACATAAATCAGCTTAAAAAAAAAGGAGAAAACCACAAGTGATTTATTGGCTGAAACCAATCAAACGTTTAGACCTTGTAGACATTTTTTTATTTCGTTTATTCAATTCTTTTTTGGAAAAAATATAGGTTTCCAATATTCAAATTTTAATATGGATATTAAAATATATCGAGTTTAAACTATCGAACAATAATAGCGATATAATGTTTATAAAATATCGATATTTAGATATTTTTCCAACATTCCTAAACCCCCCTCCTTAAAAAATTAAAAATATCGAGGGCAGATATATCGAAGTATCGATATTTTTTTCGATATATCCAACTGATATTTCGGTATATTCCAAAGCTATCGATACGGTATATATATATATATATATATATATATATATATATATATATCGATATTTCTTTTGATATTCATATCCCAAATCGGTCATCGGATAACGTTTGCCAAATGAGATTTCTTGGCAGGCTAAAACGTATCTAGATGAACTTTTTGTCAAAATTATAAATTCGCAAAAAAATTATTTGATGAAATAATCATTCATCATTCATCAAGTAAAATTATTTAAAAATTTTTTTTTTTTTTTTAGGTCATTCGATGATTCATTTCCCAAATGTTATTTCAAATAAATTTTACCCAGGTCTAGTCGCAAAGTAATATAAATACAAAGTAATAGCATCCGGTTCGATTAGTGAAAAATAAATAGTTATAAACTCCAATTTTTATTGTTTATAATTTTATATATATATATATATATATATATATATATATATATATATATATATATTTTTTTTTTTTTTATTAATGATATCCTATTACCTAACCTTGAAAGTTATCGTAATTCCCGCTCGATAAGAAAGTGTCAATGTGGGCGAATACTAATATAAATAATCTTAGAACCCATCCCCACCATAACGGATGAAACTTATTACAAAAAGTTTTAATTGCTAGAAAAGTTTTACTCTCTTGTAGAAGGTTAAATATTATTGCGTTTCTTTAGAGGAGGGAGCTGAATAGCTTGGCTGTCTTCTTGTATTGCCGCTACTAGTTAACGTTTGTAATTGCATTTCGCTGTCGTATGTGTTATAGGGGAAATTTTTTTATTTTCTTCAGACCACTACGTCGGTTGTATAATTTCAGTGGAAAAATAGACAAATAGGCGAAACGTTTTCTTGCAAGGATACACACGAAAATAGTTTATAAATGAAAAAACAACAAATCGTAAAAAATCATTTAAAATTTATATAAAAATGTTTAAAAAAATAATTTTGTGTAAATTATGTATATATTTATGTGAAAATATTAAATAAATTTTAACAAATAAATGAACAAATAAAATAAAATAGAATAGAATAAAATGTAATAAATAAATTATGCATGTATTTACATAAAAATGTTAATTTTTTTTTTTTGTGTGTTAGTAAGATAATTTTCTTTATAATTATTTTCTGTGAAATCAGCCATAGATGAATTATAGGATCAAGAGGCCCTTCAGGGCAAAACTAGCTTCTGTAAAGTGGGTACCGGGCCCTTCATTGGGTTGGTGAAGTAAACCTGGCAGTAACCTTGTATAACTGCCGGTCACGAAGCAGTATGTCCTTTTAATTTACAGTTATCTTATTATTTTAGGTAATATGTTTGCTTCTAATATTAACTTTTTTTGCACTATCCAACATGCATTTCAGGATTGTTAAAGTTTAAATTATTTTGCATTTTGATATTCTTTAATAAAAGTGATATCTTATTAATATTTTTATACAAAATACATACGTACATGTTGTGCAATACTTTTAATTTCTTAGACGTTTCGCATATATATATTTTTTGTAAATCTATTTTGTATATAATGTTTTCTGTCTTTAATGTTACTCATATATTCCCTAACTAATTATTATTATTATTATACAGTTCCAATACTATTTCTGCATGATCGAAAATAATTTTTTTTAAAAATTCTAATCTCATTAAGGAGCTTCAAGGATATTACATAGAGTTTTAGCTCAGAACTAATTTTTTTTTTTCTTGACTATCATATTTATTAATATAAAAATTTAACACCAGTAAATTGAACGGAAATAAATACACATATGTTGTTTAGCGTATATCTGCAGTCAGGGGTTCAAGAAATTAACAAGAAATAATTTTAAAATAAACACGATTTGAAAAATATTAAAATCAGTCGCCTATTATTATTCTAAGAAGGTAAAGCTCTTCTGCCTGGCAAAATATTCTCGAGAAAGGAAGGAGATATTATTCTCGCATTATTATAGATGGAATTATTATCTTTTTTTCCGACTGCTTTATATATAAGTAAATTTACATAACTTGAACTTTAAGAGAAGCGGCATTATAAGCGCCGACTTGACAACTTTGGCATCACGTTATATGTACCTAAGCAAATCTGCCTAAGTACCATAAGTCCGTTCAACTGTACCCTGTTAGATTAAAAATAATCTACTAAGTTATGGTCATTAATTACAAAATCTATATTTATATTACATACCTCCCACAGTAACGCCACGTAATTAAAAACTTGGGATTTTATAAAAAAAAAAAAATGTATGATTTTTGTAGAATGTTTACATACAATCAATGATTAGTTTTTTAAAGTTAAGCGTATGTAAATTTATGTGTATTTTGAAATTTAACTCCTTTCAAATCAAAATTTCAATAACTAATCATTTATTGAATATAAACATTTCAAAAAAATCTATCCTAAGTTCCTAATTTTATGATCGCTACTATAGTAATGAAACAATCGCTACTATAGTAATGAAACAATGTATGAAAAAAAAATTAAATTTATAATATGCAAAATATAAATATATCCAATGTTTTAAAAATAATATATATATATATATATATATATATATATATATATATATATATATATGTGTGTTTGTTGATACACTCTAATATATAAAAATAAAGGCAGGCTGCTTTTATTTCACCACTTTATTTATTATGATGCAAATTTTCGGCCTACAAGCCATCCATCCTCAGGCATCTGTGTAAAAAACCCATAGTTCAATTTTTAACATATCACAGAATTAATTATACTTAAATATTCTAATAAATACAATATACATACTAAAATTATTTAAAATGAATATACTGTCATATTTAAGACCAAACCGGACCAAGGCGAAATATACAGCGTCACTAAAAAAATTGAATAAATAAATAATTACAATAAAAACACAATAACAAAATTGAGGTTGGATCAAATTTCATTACAGTTTGAAATGCAAAATTCCTATTAAGTTGATATCAATAAAACACTTACAACTTCAAAAATAAAATAGCAATACGGAAGCCATCTTTGTCATCACAGCCGGTGAAACTCCAAAGAAGAAGACAATGCAATGTTTCAGCCAATAATGACAACTGAATAATTTACTTAGCTATCATTAATAATTATGCAACAATTAATCTACATACATTGAAACCTTCCAAAATAAAATCTATTAATTAATAAATCTAATATCATATTAATTTAAATAAATCAAAACTTCAATTTATAAATTATATTAGCATATGTGCTATTCAAACCATTAGTATCAGATTTAAAATTGCACACTCTATTCAAAATTTTTTTGTTATGGTAATGGACTCAAGTATTTTTCTTTTATGATTATTATTTTCTGTTGCAATAATCTTCGTATTCGTAAAATCAAAATTATGCTTGTTTTCACGGCTATGCGTGGAAAGACCTGTAGCTTTATTATATTTTTTAATTTTGGAATTACAATTACTTCTATGTTGGCCAATTCTGTTTTTCAAATTTTGTTTAGTTTAAAAATTGAACTAAATAGGGGTTTTTTACAGAGATGCCTCAGGATGGCTTGTAGGCCAAAAATTTGCATCATAATAAATAAATTGGTGAAATAAAAGCAGCCTGCCTTTATTATATATATATATATATATATATATATATATATATATATATATATATATATATATATATATATATATATATATATATATTAGGGCCGGGGTGGCCGAGTGGGTTAAAGCACCAGCAAAAATGCAAAAATGCATCAGCCTACAAACCCAAAGGTTGTGGGTTCGAATCCCGGTCCCGGGATTCCACAGGCAATAATAAAATAATTTAAAAAAAATACATTAATTAATTAATTAATTAGTTATGGAGGAAAATAAGGCTACCCGATTACTCTGGTCAATACGGCGCGGGTTCGATTCCCGCATAGGGACAGTAATATCCTTACCCTGAGAGTCACAGGGAGGTGAGCGACCCCTGTGTCTGTAATAGCTCCTGGCCCTCCAGGTTGGGGATTGGGCATAGGGCTAATATCCCTATCCCGTCAAAAAACAAATATTACGAAACCTAAAACTAGCCTCGGAAAATCTGACTGTCTTAACATGGTAACGACCCCGGCTTTGTATAACGGACTCCATGGAATGTTCGGAGCTTATACAGACCAGGGGCCGCCCAAACGGTAGTGAATGAAGTAAAAAGGTACAACATACCGTTAACAGCCATACAAGAGGTGAGATGGCCAGAAGGTGGTGAAACCACTATTGATGGCCACACACTGTTCTACACCGGGAGAAATGCCAAAAACGGAACAGCTGGCACTGGATTTATAGTTAGTCCAGCTGTAAGGAAATCAGTTATAAACTTCACCCCGATTAACGAGAGGATGAGTGTATTACGAATTAGAGGTCGCTGGTTTAATACCACGATTATTAACGTATATGCACCAACTGAAGATAAAGATGATGAGGTGAAGGATGATTTCTACGATCAGCTAGAAAATGTAGTGGACCAGGCTCAAAAATATGACATCAAATTAGTCATAGTTGACTTCAATGCCAAAATAGGCAGAGAACCCCAATTCAGGCCCATTATCGTAGACCAAAGCCTTCACGAAACGAGCAATGACAATGGAGTGAGATGTATTAGTCTGGCAGCAGCTAAGGGTCTAGTGGTCAGTAGCACGATGTTCCCGCACAGAGACATCCACAAGTACACCTGGGTAAGCCCTAGAGGTGCTAAAAACCAAATTGACCACGTGCTGATAGATAAGAGACATCAGAGCTCCATCCAAGACATAAGAAGCTACCGTGGAGCAGACTGTGATTCGGACCACACTCTGATTAGGATCAAATTCTGTCAGAGGCTGAAGCGAATCAACAAAGTAGGGGACCATGTGGAAAGAAACAGGTACGTCCATAATCTGAAAAATCCTGAATTAAAAGCTAAATTCCAAATTGAGCTGAAGAATAAATTCGAACCTTTGGACTCAGAGGGCCTCACGGTTGATCAACACTGGTAGGCATTAGAGACCGGGTTAAAAGAAACTAAGGAAGTAATAGGTATTCAGGAAAACGAAAAGCCAAGAAGTGGTTCACAGAAGCATGTGGAGGAAAGAAGAAAAATTAAAGTTCTCTCCATAGCCAAAGCTGATCATGACACGTTGGAAAAATACGCCGCCGCCAGGACAAAGACAAAAAGAATAATAAGAAAAGCAAAAAGAGAATTCCTCAAAGAAAGACTGCAAACTATTGAGGACAACTGGCAGGCCGGAAATATATGCGAATTCTACGCAGACATCAGGAAAGAAAGGGTAGGATATAAAGCGAGAAACACGCAAATGCGAGGAAAAGATGGCAAACTGACGGCATCAAAAGAAAAGGTATTAAGCATTTGGAAAGAACATTTCCAGCAGCTTCTCAACCAAGGGAACCCCACAAACGAAGAATACATGGACCACGCGGAAGACCTCGACTCGCAAGAGGTTGAAAAACCATACATTCTGGATGTGGAAATAGCTATCGACAGGCTTAAAAGAAGAAAGGCCCCAGGACTGGACAGCATACCATCAGAGCTGTTTAAAGATGGAGGCGAAACTCTAAGAACCAAGCTATTAGAACTAATCCAGAAAATATGGGAGGAGGAAAGGATACCGGAGGCTTGGAACACAGGTCTAATATGCCCTATCCTAAAGAAGGGGTCCATGAATGAATGTGGTAACTTCAGAGGCATAGCACTCCTTCCAGTTGCCTATAAGATAATGACTAATATCCTGCTAAACCGGATATATCCCCACTATGAAAATATAATAGGCGACCATCAAACAGGATTTAGAAGAGGAAGGAGCACGCTAGACCAGATCTTTATCCTAAAACAGGTACTCGAAAAACGTTGGGAAGTAGAGCAGGATGTGCAGACCTTATTTGTCGATTTCAAAGCAGCCTATGATTCCGTGGACAGAAACTGCCTATGGAAAATCATGACTGAGCTGGGTATTCCCGGGAAATTGGTGAGATTGACGAAGGCGTGTACAAACGACCCCAAATGCAGAGTCCTAATACAAGGAGATGTGTCTAAAGCCTTTGAAGTTAGAACAGGTCTGAGGCAGGGGGATGGACTCTCGCCGATGCTGTTTAACTTAGCCATTGAGAAGGTGATTAGAACAACTTCAACTTCATTCGAAAATGGAGGGGTGCACGTCGGAATGAAACACAAAATCCTAGCGTATGCAGACGACATAGCTGTCCTTGGAATCAATGAAGAGGACATTGCGAGACTTGCTAAGACTCTGTTACGAGAAGCAGAGCAAATCGGCTTGCAAATAAATGAAGACAAAACAAAATACATGATAGTTAGCCGAAAAATCCAGTCCAACAATAAATAGTATCTGCGTGGATGGCAGAACATTTCCGAAGGTAGACAGCTTTAAATACCTCGGCTCCACAATAACCTCAGTCAATGACCAGCATACAGAGATAGACCAGCGTATAACAAGCGCAAATAGAGCTTTCTTCTCTCTGTCAAGAGTACTGAAATCCCGAAAAATCTCCAGAAATCTCAAATTAAGGGTGTACAATGCTGTGATAAAACCAGTTCTGATGTACGGCTGCGAGACCTGGGCTCTAACCGGCACCCAAGAAAGCAGAATCGAGAGATTTGAAAGGAAAGTCCTCCGCACGATAACCGGAGCGATATGGGATCAGAATCTAAAATCCTGGAGAAGAAAGACCAATAAAGAACTACTTCCAGAAACTGGTCAGTCAATATCTCATGATTTGAAGGCAAGGAGGTTAAGATGGGCGGGGCATGTAGCTCGAAGCAATCCATCAGGACGCCTTTTCACAACGATGAATGCCACAATAGTTGGCAAGAGACCACGTGGAAGGCCAAAAACCAGATGGATAGATAGGATCAACAAAGATGCGAAAGAGCTGTTGCAGCAAACTGGAAAGCAGTGGTCCAAGATAGGCAGAGGTGGAGAAGGCTGGTTCAGGCGGCCAAAGATCTACAAGGTCTGTAGAGGCAACCGAAAAAAAAAAAAAATATATATATATATATATATATATATATATATATATATATATATATATATATATATATATAGCTTTCGACAGATCTTTTCTTGTCCGATCCTCATCCTTATTCCATTCCATTCCTCCTTCCATTCGTCGCTCCAATACTCTTATCACCTTCAAATCCCGCTTGTTCAATCACTTATTTTCTATCCAGTTCCAAAAAACATTGTAAATAGATTTTCTCTTATGTCAATCAACATTTGTGAATATGTTCCTTCATTTATAATTTTGTCATATCTTATTAACATATGAATTTCGTGTGGTTTTTGTTTTAAGACGTAATCAATTAGAGTATTAATACCTATTTCATATGCTAGAAGTTATTGCATTATGACTTGTTATAATTTTCATTTGTATTTATTTATTGACTTTTCTTTATTTTTATTTTTAATTATCTGTTAACGCATATGTTCCTATATCAAATATTCTAAGGCTCTGAAGCCCACCTATCATTGCCTGTAATTGTTATTCTAAAGGGACTTGTCCCAGAATAAATAAAGAGTTTATTATTATTATTATTATTATTATATATATATATATATATATATATATATATATATATATATATATATATATATATATATATATATTTAAATAAAGAACGATTTAAAATGCGATTTAAAGAAATTATAGAAATTTATAAATTATATTCATTAACAATTTAACTTTAATTTGCAATATACACCAGATTATTTTTTTGTAAAATGTTCGTACAGAGAGTAAATAATAGAGCGTAAGAAGACGTGACCCTACTGAGTACCACTTGCACGTAAAACTTGGAAATTCGAATTTACAACACTCATTTGTCATTTTATACTATTTTGAGACGTAACCTTATTCTATCTAATATAAGAAGGATCAAGAGGTTTTGTTTCAACATTGAATAATCATTTATTCGGTACTCAATCCCTCGTTATTAATTTAAGCGAAATATGATGAACCAGGCGTGGGAGATGGGGGGAGATGGGTTTATCTTGCATAACCGGATCGTGAGAATTATGTAACAACCAGATTCAAATCAAAGCTACGTAATACTGTTATAAGACACAATAATAATTTTAAAAAAATAGTAAATAATGTTTTTCTTAAATTAAAAGTCCATTAAAGAAAAACGTTCGGTAAAAAATAACGAAAGGGAAAAATATGCACTATACGGTTTTAAGAATTTCAAGTTCAATTATGAATAAACAAATAATTAATATTACTAGCTAGGATTTTTGCCTTGTTAATCTTTAAAGATGAAACTAAAACATTTTGGATAAATGAGTAAACTGCTGAACTATTTACGCAAAATCGATAATTTTAAACTATATAAGATAGTGTTGGATTATAATACCATATGGTAATGTTTCATTATGCAAGGTTACACATCGTATTGTGATTCATAAACTGCATAAATAGACTGTGAAACAATTTCTAATTATTTTTGGGTGAAATCAATTAGACGTTAAACGATGCTAAATTTAAGACTTATAAATTATCAATAGTTGAACATAACCAAATATAACAACATAAAAAAAAATCAAACAAAAAGCCTTACCTAAAATCAAGAATTGTTTAACATTGATTCATAAACCATAAATAGACAGTTAAACAATTCTTGATTTTAGGAAATGTTTATTATGTTTGTTTGATGTATTGTTATGTTGAACCTAGTTAAACCTAGCTCAGGAAATGGTTTATGTTTGTTAGTGAGGAAACCCAATACCAATAACACAGCAAATTGAATCCAACTATTAAGGACGGAGAGGCCTTTGGTTTCTTGCCTAGGAAACTTTAATGCACGCTAACCATTACTTTGTTTTCAAGTATTGCTACCATGCTCCGTCCTCCGACGGGAGTGGGCAATATTGTGCCGTAAACCCAGTCGCGACACCAAGGTTCTACAAAAAAAAAAAAAAAAAAAAAAAAAAAAAAAAAAAAAAAAAAAAAAACCAACAACCTTGCTACTCATCAAAACCATTAAAAATAAAATAGAATTATAACCTATAATTCCTATCAATAATTAAAAATAAAATAAAATAGAAGTTCGGACGTGACACTATTTTAAGGAAAATAGTGAAACCCTAAAAGAAAAGTTCTTAACAAAAAACATGAAACGTATACCAATAAATAATAATTTAAAACAATTATAAAAAAGTCTAATGAAAAAAAGACATAATTATTAAATCGACTGGCACAAAGAAACAATAATTTAATTAAAAATTCTAACTAAGACGTTTATGTCACTTAATTAAATAAAAATTCTTACTTATGAGTATCTAGGTACTTCATTAAAAAAATAATAATGATAATTAAAAAAATCAATTTAATTATTAACAAAAAAAAAGTATCTACCGGAAGTAGATTCGAATTCAGGGTCTCAGCGTGACTTTCAATATCCGCTCTAATCGCTATATCCACTAAACCCTTTGAGAGACATAGTTCACATAGACGGGAACTTCTACATTTTTCATGATAAAATATGATAATACAGGACTACTATGGTAAAATAAATAAAATACCTTGTTAAAAAAAAACATAAATCTTCTCTTTATTAACCATAAAAAAACATAAATATTAAAAACAAACAAAAGAAACAATTCCGGCTGAAATCTTTAAAAAACAAAATTATCATCCTTACTTTAATATTTAGAAATGAAATAAAATAAAAATCTGACGAATTAGGTGTGGCAACCTGTTCTGTTTTCGTTGATTATTCCTGTTGTCCGGTGACGTCCTTTTCTTTTCGGAAAATTCGCTGTAACCACTCGTATAATGGCGAATATCTAAGGTTTTGGACGCACTTTAAAAAAAAATCCGGTGAAACGGTAGAGAACATAACAAATTTCCGCACCTCGTGCGGACAGCAGTTTGGGATTGTAATTAAATCTATAAAGTAACTTAAAATTATTTACATCGTTATATCTTGGCCTATCTACATTAATTATAACATTATTTCCTTTCTAAGTCAATTAACCGTTATTAATAATTAAAATTAAAAATTTTTTTTTTTAAATTGCTTCCTATCTATTTAAAAAAAAAAAAAAGAAATTTCAACGTATCAGTATAAATAACACAAATGAGCAAAAACATAACCTAATGCCAACTGATATCCAAAACAATTGATCTAGAATCCGATCAAGTGAGAAAGAAGTATTTTCCTAGGGCCCATACAAAGAGACAATCTAGTAACGATGAGCTAGACAGCCGCAAAAGCTATCAACCACTGGCTGAGGACTGGGAAGCCGAGAGACATCTTCGATTACCTGACAACTCTATATATGGGTTTATCGTCCGCTCTATGCTCTCCGCTTCACCAATTCGCTAAACATAAAACAGTTCTAAAAAAATATGTAAACTAAATTTTAAATAGCATATGTTAAATATGTAAACTTTAAATATTAAATATATAAATATTTACATGTATTAAATATATAAAGTTTAAACATGAGAACGAGATTTTAAATAACGTATTTTTTAAAAATTTAACGTATTACCATAAAGAATTAGTGGACGTAAATTAGCATTAATAAAGTATTAAAAAAAAAATACTCGCGAACGATAACACAGGCCAACAAAAACATTTTTTTTTAAACTTTTTTAACTTTAATAGTTGAACTTTATAGATTTTTATGTGCTGAATCTGAATCTGGCCTTAGTTTTTTTGTATCACCCATAGTTTTCCGTAGGTTTCAGGCTCATCAAACATCCTAACTTTTTAAACTTCTGTAACATGTTAGCTACAATAGAGACATAGTCTGGGCCTTTTTCATTTCCCAAGAACTTTGTAACGACTTGCTTGAATGATACCCATGCTTCTTTCTCATTTAAGGTCATTGTGGATTCAAAGTTAACATCAAACGTCATTTTTCTAATGTCCGACAAAGACGCCTTCTTTTAGTTTAGCTTCTGAAAGGCGTGGAAACTTTTGGCAGAGATACTTGAAACATGGTCCATCTTTAGGCAAAGCCTTTACAAATTGTTTCATGAGGCCTAACTTAAGGCCTAATTGTTTCATGCGGCCTAAGCCTGAAAGCTGTTCAATTCTTTAAAAATCGCTTAATATCATATTTGGATATCATATATTTAATATCATATTTTGATTCAGCACCCTAAAAACTATAGGAATAAGGTATTTTCAGTACAAATGTTTTTTCATCGTTGGCCTGTGAAGCTGTTCAATTCTTTAAAAATCGCTTAATTTAATAAATTTAACTATAAAATGTGAAGAAATTGTGGGTGATACAGCTTTTTTAATATCATATCTGGATTCAGTACCCTAAAAACTATAGGAATAAGGTATTTTCAGTAAAAAAGTTTTTTCATCGTTGGCCTGTGTAATCAATCATTCATTAGAAGACATTATTGAAGCAATAGGATCCGTATAGTCCATCCGGACATTTTCTAAGTCAATACTCCTTACCTTTTTGTTTAAAAAAAAAAAAGAAAAAGTTAATTGTCATTTTTTGATCTATTAATCATGAATCATGAGTCGAATTGTGGAAGATTTTCATAAAAAAAAAACAGTGCAATCTCCTTTAGATAAATTGAAACATAAATTGAATTAAAAAAACAAAAAAACTGAAAATAGTTTAAGTCAAAAGGCGAGTCTGTTGATTGACCATCACTTTCTTTGTTATTATATGTTTAATTGTTACTTTTCTTTTGAAAGATCATTGATTCCACCCATTTTTTTGCTTTGGGCGGGGATATCATCCTGATCGAATTTCAGCTGGTTATTATTTACTTGTTTATACTTTATTTACCTCTTGAATTTTTTATTTATAATTTTATAAGCTATTTTATTGGTATTAGCAGGTTATGGTTTATGATTCGTGGAGTTGTAGAATTTATTTGTTTTCTATAGCCCATCATGGTTATATTTACAGTGGGTTATCTTTTTTCTATTTTAATTCATTTAGTAATAGTATTCGTAAATATATTTTAATCGTTAATTTTATTGATTTGTTAGCGTTGAACTTTAATAATTTATTAAAATGTGTAAAGGGCCTGAAATTATATATACCCCTCGATTATAAAAGTTCTAAAACCAGATATAAATCATTTGAAACCTATAAATTCCGTAAAATCATTATAAGAAACACTAAAAATGCAATCATAAATTGTTAATACATATATAATATATTAAATAACAATATAAGGTTGGAATGATTGGATTGTGGATTGGATAATGATTGGATTTCGATATCAAAGATCAACCATATTCGGGGCATACCCGGCATTCCATTTACAGACCGTGCAAAGAACACGAGCCGGATTGTCAAGAGTAGCTCAGCGGAACTTTAACCGTTTATTGAATGTTGTGAAGTAGAAAATAATATTTTTCTATTATTCACACAGAAGCAAAATGTTGATACTTTTTGGTCAACTAATCAGCATAGGAGTATTATTATTAAAATATTAAAAATAATTTATTATTATAATTATCAGGAGTATTTTCATAAAATTATTCTCTAATTGTAGTTTGAAGGAAGGCATTATCATAAACTAGTAAAACATAGGGCAGCTTAGTAATGGCCGAACTATCGATTTCTTTTTATTGTGGTAAATATTGAAGCTAAAAATCTGACATTTGTTCTTAAAGAAATATACGCCAGTGGAAGCTTTCCGAGCAAAAACAAGAATTATCGTATAGTGGCACTTTTTTTCCAAGTGAACGGTATATTTACATAAAAGAGTAAACGAACATAAAACTGCATGAAACCATCAGTAACCCGGGTTGAACATAAAGTTGTATCCACGCTGTTTGACTTTGGATTCGACATCGCATGCCTCACGTTCCCTTCCCCGATTGTCATGTCGAATCGAAAGTTGAACAGGGTGAACACATTTTAACCCTCTACAGGTCTGACAGACGCCAAACCGCTTTAAATTTTCTAATAATATTGCGCAGTATACAATGGAGAGCTACTGTCCTAGGCCCCTTTCCTCCCAAACTTTGCCTACACGATCATAACAATTTCGTCAAGGTCGGTCTATTATGAAAGGTCATTTAGAGCCATTTGTCATAAACAAATAATTTGGAGCCACTTTGACAATAGTAACCATTTTTTGTATAAAATTTATTTCTCAACTTTTTAAGCAGAAACCTTTCATAATTGTGGTCATGTTTATTGGTTTCATTAGATTAAAAGCAATTTTTCAGCGTTATAGAATGAATAAAAGCTAAAACTATTCAATGATTTTATAATTTATATGCATTTTTTTCTTTGCCAATCCTTTGCAATTTTTCGAATAACATGAACTCAGATTTTATTATCATTTTTATTGATATTAATTTAAATTTGAAGTGGCTTGTAAGTATACTTCATTATGAGCCATTTCCATATAATGAAAAGTTTATAAATTGTAATTTGACTGCAGACTATTCCCGAAGTTTTTATTTCTTCGTTTACATTTTCACACTTGTATCCCTGATTTTCAATTTATATTGTTATACTCTTTTGGAAATTTGGGAATCAATATTATTTTATTTGATCTAGAACTCAAAAATATTTTCCTTCTATACATTTTCTTGAATTTGATAGTGTCAGAAAAAATTTCATTCTTCCATTAAATTCGATAGGCACTTATAAAATTTTGTTTTCTACTTAACCATAAGAATCTTCCTCAGAATCTGAAACTTAAAGTATGCCATGGAATAGTTTCCGTAAACAAAATTTATAGTTGGAAAATAAAAATGCAACTTGTAATTTATTGAACTTATTGGTTGTTTGATTGAGTGCTTTCTTACTAGATGTTATTTATATTTGCTTTTAATTTAATAGCCTACAGAGTTAAATTCAAATAATAAACCTAATCAATACTGTGATTGTCATACCAACATTGAGCATTAATTTTATGAAATCATTGTTCAATAAAGCTAATGCTGGCTAAATTTTTTTTTGAAACTGTTTATCGTCCCTTATCTTGGATATTATATTTAAAGTAAATTAAACTAATGTAATATGCTATGAAGCTACGTAATATATTCATAAAAACCATGTTATTCTCTATTATCAGCGTGTCAGATATGATGTTAGGATAGTGGGTGGAACCTCTGCAGGGTTAAGAACTACTAGAATCCGACAGCGCTACCTACTAACTGTACGACAATTAAATTATGCTTCAATTAGTCCGAAATATTTAATAAAATGCGAAATACATTTAAGTTAGTAATAAAAAAAGTCATGTCGAAAATTACTAGAATTTTAAATCAATTTCTCATCCGTTCCCACACACCAAGATAAATGATTTTACTCCTTCAAAGACATTTCTTCTAAAACATGAAGATCCGTTTATTAGTTGAATATTCAATCAATTCTGATGAGCTAACTCAAATCAGGTGAGGAAATGAGTTCTGGGAGAGGGGGGGGAGTAAGGAAGGCGCAACCCTCCCTCCCAAAAAAGTCGGTCGCCAAATAAATAAAAAAACTCAATATATTATTTGATATATATCTTCTGTTTAAGAATTCCGCCAGTTTCTTATTTCCAACATAACTTATTCCCAGCCCTCGAAATTCTACTAAATTATACCAGAGTACCTGATGGAATGAGACCATCATTATAGTCATAAATTAACCTAAATCTGAGAATTTTTCAAATGTTTATTAAATTGTTGATTGATGGGCCCAATTTTACTTTCCCGACAGTATCAAAGGGGTTGAATTCTTCCTTCTTCGTCAAATTATGAACAATATGATACTTCAAGTTTCCTTAAGAATTACTATCATAAATAAAACCAAAAATAATGTTATCCATCCAGCCTATCAAAAACATATACCACCTATGTTATAGTGATTTTTTTTTCTTTAACAATCCGAATTTGTAGCTAGTTAAAATTTAATTATTATATATAAGCCATGCTGTAAACCATTCATTTCCATTCAATAATAGACAGTTTTATACTAAATCATTAGCCCTGGAACAGGCGCGTGGATTACGTATGTCCCCCACAAAATAAAAATCATTTTTCACTCCTAATTTCAAAAAAAACATTTGTTCTTCAATCATAAAACATTAAATAGAAAGTGAATGAAACTATTAAAGTTTATTAAAAATGTTTTTATTAATTAAAAAATTACATTAAGGCAGTTGATAATTGATATTCGGCTTATCTTTTAATTCCTTTTCTCCTTCAATCTCTTTCAGCCATTCTAGACAAACATTGGCATAAGTACAGCATCTAATATTAGTGTTAGGCATTAATAAAAAACAAATAACGAAATAAATGAGACTAATTATTAGATTCAATTTTATAAAGAATATTTTTTTAAAAGGTGTGAAAAATCGTTGAAGACGGCTGGGGAAAATTGTACCCCACCCGCCAACTCTAGGTTTATAAAGCAAATGTAGATAATAAAATAAAAATGAGAGCCGAATTGATATATTTATCATTAAATAAATAATAATCCTTGAGTCCAAAATTAATCATTTTGAATTTTCGGGGATGGTGATGTTAAAAATATTTCAATTGTTATCCTGACAAAAAAAATGTATATGTGTATATATATATATATATATATATATATATATATATATATATATATATATATATATATATATATATACATATATATATATATATATATATATATATATATATATATATATATATATATATATATATATATATTACTCATATTTTTCTAATCGATAAAAAAACACAAAAAAAAAACATGAGATGTTACAGAAACCTAATACGGCTTGACAAACCATATATATATATATATATATATATATATATATATATATATATATATATATATATATATATATATATATATATATATTTCGCCAACTAACTTAGTTATTGAATTGTTCTAATTTCTATGATGTATTAAAGAGGTGTCTCCCTTAGTCAAGGACTGAACAACCCTTCTCCACCCCCCTCCCCACAAACATCATTACTGCTCTTTAATGTGATTTCCTTCTTAATGCATATTATTTATGAATGTATTAAATGATTTTATAATACAATGCGCCACTTAAATAATTTTAGCTTTGATACATACGTTATTTATTATCTTCTTCAAACAACCGTCCGGACGGTTGTTTGGGGGACGCGTCCCTCTCCGTACAGCCCAAAATTGCCCCCTCAAAAAATTTTAACGATGTACTTTGCGTCGTAACCCCCAGTGGGCACCCCTGGTTGTATTGATACATTATTAAGAATATGGAAGAATATTTATTTTGTAATAAATTAATTACTTGTATTGTTTTATCGTTTAAGTGTCATATAAAATTATAATTATAAATATTGACATTGGTTTCTTTATTCATTATTTTTTTTTAGTTGTTTACCAAAATTTTTTGATTAATTTTATGGGTACATATAACAATAAATATTATGGGCAATAAATATTAGTGCTCTGTAATTAAGTTACTGAAAGTTATCCAAAATATTAATTCAATATTCCCGTCATTGGTTAGGAAGTTTGATACATTTACTATTTTGGTGTTTAATCGTCTTTAAAAAAAGAAAATTCCGTACATGCTTATATAATTGTGCTCTAATAATGGGTAGTAATAGAAAAATTATAAAATATATATAATAAAAAGGTAGCGTAGATAGGTAGGCTTATCCTTGTTGTCAAGACAACTTCATACCCGTGGAATCAAGTTCACAACACACATTTATTTGGATTAATGCTTATTGATTCTTGCTACATATTTCTCATTTTAGAGGATTGGAGGAAAACATAAAAGAAAACTCAACTAACTTAACTTATTTTATTACCTATAATAATTACTTAATTTATTAGATTAATTTGTATTATAAGGGTTTAATAATCTTAAAAACGTCTGGCTTAATGCAGAAGAAGGGGTAATAGCACTTACTCCAGCTATCTGTGCAGTACTCTATTCACATGAGCAGGTACTCCAGTTAATAATTATAGGAGCACTTATTCCAGTCACCTGAGCAGGTACTTTAGACAATAATTGCATTTTTATTCTCATCAGAGAGCATTCGCTCATGGCAATAGAACTTGCTCATCACTTGGAGAGCATACGCTCCGGAGCATGTACTCCAACTTTATTCACTTCACTAATTGTTTTCTGCAATCTGTTTCCCATGTTTTTACTGAAATGAAGTGGAGTAAATATTATAATAAAGTTATTCGCTATTTGTATTATAACTGACGCCGATGAATTAGGCTAAATTCAAACGATTTGGAATCTCAAAAACGAAGGACTCCAATATATAGAAATGTAGAAATCTTTGAAGACTAGAGCCATGTTCACAAGAGGTTATAACCTCTTATGAGTATATCGTTTAAATATGTATATTACACGCTATAATCCTTAAAAATCTGGTGCGGTACGCTCACCACACAGCGTTCTCTTACCAATCTGTATTAATAAACAGTTTTTTTTTAAATAGTTAATAATCATTAGTTTCTTAAAATAGTTTTAGCATGCAGCTGCACTTCTCGTCTACTCACAAAAGAACAATAAAATAATTTTTTAAAACATTTGCAGTACGACAAAAACTATATATGCTTTCACTATACACACACACACACGTGTATATATATATACATATATGGTTTGTCAAGCCGTATTAGGTTTATGTAACATCTCAGGCATAAGCCTACCTTATATACGTAATTTCAGTTTCGTATTCTTTATGTTTGAGCTATACTTACCACAGGCAATACACCAGTTTGCGAGACATAGTTATTTTGATTCAGGTGTTCTAAAAACGATTATTTTCGTTGAAAACTCGGATTCGAAATTTTCCACGATCGCAATACTTTCTCCTAATACATATTTCATACATTGGTAAGTGAAAGTAAAAAAACTACATGGACAATGCATCGCAGTGGGCACTGTATTACCAGGTTACACCAGGGATTCGGATATAAACTAGGGCTAGATCTGGTAGATAATTCATTGGGTTCCTACCTCCAAATGATTCATACTTTTCCGCCCTCGTTATTTCGAGGGTACATGTAAAACGCGGGTTGTTTCCTTCCCCTCCCCTCTCCCCAAGCCGCGTTATAGCATGAGTACAAATATTTTTTTTAAATAATAACCTATAAATATAATTGTAATATACTTCTTTTAAAATACCTTAATGTAAATAATAATTCTCTCTTTAACAAAATATCATTCAAAAGAAATTTAAAAAAAATCTAGAATGATACACAGCATTATCATGCATAATTAATAACTAATACGGAGAGTATAATAATCATAACAATAATAGTGTGGTATAATAATCGCGTATCTTGTAATTAAAACCACCTGACATCATTAAAGACCTTGTATTTTTATCTAACTTTAAGAGTGTCTTTTAATTCCAAATTATTGTAATAAGGGACTTAATTAAATTGAAAATTAGAAGGTTTTATGAAGGAAGAGATAATAAATTTTCATCGAGTGACGTAAAATGTTTAATTTCCTAGCAACACGTTAACTCAAACTATCCCTTAAAAAAACAAAAAAAAAAAAAAAAAACAATAAAATAAATTAGAAATTAAACCGAAAGCAATTACTAATGTTACAGTTTATTACTACAGAAATACGAAGGGTCGCTGTAATCAACAGACACAAAGGGGTGAGATAAGCACAGACCCTTCATAACCTTCTACGTTTTCTGTGATGTAGTTTAATTTGTTTTTTGAATAGTGGAAACTTGAGATGTATTTTATAAGAAACTTATATAAAGCCAAGAATTGCAAATACGGAATAAATACTTTTAATAGGCTTGCTGAGAAATATGTAAACGCCCTAATAATCCGATTTATTGCGTTTAAAAAAAATTGTCATAGATATACCCCTGGGGGGAGGTTCCCGCGCCATAGAAAATTTTAATTAATGGCATATACATTACAGACGAATTTATTGTACATGTTTAAGATCATGTTTATGATCTCAAGAAAACCCCCTCCGTATACAAAAATTAAATAACAGAAATATAGAATACAGAATAATGCAGGTTACATGGTCGAGCCTACAACAATTACTTAAGTTTTTGCCTTTTTCGGCTCGCTCCGTTAACTTCTACGACTGTATATCTTAGATATTAATTTTTCAAAATCTTAGCTTGCCAACAGTATGTTATATATCTATATTACAACTCTTATTTTCGGATATATATTTGCTTTTAATCAGGGAAAATATTTCTCCTTCAGCTAATTATCAAATAATTTCATTGCTTATATTTATCCATTTTTTATTACTACTAAAAATGAGAGACGGTTAATTATCTCAAATAAAAAAAATTGAAGGTACTATAAACGAAGCCGTTAGTACAAAAATTAAATAATAAAAATATAAAATACAGCCTAACGCAGGTTACATGGTAGAGCCTAACATCGAAATGTCTGTTCGCGTGGCCGCACGCAATACAAAAATAAGATTTGAACTTTACAAATTTCCTTTTGAACGAAAAAATCGGAACTAAAATACAAATCTATGTGCTGAATACATGAGTTTTTAAAGTAAATTTATACTCTTAAATGGCATATAATACTGCCATTTTGCCTCAATTTTCTCAAATTATTTCAGGAAGGGGGTGGACACCCTTTTCCACACGGCAGGTATTCTATAAACCTACTTGCAGGATTCGTTCCCACCACGATTGCCAGTACCCTCCAAACGTCCTGACCAAGGGGACCTCAGAATATCGCTATACCTCAGGGTCCCGCTTGCATTATTGCATGAGACAACACGGAGAATACGCCAGGGATGTAGTTTAAGCACCCTACTCTTTATATTGCGGCACTATCAATGCATTTGCATTTGCCGGCGTCCTCGCCATAATTGCTGCCAATGACCGGGACCTACAACATAATGTAGAAATCATGCAAGAAGAGCTGTCCTGCATCAATATGGATATTAATCCAGAAAAAATGAAATGCATGAGAGTAGGAAGAAAAATACATAGATTCATGAGAATCCTGGAGGTTGAAGGGCCAAATCTTGGAACAGGTTCAGGATTTCAAGCATTTAGGTGCCTGGTTGAGTGAAAGCGGCTATATCGACGGGGAGGTGACACAGAAGCTAGAAGCAGCTGGACGAATGCTTCATTCGGTCCGAAGAGGTTTCCACAAGAGAAGAGAAGTTACCAAGAAGACAAATATGTCCGTCTACAATTCAACGTTCCTGCCCATATTTTCCTATTCCTTGGAGTCATGGACCCTCACCTCAAAACACAGGAGCCAGATCCAGGCAATGGAGATGCAGTACCTGAGAAAAGTCGAAGGGAAGACCAGGAGAGATAGGATCCGCAACACCAATATTAGCTCAAACCTCGAGGTGCAGCCGGTGGAGACTATCCTAGAGGAGAATAAATTACGATGGTTTAGAAACCTCCTCAGGATGGATCCGGGATGAATCGAGAGGATGACCTATGAGACACAAGAGGGAAGAAGATCAAGAGGAAGACCACGGATCACCTGGAAGGAAGATGTGCGGGAGGCATTCAGGAAACGACTGGACTGGAACAGGAAGAGAGACCTGGTACAGGAGAGGGACACTTGGTCCAAGCTCTGCAGACGGTATATATACACTGCACAGAGGTAAAAGAGGATCGGAGTATGATAATGTTGAAAATAATTTTTTATAATACGATTATAATAACTATTATTTTTGCATATTGATGTCACAAAGAAATTTGATGATTATATCTTGTGTTTAATTTAATTTCATAATCTTCTTATTAGTTTATTATACGCAGAAAAATAGGTGTCTACATATTTATTTTTTTATTAATTTATTTAATCATGGCGTTCTGACTTTACTCACGTCTTCATAATTTTATTTCTAATGATATTATACCATCGCTACACAATCTTCTTGTATCACAATTTGAAAATTATATTTCATTATCTTAGTTTTTCATTATTGGTTCCGCTTATCCACGTTTTCCTTACTAACGGTAGTAAGAAAAGAAGATGGTCTCGATAACTTCTAGTATAATTGTCATTGCACATTAACTTGTTCTATTTCTTTAATACGGTTGTTAATTCCAATAAATACTTATATATATATATATATATATATATATATATATATATATATATATATATATATATAATTTTGGAATGTTCCAAAGTAGTCAAACGTTCCCTCAAATTCAGGCCTAATAAGAGGGGAAAAAGATAATATCGCATATATGTAGAACAAAGAAAGCATATCTCAAATCAACAGAAAAAAAAAACTAACCAAATTATGTATTCTACATTATTCGAAGGTAGTAATATATACATAAAATCAGATTATCAATCAGTATACTTAAGAAAAAGTTTTCTTGATTATTTATTCCTGATAAATTAGTTCAAACCAGATTGCTACATGTTTTAGATCTTCGAATGTAAGAGTTTGTTGCCGGAATCCTGTTGGTTTTTATGGTAGCCGAATTAATTTATTAAGATATGTGGGAGACACGCCCTTATAAATTAAAAGGGGGGAACCAGGCTGATGTAAGAGAAACATTGTAAATAAGAAATAAGGGAAGGGAAAGCAGTAGGAGGGTTGATAGTTCTCCCTGTTTTACGCCTTGTTTTATTACCCGCCATTGATTCGATGACGTCTGTGTGAGTGTATTAAGCAACAAGTAAGATCTAAACCCCTCATTTTCATCTCATTATATCCCCTCTCTTTGTGGCTTCGTAATCAGGCTACTCCCACTTTATCAGCAGGAACGCTTTTAGAATCGTCTTCGCCGGTAATGACCGGGAATTTGTACGGACCTCGTCTGTTCCGAGCGATATTAGGGTCGCTGTCCATCCCATTTATGCAAACAAGCTACACCCGACAATAACTGATCAAAACTAACACAAATTGAACAGGTCTTCGTCTGAGCGATAGATCCAATATTATAGATCCGGTATTATGCGGTGAAGAGGCCAATTAAAAGAAAAAATCTGGAGAGATGCATTACATTGCACAACTTTCCCTCATCTTCCGGCACTTGTTTTCAACCAGATAAAATTCTATAATTCGGATAAATTTCCCCTTCTTAAGTTAATTATCAAAGTCTATCATAGTTTATATTTATCCATTGTTTATCACTACTGACCCATGGGAGACGGTAAATTGTTTCTAATAAAAAAATTAAAGGTACTTCAGAGGAAAGCATTTTTAAAATTAGGTATTTAAGCCCTGTCAGACTATTTCAATTAGGATAAGACCCACCTGATATTAAATACTATTCGGTTGTACATTGATACATTGAGTTTAATTAAAATCGTCAATGCCGTTTTCGAGAAAATTGTAAACAAGTGTAGTAAAATCGATGATACCCTGTGGCACTTCCGGCAAATCCGCTACGATGTGGTCCGATTGCTAATACTGGTCCGATTTAGATAATTTTTTTTTTGTTTTCTAAAGAATTGTATTACCTTTATAGACATATACAATAATTTACCATAAAATGCTTACTTTTTGAGTTATATTAATTAAATAATATTTTCCTAAACTAAACTTTTTTTTCCCGCATTTTCTCGGTGATGTACTGCATACATGAAAAGTGAAAGGCCTTGAAGGTAATGACTTTAGGCAAGTTTTTGAATGTCGGCTTTCATCAAAATCGTTAGAGCGGATTTCGAGATTCATAAAATCAAACACTTCCGGTTAATCGATTTTTACGAAAACGTTACTGTTATATCCCAAGCATATACCTACCTTAAATACCTTCTCCTTACAATATATTTCATGTGTAGGTAAGGGAAAGTAAAAAAAAAAAAAAATTGGGCCTTCTTTAAGAGTGTTTAAAATAAAATAACGTTTAGCAAGATAATTGTTTATAGCAAAAACAGTTCTTTAATTTTCTGCTTAACGCCAAGAGCAGTAATGGTTGGTAATTCGGTGATTTCTTGTAATAAACGTTAAGTGAATTTTTAAATAAACTTCAATTGTGATGTGGCAGCTGCTGATTTTCTAGTCCGGTAGCCGGAAATCTAAGTTTCCTACAAATTAGAGTATTAATAAAAAATTAATTTTGCGGTGAGCTGCAGCTGAGTTTTATAGAAAACAATCTAGATTAAGGAAGGGACTTACATAAAATTGAAAGTATATGATATTTTTTCACGAAGTTGAGAAAAAAGGATTTGAACGTATATTAAGTATCACTATTAATTATTTATTAAGTCATTTTTTAGGGGGAAATCGGCTCAGAATTCCAGATACGAGTTGTTTTAACCAGTAAATATAATTTGGTGAGAATTTTCAAAACTCAACTGGCCAAAAATTTATATCTAATTAATCTTATGTTTGCCTTTTGAGTCATCAAAATATTATGTGAAGCTTTCTGTTTGTTTAAAAACACTTCTTAATTCAATAACATAAATATTTAAAATAGACTACACGGTTATAAAACGGTAACAGAATACTTCGATGAATTGTTGTGCATAATAAAGAACTAAACTTCTTTTCTTTTTTTGTTGTCACCGACAACTTTTTCAATTGTTTATAAGCCTTATAATTTGTATACAAAATTCATTCAATTATATATCATCTCTGATTTATATTCTCTTGTCTAATTTTGCGTAATAATAAATTACTAAACTTTAATTTAAATCGAATATATCGCTCTATTCAGAAATGATAAGTAGTAAGATTCAGTTTAAAACAAAAAAATCGATGATCAAAATGACGTAATCGCTCTAAATTACATGAATGAATTCATTGAGTAAGATATGAGGAAAACAGGAAATAATATCAAATTTATTCTTCAATGAGAATCAGCAGGAAAACTCATTGGGTCATCCCCGACCTACATCAACCATTAAAATCTCTGGTGTATTAATAAATTACCACTCCAGAGCGTATTTGCTGTATAAATTCTTCGTTTCCTCCAATTGTCTTTGTCGGTAGGTACCATAATCTTTGCTGAACCAGCTTACAACACCTTCCCTCGTATTTTAATGAAGGACTGCCATCATGCGAGTAATGATCCTGCTACGACCGCATTCAAAACAGAATTTTACAAGTACACGCGCACTAATGGTGGAAGGGGAGACTTTAATTACTTTAATTGTGCCGTGATAAATCATAAAATGGAATAAAAAAAAGCATATCTCAACATCATATTCGGCATCATTATAAAAGTGATTTTTTTTTTTCTTTTCATCAAATTTTCAATGATCTAATAACTTCGAACATCTTGAAAAAATGAAGAAGAAAGCAACAGTTTGTCGCAACTAAGGCACAATTCAGCCATAAATCAAATCTAGATTGAAAAAAGTCGAAATTGTAAGTAGACCGAATACTTAAGGTTTATGTTTACTTTGTCTAGCAAAAGTTCAGGCTTATCAGTCTCTGTCGGTTTTCATTTCAACCCTCGCCTGGGAAGATAAAAACATCTGCGAAGTTAAAATTACTCGGTACAGGAGAAGACAATTCCATTCATCCTGGTATCAAATATTAGCAATGTGCTATGTTGACATTTAGAATTATTCGTTCACAGCTCTTTCCTTTAATACAAAAATCTTATTAAAATTTTATGCAAAAGTAATTGCGACTAAAATTTAAATTAAAACGGTTGCAACATAATAAAGAAGACAAATTCCATTTAAGCAATATAGTTAGGCTAAACTAAATCCATTGCAATGGGACTTTCTGGAGGATCAGTAAAGAAATGTTTTTTTTTTGTATATACCGAATTGTATTTTAGGAACAGTTACGAGGGGATATTTTGGCAAAAGTATCTGAGATGCGATTAAAATCAATAAATTTTTTTTTTTTAAATTATAGTGCTATCTGAAGTAACAACAAAATTATTAGAAAACCTCTCTATTTTCGAAGAATGATCCATATACGAGCGAGCCATAATAGGGTAATTATAGTTCTTGTGAATATATGGATTAAAGTTGTCTTTTTTATGTCTTTTAAAAAGGCATTCTGTTTTTTTCAAACTTATTTCACTTTAGAATTAAAGTCATTGATGCCTATTGTAGTTATAACTTTAAATTTATTCTTACTTTTTGCGTTAAGTCAACAAACTTACGATATATTTACATTTGGATAAACGGGTTACTACTGTAAAAGCGGAATGTAAACATTTTTTTTTTTATTAACTGCCTAATATTATTTTTATATATACATACATACACATACATTGGAATATTTGGGATAATGTTCATTGAAATAAGTTTCTGTGTATAGTTAAGTTTTCATTAAAAATAAATTCAACTAGAAAATTTGATAACATTCATCATTTTTAAAATCTGAAATTAGCTATTTTAAACTAATAAAGAATTAGAGAATTTAAATTTTTCGTAAGGATGATTTTAATCCATCGTTTAATATTAATTCCTAAGGGGCCTAAATTGTGCAATATTTATATTAAATGGATATCTAGGGTTGCGTTTGGGATCTGAACATTTTTTATCCACCTGGAATTATAAACTTTGAGCTGGCCTCCTCCTTCATAGACTTTGCCCCATTTTTCAGCTTCAATGCTTTTCCTTTACCCCTTCCCTTTATCGCAGCTTTCATAACTGAAGAGGGATCGTTGGAATAACCTACCATAATAGCACTCTCCGGTAATGACTCCAGTGGAAAACAACTGGAAGATAATATTGAGCCAGATTGTATTTGAACCATTAATATCAATAAAATACGATTCGTAGAAGGGAAGGCTTTGGCAAAAGATGTTCGTCATAAGCGCTAAACCTGATCAGAAAATTTTGGCTTAGTTTTAATATGGGTAAATTATAAATTAGCCCTCGGCAGTTGGAAATTAACAGCTTTTTTCTTTACTGAAAAGTTTAGATAGATAAACAGAAACAAACTTTATTCTGGGTCTAGGTTCCCTTAGAATAACATAAAATTACAGAAAAAGTATAACTGGCTTAAAGACTAAATAATTAAAATTAATAGGTATATATATATATATATATATATATATATATATATATTATATCAGCTAAAAATATATAAGCAACACAGAGGAGTTTCTTCTTGTGAAAAAAAATTTTAAAAAAATAAAAAAGTTTTTTTGGTTTACTAAAGAACTTTTAGTGATAAACAAAATTATAAATCGAACCAAGTGATGTAAGCTTTATTAAAATGGTATCAATTATTTTGCGTTCATTAATAATTTTAATAAAAATATAAATATATGAGAGTTGAATAACAATAATAAAATATTGAACCTTTTTGTGTCCATTTTCGGATTCTTAAGCCACATAAAAATAATTAAGGCAATGTTTTTATCTAAATAAAAAGTAATAACAAGTCAACTTTTATATAATAATTTTTGAAAAATTCGTGTTTACCGCAATCCTCTATAAAATAACGGTGTTCTCGGCCGGTTATTTCTCATTTAATAGAAACAAAATAATTATTTTTTATCCCTTAATCCCTCGTAAATTAATTATTTATATTTGTGTTAAATATAACTTTAAAAAATTTAAATATGCTCTTTTAATTATGTAACATTAACGTCAAATGACTTTGTAAAAAAAAAAAAAATTAACAAAGGCCATTTAATATCGAAGTTTATCTTCTGTATGATCCGAAATTATCATATACAATTTCCGATTATAAGGAGCATCGGACATAGCGCACCGCCATTCTCTCAAATTTAGTCTTTATTATTGATAACAATATTAATTTAATCCTAATATTTTAAATTTAACATTTATTATCGCAATATTAACAATATTGTAAAATAACCACACTGCGGATTACAATTTTATGCCTTTACAATGCATTTTGACTATCCTTTCGATCACATCTGTGATATAATTACATCTAAACGATATTCCGTTCTGCTTCTAAAAAAACCTCTTGTCCACAAAATATTCAGTTCGGAAGTGCTAAGAAAACCTTTTTATCCAAACACCGCAAAGAAAATTCTTAAATTATTACGGTTAATCTTATAATTCTAAAAAAAAAAAAAAAAAGTATTTTATTCACTAAAAATCTAATTACAATAATTACTGTAAATTAATATAATATAATAAGGAACACATTATTTATTTCCGGGATCGCTGCTGCGTTTCCACATTATGAGCAGAAAAAAGAAATAAAGAAAAAATCTGACTTCAAAAATGTTTTAATTTCAAAAAAACTGCCATGGAGGTTTTGAAATTTATTTTTTTTATGTCAAATATAAATATTATCCCAAAAAAATTTATTAATATTTAAAGTTAAAATTAAAAAAAAAAAAAAAATAGAAGGAAAATCTTTCAAATACAGATTTGAGTCTGAAGGATTTTCGAATACAATAAATATCATTGAATAAACAGTCGGTTCCGATAAGCCTGCTAAAAAAGTTTTTATTCTTTATTAATCATTAGAAATTATTCCTCCTTTTTATGATTTATTAGTTCTATAAATCATATGTCATTTTACTTTTTTGTTCGTTTCGGGGTCTTTTTCCCCCATTATCAGCCTACAATTTATCTGCAATATAAATCATTAGTAATATTATTTCAACCATTAATATATAACTTTTTTTTTCCTTTAAACAATATCAAAATTATTTTTTAACACTGTACAATTTACCTTAACAATAATATTTTTACATTTTTATTCTGAGGGCTGGTTTCTTCAAGTTTGACATTACATTACATCCGTTATGTTCCACAGATCCCTGCCCCCGACGTAATTTAAAAATAATAATGTAACAGGAAGGAGTATCGCCCGCGGGATACATAAACCCACGATAATTCTCAGATGAAAAATTTACTGAACTTCAGTGAAAGGTAAAAATAATAATTACCGTGGGCTCAAGAGTAACTAGGAAAGAGGAATAATTTATTTCACGAAAGAGACGCTCGGTGACAAGATGTCCCTAAATTCTCAGATAAACGATATATATATATATATATATATATATATATATATATATATATATATATATATATATATATATATATATGTAGAGAGAGAGAGAGAGAGAGAGAGAGAGAGAGAGAGAGAGAGAGAGAGAGAGAGAGAGAGAGGACACATAAATATATATATACACAATATTTATGTTAAAAACTCTATTTAAATTCAAACTAACACAAAATGATATAGCATACCACAAACGCTTCCTCAAAATGATGAATGAGTTAGTTTCGCATCAGATCTTTACAAATTTTACACACATAGATTTTATTTCACCTGAACTCCACGAAAAATTATTTCAATACTAAATTTTAAATTTAACCATAAAAAAAATAAATAACATGGAAAAAAAAAATGTATTCAAAGGACTTTGGCAACAGGTTACTAGTGTCTGAAGGAATATACTAGTAATGTTACTTTATTTAGCCTACATCTTTCAAAAATAGCTTCTTTTAATATGAAATTTATTGAATGAGCAATTTTGATTGATAATTTTATTTTCAATACAGTATGAATACTGTCCATTTACAGGGATCGTATAGATCTCTGTCCACTGTAGTAAATATAATTTAAAATAAATAATTTTGACAAGGATTTGGAGGGGATACAATTTGATTTAATAAAATTTTGAAGAAAAAAAATATATACATAATTAGACGGTATAGAGTCAATTAGTTCACTGAGATACACCGCTCTCTACCGTTAGAATACTTTCCCGCCTTTTGCTGCCCCGCCGTTTCGAACAATGTCCCTTTTTCTAAATGTTTTTAATACTTTATTAATTAAATTTCGAATAATAAATGTAATAAAATGAAAGAATTGCGGTTAGATACCAGTTTTCGAGTTTAGTATCGTAGGCGTATAAGTGTTCACGCACCTTAGCAATCGAAGCTTTGTGACAAAATATCTAAATCTAGTGTATGTAGGAATTCTATGCGCTCGCGGTAGATATAAATTCTAAATTTCTCGACCGTAAACGTTTTCGGATATTGCTCGTTAAACTATCAAAATATTTGTTTAGTTTTGAAAAGAAAATAAATAAATAAAAAAGTTATAAAAAGTCAATTATTAACCAATTAAAAACGTTTTATGAATATTTTAATGAATTTAACAAGCGTTCCAATCGAAAATATTAATTTATTATGTTTAGTATGCATGCAGTTCGATTGTAAACACGCGCTGATCTCCTGCTATTAATTTCGTAAAAGTTCTATAAAAGTCACAATTTTTTTTTTTTTTTCCAGAGATGAAAATTTAACAAACAAATTAATTTTTTTTTTTTTTTATTAAAAATTCTGTATAATTTTTTTTTTTTTTTTCAGTATTCTAAAAATTATAAATAAAATTTAAATAATATATAAGTACTCACTGTGACATAAAATAGTGAGTAGTAGTATAGTAGCAGTGTTGTGTATAGGAGGAGCCATGGCAGAGTGGTCGACTATCTTGCTTCCATCGCCTCCTCTGTGTCGACTGGGGCTCGGCCGAAGGGTGTCAGGGCGCACGCCCAACGGACACCCACCCCTAGGCAGGTCTTTGGTAATTTCATAACAATTTCTTATTGACTCAAACCTCGCGCCAGAAACGCGTCTTCCGAACCCCGTATCCTCGGCCCGAGGTTACGCCCGGTGTCTGGACCAGCGGAAGACGGAAGAGGAAAAAGAGCGGACTTTCTAGGCCTGGTTTTATGGAAAATGAATATTCGCGAGGAGATTTTGGGATAACGAGAGTTTCCGTAAGCGCAATGCCTTAGCAATGTACGCCATTCCGTCTTCTAGCCGTTCGGAAGCGTCATTATTAAAATAAGAACGGATGAAATAAGCTGGGGGTCAATGACCTTTTGTAAAACACGTTCCTACTTGCTCAGTAATTGTGATGCGGAAGATGTACTAACTTCTTCCCTTTTCGAGCCTGGTAAACCCTGAAATATAATGCCGATATAATTTTACAACGTTCTCTGATTTAAATAATAAAAATTGACTACGGTTCACGTAACAGTCGAAAGTTTAGGAAGAATTCAATATTTTTAAATATTACACTTATTACAACAATCAAAAATAGAAAAATAAGAGTTATATTTTAAATTGTATGATATTTTCAGACATCTAATGCGATACCTTTATATGGGCGGCAATGATGCCGTACTGAAAATCAAATTGTATGGTATGAAAAAATCACTGAATGTGTAAAAAAAATAAATACCATAGAAAGATACCAGTAAAATGAAGTAACATTAGTAGTATATTCCTTCAGGCACTATTAACCTGATGTCAAAGTCCTTTTACAAGGAATTCTATTCGTTTTAAAAATTTACTGTAGCAATAATTTCGGGTGTAGTACAGGAAAAATGAAATTATGTGTGTAAAATATCGAATAGGATAGCATTTGTTAAGACTCTGTTAGTTGTTGAAGGGCCCATAAAGCGATTGTGAGATGCTATGACATTTAATGTCAGTGTGAATTTAATTACAGATGGTAACAGAAATACTGTAAGAAATACCCGTCCCCTAACTATTTAAGTGCACTTCTTTATCTTTTATATTTCATTGTTTAAAGTGTGTTGTAATTACCTACTGAAGGTTTTCGTTGAATTTAATTTACCAATGGCAATTTAATTAATGCGATTTAGTCACATAATCCATTCATAGTACGCTTACAATACATTTGTTGTAAAACCTGAGATTTTTTTTTTATATTATTCAATTTTTCATGAAGTATGTTTAAATTATTTTAGATAATTAAAATTACCAGATCAATAAAAACATTGAAAACACTGTTAATTACAAAACTGATACCAGAAATATTAATATTCATTATACAGATATAATCAATAAATTAAATATAGATTAAACAGTAATAATGTTTAATTAAATGAATTATTATTGTATAACTTCCGTTATAGTATTCACTTTAATTTATTATGTTAACGTGTCTGGGAAATATTACCTCGTCTTCAGAACAATCTATCTAAAATCATCCAATATGGCATCAATAATCATAATTCATACTTAAATACACATTTACATAAACATGTACAAATGTATATATACGTATATAAGCACACACACACACACACACATATATATATATATATATATATATATATATATATATATATATATACACAATATCAATAATTAAACATTATTACAACTTATAAGTATATAATATAACTTATAAGTGAAGCTATTGGATATTGTATATATATATGTATGACATGAATATTCATATATAAGCGAAGCTCGAAATATGTTCTTCTACACAATGGGAATGAGTATGGTTCAATATCAATTGCTCACTCAAAGACAATGAAAGAAACATATAGCACCATAGGTGTGGTCTTAAAGAAGAAGATATCGTGAGCATCAATGGGCGATTTGTGTGTACTTAAAAATGGTAAACTTTATCCTCGGGCAGCAAAGATGCCACACCAAATATCCTTGCTTCTTTTCCCTCTGGGATAGCAGAGATAAAGCACACCACTGGGTTAGACCAGAGTGGCTTAAGAGAGAAGACATGGTCGTTAGAGAAAATAACGTTATTAACGAATCCTTAGTTGAACGAGAGAAAATCATCTTTCCTCCACTGCATATCAAGCTGGCCCTTATGAAGCAGTTTGTAAAGGCTCTTTATAAGGACGGATCATGCTTTGCATTTATAGGAGGAAAAATGCCTCGCTTGACTGAGGAAAAAATTAATGCAGGAATATTTAACGGCCCGGAAATAAGAAAATTCATTATGGACCAAGCATTCGTAAATTCCATGAGTGAGGCTGAGCGAAAATCCTGGACTTCATTTGTTGCAGTTGACGGACATTTATTGGGCCAAAGAAAAGCAGAAAACCATGTTGAACTGGTAAATGATATGCTTAAAAATTTCAAATCCCTTGGGTGCATCATGAGTATTAAGGTGCACTATTTACACAGCCACCTGGACCGTTTTCCTGAAAATTTAGGAGACAAACAGCAGTGAGGAGCAAGGTGAAAGATTTCATAAAGTTATTAAAATCATGGAGGCCCACTATCAAGGAAGATGGGATACGCACATGATGGCAGATTATTGCTGGAGTTTAGAAAGGGACCGTTCCAAGATATATTCAAGAAGGTCACGAAAACGAAGCTTCCGAAGTGTTGCGTGGTTAGTTGGTTCCATCGATGACTTGGTACTATCATTGTATATATATAATTATATTAGTATACACTAATAATATAATGAGATTAGTATAATATAACAATATCTGTGTAATTTAATAATAAAAATTTCATGTTTAATTTTTAGATTTGATTCATGGATTTAACCTAATATAACGTAAAACTTACATTTCACTAAAACTTTATATCTCAGAACTTGCTGATTCAGAAAGACTGGAGATATTGTAAGCCGATTTCACAGGGTCTTCTAACTAATCTCACACGGTTTGATGAGTTTTATAATTTCACAAGTTCACAATCCCAAAATGAAGTTGTAGCTGCTTTATCACGTCCAAAATTCAAGAATAAGTGGTTACATTGTGTTGATTCCCGCAGACAAAATGAGATACCTTCACAATTTAAGCATGCCCAAATAACAGAGATGAACCTTGAAGAGGACTTACCACATGATGAATCTATTGTAGAAACTCCGATTTCAGAACCGAATGACCTTTTTGACTTAGGGTTGGATGTGGAGACCAAAGCAGAACTAAAAATAATGCAGTATCCGTATGATGCAGTTTATAGTAAATAACTATAAAAATAATCGGTTTAATACACCATCACAGTTATCAGCGCCAGCTGAAAGACTATTTCCTTCTGCAAGTATTACTAATAATCGGAGAGTGATACTTAAAGCGAGTTTAAAATCAAGCTTCAATGATAAATACAATTTGTGAAGCAATAATTATATAATATAATATAAATTATACAAATGGTTCTATAAATTGTAAATAAAAAAAGGACTGGAAGTGTACACGAAAATTTATTTCTATTTTCCTCCCTTAAAAATAATATCGAATACTTGAAAATATTAGAATGCTCATGAATTCTGATAAATTAATTTTCATAAGAATAATTAATTTTTATTCAAATATTTTTTATTTATTTATTTTTAATTGAATTTTTTTTGTTCGGATTATTTTTAATTGCATAATTTTATTTTATTCGAATATTTCTTTTTTTTTATTTGAATAATTCTTTTTATTCAAATAATTTTTTTTATTCCAATAATTTATTTTATTTTATTACTGACTAAAAAATTATGAATAAATTTATCCAATGAATAATAGAATTACGAATAAATGGATCACTCATTATCCTTGAATGAAGTATATTATTTTCTGAATAAAATTTGCCCAACACTGTGTGATACCATACGAAGAGAGTTAGATGATTCAACAAAAAATTTGGAGATACACAATGGTATATGGTTGTAGAAGGTAAAGTTTTATGCTGGAGAGGGGGGGGGAGGGCAAAACCCCAAAAACGTCAGTGTTGTAATGAATATGTTTTGAATAAAACAACAAATAAGGAACATTGGGAAATTCACATCCTGTTATTGGCATTTTATAGTTCTTCAAATTTTTAAAATGTATTGTTATAACAAAGATTTTATTTTATAATTTTATTATTTCAGAGCACGGAATATTGAAATCTACAAAAATAAAAAGTAAACAATAATAATAATAAAAATTAAAAGTATAGTTTAACAATTATATCTAAGCTCCATAAATTAACATTAAATTGCTAATATAAAAAGAGATGGAGAGGAGAAGAAGAGGTTTAGTACTCACGTTTTCCGCCCCTTTTACAACCCCAAAGTAACGACTAAAGAAACGAACCCCATCAGGTTGGGAAAGTAGATGAATCACAACCTAATATTTTTCAAAGCCTTCGGGGGAAAGTGCACGAGAAATAAGAAAGAAACAGGCAAGCGCCGGAGCGATATTAGTTTTTTGGCATCTAATGAAAAGCTAGTGGTGGCTTTTTCCATTTCTATAAAACAATTTCCGAATGTAGCGGCAGAGGTATTTGTTATTTCTTCCAGGGGGAAAAGCCCTTGGAATGGGTTATACTAATGCAGCCGACGGTCGGGCAAATGAGGGAATTGACAGTGAAGCGGTAGTGACATATTTCAAAATTAAAGTTTTCAATAAATTAAACAATCCTAAATCCGATACAATTATGATGCTATTTTGGTTTAATCAATAGTTGGCTAATAATTTACATACTCATTGTTAGTTACTAATGATTTATGTTATTAAATGTATCTTTGTAATAAAAATATTAAAATAATAACTTTATTACTCTGTAAGATAGTTATCTTTTTGTATAAGATGGTATGAGAACTCTTTTATCTTCCATCCAAAATTTTATTAATGTTAATTAAATGGAATATTTCGACGTATCGAGGCTTTCCCTCGCTATCCGGAACTTATATTCTGATTTCATGTCAACCTACATAGTCATTAACATTGTTTATATAAGTATTCCTCAAATTCATTATTGATCTGTTTATTCTTATAGTCTTTCAAATATTAAAATAATTCAAATTAAAATTTTATAAACGATGCTGATAACTATGTCAGTTGACTTGAAATTAGAAGATAAGTTCCAGAAAAATAAAATATTGTACGGATGATAAAGAGTTCACGATCTTATATAAATTAAAATATAAAAAAAAAAAAATTGTTCAACATTCCAGGAATGGTATCCTAAACTAGCAGAATCGGTAACTACCATATTAGCAGTCAGCGGATAGAGGTCTATTAATGAAGCTACTCATTTATCCTGATATTAAGTAGACCGGTTCTATACGAGGAATTTCCAGAAGTTCCAGGAGTCAAACCTAGGCAGCGACACTTACTACTCCATCGCGGGGACATTGGCTTTCTTCTGAATGACCCATGATACAAAAATGTATATTTTTATTTAAAAGCGACTGGAAATTATAGGTATGAAATGATAAGAGAATTTAATTACTAATAAATTATAATAATGAAACCATAGCTGCCTAATTTGGAGTATAAAATTGTATTACGTTAAGTTCATCATGTATAGGCATATCGGCTAAAATGCTTTTCACGGCCAAATGGATGATCTAATAAAAAAATCCAGAAGAAAAGAGTCGCAGGTCTGCTCAAATATTTTCACGAACCCTATCGCTTTATAATTTTGACGAGATACGTTCGGTTGACTCGCGGCGAAAAGTTGGACTTCGCGGAAATACCTACTTGTTAATAAGCTCATTTATATTCATTAAAAAGTAATGAAAGAGCTCGCAAATCGCATTTCGATATCTTCAAAATTGAAGGATTTACACCATTTCAGAATCATGTATTTTGAACGACATAATTATTTTTAAGGCACCTCATGATCTAGAATCTTGGAAAAGTGATACATCATTTTCATGTATTAATTTCATCCAATTTCTATCAAAAATAATTCCAAGCCAGTAGGTGTAGTATTTTTTCTATAAAAATGTAAAAAAAAGTAGTTTCTGAAATGTTTTTCGTAGTGCAGTCTTCCTCGATACTGATTTGTAGAAGCCTTCTAATAATAATATTAACATATTCCGTCATCTATGGACCTTTCTTCCCCTTGGCGATCTTGGCGTATTATACTCATACGCAATGCAATGGAGACGATATTCACTTAACCCTAAGAGACTTAATTACCTTAGGAATTAATTCTTAAGGTGATGGGTCCTGTTTATTTATGAAGGCACTCATCAGCAGTTAGTTGCTAATACGCTCAATATCTATCTCCATATACACCAAGTGAAATTGTTGATATGATAGTGCTGTTCGGAGAAGCGGTAGTTCTTATATGATTTTTAATCTGTGTAAACCCTGTATGCATATTTTGGTTTATTATTTTAAATAATATACCTTTGTAATCGACCAAGAATTTTTTTTTTTTTTACCCACCTCAAAATTTGTGGTTTTACGTTTCAAGATATAATATCTTCCAAATATAGTATTAAAAAAAATCCGTCCTTCCAAAAGAATTTGCAAAATTGCTTTTAAGGTGATTAATCGGCAGTTTATAAAATTCTCTACAAAATAAAATAAAAATCATCGAAATCGAAGCAGTATTAGCAGAAATATAGCGCATTGAACTTTAAATACTAATTCCCCGGCGCTCGTGACCCTTGTCCTGCTGAGTTTTCCTTTTCCATTTATTGCTGTCCTGTGCCGCTATCTTCTATATATTCCAAGCTTCCTCGCATTGCTCCCTACTTCATTTTTCCTTGTATTCATCCTCCATTTCCACCAGCTCCTTTTTCCTTTTCCCGCTGAAATTCGCCTCCAACATTTTCCTCTTTACCCTTTCACCTATTTTGACCACGTATCCTGGACATCTTAGCCTACTTACCATAAGGAAAATCGTGTGAAAGGAAACACCAGATATTTTTGAAATAACTATTTGGAAATAATAAACCATTGTGTAATGATTTGCAGCGTTTTTATAATCTATTATTATTACTGCTGTTGGTAGTCCATTTTTGAATTGTTAAATTAATAGTCATTTGTAAGTCATACAATCAACTTCCCTTTCATAATTGTAGACAAATTATTTTTAAAATATTTAATAGAATATTAATATAAGAAATATTTCCGGAAGAAATGTGCACATCGAAAATGAAAATGTTATATAAAAAAGGGGTTCAGTTAAATCCACCCAATTATAGGACCAAGAGCACTTCTGAATGTAATAAACTATAAAAGGAATCATATATAATAGTCAATCGAGTTGGGTGTAATGTTCCTGATGAACAGATGGGTTTTCGTGAGCTGTGCTGATGGTATTTTTATTCTGTCTTCCGTATTGAATATTCTGCTTCGTAACTAGAAAAGGCATGGATTGATCACATCTGAACAGGGGCATTTGATTCGGTCCCACACGATAATATCTCGCTCAAGCTTTAAGAAGCTGGAATTTCTACAAAGATTATAAGACTCGTTAGAGTAATATATAAAATTTCAAACTTAATAATAGATAATAAGAGGTGGTATTCTAATAAGATACCTGAGAAAAATGAGTCCTTTACTATAATCGTTATATATTTAATAACTTTTTAAAAGAAAAATGTGCAGATTCAATCAGTATAAACGCGATAATTGATGTTATTGTGATGCTTTATGCAGACGACATAGCCATCATAGCAACGTCTTGGAATCAAGTCCAGAAGAAATCAAACATTCTATTTAAATGCTTACTGAAAAATTCTTTAAAAGTAAACACCTCTAAAACAGTTTTAATGCCTTTTTTCAAAGGAAAGCTTAGTAACAAAAATATTAAACCTTTTGTTTATAACAATTTTAAAAAAATGTTAAAATCAACGCAGTGAATAATAATAAGTATTTTGGTATCACATATTCAACTTCTTCAAAATTTAGAAAAATCAGCTTCTGATTCGTTAAAGAAATCACAAATAGGAATAGAACATCTTACACAAATCAAAAAACAGACAACTGGACCACTAAAATAACATTATTTAATTCAATAGTAGGAGGAACGCTTCTGTATTGTTCGGAAATATGGGGCTCCACCTTGTACAGATATCTTGTAATTGACTCAATTGAAATATTTAAAAATATTTCTGCGGGTACAAAAGAACATTCAGAATTACTTCTTAGGTTAGAAAAGGATCGAGACACTTAAAAATGAATGTTTTTAGAAGCATTCTGGAATGGTGGTGTAAATTATTGGAAATATCTGGCGAAAGAATTCCAATAATGTGTTATAACACTCAGCTCAGTGAAAATAGAAATATTTCGCATAACTTGGCAGTTCAAATAAAAAATTATCCAACTGAAATAGGGTCTGAGGACGAATGGAATAATCAGTCTAGTAACGACATAAAACTATTTAAATCAAATAATTGAACGTCTGGTTAACCGCTTATTGAGTCTGGCAACTTATTGCATTTTTTTATATCATGCCCAATATTGAAAACAATTAACGACATTTAAAAAAGCAAAATATATATATAAGCATCCAGATTACAAAGTTTCGTTTTAGACTAAATACAGATTAAGCAAAAGTACTAATGTGTTTACATTATATCAAAAAACACATTCGTACTTTTGCTTAATCTGTATTTAGTCTAAAACGAAACTTTGTAATCTGGATGCTTATATTGTAAAATAATAACTATTGTTCAATTTGCTATGATGATCTATTGTTATTAATTTTTTTATTTGTTCAGTCGCGTCAACTTGATAGTATATATATATATATATATATATATATATATATATATATATATATATATATATATATATTAATATGTATTGATATTGGACAATATTATCGTTATAAAATTTAACCAGACCAGGTGCGAACAAAAGAAATAAGGGACGAGCAGGTAGAGAAGGGTAACTGACAGGCGATGACAGATGTCACCACATAAGTGATAAGGGATAAGTTAATTTAAAAACCCTACCGAGAAGTTAACAGTGTAACAATGCCAAAAGTTGGAACATCTAATCAATTTTAAGAACTGTTCCTCTTAGGCTTTGACTGGCCTCGAGGAAAAAGTGGAGACCGCCTGGAAAAGGTATGATTAAATTATACTAGTTGGATAATGGTTCGCAGATACCGGCTGTCAGGACAAGGGGTGGAGCCATCCGATGAAATCCTAGAATTTCCTCCCTCTATAAAACTAGTCGGCCAATGAACATCGTTTTCGACCCCCTCTTAGGCAGAATAAGAGAGAAAGGGGGAGAGAAGCAAGGAGATGAAAAAGGGAAACTTCTGAACTGACCGAGGCTGAGGGAGGACTTGGAGACTGAGAGGGGCTGATGCAAGACTGCGACTCTGAAGATGAGAAATGCGCTCTAGCTCCATGACTGAAGATATGCAGGGGAACCCGAGGGAGAGATGCTGAGGAACCTTCAACACCAACTAGTACAGATAAGAGATTTATGTTAAAACAATTAATGGCTAAGTCTAGGCTGAATCATTCCATGGTTAACCTTTTATTGTAATATTTTGTTATTTTAATTTTGAGGAATAAAGATAAATGTTAGCAAGGAGGTTGTTCTTTAGTAACCAGGTCCATATTTAATTTGAATATATTTCATTGTGATAGCAGTAACTTTGATTAACATTAGTATTAAACTTAACATTATCTTGGTTAATTATTAAATAATGGTAACCACAAATCAGACCCTTGGAAAGGTATCCAATTTAGAGGACAAGGTAAGAAATTCAAAAGTATTCACAAGCTTACTTAATTTTGGGATAATCATCCTCAATGATTGCCCAATGGCATCCCTATATATATAGACTAATGTATTAGCAGCTAAGAGCTCAACTCAAACTAGAAAACATAGTAATATATATATATATATATATATATATATATATATAGTTCATATGCTTAGGCTTGCTAGAAGTTTATTAGAAAATCAAATGTTTATTTATATTTCATTATTATCATAATTTTTTTTTTATACAAAATGTGTTTAAGTTACTGTGAACGTAAGAAATATACGTTCATAGTAATTTTACTATTAATGCTTTATTATCATGTGTTATAATATCGATACCAATTAATTTAAATTAACCAACACTAACAATGATAGGGCAAGACTCCATTGGCTATATGTGTAGAGCATAAAAGCAAATATGTAAATATATTATAAAACAATTTTTATGTAGAATAATATAAACAATTATTATTCTTATTCTTATGTTAACAAATGTGTTAAGTTTTTACAAAAACAAGGATTATTAAAGGTCAGGTACAAAAACAGATTTTATTCAATTTAGGTATTACTGGCACATCGTAAAACCATAACAAAAGAATGTAAGCAATAAAAATCAATGGAACGATAGCCTATTATAGACAAAGCCATAAACGAAGGCATGTACGCATATAGGCGATACACGAGCAGTTTTGAACGCTTTGAACGTTTTAACGTTGAGCGTTGAACGTTTTGAACGCTTAGTTCCGACACGATGATTATTTTACCGTCCCCGGCAGGTCTCTTGGAACGCTAGCTTGGAAAACCGATAGCGTAAGGTCACCTTAAAATTTAGTCTCTACTGTCCAGCTAACAAATTATATTAATAAAAACCTATGTTGATTATATATTTATAGTATTCACCAATATATTGCGCCACGATAATTTTGACACTCGCTACCACTCATCCTTCTATTTCTTAATTCGTGCAACGTTTCACACTAATTTGTTCATTATCAAGTTTCTTTTCACCATATTTTAAATGTTCGCCCATTTATCTCAATATTTTTCTCACCAATTTCGAGCTTCTCTTTACCATTGTTATTCTTCAATCGCCATGGCATTCGAAACGTCATAGCATGAATAAAAAAATAAAAGGATGAGTAGGGTATATTTTAGTAGTCCTTCAGAAATGAATTATCTAGTACATTAACATAAACCCATCGAAAGGAAAATAAAAAATATTCAGAAAAATTAAAACAGTTGTAAAGTAACTTTACGAAAACCGCATGAACTCCTTTACATCACCCTAAGCAACTTGCAGAAAAGCTACAGTCCGAGAGAGTTAGTAAACGAATAATTACAACCAGGTAATTATTTATTTGTCTTCTGTTTTAACGACGACCATTAATCTAACATATGAAATATTCCATATCCATAAGGAATTAATTTTAAAATTTGTATTATTACATGCACCAGTGAGTTACAATCTATTCTTAATATAACACGACGCTATAAAAAAAGTATTCCCCAATTAGGATATGGATTATTCAAAAACTAGGTACAATTTTTGAAATATTATAAACCTTTAGAAAATTAGAAATGTTTCTAAAAACAGCCTAAGGGAGAGTTCTTAAACATGAAAAAATATTTTGAGCAACTCAGACTTCAATTGCCAATAAAACATAACAGACTGCCTTCACTTAAGTATGAAGTATCAAAACAAACTGAATGGCTGATTGGGACAATGATTGGCAAAAACCTACAAACGTACGGCATTCGCATAAATGTATCCCAAACATCAGACTAAACAAAACACACACAACAAACTAACACAATTGCTGACCGAACATGGACAAACTAAATATTGCTGGAAACGTTTTCATTTGAGAAATACGGAACAGTGGAAGCAGTTGTTCAAATATACTACTTCAATTGACCAGCAATGAGACTTCGTTTAGACAACTGAATACGACCTAAAGCTATAATTGGGGTAAGTACTTACAATCCTCTCATTGAGCATGCTATGTATACTATTTTTGCTATTCGTCGAGTTTCATCAATAGCAAGCAGTAGAAAAAAATCAAAACCAGACTCAGTATAGCAGACTTGAGTTTATGCTATGTCAATCTAGTAAATGGCCGCCATATTGTTTTGTCCCCACAAAGTTTTCAAATTGTTTACGTATTTGTTTACGTCGTTAGGTATTTGTATTTATACAAGCGGTTAGGTATATGTTTATTTACTTCAATAAAATTAAAAACGTGTTATTTCGTGTTATTTCAATGGAGAAGCAGGAGAGGAGAATAAGAAAGAAGGATAGCTAAAGGTAGACAAAGGAAGGTACACTTTTTTTCTACAAAAAGTATTAGAAAATAAAAACTAATTTGAATAAAACAAAATTACACCATCTTACCACAGACAGCGCGACTGTATCTAGCAAGATACGATAGTACTTACTCTGGGCCCTTCATAGTCCTGAATTCAGCATGCTTATCATATAGCATGGTTAAGAAGATTGTGAGTACTCATATTATCATCCGAAGAACACAGTGATAAACAATGAAGATCACCCAGCACTCAAAATAGAACCAATTATTTTCAATTTATGCTTCATTAAAGACCAGCGGGGAAGGAGTTCCGTCTGTAGTAACACGGTTTTAATCACTGGCAAAAAATGCAAGGCCTAATATTCATTAATTTATGCCCCCACTAGCAATAAAATTATTATAGGTATTCTCTATGTTCACTATCAGATGCTCGTAAATTTTTAATTGTTGTAAATTAGAAATAAACACGGGGCAGGCCATGCAATGTCCGCAATACCGAACGGTTGTGAGGGTTAAACAAAGGACACGGTCAGACGAACCTAAGTATTTTATGATGTAGGTTATTTCCTTTCATTAATTTTTCCTTCGATTGAGTTTTATACTTAAAGACACCATCACTACAATATATAAAGATAGGATTTTATTTGAAAATTATAGAAAAACGACACGTTACCAATCAATAATTTTTCATTTTTCATCGCCATTCAATAAATTTCTTTAAAAGAAAGTATTTTGTTTAGAAAACTGTTCAAGTGAACGTTGTAGAGAACTAAAATCACTTTGAAATGGGTATAATTTCATTCCTGAACGCTAAATATTATAGTGGCAATAATAAATAAGAGAACAGCAAAAACTGTTAACTTCGTTTTTTTTAGCGTTCTGGAAAGAAAGTATACTCATTTCAAAGTGATTTTAAATTTTAATTGAATAGTTTTATAAAAATAATTCTTTCCTTCAGAGGAATTTGGGACTTTGTATTAAATCCGTGTTTTTCAGTTTTTCATTAGGGCCCTCGGGGCGCATCGCATCAAAAATGTATGAATCGAATGCACTATCTATATAAATTCATCTTGAAATTTCATTTCTTATTAGAATACGTTAAAAAATCAGCTCATCCCGTTTGGAATTTCTTATTTAGATTCGGTGGAGGAATACTCCGGTAGGGTACGAAGTCGACAATACGCCTCAAACTAACTTCAAGTTACCCAATTGTTATCTCCCAAATTTCATTATAATCATTCTAGAATTTTAATGGGGAGGAGCATGTAATCTGGGATACCCCGTCTGATATCAGGTATATATATATATATATATATATATATATATATATATATATATATATATATATATATATATATATATGGTATGTTTGATAACAAGTCGTTTACTAAGTAAGCATAATTAATAAGTATTATCCATACCATAATAAGCCTTAATTTATAGTTGTTTATTTATTATTTAAATAAGTTTTAAATGTAAATATATTTTGATATATAGAAACAAATAGTCAATAATAAAAGCGGAGTGAACGGAAGCGGTTATTTCATCTTGAGGCGCTAATCAGGAAACAGAATTTCAGAGACGGAATTATAGTATCGGTAATCCAGAGAGCACCGCTGTACTGGTACTGGTACTGGTATTGGTGGGGGGAACTAATCCGGCAAATGGGCCTTATGGTCCTTTTTGCCAACCCCTGACGGCTGCTTTTACGTCACCGCCGCGTACTAACCAGAGTGGGAGTGTCAAGATTCATTTTGCGGGATCGCCACGAAATAAATATTAACCGACCAATTGAACCCACAACTTTCCGAACCGGGCACCCTGGACCCTCGCCCCAACGTACTCGGCCGTCACGTCCTCCGAGCACCGCTGTAAGTATGCCTTTAACAACATCCAGCCAATGAAGTTACGAATGGAAACTTAGTTCAATGCGTCCGGCGTTAGATCGCGACTCTATGGATGATTGTCCAATATAAGACAACCAATCTAAATTAAGAATGTAAACGAGGAGAGTATACTATAGCAGAATCTCTAGGTTAGCGCCATTCGTTTTTATTCCTGCAGCCATTCATTCATTCTTCTGATATCACCATTCATTCTTCTACTACTGCACTTTACCCTACAGCCAACTAGACTTCCAGCAGTATCCGGTACTTTAAAACAAAGAAGAAGATTAATCAAGTATAGCCAATTAATTATTATTCTTATTATGCAGAATATTATTTGCGTTTTAAAATTGATTAAAATTCATAACTTATTAAAGTCAAATTAAATTTTAATGACCATAATTAGTGTAGATTGATTGTTAATTAATAATAGGCAAAGTAAGATAATATTTGTATCATCTAATTAATAAGTATAGTAAACTGATCATAGATATTTATTTTATTTTCTGGTATGATCTTAAAAATAAATCAAATATTTAATTAAAAAAGTGTAGTGTTAATCCATCATTATTTCAGTTCTCCTTAAATATAAATCATTGAAGACAAAGAATGATAAATTATTTAATAAAATATTTTGTTACAACTTCTACGCTTGCCAAACACCAATAAAATAATTAATCACATTCTAACTCTCCCCTTCAGGGACTTCATATCCTTAGGGAAAACGTATTATAATAAAAAAAAATTAATTAATATTTATAAGAACGAGGAAGACGAGGAGGGGTGACGTAAAAAAAAATGGGGGCCGCTCAGAGATTGATTTGTTGAGAGTTAACTTACTATTTGGTGCTTATTAAAAATCAAGTATTTAATTGGACTAATAAATTAATTGAAATTTTGATTACATTTTCCAGTTTGAACAATAGAGCTGAACTAATGATTTGGTGCATGATATTTTTGGTGTTTGATGTTATTGATAATTATGCATAATTTTATTACAAAGTGTAACTAACAAACGCAACACACAACTATATAGTGTTTAACTACTTGCAGTTTATTTAAATTAGAATCAATTAATCTATCGTGAAATAAAATATTAATTTGAAACATGGCTTCTTCCGGAAAAGACATGGCCGTTCAGAATGTATATATATATATATATATATATATATATATATATATATATATATAAATATATATCAGATGGAAAGTCTCCAATTTTATTATAACACTAAAAATTATCTATTTTAATCCGATTTTGGAAATCTTACATCCTACATTAAATATGGTATTTCCTTCGTCAAATTATTTTGTCATTAATTTTTCAGAGAGCCCATCTCTAAAATTAAAAAATAACAAACCCACTTAATCTGCCTCAAAGTGTTAGGCTACCCCAAGCGTTCATCTTGTTAATAAAACCACACTAAATATTTGGATTGTTACACTTTTGATACGATGTGAAGATCCCAAACTGATACACTAAGAAGAATAAATATTTAAGGAAAAGGGTAATTTGCTTTTCTCTTTGTATTTAATCAATTTTGTGTAACCTGTATAATTAACACATTTGTTTATTCTGGACTTTCAATTTCAAATATATCTGTTTCGTATGAAGCTTCTCTAATTTTAATTATATCCATAAAAGTTGCCTATTTACATACATAAATGAATGATTGTTTTATTTGATTTCGGGGTATGCTGAATAGAAATAGAGTTGGCTACAATAACTATGAATTTGTAAAAATATTTAAGTGCTAATGCCAAAAATATTATTTCACTATGCTGTCAACGTCATCTCCAAATACGTGCAGACATAAGCATGTAGAACTACAATAATACAATATAATATTGCATAGAACAGTATAAAAATAAAATATAAATATAACATAAACAGGTTCTTTAGAAGATCGCTATTGTCAATTCTAAATAACTCTGCATAATTTGATCTGTTCATGTTTACGGAATGAGGCAGGTAGTGGTGAGGGAAAGTTGTACAGATCGGGCAACGGACGAAAATATGGAAAAGATCCTCAAGCTTATTTAAATTGCAGATAGAACAGTTTTCTTTCGGCTTGAAATAATAATAAATATTATTAAATATTAATTTAGTATAATAGTTGCCGGATAATCTGATTTGCACTGATATTTTAATACTTTAGTCATAGACACGTACAAGCTCTTCTATAGTTTACTTATAATAAAAAAACATTTTGAAAAAAAAAAACACTTTTTCACTAAACAATAAATTGAATTTGAAAAAAAAAAAATCAACTCGAAAGATTTTATTGAATATATTAAATAATATTTTAAACATAAATAAAGATGTTTTCAATCATTCACAGAAAATCAAAACATTGATACTTTTTTGTCACCTAACAGGTGAATTATGAATAATATTATTAAAACGTTAAAAATAATTTACCACTAATTTTATGATTAACATAACAACCTTTTTAAAGTGTTTCTCACAGTTTGAAGGAAGTCATTATTTTTGACTAGTAAACTTAAAATAGCTGAACTAAAAATAATTTTTGATTGCGGTCAATATTGAAACTAAAATCGGGATTTATCCACAAAGAAATACACGCCACTGAAAGCAAAATTTTCGTATTATGGCGCTATTATTCCAAGTGAACAAATACTAGATTAAGCAACATTGAATTTTGTGTTTCATTTCAAATAAATTTGTATCTATGAATAAAGAAATGACTGGTTCTATGAAATATTCTCATATCTCAATGATATATTATAAAACATTTGTAGAAGGTAAACGTTATTCATTTTTTATTTTAAAAAATAATAATAATAATAACAACAGTGGAAAACGAAAATCGACAGTTCTAATCCGGGAGGATCAATAAAAATTATCATTATCACTGAAAATGGCGTCGTAGAAATAACAGGGAATACGACTGAATATGTCGGGAAATTTAAGTATCTTGTGTCTTCAATCATCATATATATAATTTTCGTTACAGAGAACACTTTACAGAAATAATAAACACAAGGAAGGTACCGTTGAAAGAGATTTTTACTTAGAGTGTTACTCAATCTTCACTGGCTTTCAGTCCCAGTGACGTGGCTGAGAAGAGAAGCGCTGGGATCTCCTGGAGTCCTGCCTTGCCATCCACATGTGAGGGACAAAGCTTGTTTCGGAGATCCATAGGGTGAATGTAAATATTGTATATAGGTATGAATGTGTTCAAGATGATTTATTTGGATTATTTTTACTTTACTTATTTTTTTGTTTTTATGTGGGTTGTATACTTACTTTTTTTTATTTAACGACTTTTACAACTTCGATCATATGTCTTCACCAAATATAAGTTTTTTCCATCTTCCTCTGTCCTACGACAGTCTCCTTCAAGCATTCCCCTGCTCACCATTCCTTCCATGACGCCCTCAAACCAGCTTCTCCTGGGGCGATCCCTCTTCCGTTTTCTCTCTGGTCTCCATTCCAAAATTCTTTTAAGCCATCGCCCCTCTCCTCTTCCATCCTCATCACGTGCCCATACCATTTCAGCCTCATTGTTTCAACGGTATGGAGGATGTTTTCCAATTGTTGCACCTGCCGTATTATTTCACTATTTGGAACTTTTTGAAGCCGTGAGATACTTTAATTGTCCACGCTTCCGCTGCGCAGGGAGTAATACTTTCCAGGAATGTAGTAGGTTAGGGGGAAACTATTACTAGCAGAGGCTCCGATTTTAACATAGGCTTTTGCACCATCATAAAGGCTTTTCATTGCTGTTATTAGGTAGGGACTTATATTGAAATCTTCCAGCGTTTCCCACAACTTCTTTAATGGCACAGTATCCAGCTTGTTCTTCGGGAATTATGTGAGCACATTCTTCTTCCAGTCTCCGCTTAATTATTCTGCCATATACCCAGAGGCTTTGATAAATTTGATAGGATGGAGATCATTCTAAAATCGGAAGCAGTGGAAGGAGAGGGGATCTTAAAAAAGTTTAAACAAATTGGAGGATGATGAATGGAGGATGAAATGTAAAATAATCATAAAGAAAATGAGTTTTGAACGAAAATCGGTTATTAATTAAATAATAATAGAGTATTTAAGAATTTAATTTTGTAACTTCTATTTATTCATATATGGCAGAACCAGAGTACATGCTCTGTTTATTGAGGAATAAGTAAGTGCTAAATTTTATTCACTTCACCTATTGTCAAACACATGAAAAATAGAAGAAACACAAAAGCCGTTTATATTACAAAACACATTAAACAAGCAGAGAATTTTAAAACTGATTCGAAAAAATATGAGCAACCATTACAAAGAAATAATATAAAAATTGCAAATAAAATATAACAAAACAGAATAGCAATACCAAAACATTGTTTATCAGAATTAACAATATTTAATACATTTTTAAAACTAAATTTATAAAAAAATAGAACAAATTAATAGATTCAATAATAATAAGAGATATATATACATAGAGCTAATACACTAGGAAATCTATTAGAAGTCATAGTGGCAGTGAAAGATGAAGGAGCCCTCATTACATATTAGATATGAATAGATTAAGATTAAATCTGAATAGATTAAGATTAAATCTGAATCGATTAAGATTAAACGCTATGAAAACTCAGATCCAACGACACCTTTCCTACTTCAATCCTAAATGATCACCTCATCACGTCCAGCTCCTCAATTAAAAACTTGGGTATTACTATCGACCAAACCCTTTCCTGGAAACTTCACCTCGCCCAAATTTCCCAACGGTCAATAAGTACCCTTAAGTTATTCTATCATTCTCGACATCTTCTTTCACAACCTACCAGCAAACTCCTTGTATCCTCTCATATCTTTCTCCACTTTGACTATGGCTGTGTGGTGTACGGGGGCCTCTCGAATGTGCTTGAGGACTGATTGAAGCGGATTATGAACTGGTTTTTAAGATTGGTCTTCGGTCCCTCGAGACGGGCTCACGTGTCCCACCTTCACGGCAAGTTGAAGTGGCTCTTCCCCTCCAACCGTAGAAAATATTTCCTCGGATCTTTCCGATTCCAAACTATCAGCACCCATCACCCTTCCTACATTTACAGCCTCCTACAATTCAAATCCTCGGTGCATGCACTGGAAACAAGATCGCGCCTTTCTGACCTCCATATCCCCACCCACAGAACCAAAATATTCGAACGTTCCTTACTCGCCCGTTCCTCTACCCTCTGAAATTCCTTTCCTTCTAATATTCGCCATGCTTCTTCTCTATCCTCATTCAAATCCCTCCTTTTCCAACACCTTTTTTCTTTCCAAAATGATGCTCTCTAATTGCGAAATTTCAGTTTAGGATGAACGCCTGGATCATAAGTGAATAATAATTTTTTAATACACAAACTTCAACTTTGCTAATCAGCTCATTATTTTTGTATTTTCTCTGTTCTCATTTTTTTTCTCGTTTTTTATCATGTTTTTTGTTCATATTAATTATATTTTTCGAGATAATATATTTTATTTGTTTATTTATTTTACTGAAAATATTGTAAACATTAACTGATATCTATTTTGTAGTGTATGTAGCAGTGTAGTGGAGATATGTCAAAAAGGACAGAAAATAGCGTGAGGAAATATGTGGAAAATCCCTAAGAAGCTCTGCTAAGTTAGAAGGATTCCATATAGTTAACATATCATGGTCAATTGATAGATGTAATTAATTATAAACATACAACTCAACTTCATTGTTAAGTTAAGTTTTCCCAGAGGGTATTTTTCTGAAGCAAAAAAAATAACATGCAGGAGAGATTCCAACCAAGACAATTTAAATGTTAAAAAGTGCACTAAACGACATAACTGCAGAGGCTCGAAAGTCAATGAAACGATATAATTAGGACCATTAACGATCGTGTTAATTGCTTTTGGGAATAACAACATGGTAATCTAATACCGTGTTTCACTAACGACAAGGTGATTAATTATATGGTAAATTGCACAGTTTCTCTATCAAATGATCAACCCCCCTTTAATGTTTAATATACAGTGGAATCCCGATAATTTGTACGGTCAATAGTCCGAGAGTTAAATAGGAATTACCGAGATTTTCAATAATAAAAAATAACAAAATTAATATATATATATATATATATATATATATATATATATATATATATATATATATATATATATATATATATATATATATATACACAGGGTGTCCTTTTTAGATGGCCCGGCTGAATTTCTCTTGAACCGATAACGTTATAAAAAAAAAAAAAAATACGTATTTAATATTTTTCAGCCAAGTTTAAAATTTCGACCTGTTTTTGAAAAAATATATATACGGGGTCTCTCAGATCCAGTACAACTTTAAAATTTTAAATAGGAACCTATGCCTTCCGATACATCATTTTAATGGATTTTTGAAACTGAAATGAATGGTGAAACTAGATTTTAAATTGGTCAATAAATTACAAAGTTATGGTACAAAGTTTTAAACAAATAATGCATTTTGTTAGCTATTTTTAATAATAAAAAAAATCCATACTACATACAACCAGAGATTGATGAACCTACATTTCATGTTCGAACTGCCTACCCTCTTTGACGATGCAAAGGTTGGCTCTTCTTAGACAATCTTCGCTGGTTCTCAGTGCGATGTACTGACTTGATGGATCGACAAGAATTTTCCACTCTTTTCTACAGTTCTTCAACTGATGTTGAAGGGTTGTGATTGGCATAAACGCTGCCAATCATATTATTTCTGTGTTTTCAATACGTCTTTAAAACAAACCTTTATTATGAATTATAGCTAAAAAGATAACAAACACGATGTGACCCAATTAATTCGTGTGTAACAAAAAAAAATGTAATGGAAATTTAAAAGAATTAATACCGAAACAAACAAAATGTATTTGTACCATAACTCGGTTCAAGAGAAATTCAGCCGGGCCATCTAAAAGTGATACCCTGTATATATATATATATATATATATATATATATATATATATATATATATGTATGTATATACATGTACATTGTTTGTATTTATATATATATATATATATATATATATATATATATATATATATATATACAAACAATGTAATTACAAAACATTAAAATATCACTTTTAAAAAAAAAAAATCGGTTATTTTCTTTTGGTGCAATCCTTGAAGACGGGTTTGGTCGATTACTTTGATAAGCATGTTCGGAGCAGAAAATACGTTAACGCCAACATCGTCGGCACAAGATCTTTTTCTTCATCTGCTGCTCAGACGGAGCCAAAATTTTCTCTTCAGGATCACCGCCACTGCTGAGTCATAGTCAAAATGAAATCTCCGAAACTTATGGGAGTTTATTTATAGATGAGAGAATTTAAATCATGTAAATGCTCGATAACTGTTCCACCTTCGTAAATTCGCAAGTCCGAAAACAATTTCTTAATGTGCAATCAACAGCATTTTGCCACGCTTTGTCATTAATGATCATTGCTAAAAAATAACGTGATTTTCATCTCCTTGTTCATTACTCGCGGGCTGATGAGCGTTAATTTTTCAGATCCTTCCAAGTTAGTGGCTAACAATATGGCTAAACGTTTTGCATTATGTATATATTAAAGACATATAAATAGAAAAAAAATATAAAATAAATACGAATTATCGAGGGGACCGGATCGCAATGCTTTATACGAATTAAAGTGAGATTTTCACGAGACCAGTGAATCTGTACGAATTATCGAGATTCTACTGTATAAGGTTTCAAAAATATTTACTCACTTCGTTCTGAAATAATAGTTTAAAACCCACCTGCTAGGAGGTAAGAACCTTTCTCACTATTTCTATTGGATGCATACATGATTGGCCGATGATAAGGTCGATTATTTGTCGTTTAAGAATAAAATCTATCGGACGAGCAGTTTTTGAAATATGGGCTTGTCAAGGAAAATACGTTTGCGCATAAGTAAGCAAAAGAAGTTGATGGAATTTGCTAAAATCGATATGGCACCATCGAGCTACCAATTCCACAACCCCTTGAAATTTCATTCAAATCGGATTAATGGTAGTAGGTGTTATGCCCGTTACATAGATTTGAGTTAGTAAATTGGATGTCGGGGCGTAAAACCTAATGACCATCAACGCCTTTTATTTTTATTTATTCAATACTATTGTATTATATTCAATATAAAAAAGAAATAAAACAAATAAAAATAGTAAATAGATTAAAATAATTAAATGTTAATCAATAAACTTTCTTTGGATAGAACGTTGATAATTTTATTCGCCGTTTCCTCCTTATTGCCCAGAGATACTGATATATTCAGAGGTATTCCACATTCTTTTAACCATCTGATGAGAAAGGACAGTGCTCTAAAATTTGTTATATTGTCAATATGTTGACACATTTTTGACGTTTGGGAGGAGCTTCTTTTGTTAATATGTGTAGATGACTCGAATGACCGATTCTCAGCCGCGTGAGGGCAACCTCTTCTCGGCGGCTACTGCTCTATGGCCCTACGTCCCTCTTTATTGTCCCCAGTTTGCTAGCTGGGCTGTTGGGCCTCACTGAGTGGCCACGCTAGTTCTGATGCTGACAAGAAAGCTTTGCCGCGTTCTGGAAGGGTGACAGCTTCTTTAGCTGCCCTATCAGCCATTTCATAGACTTTAATGCCTACATCACTAGGTGACCAAATAAAACATATCGATATTTCAACGGCTTTTTTCTTAGCTTTTTTCGCCAGTGCTAGAATACAATGGATTCCTTGATGGTATGGATACATGTTATTAGTAAAATAGAACAAATTAACAGATTCAATAATAATAATAATAACAGATATAGAGATATATATACACTAGGAAATCTATTAGAAGTCATTGTGGCAGTGAAAGATGAAGGAGCCCTCATTACATATTAGATATGAATAGATTAAGATTAAACCTGAATAGATTAAGATTTAACGCTATGAAAACTCAGGCCATTGTCATAGGTTCCGATTCCCTCCTCAGATCCAATGCCACCTTTTCTACTACATACTTTTCTACTACTACTACAATCCTAAATGATCAATCGATATTTCAGCATCTTTCCTGCAGCAGTCCTAGAATGCAATGGATTCCTTGATGATCTGGATACATGTTATTTCTGGCTTTTAATGCACTCAATGAACCTGATATAATTACAATATTTTTAATTGGGGATTTTATTGTGTGTCGGAGAGCCATTACGATGGCGTTGATCTCCGCGGTGTAGATATAACAAATGATGCAACTTACATTTGTGAGTTGTTTGGGGAGTAACAAAGGCAGATGCTATGGATGAATTTGAATTATATCCGTGTTTTTAGACATTGAAAGGATTATTTATGGTATTGATCTTTATAATCTCCTGGTATTGTACTTTATTTTCTGATTTTGAGAGTTGGAGGTATAACTCGGATCGTGTATGAGTTCAAGGAGGTATTTCGTTTTCTATTGCGTTCAATTTGATTTGTTTTAGTTTATTTATTGCAATGAACATGAACTGTTGAAATTGTGTTGAAAGTTTAGACAGAAACACGTATTTGTGAGTGGGGTGTATGGATTGTGGATATAGGTTAGTTATATACGATAGTTATCGGCAAGTTTCTGTCTTCTGAAGATTTAAGGTGTTAGGTTCAAGATTGGGCTTGTTTTAAAGGCTCCAGTCGCTAAGGTATTTTTTCGAGCATACCCATAAACGAAACTTCCATAATTTTAGAAAGGGTCAAAGCTTAAACATAGTAGTCCTGTCCTCTCCCCGGTTAGTGCCGCTAAGGACTCACCATATTTGAAGCTTCGTAGAACAAAATTCTTTCAGTGATTTTATGTGCTGTTCCCAGGAAAACCTTCTGTGAAATGACAGCTTAGAAATTTGCAGATGTTCACATAAGGTATAGAATTAATTCATTTTCAACTTTTTAGCAGGTTTTTATTTATTTCCTATTTTGAAAACATCCAAAAAATTATATTGAGATAATTGTCACCGAGATCTGTTCTCAGTTTTATAAATGATGTTAGGAAAGAGGGAAAAAATTTATTGCAAAGTGTAAACGACGTAATAATTCGATTCGCTTTCTTTTAGTAAAGAGGAAATTCGTTTATATAAAGCGTTTTTCTTAGGTTGATGTATTGCTATGTTTTATCTAGGTTAAGTTGAGCTTGATATATATTTAGCTGATAATATACTAATCTGTATATTGGGATGCCATTGGGCAATCATTGAAGAAGATTATCCCAAAATTATGTAAGATTATGAATAGATATGAATTACTTACTTTGTCCTCTAAATTGGATACCTTCCCAAGGGCCTGATTTGTGGTTACCATCATTTAATAATTAACCAAGATAATGTTCCTACTTTTAAGTTTAATAATAATGCTAATAACCATAATGCTAATCAAATTTATTGCTATCATACTTAATGAAATATATTCAAATTAATAATGGGCATGGTTACTAAAGAACAACCTTCTTTCTAACATTTATCTTTATTCCTCAAAATTGAAATAATAAACTGTCACAAGAGAAAATAATAACTGTTACAATAAACTGTTAACCATGGAATGATTCAGACAAGACCTAGCAACTAACTGTTCTAACATAAATCTCTTATCTGTAATAATTGGTGTTGATGGTCCCTCAGCATCTCTCCATCGGGTTTCCCTGCATATCTTAAGTCATGGAGCCAGAGCATCCGTCATCTTCAGAGGAAGACCTAGTAGTTCTCGTCCTCAAAGTCATCCCTTCAGCGAGATCCTCGCAGAAGTACCCTTTTCCTGCCTCCTCAGTTTCTCTCTCCCTTTCTCCCTTGTTCTTCCTAAAAGGGGGTCGAAGACGTTGTTGGTTGGTTAGATCCCCAGCAGTGGGCGGTACCCTTGTCATTATTGGCCGACTAGTTTTATAGAGGGAGGAAATTCTGGGATTTCAACGGATGGCTCCACCCCTTGTCCTGACATCCCCAAACTATTACTAAGAAGATAAGCCTAACTTATCTACTCTATTTACATTTTAGCGTATCTACTATCTTTACAACATTTGTAGTATGAAGTATGTGTGTTCTAAAAGAATATGTGTTCAATAATCATCCCATTTTATAGTAACAATTAACTGCAGTTGATTAGCCATAAAGAATAATTTCCATACAACTGCCAATTAATTATTAATCGATTTTATTAATATTTTAAATTCCAATTAAAGTTTTAATACCTGTATGTGAATTATTTCTAAAATATACCTATCGGATCCAAACGAAAACACATTACTTTCGATTAATAGGACCTTGCAAACATGGAAGTGTATAACCAAACAATTTAAGGGAGGACCTTGTGGGCGGAGCAAAGGCCGGTAGGTTACGCTAAATAAGGAGAAAGGCATTATGTTTCTACATAACTTCATATATTTGTTTTTCATTCATTCAATAGCGTCCACTAATTCCTAAGCTGGTTGTTATTTCAATAACAAAAGATTATTGTTAGGCGCATGCCAACTAAAAGATTCGTCTTTATGTTGTTTACGTACACATGGAAAATTCTGGTCAGAATGTTTTTAAAAATGGATCAGCATGCTTAACAACCCAAACGCACAAGCATTCCTATCAGCCAATAAAATGTATAAGACATGAATATTCTAATTTTTGATGTTTTATGGGGGAGATACTATTTCAAGTAACTTCTATCTATTTTTAAAATATATATAAATATGAGTTAGTCTGAATTCTTCGTTAAATTTATTATTATTCCTATAAAAACTAATCATAATCTAGAACGTTCAATTAATATATAAAAAAATATATGATAAATAAATTAATTAATTACTTTTGAGAAAAAATTATTAGTTGCTAGAGCGCGAAAGTCTTAAGAAGGACAAAATGATTTTTTTTTTTTTTTTTTTGTTTAATAAGACAGAGCTTATTATTTCATTAAATAAAATGAAACTCATTTAAATAAATATATAATATAGAAGAGCAAAGACTCAAAAAGAGACATAAAACATTTGTTAGGATATAAATGGAAGATTCCACTGCGAAGCCTAGAATCTCTAAAATAACGGAAAACAATTAACCTGTCGATAATTAGCCTATTTAGGCATCATCAGAACAGAAGAAAAAAGAATTATACAAAACAGTCATTATTTTTCAAAAAATATATATCCTTTTAATAAAAACCATCTATATTTTCCTGTATACTTAGGGAAAAAAATAATATATATATATATATATATATATATATATATATATATATATATATATATATATATATATATCGGGTTCTTTTTTGGACGAATAAACAGAGAGATCGGGATCCTTGGCCTATACCTAGAGGGCCAGGTCGAGATTACAAACCGTCATAAAGATAAAAATAGCAGATAGGCCCGGTCGACAAGGTATAATAAAACCTACCGCCCAAGACCAATGAACAATGGAAGAAATTTTACAAAGGACTCAATGCCGCGGAAAGTGGCACGCCCCCAAGTCCAAAAGAAGACTGGGGGCCAGATATATGGAAAATAGACTTTTCAAGAAGGAGAAGGGACAGAGCAGACAAAAGTAGGGGAGTTCTGGCTAGATGGTAGAAGAGTAAGGTTCGAGAAAGATCTAGAGAGAAGGTGGAAGATTGAGGTTCGAAAGAGTTCTAGGGAGAAGGTAGAAGAATGAGGTTCAGGGAGTTCTAGCTAGAAGGGAGAAGAGTAGGGTTCTAAGAGCAGTCCATCCGAGACGGAGTCCGTGAGTCTGAGAAGAAGACCGCTGCGGGAGAAAGAACCAGACCATCGAGTGGCAAAGCGACCAGGAGCGAAGGCAATACTGAAATAAGTGATAGTCCTTTCATTCAAATGTGTAAATTAATGTCTAATATTATGTGGCACCCGAGTAATATTTTAAATAAGCAAGTTCTCCTAGTATTCTCAAATACATATGCTAAAATCAATAGGGTTTATAATGAGAGAAATTTAGGTTGTAAATTAGTAAGCCAGCAGTTTAATTAATAAGATTCTCTTAAATAAAGTAAGATCTTCTATCAAAATCTATTATTCTATTTACCCTGCATGTCATCATATAGTTTAATTAAGTGAATGGGTAAACGTGACACCCATTGAAAGGATCTCCAGCGGTACTCATAATATTCCAACCTAGTGACCATAGCAGGGAGGTCTGTGGTCTCTAGCCTTTTAAGTTAAAATACAATTTGATTTGATTGAAGGGAGCCGTTCTGGAGCCGATGCAAATAGAGAATAAATGATATCAGTAAATTAAGTAAATGCGGTTTCTGGAACCCCCACCTGCCTTAGAAAAGCAGTTTGCCAGAAACATAGGAATATATATTTATATATATATATATATATATATATATATATATATATATATATATATATACACATATATACACACATAGTTTTATCCTATTTCATACTGGTTGTTATCTTGTTCTTTGGCACAAACGTCAGCACACTTTGAAAAATACGCAAATAAGAAGACATATTTAATTATAAATCTTCTTATTTGTGTGTTTTTCTTCACTGACCGCACCCCCAACCAACTTCTCCTACAATATCATTTTTTTTTTTTTTTTTTTTTTTTTTATAATTGCACTCTTCCTCAAAAATTTCACGACATAATAAAAATAAACACAATTAAACATAATAAATAAAAATCCCTGATAAAGTATTTAGTAAAAGCAACGGGAGGACGGTACCACGCCAACCTCGCTTCTTTGCTGCTTCGTAGTCCAAACATTTTCCAAGAAAACACTTCTCAGGATGGTGTTAAGCCCCCCTCACTCCCCCCCCTCTCCAACGCCTAACAGGATTATGAGCCCTCTTCCCTCTCCTTTTACTGTAAAAAAAAATAACGTTATAAAACGTAGCTTAAAATAAGCCTTTGTCACATCTACGTAGTCCATTAATATAACAATATGTAAATTATCATTAGCAAGGTAATTTAATGGTTTGTAAGATTCATTAAAATTTTGTAACTACATGGAGGTGGATCGGGCACATTAGAAAATAGAAAAACTACGCGTATAGAATATAATGTGATAATTCCAACTAAATCACTAATATAATCTACTTATTCGGCAATTCCTAGCTACAAAAAATAATAAATAAAATAAAGATAAGAATTCCAATCCTAACATTGTAGCGTTAGTTTTTCTAGTTTTAATTTTTTTTTTTTTTTTAATGCATAGTGGTAGAGAAGAAAAAGAGTACAAGTATTTATATCTTATTGCCCAACCCTCTATTTTCTCTTTTATAAAGGAGTTGCTAAGTAGGTCAGAGCGAGTGAAAATGTAATAGGTCTAGCTGCAAATGAAAATGGCGGGATTGCAACGATAATTAAAAGTTGGTATATTGTAAAGACAAAAGATGCAGGTTACATGCAGCACAGGTATAGAATATAATTTGTATCATGTTTCCGCATGCAATTAATTTGTTTGCCTTTTTATCCCAGGGCGTAGTGCAAGGTGCAGGGTGTAGCATATTAAGAATATTTGTGGCTACGTTTTGAAAATAAATATTTCAAGTAGGTCGTTTACATGATAGGTCACTTTAATTCATTTGACAGATTTTGTGTAATTTTTTATCTAAACTTTATGAGAATGACTTATTGTCATAACTGTAGATAGCATTCGACGTTGTTGAACTAGATTGTTTACTCGACTGCGACTAAGCTATAATGTGGCACTGGATTGAAAGTAATAGACTGTGATTATGACAGTAAGGTCACATTCTGCCTTTAGCTCTGGAATAGCGGAAAGGGGTTATTAAGTATCCGCTTGGTATTTTTTTTTTCTTACTACAATATTTTTGTTTTATTAATCTAAATACTGGCTTTCAAAACGCAACATCCAAATTTTCCATACCTGCAGAATGCATAAAAAGCACCAGCGACTTGATTGCTTTACATTTTTTAACTGTAAAAAATTTTTCACGAATATACTTTAATGAAAAAAGAGAAGATACATGATATTAGTACAAAACTATCAATCTCGTTTTATATAGAAATAAATAAATTACGTTTCTAAATTAAAATATTCAAAAAATAAACTTTTAACAACAAAATTTTTGAACAAATAAACGTTACGGAACAAACTTTTCTTTAAAAAAAAATAATGATTCCTATGACAGTACAATAGTAATTATGACACTTCTCAAAGCTTTATATTATGATATTAAAATTATTAGGGAATAAACGTAAAATACGTATTTGGGACTCTTGGTTACCGTTTCCCGACTAGTCCGTAAAAATGTTTCCGGTTCCGTTACCCGAGGTTAAACAGGTGTTTTTGTTTATTTCAAGCTCGAAAAATGAGTAGCGTTGCGCAGTAAATATTGTGGGGAAGGATCACAGGAAAGTGCAAGGGGCAAGAACTAAGGAAACAGAGCCTGCAGCAATGAGGAGCCCGCGTCAGCAACCTCACAAAATAGACATGTAAATTTTTATATTATTAAAAATAACAAGCAAACAAAGTTACACACAGACAAAATGGGGTCAAATAAACTTCTTAGTCAAGAGATCAGAAACTTATTTGATTATTTTTACTTTCCCTTATCTATATATGAAATATATAGTAATGGGGAGTATTGCGATCGTGTAAATTTTCGAATTCGAGTTTTCAATGGAAATACACGTTTTAAGGTCCCCTGATTCCAAATAACCAAGTCTCGCAAAATGGTCTGACTGTGTGTATGTGAACATCCTAGCTCAAAAACGAAAAGTCGAACGAAACTGAAACTATATATTTAGGGTAGTCATATTCATGGGATGTTACAGCAACTTTTTCGTCAAAATCCACTGATCGAAAGTGCCACATTATATCATCGATTTTACACTTTTTTTTACAATTTTCTCAAAAAAGGCTCTAACGATTTGGATAAAACTTGCTGAAAGTCTTCTCCTTAAAGCCCTTTAACTTTTCATTTATTTGGTACATCACCGAGGAAATGTAGGGAAAAAAGTTATGATGAAAAGATCATTTTATTTACACATAACTTAATGCATTTTATGGTAAATTATGTATTTAAATGTATTAAAGGTAACTAAATTATCTCAAAAACAAAAAAAAATCATCAAAATTGGACCAGTATTAGCAAAGATACAGCGCAGCGGACTAACCGGAAGTGGCAATTAGAACACCGATTTTACAATTTTCTCGTAAACGGTTTTAACAATTTTGATGAAACTTGCCTAATGTCTTCTCCTTAAAGCTCTTTAACTTTTCATATATTTGGTACATCACCGAGAAAAGGCAGGGAAAAAAGTTATGATGAAAAGAACATTTTATTTACACATAACTTAAGAAGTATACATTTTATGGTAAATTTTGTATGAAAGGTAATTAAATTCCCCTAAAAAACAAAAATGAAAACAATTATTTTAATCGGTCCTGCATTAGTAAAGATACAGCATATCTCATTAAGATTACTAGATCCTTGATGGAAAGCCGAGCGCGTCCAGAAGACGAGGAATGTGACCGAACCTCCTCCCACCAAGCCGCCAACCTATTGTTAACAAAACGCTCTGTAGCAATGTATTGTAATAACATAAAAGTAGAAATTATCGTAATAATTTCTATGGAATTTCCATGGAAACTAAACCGAAACTTTAAAAATATATTTTCAGCTTGACAAACCAAAAATGTTTAGTGTACAGAATTGTAGCATTAAAGTTATTTAAAAAACTAATTGATTATACTTTTGTGAGAAAATACTTGAAGAAGTGCATTCTGCTGAGTTTATTTCGAGCTGTGTTTATGGGAACTCTTTAAAATAATCTTAAAGATTATTATTATAGGTTGGTAAGGGAGAGTTGTGTGATGCACGCACCGCACCCGATTTTTTAAATTATGATTCCATAACACTTAACAATCTTCATAAGTGGTCGAGTTAAGGCCGTTTGAAATCTGTAATCGGCCGCCATTTTGAAACGAAATAGTATATAATGTTATGTATTGAGAATACTGGAATTGAAGGGAATAATTAAGATTCGTAATAGTAATTAAATAAGGAATAAATTAAAGAGATGCCACCCGGTTCAGTAATATCAATATTAACCAGTTTCTGTTACGGACAAAGAAATATTTACAAGGTCGGCCGTTATACCTGGAACAGGGGGGGGGGGGGAGGTGCAATTCAAGACCGCCAATAGGCCGCTTAAGATAAGCGAAAGTAAGAGCACCATAAACCTAGAGATAGGCCAGGTCGACATGGTGTAATAAAATCTGCTGCCCAAGGTTACAAGTCCTTTGAAAATATTCTTACAGCGACAGCCAATAAGATGTCCCAAAAGGAGAGTGGAGAAAATTGATCTTTTCAAGAAGGAGAAGGGGATAACTGTATAAGAGACGAGAAAAAGAGAAATAAAGGAGAGTTCTAGGGAAAATGTAGAGTAGTGTAGTTCTTGAGAGAAGCCAGAAGACGGAGGTTCGCAGAGGGAACAGTGGAGCAGTCCATCGAGAGAGGAAGTTCGAGTTAGAGGCCCCCACAGGAGAAAGAAGCCTAGACCATCGAGCCCCGGCAACTTCTAACTATAAGATAAGTGCTAGTCCTTTGATTCATTGTGTACATCAATGTATTATATTATGTGGCATCAGCATAATATTTTAAATAAGCAAGAGTTCTCCCAGTATTCTCAAATACATATGTTACAGTCTGTAGATTTTTACAATGAGAGTAATTTAGATTTGAAATTATTAAGCCAATAGTGTAATTAATAACGTAACGTAAATAAAGTAAGATCTGTAACAAAATCTAACATTCTATTTACCCTGCATGCCATCATCTAGTTAATTAAGTGAAATGGTGAACACGACACCCTTGGAAAGGTTCTTCAATGGTATTTATAATATCCCAAGCTAATTGACCATAGCAGGGGGGTCTACGGTCTCTAGCCTATTATGTTAAAATATAGTTTGATTGATCGGCTCCCTTCTGGAACCGATGCAAATAGAGATTAAATTAGATCATTAAATTGAGTAAATGTGGTTTCTGGAACCCCCATCTGCCTTAGAAAAGCAGTTTGCCAGAAACATAGCAATAGTAATGTAGAGTTTCGAGGATCACCCTTGGATAACCTGTGGCCTTTGTTGCCAAATCTCGAAAAAATCTGCCAGGGAGATTCGGAGAAAACCCGACGATGGACGGACGGATTTTGTTTATATTTGATTTTTGGATTCTACGTATCTTGAATTGTAAAGGCACACATTTTGAGGAGAGATTACATTTTTCTTTTTTTTTTTTTGTCGATTACAAAGGTTCATTATTGAAAATAATAAAACAAAAAATGAAAGGTTTCTGTAATATAAAAATAAATAAACTAATAAAAAAAAAAATTGATATACTCTATCACAACAAAAAAATCTAAGGAAGATGGATATCAGTTTAATTTTAAATTAATTTTCTCCTTCGAACTCTTAAACAAATAAAAAGTACAAAAAACAGAAGAGTTTATTTTATTTTATTACCACATTGACTATTTGGTAATTATTTGATTTTTTCCTTCACAATCATTAAGAAAGAGATCTACGAACAGATCTAAACTAAACAAAGCCTCTCGTCCAAATGTCCAAATGTTGCCAATCTCGTCAATTCTTCATTATTGTTTGTTGAACGGATAAGATAAGTAAGCTGTCGACCAATTATTTAAGAAAGTAACCGGTTTGGAAAACTAACCGTCAAACTAAGTTTTACTTTGAAATAGCCCGTTTGTATAGGAAATACCACTACCCAATACCGATTTATTAAGTGAAGGTTACCACACCTGATTTAATGAAGCCATGTCTCTTTTAAAGAGAAGATTGACCACGATGTATTTATTTATTTTTTAATATATTCATAAGAGTATTTTAAATAAGAGCTCGGTACATATTTTGAATTCCGTTTAGAAATCTATTTTAATTTTATCTATTTCTTAAACTAAGAAAATTTGTTAAGTTAAAATTTAAAACAAGGACAACTGCTAAGATTAATAAAAAAATTGCAAATCAACTTTATGTTTCAGAATGAAAAGTTCCGCCACATTAAAAACAGATATACCTAAAAATCCAGACATACAGAAGCCAGGGCAAAAAATTTGGTGAATTTCACAATAATTGCTCTATAAATGACTATAAAATCCAAAATTAAATTTAACAATAAGGGTATATAAATATAAATATGTAGGTATATAACAGTATAAATACCATCACAGGCTTAATTATGTACTAATACTACAACTTATTTTTTTAGCCTTTGTGTCAACAAATTATGTTAAGTCTGATGGAAGGATTCATAAATTTCTGTTTGTAATATATAGAAATGTAGACCTACGCTAAAAAGGGATTCTATGATATTAGATTTATGATATTATTTGTACAGATTAAATTGTTCATATATATAGATATATATATATATACAATATATATATATATATATATATATATATATATATATATATATATATATATATATATATGTATAGTTCTACATTATTTCAATAAAATTTGTGTTTTCCAGATATGAACGTTCTTTTATACATAAAAAGTTATTCATTACGCGAAATTATACAAGAATAAAGTCGTATTTTTTATTCCATCCGACTTTTCAATTATTTGTTTTTGTTGCTGTTTTTTTTGTGTGAATTATTTTAATAAGTTCACAATATATTTTGAGCTTAAAGTTGCCAATTATTTGATAAAATTTGAAAACTGTATCAAATTGTATATTTGATCTGAAACTGTTATATATAAACATATATGGTATACATAATGTACATTAAATACATGAAATGAACGTATAAAAAATATGTATAAGAAATATACATTTTTTTTGTTCGTTATTGTTTGTATTTTTTTTCATAAGCATGGTCTTAGATTGTTTTATCAGAAGTTATCTTTCATCTTGTATGTTGTATGCACACTAATAAGTGTGCATACAACATACCTGAAAACTAAAATTACTCCATTTTTTGCAAACCAAAATGATATCTCTACTGGGCTAAAAAGCCAATTGCCTGAGATTGGGAGATTGACATTTCGAGAGACGTACTTGATCGAATTATAAATTGTTGTACTCAATGGACGCAGAATTTGACTCCCTTTTATAACTTTTATTGAATGGATTTTTCGCTTAGAGTACTAATTTCTAAGCTGCAGATTCATATATATATATATATAGTACTCAGTCTCTGCTTTCAACAAAATCGTAGTTTTCGACCTCACAAATTTTTATTCTGTGGTACTCAATAGACGCATCATTTGAAGTTCTTTAATTTAATATACATAACTTTTTTTATAGAATGCACCGTTTGGGAACTGTAGGTGAAAAAAGAAAGAAAAAGTTATACAAATCGCGAATTTTTTGGCCGCCATTTTAAAATCCACTCAGATTCGAATGGCAGACGTGTATTTATTTATTTTTTACCATAATAGATAGATTCCATAGAACATAATCAAAATTTTGGTCAAATGGGTCGTCTTTTTTTCATCTGGCTCACGGACTATACGTAATAGCGTTTAAAAAGACAGAAAAAATGTGCTATAAACAATTGAAGTTGGCCAGCAATGTTCTATTTAAAATATTGAAAAATCTGCATCTGCTTTTTAGTGCTAAAAACCTATAAAACATGCAATTTCATGTGGTTCAACCTTAAAATTCCATACGTTAACTCCAAAACATAAGCAATACAACAAAAGTTAAATAAACATAATTTTAATTATTACTACTTACTAGTTATTTTAAATTATATTTTATTACTTACTATAAGTTAGATTTGAACTTAAAGTCGCTAATGAAAATATTGCGCAGATTTCTCTCTTTCATTACTCATCATTTATATTTAAGTTTTCAAATTTTGTATAATAGCAGTAAAATATCATGACAATTGCTAAAAGTATTATATCCTATCATAAGACTATATTCCATGATTTGATTTAATATTTATTAACAAATCATTAATTATTGGGGTATGTTTAACAACGGTTTTTAATAACTATAAACTTTGCGTATGTAATGGCCCTAACTCAGATCTCCAAGAGATTTCTAAAGGATCAATGATAATTATTATTTTAACAGATATAATTTACTCCTTTATTAAGTGGTACAGTCCTTTCAGAACTACCCCCCCCCCCCCCCTCCCCACCTCGAAAATGCATTCAATATTATGTACTTAATTTTATATAGTACCTACTTGTTTATCTCCTTCTATCGCAAACCTTCAGGTTCATCTCTGTAACAAGGCTAATGGTAGTCCGCTCCATGATCCATGGCAGTCCGTTCTAACAAACAGTCAACAAATTATATATCAGTTTTATAACTTAAAAATATTCAAAAGTATTATAGAGTTAGTAAACTAGTTACAGTCTACTTATAATCTATATTATTTAAAATTTCTCTTATTTGTTACCTTAATATAAATTCAAGCTACCTGCTAAGCTAATATCTACATACATGTATTGATTAAATCCATGAAAGATTGACTTTTGATAACAATTACAAATGTATTATAATGTAATTGACAAAAAAAAAAAACTACTTATTTTCTATAATTCACTGATATACAACTTTTATGCATACTCACAGAAAGATAATTTGGTATTACCTTACGATGCAAACACTATGATTGTGTTAAATTTATATGATAAAATATTGCTATGCATTATTGGGCAACAATGTGATAAAAACAATTTAAAAAAAAAATTAATTTGTAATACATACAAGATTCAATAAAGTAAATACATATTCATACGTTTGTTTAAAAAAAAATTTATTGGTTTAATATTAATTATTAAATGTGACTAGGCATGTAATATTTATTTAAAAAATGTGATCAAATAATTAGACCTATCTTCAAACTATATGAATAAAGTAATATAAAGCTTTTATCCATATTTGTTATTTATAATATATGAATTGAGTATGCTATGAGACGTTCAGTTACAAACAGCTTTAGTTCCACAGTAGTTTCACAGCTACTTCCAAGATTTTTTTTTTTTTTTTAAACCAGTAATAAGGAAAATTTATATTAATTAAACAGAAATTAATCTATAATAATAACTTTTATAAATTGCATACTTATAATTTAGATCTCGTTAATATTGTACTGCTTACAAGGAGGGATTAAATGGCCTGGATATTAATTACTAAGTACTGTTATAAAATAATACATCAGTAAAAAGGAAAAGAGATATTCGGAATCATTTATTATAAATCTTTCGGTTAATTGTTCTTCAAGTAAATAAAAGTAGAATTTATTAAGGATTTAAAAAGTTTAGATGAAGTAAAACAAAATTTAATTAGAATGCCAAAAAAGAGAATTTTATAATGTAAAACGTGAACATTTTTAAGATCTGTTTTATTGCTTTATATAGCGGTGCAGTATCGTATTATTCTTAATTCTAAGCTAATTATGGATGACGCGTACTAAATAGTTTGTCATTGTAGATTACTAACATCAAGGAAACTTACAGTCGAATTTACAAGATGGCCATCACGCAGAAAATACAACACATACTGGTATGTTATATAACCAGATGTCCGCAACGTACAGGGAAAGAACCGGAAAGAAATAATTTTTTGTAACAATATTAAATAAAGGGTTGACCACGAACCCAGACCGAACCAATCTGAGTGATATTTTGAAAGAGACTAAGGACTTTTGATATTGTTGTGGGCTGTGTGGCTCGAGACAATTGAGTTAAGCTACCCATTCACGGTACAACTTGGTAGGACTACGTCGTAGGACTACAGTTGGATTCATTCGCCCACTCATGGTCCTACAAGAGATCCCATCAGCTATTCTAACCTGCACTCATAGCTTATCGATGTTTTAAAAAAATTGGAAAATGTCGGCAATTTGTCTTGCTATGGCGTTATTGAAAAAAAGAAAAAGAAATTGTTTTGGGCGAAAACAATGTTTATTAATCCAATAAATTACAGTGATTTGAAAATTCCTAATGAATTAGATAGGAAGGATTATAAAAATTACTTAAGAATGGATAGCATAATCATCCCTCTAGTATAAGATAAGGATAAATGAAAAAGTGTACTTAAGGTTTATATTTGTATTATACGTTTTAATGTACAAGGTATATACATTTCCACATTACTTTAATTCAATATAATTTAAATTAGTTTTTAGTGATTGATAAATTATTTGCCACTTATATAATTTTGTTTTATTGAAAACAAGTTTCGAATGTTATACATTCATCTACCAACACCTATTTGATTTCTTGTCTTAATTAAATTCATAAATGTTTTATAAGACTAATTTATATTAAATTTAATTTAATATGTATTATAATACCAAACTGTATATTTAATTGGAGGGAGTTATTGTTGACCGTATATTTATATTTAAAGGGAGAAGTTGGTCGGGGGGTGCGGTCAAAGAATTAGACTACTGTAAGCGAATTTATATAATTGTGCCGACGTTTCGGCCTAAGTTTTAGGCCATCTTCAGGGCTAAAAGGAAAACAAAATAACAACAATGAAAAAAGAGAAAGAGGCATTTACCAGTAACAGTAAAAATGATAAAAAACAGAAAATACAAGTAAGATAAAAAAGTATGAAGTGTAAAAAGAAAAAGATAACACTAAATTACATAATACAAAAGACAAATGAAAAAATAAAATAAATTAAATAACAATGTAAAAATTAAAAATTAATTGAAAATAAAAATAATGCGATATTTACACAGGGAATAGTGAAATATATGAAATCTATTTCATATATTTATTATATATGTATAATATATATTAATATATATATATATATATATATATATATATATATATATATATTATGTTTAATATATATTTATTTATTTATACATTTATTCATATATTTCATTATTCCCTGTGTAAATATCGCATTATTTATCTTTTTCTTTTTATACTTCATACTTTTTTATCTTACTTGTATTTTCTGTTTTTTATCATTTTTACTGTTACTGGTACTGCCTCTTTCTCTTTTTTCATTGTTGTTATTTTGTTTTCCTTTTAGCCCTGAAGATGGCCTAAAACTTAGGCCGAAACGTCGGCACAAATATATAAGTTCGCTTATAGTTGTATATTTAATTGCTTATTTTTGAATTCGTGTGTGTTTTTAGAACTGAAGAACGCTAGTTTTCATCAGAGATAAAGAGTATAAACTACTTGCGTTTCAAATTTATATTTATAACCTTTAATAGAGATTAATTTATTTTTATAAGATATTTATTATCTTTTAATAGACATACTCATCAATGTTCTGCAATTACCTCCAAGTTGACTGATTATAAACTTTTAAATTGTACTTAGAAACAAAATTTGAAATATTCATTCCAAATTAGGTGAAAATATCAAGCCGCTAACTTATTTTTAATAAAACTAATAAGAAAATATAATAAATAAAACATAAGAACATTATAATTTAGTCATTTTTCGAAATTCTTAAAAGATAAAAGCACTTATGATCCTTGAAAATGTTTTAACTATTTACTTTTTGGTACCATACTGATTTTATCGATAACTATTATTCAAAACATTAATCTATATGAAGTATTCGTTAGATGATTTATTGACGAACTAGAAAAGGTTTTTAGCGAGTCTACAAGTGGGTGAGGGTTGTTGAATGCTTGGATTTTTTTCAATAGGAGTTTGCCTTATCCTAATAATCCTAAACATAAAATTAGAATTGCTCGGCTTTTTGCAGGGTAGTTCCTTTATTTTCTTCTCTATAATTCAACTTTACACGCGCGGTGCCTGAACTTTAAAAAAAAATAATAACTATATCCCAGAAAAATATAACTTCGTCTGATAATACAATGATTAAATAAGTTTTTTTATACAACGCAAATCTTGTTTCATTACAATCTTCACCGCGATGAGAGGTTAAATGTTTTTTATAAAATTTTGTTTTCTTATTTTTAAAGTTTAAGTGGCTAAACTTGAAACTATATTGAGATTCTTATAGGTGAAACATTTCTTACCTGCCTTACTGTATGTTCTTAATTACAAGAGGTAATCAGTGTTGCTGCCTCATTATAGCTGAACTTACAAGCGTTTTTATATTTTAAGATGGTGGAAAGTTTTTTGTTTTTGTTTAAAGACCCTTAGATCAAAGTGTGAAATATCTCACGAACAAACTGGTTGTTGAGGAATTAAATATTAATTCCTATTAATATTATTATATAAAAATTTATTATATTATATAAAAATATTATAATATTATAAATATTATATAAAAATTTATTATATAAAAATATAATTAATGAAGATAAAATTCTGTCTCGAACGAGTACCAAACATAATAATTTAGTGGTATAGTCGAAAACCACGGTCATATAACGGCGATTTTTTTTCAAATTTGTCAAAAACTGAGACAGAGTACTATATATAAGTCTGCCTGTAGGTTGGAAATAAGTACCCTAAGAGAAAATCTCATAAGATAAAAGTTGAAGAGAATCGAAACCCGCGTTCACCTGAGTATCAAATTTTTAAATTCGGTCAAGTACACTCCCGGTCTCCGGTAATTGGCATATTAGCACAGTAGAGATATAATTTAGGAATGCAAAAGATGGAGTGAGAATCGAAACCCGCGTTCACCTGAGTATCAAATTTTTAAATTCGGTCAAGTACACTCCCGGTCTCCGGTAATTGGCATATTAGCACAGTAGAGATATAATTTAGGAATGCAAAAGATGGAGTGATTTTGATTTTCAGTTATGTTGTGTGTATTGCCACTCTCGCAAAATTAACCCAGGTTTTCGATTCACAGCATAGCCTTTCACACCCAGATATCAAAGCGTCTGTCAACTTAGTTCAGAAACGTTTTGTTTGGCTTTCCATGAAAAAAGATGTCAGTGTGTGGGCCAGAGCTAGAGTGTTACGTGCCAGAGAGCAAAATTGTGGCGTCATACGCCCTTTGTACTTGGCTAATATACAGATTCTAATCAACTCAGCAGCCATTTAGTCACGTCAACATTGATATAGTAGGGCCCCTTCCCCCATCTCAAGGATTTACCTACTTAATTACTATGATCAACCGGTTTTCCAGATGGCCTGTGAAGGATATTTCAGCAGAGACAATTTATTTTACCCTCGTGGATTTCAAGGTTTGGAATTCCACAATTCATAATAACTGATCGTGGAAAGCAATTCGTTTGTCTTCTATTCCACCAGCTCACCAGGATTCTCGGCGTGCAACAAATAATGACCACTGCCTATCATTCTCCATTCAACTGGAAAATAGAGAGGTGGCATTTTTGTCTTAAAGGAGCATTCAAAGCGCAGTTAACCGAAGACAGGTTTCGAAAGTACCTACTGTACTGATGGGTTTGCTTTCCTGCATTATTCCTCGACACAACACAACCCCTGCTGAAATGACGTACGGAGTTCCCATTCGACTGCCTGGTGACTCCTTCTCGGATACAGCAGTTCCAGATAATCTCGATGTACCTTCCTTTCTTTTCCGCCTGCGTCAACAAATGAGTTCCTTGCGGCCGATTAATGAACATCACACTAACCGGAACACCTTTGTGTACAAGGACCTTTGGAAGACTTCGCACGTATTTATTCGGCATGTTGTCTCGAGACTACCTCTTCAGCCTGTTTCAGATGGACCTTTTCTGGTGCATAAAAGGACAGTAAAAACCTTTGAGATCGCGACACCAAGAGGCAGGGAAACTGACCGACTGACTCAAGGCTGCTTTTCAACCGAACAGCGACAGTGATTTTGGATTCGTAAAAAAAAAAAAAAAAAAAAAAACACACTAATCAGCCTAGTCAATTAACTCAACAACCATCGGCAGAAAAACACTCAAGTCAAAAATCGTCAACAGAACAACCTTCAAAACAGCCATCGTCGATAGAATCCTCTGCTCGTCAGTTATCAACTCGATCAGGACATCGTGTTCGATTTCCACTCCGATATCCGGACGTGGTCACTGGGAAAGGAGCATGTGCCTGCCGGTCGCCTTGACAACTTTGTAAAAAAAGTGTTGCCAGCTAAGTATTTTACCAATAACATCTCCATCATAATGAAGTTTTAAGTAGTTTATAATAATAAATTTATTAAATAAATAATTTAATAAACACTTCTATTAATTATCTAAATAATTAGATTATAGGAATAATAAATAATCCAGGTGTAGACAAATTTATGTCTGGGACTTTAAAGGTATATCAGAAACTAGTTTACAAGAATCATAATCCTTTGTGGGGATGTACGGGCATGGAGGTTATGATGTAACGATAAGTACCTATTTCGGGCCCAAATTGGTTATTTTGGTTATTTTTATTTCTGAAATAATGAACATAAATTTCGGATTGTAAGATTAAATTTTAATATTAAAAGAAAATCACATAACTACTGGCATAAAATAGCACTAAACCGTCCCCTAGTCGCTCGATATTACTTTTTTCAATTTCATTTTCCAATAACGAGGCTGCTTCCTGCAAGTAATATAAAATCTCTATTAATATCGCAGTGTCCCTGTACTGGTCAGCACTGAGCAATATTGTCAGCTTCTTCAAGCGCCGATTATTTTCTATATTTCAGACCATGTGTTGTTGATAGACTTAATAGCACATTCTTTTTAGTCAAAACCTGGACGGCCAATATCATTTTTATAGTAAGTAACATTTTGCCTTTACGAGCGGCCACAGCGCGCTTAAAGGAAAAACTTTAAAGTCCAAACTTCGAAAAACCGACCGCACGTAACAAAACCATCACGGAAATTTTTGGCTTAAGGCAAGCACCGAACTGTTTGAACATCCGAGAACTTGTTGACGCATTAATTTAGGGCCAATTTATTAATTTATAGAGTTGTTATCATATACCAAATTATGATAACATAAGTACATTTCTAATTGGATCTAAGAGAACAGTCATATGTCCCGGTTCTATGATATTATCATGGTCATTATATTCACATTAATTTTTTAAAGATCAGCTCTTAATTTTTAATTTTTTTTATATTTCTCCCATATGTTTAAAGTTGCGGCATCCAAACTATTTCCACTATCGGTCTTATAGTATTGATAAAGAGTTGTTATTTAAAAGAAAAATACAAATATATCTTAAGATGAAATAATTTATATAAAATAGAGTTGAGATTTTGAAAGGCAGAATGTAGCTCTATTGTCTACTCCGCGCGACTGCTTAGCAACAGAGGGCACGTGCAAGCAGACATCCTTCAACTTTGATTAAGCTTTGAAGTGGTAACGGTATCTGGCTATAATAACTTTTGTCCGAAACTATCACAGATGGGTTGGTTAATGTAACACAATGTTGAGATGTTCCTTTGTAATTACCTCCACTATTAAGTTCGAAAATAATGATTTTAACCACGCCGTTACAGCAAATGAATCGCATATCTGAAAACTTTATGAACGATACGTTTTCAAATAAATCAAACCCGACAGACATAAAACATTTTAAGCATCAAAATTAGCACACATGGTTCAGTGAACGATAATTTTAACTGAATTTATACTAAATTAATTTATTAGAAATTAGAGCTAGTAATTAGAAAATTTTGATACTGTATAGTTCAGTTCCGTATAAATATCGTTTGTAATCAACATTATTGTCCAAAACATAATTTATTGTATGTTCCTTATGTCTTTGGAACCAATTGAAAAATTTGTTTTGGTATTTTCTTTATCCCTTATTAAAAGGATTGGAATCGGTTTGTTTACTATAGCTCCTATTGCTTTGTATTGATTGTTTACCTAGAAAGGCAGGCTGGCTTATTAGGTGCTACAACTTGCTCATAGCTTCATTATTATTTACCTATAGTTCCTGTATATTGATAAACTATTCTTTATGATAATTCATTCACAGAAAATATGCGGTTTTCATTATTAATAAATATGAGTTTTTATTTGTGTAAAGTTACTCGAGTACATCTGTTGCCAAAACATACGGAAGATCTCGATGATCATTAAACTACATTAAATGTATGGGCTATAGTTACTATTCTTGCATCCATATCCAGTTCTAATGACTTCTAAATGATGTCGATGAGAAATGTTTTGAACTTTGAGAATCTATGATAAATGTAATAATCGATTTCGGTCACTTAAGTTACTGCGATTGACATCTCAAAATAACTTTACACCTCAGTCTTGTACCTGTTTCGTTGTTTGTTGTTCGTATTGCTATATAGTCCGATATTTTTCATGTTTTATCCGGGTTTTTTTTAAACATTTTCTAGCGACAATTTTGTTGTTTTATGTTTGTATAGCGATTTAGCCCGATACTTTTCAAGCTTGATCTGAATATCAATTTTATTCTATTAAATTACACTTTAAATTATTGTAATGTTTAAATTAATGAACTACGAATTTTTTTTAGGGAAATGAAAGTTTGAAAGCGGACAGACGCACAGTGGGGGCAAATCGTTAATTTAGGATTGCACAAAAGTAAAAAAAAAACAAAGATCATATCTCTAGCTCTCGGCACTAATACCTACTTGTACACAAATGTTTTCTTCGTTCAAGTCCGACGATGGTAAATTTCAGACCTCAATATTTATAAATAAACTCGGGGTTTATATAGAGTGTTAGATGATGAGATAAAAATTCTTCGGTCAGTTAACAATTGATTGCTCACTAGTACGGGTTTACAAATATTTTTTTATCATGTTCGACTAACGTAGTAAAGTTAAGAGAAAACTATATTCACATTCATACAAATTCGAAAACAATTACAAAAATGCATCGAACGGATTTATTTTAAAGCAAATTTTAAGATTTTTCTTTAAATTGTATCTTGTAAGATCTACCTAGATTCGCTTTAATTTTCGCAATTATTAAATTTGAGATGCTAAGTTTCCATTTTTTATGAAAATTTTTGCAGCCAGTTGTCTTTTTCAGAAATTATCTGCTTTCCGAGATGGGCTATTTGGAAAACGAAGGAAACTCTTGAGGAAAAAACTAAGGAGGCCTCGATCAGGCGATTTTTAACATTGAAGAGTACATTTCCGAAAACGAAGACATAATTGGGATATCTCAAGAAAATAAAATTTCAATATTTTTAAGTAAAAACTTTTTAAGTTTTTTTTTAAAACGAAAAAGGGATTAAACATTGCTAAACATTAAAAATATTGCTAAAATTGGAACCATCTTGGTTGGACACCGAATTAAAAATAATTCTACCCGTAAATCGTGTGCCTGATCCGCCAAGTATTGTTCGCCCGACAAAATACTTTCACAATTCTTCATTTTGGTCCAAGAGATGAAAAATAGCACCACTATTACAAAGTGTCATTTTATTAGAAGGCTCTTGAAGTAAGAAATAAATATATAGAAAATTTAATATAAGGAAATGTTCTCTATTTCCTTGTATTACTGTCTTATTTCGTTCATTGTTATTTTCCTGGGATTCTTTAGTTTCGTTCCAAACATCTCTTCTAACAGACACCACAGAGAGCAGATTAGTAAAAATTAAACTCCTTAATTATTAGTAGGTTGCACTGTTATGATTTTCACCTCCGGAATTGGAATCAGATTTCGAAATGAAAACGGAACTTATGGAAGGATTAGATGTTGTAAAATCAAAATTAGAATAATTGATTAAAAGTTGGTACTTATATTGTGTTCATTTATATTCATTTATATATTTATATTCCTGTACACTTATATTTTATGCTTATATAATTTATATGCTTTATATCTATGCTAATATTTTATATTTATTTGTCTTTCTATGATTCTTGATTATGATGAGTTTAATTTTTGTAAATATTACATTTTTTTTTAACAATTTACAGATGTATTTATTTATTTAATCATCCTTTGGGCCTTTGTTTTTGTTTCATAATACAATTTAGTAAGTTTTGATATCATTATGCAATTGGTAACAGTAATGTTTTTCATGAATGTGCCATCAAAGAGTTTTGCACTTCTAAATGTATGATTTGCCCCACTGTGAGACGGTCCGAAATTTTATTGGAGTATAATCTTTGAATAAAATAAATTAGTTTAAAACATATTTTTATATACGTCACTCCCTGAAATAATAAGGAAATAAACGTAAATAATTAATTGCTTACAATGTTTTGATAACATAAATATAAAAAAAATTAAATACTTTCCCCTCGTCTAGCGTAACCTCCCAGCCTAAGATCCGCCCACACGGCCCATCAAAACAACGTACAAGTACGCCGATTATTATTGTTTTATTATTAAATTGCTTTTGTAGAAATAAATTTCGCTGTAAATTGTGAAAATGTTCTGTATTGTATGATGTTTATTAGTAATCGATGTGTCAAAGGTTATATATATTAAATATTTTTGCAATAGAAAATATTGCAATACAGAGAAACAAAACACATCAAAGACAAAAGCTGACACATTGTATTTGATCCAAAAAGCAACTCATCACAAAGGGACTTTTCGTTTTGTAGAATTCCTGGAGAGAAATAAATTACAATTTATGCCGCGAGGCCAATGAATTATTCAGGGAATAAAGTTGGGTGTCGCTTACGTTGGTTTTATTTTCGTTTGTGTCATATAAAACTATTTTGTGATCTTTATATTACACATAAATATACTTCCAGTCACGGAATTATTCTAAAAAACGAGTTCAGCGATCTTCATAAGTTTAATTAATTAATTAAAATGAAAAAAAAAAATCTTCTCAGATATTAAAAAGGAATAATTTATTTTTCTTTCATGTTTATTTGATTATTAAATTTGAATTTTTCATGAAATGCGGTTTTGAAGTTATGACATTGTTCAAATAAGGTCAATTATTAATGACGGTATTTTTTTTTCAATATCTTCTGGTAGTGGAGCGTTCCACAACATCTGTTGATGATTGCAGAGGTGTTGGCAGAATTGTTTTTAGAGTGGGATTCCATTTTTTTTTTTTCGGGATGATTTAATAAAAAACAGGCAAATAATCACTTATCATGTCTATGATCACCAAATTTGGCGTACGTTTTAAAAATAAGCATGAAAATTAGATAAAAAAACAATCATTAAAATTACCAACAATATTACTCAAAATACAAATATTATGTTGATGGGAATGAAAATTAGATGTTTTCGTACTTTTCGGGAGAGGTGGGGGTGTAGTATATCCCCCTGATCCTCCCCTCTGTGTACACCACTGGCTGATTACTATATCAAAGTATACATATTTTCTTTTTATGAATTTAAGGACGAATTCAAGTAGCTACTATATAAGTTGTACTCTGTCAAAGTAATCCCTTTCACTACTTCAGTTATATAATCGATTCGGATCTTGGTCCGTTATATAAAGGACAGTGATATAGCCTATATATCATGTCACTAAGTGTGTGCTTATGCACGTGTAAGACTATGTTTTCAGGAAAACATAGTCTTACACGTGCCCAAGGGCTTAATTAGATATTTTTGAATATAATTTTGTCTGAGCGTGTTCCATCTCCTTCTAGGCTCACAGAACAAATCCTTTATACTTCCAATTTATTACAAAAAGCTGATTTTTATGACTATAGTTAGAGCTTCTTAGGGGTCATTCTTAAATAACCTGTCACTTTGGCTCTCCTGAGGTTTCAAGAAGCTCAGCATTTTTAATTTTTTTTTTTCGACCCCTCAATTAGCATGCAATCTCAAGGCAGAGTATATTTTAAGCTATTTAATGTTTGATAACTAAAAAAAAAATTGTGTATTTCGAATATTTTTACGAAATATTTTAAATTAAAAAAAAAAGTATATTTCGATTATTGGGAGTTCATCGTCCAATGGCATCTAGTCTTACTAGGTCGAAACACTCAAAAACACCAGAGAAAAATTAAGAAAAAAGTTTTTAGTGTTAAACTGTCTTGACTTAAAAGTTTTTTGTTTTATTTTTTGTGTGTGTGAGGGTGTATTATTGATGGTTGGCCGTATGGTAAATCGTGAAGAGGATGATCCGGATGATGATCAAGAATAAAATAAAATAGTTACTATTGATGCCACGTGGACCATCTTCTTCATATTTTTATTTTTTAAGTACTCATAAAATCCTAAAACTCGCAAAACATATCAGATTATGCATTATTGCATACTGGACCAAAGAATACGTAGTTTCAATGAACTTGAAATTTTTTTTCAGATATCCAAAGTGATATTTGAGAATGACCTTTAGACACATCGAGTTGTACTTTGCAGTAGGACTACTAAATCATCAAATTCCTCCTATATCCAGTTCTAATAATCCAAAATTCGTAGTAAAATCATTATATGCTCTTTATTATGTCACAAATATAATTATCAGTAATGGCATTGATATACCATATGTTGCAGATTTAGCTCGAAATGGATTACATTCCAACCATTATAGTCTCCACGCTCGCACAAACCTATTAGTTCCTAACCTTCCAATTGATTCACTGTAATCCTCCTTGGCGAAAAGAAGACGGACTTTCTTGCAAGGAACTGACGTTCGAGTAATACCAATATACAACTTTTGCCATGTCAATCAGCGAATTTTCTTATTTTATAGTTAAGAAACCGGTGGACCGATCAGTAATTGGGATTTATTTTATTTAATTAATTAGTTAACGTGGATGAAAAAATGTAATCGCTATATGCAGTGCAGTCATTTACTTCACTTTTTTTTTTACTCTTTATTAACTAAGAAGACTAATTATCATTGAAAATAAAATTATTAACGGGGAATTGGTTATTAAAAAAATATTTCTTTGAATGATATTTGAATGGAATTAATTACCACGGTTCGTTAGTTCGGTTTTATACCAAGCGTTTTGCTCTTTTTAAATCACTTCTTTTTTTTTACCAGGCTGCTTGGTATTTTTACTAAATAAGAGTTTTGCTGAGGCAAAGGATTACTCGATTCGATTTCTGAGTCCCAAAATTCCATTTTCTAAAAGTTTAAACAAAATGTTTCCATGAGATTTTGAGACCCATTTCGCAAACAGACTGACAGAAATTTCTCGTATTACAGTATAGGATAGGATATAATAAATCACTGTAAATAAATTTAAAAAACATGCGTTAGCAATAATACATTGGGCATTGACCTAAATTAATACATTTTAAATAATTACAGCATTTTTAATTGATAAAGTTACTATTTCAGTGTCAACACTCACACAACTTTTTTTTTTACAATTGTTTACAATTTTCTCGTAAACGGCTCCAACGATTTTGGTGAAACTTGCCTAATGTCTTCAACTTAAAGACGTTTAACTTTTCATTTATATACTATATCAATGAAAAAGTGCAGGGAAAAAATTAATGATGAAAAGAATATTTTATTTGCGCTTAACTTAAAAAGCATGTAATTTATAGTAAATTATGTACAGAATTATATGAAAGGTTATTAAATTATCTAAAAAACAAAAAAAAAATCATCAAAATCGGACCAGTATTAGCAAAGATACAGTGTATTTTATGAGGAGCATAAAATAGATAGATAACCGAGCGCATCCGAAAGGAGATGGATGCGACCGAACCTCCTCCCACCAATCCGCCAATCTGTTGTAAACAATGTCTCTGTAACAAAGTAATTTAAGAATACAAAAGCGGAAATTAACTTAATAATTTCTACTTTCATATTATTTAATGGAAAGAGAATGTTTCCATGGAAACTAAACCAGAAACTTTTAAAATATATTTGCAACTTGACAAAGTTAAAATATATAGGTATTGTACAGAATTGTTGTACTATAATTGTTTAAAAAACTGTTTTATTGTACTTAAGTGGCAGAAGAAGTCAATGCTGCTGAGTTTATTAGAAGCAGTGTTTATGTGAACTTTTTAAAATTATATTAAAAAGATAGTTATTATAGGACGGTAAGGGAAAGTTGTGTGATGCGCGCACCGCACGAGATTTTTTCACATGTGAATCCCACAATATAGCATATACTTTCTCCTTCTTAGTATAAAGTATTGTCAGTATCGAGCAACATTAAGCAGTATTACTATTGAAGAATACCATAATCATTAATTAAATAGTTTTACGTAGTATTAAGCATGAAAACAAATTTTGCAATGATTTTTTGTTGGTCAAAACCATCGGAAGAGATGACTTTGAATGGCACAGAGATAACGTGTGTATCTCTCTGTCATTTCAAAGTTCAGATATACGAGATCGCTAAATTTCACCTTGGACCTTCTTCCATGGAAGCAACAAAATTTTGTTTTTCTTAATTTTTCTTAATATCAGAGATAGTGAACTTATTACCAATATTAAATTCTACTTCTAATTTTGTTCCGGGTTCACCTCTCTCAAGAGGATCTAAACTATCGTTAGTTTCACTTCCAAGCTTAATTCGAGATGTTTCTTCGGAAAACATCTCAGAGAGATCGGGGAAAAATTAGTTAAGTCCTAGGTAACCAAGAAATACCCGGTTGGTGGAGTCTGCTAAAAAGCTAATTAATTTATTTTTTAAATCGATCTTTTTTGTATTTTCTTAAAACTTGACACTTAGTTAATTATATTTTTGAATAGCGAAAACTACACATTAAGATTAAGTTTAAGATTAACTGAAGATTAATTTAATGAAAACGTTAATTAATTATGGTTAAAGGAGTTGAGAAAATAAACAAGCTTCCGAATTTTGGTACTTACTTACCAGATCATCCCATCAATAATATCCGTATTTAATTGAGTGATATAAATGATAGGAAAAAAAAAATCAATGAAACACGTTCAATCTGAAATGTATTTACCATCTTGTTCTATAACAGTTTGCCAACTTGAAACCAAATTTTGTATACTTTTTCTGAAAAAATTCTTTGGTTTTGAATTTAAGAAAGCCAACACCTCGTTTTACAATTCATCGGCTGAATTCATGTTCCTGCCGCTTAATGAGTTTTGGAGACTGCGAAAAAGGTGATAATCCCAAGTCAGGAGAATACGGTGGGTGAGGAATAATTTTCCATCCAAAGTCATTTAATTTTTGCACTGTTTGTTTTGCAACTTGGGGCCTCGCATTGTCATGGTGGAATAAAATGCCTCGTCTATTGATAAGTAAAGAGACGTTTTTCCTCAATTGCCCGCTTCAATCGATCCAGCTGAAAGTTCTTTACTGATAGTTTGGTTAAGATCAAGGAATTAATGATGATGGGTTCCTTCCATATCCCACCAAACAGACATCATTACTTTTTCGGATGAAGTCCTTCTCTCGCTTCTGTTCTCGGTGCTTCTCCAGGACTTAACCATCGCGACCCTCTAACATTGCGATAGAAAACCCACTTTTCATCTCCAGTTACTATCCTGTTTAGATAAGGTTCTTGATCTAAACGGGAGAGGAGAGAAAAGCAAGTTGTACGCTTGCGACGTTTAACTCGTGAGGGACCCACTTTTCCAATTTCGGTACCTTTTCTATCAGCTGCAAATGACGGTGGTCAGTAGAATGTGTCGATCCAAGTTTTTCCGCCAATTTTTCAACTTTTAAGACAGGGATTTCTTCAGAAATATTCTGCAGGAGTTCGTCGTCAAGCTCTATTGGTCGATCTGTCCGAGCCTCGTCTTCAAGTTTGCGATTTCCCAATCGAAACTTTTCAAACCACCCCTGCATTTGCCGTTCACTAGTGACGTTTTCTCCATATATTTCTACAAGTTTCCGATATGTTGAGGAAGCATTTTTCGCTTTATCGAATCCCCAAAGCATAACATGGCGTAAGTTTTTGGGAAGATCTATTTTTATTGAAATTTCAGCACAGACTAACTTTCTCCCACAAAAACATGATGAATATTAGAGTACGTAATGCTATAATAAACAAAATATGTAAACACAATTCAATTGTAAAGGAGTGATAAGTAATATCAACATAAATCGACAGATTTTTAAAAACCGACATTACTTATGGGATGACCTGGTATTATACGGTCCAGCACGTTGTCTATAGTCCCTCATAACCTGGCAATGATAAAGTTCATCTTCTTCCTATTTATGGGAATTTATAATATGTTATGTAGTTAAATAATTAAATTTTATTTAAATTTCATTACTAAAATTCCATAAAAATTACTGGTATTATTAGATGACTCGCTGCGCTCGCTCAAGAGGTGTGCAATCCCTTTCTGATCCTTTTTAGTTGAGATCGAGGCCTTACCGTAATTTAAATTTAGTTATTTATGTAATGGAAATATCATACCCATTCTCACAGATTTTTTTCGATGGAATAATCCCAAAACTTTGGAAATATTTCACTACATCTTCTTCTGTTTAAGGCAATTAATTACCAAATGTTTATCATTTTCCGTCCAAAATAGAAGATAACAAAATAAAATAAAAATCTCAAAAGAAACAACAATTATTAACAAATAACTTATAAATACATCACAAATAACGTTAATAAACAAAACAGAGGTGATAAGACAGTTACAGTGTAGGTTAAAAGGGAAACCAACGGACCACGTCGTCGCAAGTGGGACAAGTTCCCAAATTTGTATAGCTTAATTGTAATTTTAGATGAACTGAGCTGGTATTTTCAACTAGATTTTTTAAGCCTAACAGCACTTAAGGTGCTTATAAACTGGCGGTTTTACTGAATGAATGCATATATGTACATCAAATCAAATCTTCATTATTTTGTTTATTTTTTGTTTGTTAGAACTGCTTGAATTATCGTGAGTCCGCTGTATTTCAAATTATGTTTACAAAACTTAAAATACATTGGATCGTGGATGGAATCGCTAAACATGGAACTGCTACATTCCATACTAACCGCAGAACTCCTCTCAAGCATTTCGATGATACACCACAAACTTAGCTATACTTCACTAACGTAATAAACTCTCCCTGTAATTAGCCTTAGGGTCGCTAACAAGTTGCTGTCACGTGGAGTTGCTGGTCCCAAGTTGATGCTGTTAATTCCCTACATTAGTACCCTGGCGCCATTAGAGCAGTTTCCATATTATCGAATCCTTCCTCAGCTGCCCCCTTCTCAATTATCTTGGCCACAGCTTCATCCCAACGAGACGAGAATGGCGGGCCAATGAATAATTTATTCGCCCCGCAACAGTTTAATCCGAGGGATCACTGAACCGGCCCCCAAAGTAAACAACTGTAGCAACAAAAAGAAAAAACTGTTCGTGGAGCCGCATAGGCTTTCCTTGTTTCAAGGGGTTTTACATCGGTCATTGTCAATAACTCAAAAGATTAATGACAAAAAGTGGTGGGGAAAGTTTGAAGTGAATTAAGTTGACAGCAACCTTTTTTTAACAAACATTTGTATGGCACGTACTTCAGCTAACGAGATTTAACTTTTCGATACGAATTTTTAAAAGTGTGATGGATTATGTTATTTAGCGGCCGTAGTGAGAGAAAATAAAAGTGTTAATACATATATCGTAATCATAACTCGTTAATGAGATAGCTAGGAACTCATTTTAACAATAATTCAAAATAAGTTTTATAAATGTAAAAAGCTGGTATTTTATCATTCATTATACCAGTCATCTAGGATTGGCGATAGTTCGATAGCCCTAACGATAGTCGTAACAATTGAAATGACTATCGTTGGCAGTGCTCAAATCATTCCTATTCACAAGCGTCTAATCTTTCAAGCTTGGAAAAAATAACACAAATCCAAAATTAAATTAAACATTGAATTAAAGAAAGATGGCTGTTAAACTTGAAAGATATGAAAGGTTTGGCAAATAAAAGCCTCTTAAACAAACTACTATACTCGAATCCAACTGTGATTCAATTAACCAATAATGATATAAAATAATATGTCCTGGGTATTTCCGGTATAGCAGTATCACTGAATCATTTCCTGAATATTCGACACCTCCATGTCTGCTCCGGTATTTTCCCCCACTTGACTACGGTTGTGTAGCATATGGGTGGGGAGGGGGAGGGTGACTTTCTGATGAGCTTGAGATGAGATTAAAGCAGCTGATGAATTGTTTCATGAGATTCATCTTCGGGTTACCCCAGAGGAACTGGTATCTCTGTATCTTATATCGAGTTAAGTTCGCTTGCTCTCTGGCAGCAGTACTTGTTTCCATTCCTTTACAACCGATATACCTGCATATATTCTTGAACTCCTCACATTACATTCTTCCTTCCCCGAACCATATCGTTCTTTATACTCCTTTTTCAATTATTATCTTATTTGCTCCTCTTCTTTTAATATGAACATACTTAATACGTTCAACAAGTTTTCATCTTTAAGAAACATGTTTCCGGAATCTCATATAAATTATTAAATAAACAATAACTGTTTTATTCGCAATCAAAGGACTAAAGTATTTTTCCTGCTGTATGCTTTCGCTTTATAGGATATGGTGTAAGTTCTAAATTACTTCTCTTATGCCTCAACCAGTATATTGCCTGAGTTCCCCAATACGCCCAACGTTCCCCAAATCTCATATCGATCTGTCATTATGCTGCTAATTAATTTCATTATTATTTAATTATGTATCAGAAAACTGTGCGGGACGAAAATTCTATCGATGTAATAACTATTTGGCAATTCACTTCACAAATTCTAAATATCAGTCTCGGAATATGCTGAGGAAATAACTGGAGAATGTAATAATATATTTATGTTCTTTTGGGGCAATCCTTGCTACTAATTGACAAAGAAAGGCTTTAAATAAAATATCTTTAATATAAATTAATAATGATAACGAAACATGGCATGTTAGTTATACTTTTCGCAATTGCAAACATTAAACCATATTTAAAAAAGGTTGAATTATAATATTCATTGCATGATCATACTTGTTCTCTGAAGATACGAATATAAAAGTTAGCAGCTATTCAATTAATGATGTGTAGTTACACATCATATGCAAAAAAATAGGTATTCAGATCTAATATAATCAGATATTTTGGGTAATGTATACTATTTACAATTTTAGATTCATTTATGTGCATGCTGACAGGATTTTATATAAATAATTTGGGCTGATGTCATTCTCTAGGCTCTATTATCTTGTTACGCGGGGCAACTAGATACAAATTTTAGCATCCCTCCAATGTCATTCCATCGCAAGCCTGACAAGGCTTCTGGGGGTTCAAAGTATATCTGTGTGAATTGGCATTAAATGTGATATCGTGTTTACCGGAAAGTCTCAATTGAGTAATAATACTCAGATAAGTTATTTGGCACCTGTACATCAGATACCTCTGAGAAAATCCGTGTTAATGAAAACCCCGTACCATGGGTTATATATCGACTCCTGGATTAACCAGAGATCTTTACTCTTGACTAATTTCATGTAGCTTTACAAGATCTCCCTCATCGGCTTTTAGTGCAGACAGAGCCGAAGCATACGCAGAATTTCTTTTCGTGAGGGGATTTAAATTTTTTTTCGGAGGAGGGAACGGATTTAATAATAAGAAGGCAAGTATTCACTAAAGTGTCTATAATCGTCAAATTGGGTGTAAGTTATTAGGATAAGCATGGAAATTAGATCAAGCATTAGTATTAAAAAAAGAAAAATATTACTCAAAATACAAATCTTATATTGGCGGGTATGATCATAATATTTTTGAATAAATTTCGGAGGAGAGGGGGATATATCCCTCTGATTCCCCTCCACTCTCCTGCGCACTCCATTGAGATACAGTCATCAAATAATATCGGACCAAACATTCCAAAGCTCTCCAGAAGTTTTCTCAGCTGCGTCACAAAGTTATATCATACAGTCAACCGGTTATTGCTAGCTGCAGCAACTTTAGAAAGATTGTTTAGCAAACCGGGTACAATCCATATTGAGGAGTTTGAATGGCATGTCAATGACTTCTTTAAAACAAAATATTCCACTGGAACGGATGCCATTTCCAATCTAATCATAAAATGTGGGGTATTTCAGTACAAAAACAGTAGTACCTCGTTAGTATATTTGCTAATTCAATCAATGTGCTTTGTAGCATATACAGGCGTAGCATAGAGGATGCAATTTAACATTATTTGCACATATATTTTCTGCCTGATATCCCATGAAATCATATTAGCTTTCGCACAGGTAATTAGTACCGAATTACAGAATATCAACGTGGATTTAAGCCTAGCTGATCGACTAATTACCGATCAAATGTTTTCCCTTCCGCAAATATTAGGAAATAAATAAGAATACAAAGGTGTGATTCAACGGCTGTAAATCAGTTTCAATTAGACTTACGATTCTATTAACAGCCAAATATTGGAAAAATTAGTTAATCTAGTAGGCTTGTGCATGTCCGAAGCATTTAATGGAGTACGAATTGATAAATTTTATTTGTAGGCCATGTAGATGGATTCCGAATTAAAAATGGGCGATTCCCTATCCATAATTTTATTTTATTTAGCACAACTTTCTCTATTTATCTCTATTTAGAAAAGTAATTTTTATTCGGAAAACAAACTGTTGGCAGTAATACCTACTTATTTTTACAGAAAATTTTGTATTGGTTGAATTGAATCAAGTAATGATTAAAATGAATAAAACACTGATGGTTGCTTGTGAAGAATTAGATCTCGAAACAAATGCGAATAAAATATAATAATAAGGATCTGAAGAAACGAGATCCTAGAGAAAATGAAAGCAAGATTAAATGCGGGGAATGCTTTTAATTATTCGATCATAAAATTACTTATTAAATTTTTATTAGCTTACCGTATTGATAAAAAAAAAAAAGCACAATGTGGCCGAAGTGGCGTTCAGGAAAAATTTAAAAATAGTAAAAATTATTAAAAGCTGTTTAAATTCTTTATATCCATCCAGTGGTCAAAATAAGTATTCGTAAACTTTGTTTTTAGGGTAAACATATGTTTACTTATTTATTGAACATAATAATAAATTAACTGATGGGTATAATAAAAACAATATTCCGCATTAATTTTTACAGGCGAAGGAAATTAGAAACCCGTACAACTAATTAACAACAAAAATTGAAAAATTCATCTTTGCTGGTAGAATTTAATCATTTCGATTTACGACCCATTTTGGAGAAATTATCGTTCAATTCGGATCATTTGGACCATTTTGGGTTTTTATTTGAATAAGAGATTATGTATCAAGTGAAAACCATGAGCTGAGAAAAACTAACGAATTATTTTCACGACGACAGTTACTGTATGAATAATTTTTTTGTATGAATTTTCAATTTTTGTTGTTAACTTAATTAACAACAAAAATTGAAAATTTACAGTGGCAGTTGTTCCTTAGCCCGTCGACTAATAAATTAATTAAGATTTTGAAAAATTTTTGTTTCAATTCCATAAATAACTGCATTTGAATAACGTCAAGAGTCCGACATCAACTGGAAAGGACCCGTTGTGGGTTCGCTTATGTCTTGAATAAGCGTAGCTAATCAAAGCAATAATAATTTAAATTACGGTCGGGTCCCGACCTCAACTCATAAGGATCCATTGGTTTGAGTATTTATAGTGGGCATACGTAATTCGAAGTACAGTTAGGTCTGAACATCTAGACCTCCGCCATGTTGGAGTCCCGCAACTGGTGTTTTACCACAAATATAGCCCGTTTGAGGATTGAATTGACATTTCAAAAACAAGTTGTATGTCAGTCGGCGAGTGTCGGTTAAATCAAAGTAAGTCATTCAAAATTGCCGTCCACCCCTCTCCATAGTTCTCGGAAGTCCTTCATGAGCATGTCTGATGTTCAGTTGTTTATACATTTTTCATTTTATACATTTTGTTTATCCATTTCTGTTTAGTGGTGTGGTCAGACCATAAGATCAGCGATTTGATCGAATTATTTCGTGAGAAATTGCTGTGGGATCCTTCAGATACTAATTTAATATTAGTATTAGTATCTAGATCTCACCCAGTATCTTTATTTACGGCCTTGACTATGATTTACCACGATAGCATATGCAGCTGCCACAAGCACTAAATCTTCCTCGATCATCATATGTCTACTTACCCACCCTTTTATCGTAACTTTGTTCTATAGCTAAATTTCTCTTGTTCTTTACAATAGCAAAGTCGTACAATAGATTTTTATATAAGTTATATAACAAAATGTTAGAAAGTTGTATAACGAAATTGCTATATAATAAGTATTTTGTTATATAGAGTGGACACAGATTTAGAAATAACTTGATCAGTGGCGTGCCAAGGTGGGGGCGATAGATGCGGTCCACCCCGAGCAACATGGGGGGGGGGGGGGGGCGTAAAAGTGGAGAGTAAAAAAAAAATGCAATACTGAAATTGGAAGTTTATACCAAACATTATTTTTGTGATTTGTGTATAACATTTTATGATCTTGATATGATCTCATAATGTATAATTTTACGATGTAGGCTACTCTTATTTGTGATGTCTATTGTATTTTGTAATGTGAAATTTAAAAGAATAAATCATTTTTTAAGTCAAAATGTAATGTGAAAATATTGCTTTAACATAAATTCACTGTTAGAGATTTACAAAAAAAAAAAAAACCTGTTCCCATTTTTAATCTGGGCTGGGGACGAAAATGAAGTAAAAAGGGGTCGTAAGAGAAGTGGACCACCCCGGGCTCACGAAGAACTTGGCACGAACTGCACTTGATATTATTGTATGTATAAATTAGTTTCGGTATTATAAACAATTATTCATTATTATTATTATTATTCATTAGTTTCAAGGGCTAAACAATAAATTATATAATAATCATTTATTTTTCAGAAAAAATACACCCTTTTTTACTCCGTCTTTTTATATTTTTATACATTTTTTTAATTTTCTTATACACCCCTCTTATATATAGAGACTATATAATAGAGATATATAAGAAAAAAAAATTAAATTATGACGAATGATGAAAGAAATAAATGAAACTAATAAGACAAGTAGTATATTTTTACTATGCTGAAAATAAAAGAGAAGAATAGGCAAATAGAAGAATAAAAAGGCTTGACAATGGACAATGATCGCCCGAAACGGTGCCCAAGAATATAAAAATGTATTAAGAATTAAAGAAAGGTGCATTTTTCATGGAAAATAAATTATAATTGATTATTATAATAAGATTATTCAATAATTTCACAAGATTCTTAAAAATTTGTTACTTGAGTTTAAAATCAAATCCAACTGCGTTTACCTGAACATGGCATATACCTATATATATATATATATATATATATATATATATATATATATATATATATATATATATATATATATATATACAGTATATCGTCGGTCCAATGTTAAACTTATGAATGTAAAAAATTCAATTTTTTTGTTTTGTTTTTTAAATTATACTTCTTTTGGTGCGTTTGGGAATACAGATCAGAGTGTATTTTTTGTGACGAAGTTGCGCGCGCCGATGTAACCCGTAATATATAATATATAGCTTATATAATCTATAATATAGCTTATATAATATATAATACTTACTTGCTGCTTAGCTCTACAGCCCGGGGTGGGCCTTGGCTTCCTGAACAATAGTCCTCCAGATATTCCTATCCTTAGCCTTTTCCTTCGAGTTTGTTACTCCAAACCGTTTGAGGTCATCCTCCACATCATCCATCCATCTTCTCCTAGGTCTTCTTCTTCTCCTGGTCCCATGAATTCTGCTTTGGAGCATTCTATCAGCTGCCATTCGTTGAACGTGACCCAACCATTCGATTCTGCGGGATTTTATAAAGCTCACAATTTCGGTATTATTGTATAAGTCGTAGATCTCATAATTCGTTCTTATCCTCAATTCTTGAATTACTTCATCGAAGAAGGGGCCAAGTATTTTCCTCTCGAAGACTCTTAATGTATTTGCGATGGCGGTAGTAAATATGTAAGAATAGGTCTAATTAAAGTTATGTATAACCTTACTTTTGTTTTCCTTGACAGCAATGATGATTTAAAAAACTTTGCAAAAACTGCACGGTTAGCGGCCATAATTCTTTTTTGTCCATATAATACTATATTTATATATATATATATATATATATATATATATATATATATATATATATATATATATATATAAATTTTAAATATTTACAAAACACTTATAAGTTATATATTATAAACAGTTATATATTTTAGCAGAAATAATTGATATTTAAAAAAAAAAAAGGGAATGCTTATCTATCGTGAAAAGCTGTAACCCTCAATTTTTTCAAAATAAGATTTTTGCATCATTCAACTTCATTTTATCAATCATCCAACCCACAAACAGCATTGTAAAAATATTTTCCTGAGTGTTGAATGACTGAAAAAATGCTATCGAATGACTGAAAAACAGTTACGTTGTTTTACCTTAAATCCTCGATATGCAAAAATTAGAAATATATTTAAAAAAAATCATATTGAAACGAACGTATTTTACTTGCGTTGAAAAGTACGTATATAAATATAGACCAACGTATAAATTATGTGTTACATTTGCGCGCACAACTTCGTTACACGCTAAAAATACACACTGATCTGTTTTCCCGAACGTGCCAAAAAAAAAAATTCATGATTTTAGGGTTTCTGTTGAAAATATTCCCACAGATATTCATATAATTCAGTTCAGTAGTTCTGAAAACTAAAATTGAAAAAAATTCAAATAAGCTTAAAAATTAAAGTACGTTTTTTCTATAAAATAATAACAATAATAATATCAACAAATGCTAAACAGAATTACACTGAATTTCATTTCGATTAAACAGTTTCGACACAATAAAAATAAATAAATAAAAGAGATTAAAAAATAACATGTTATAGTTAGTACCTTAACCTTACTATAATAACCTTTCATTATTGAGCTATTTGAAGTGCCACGTTTTAATATTCGATAAACCAATATACTAAATTTAAAATAAAAAAAATGCTTTACTAAATTGAATGATGATTACCATAATGATAACTTAAGAAATAATTTAAGAATTTACGTATTTAAGAAATAATTTAATAAGTATATTTTTTATTTGTCGATAATATTTCGGTTAATGCAGCCTGCAGCAAAGTTACGAATCTGTTACGGCATTAGGATGTGCAGAAATCGCAGTTCCATTTTCACGAAATACGTCTGAAAGTCTGAAGCCTAAATGTTAAAGTAACGAATATGCGTATTATTATAAATATAAAACAATGATTACACATGGAACTATGAGATAAAAGAAACACAACACCAACAGAAAAATAATTGAAACAATCGAAATCGTCCCTTATACAAAAAATAATGTAACAGTTTTTTTTTTTTCCTCTCCTGAAAAGTTGTGATTTTCAAACATTCTTAAGTTTGCCACGGGAAGTTTGATATATACATATAATCCTTTTTTGCCCACTTACTGTTACATTGTGTATCGGTAGTAGATATATACGATTGTGAATAACAGGGTAGATATACAAAAAGTGTTTATTGACCATAAGTCAATAAGAACGGAATCATAACAAAGAGTAGAAGGTAAATAACGACTGAAGCGGCTTCCAAGTAAAGCAGTTGCCACTCGCCTCGGCACAAACCCCCTTCACCGCCGCTGTGTATTTTAGAGATTGCCGGATATAACACAATTTATATATAAGTTTACACAAGCTTTCCAGTTATAAATATTAGCCGTTTGAGTAAAGTATATCAAATACCAACTAAGATCATTTATCTTATACGTCACTTTTCCATTCCCCCTCCAAAAAAAAAAAATTATTTATTCATGTTTTAATAGTTTTGGTGAAATAATAAAGCTAAACAACATAAACAGATCGAAATCTAAGTTATGTTATTTCTCAATTGCAAAATTAACTAGTTCGTGTCTTCTCCCCAGAAGCTAAAAAGTTATAAATTACAAAATTATATTACTTCCCAATGTTATTTACGGATCCGAAATCTGGAGGCTTACATTAACGGTAAAAAACACCTTGACTTGTTTTGCGTCTATTAGAAATGTCACTTATAAAGCCAGGCAAAGTCTGCGGAATTAACCTCATAAGACTTCTGAAGGATCAAAACGCCGACCTGAATTTTGCATCATAAAATCAGACTTTCGAAAGCTGGTAATTTCTACGAGAAAAGGGACAGTGTATGGAAAGACTGCTGGAGAAGAGAGATCTCTGACTGAGATGACAGCTGCTGATGGAAAGGCCCAACAAGACCTTTAGAGCAAGCAGGAGTAGAGAGAAAGAGACAGAGATGCTGAAGATCACTGGAAAATAAAGATAAGTCAAACACCTTCATGTTAGTATTTTTTTGTTGTATTGTGCTGATAGCACCAAGTGATGGATTGAATTGTTTCCAATGCCATGTCAGGATTCTCCAGCATATTTTATTATTTATTATATTTAATATTTTCAGTTATGCTTGTAAGATTTTAAAATAAAATGGAATAACTTTAAGATCTGAAGTCTGATTTCATGGATTCACTACCATTTAGTATTGTAATTGGTGAACATCTTTGGAAGACTTATCTAATGGTAAATATATTTTAATTTTGTATATCATAGCAGGAGGGTCTGTGATTTCTAGCCTTTTAATGAAATTAAAGAAACGATACATTTCAATAGATCGGTTCCCATCTAACGATTGGGCGCAGAGCCTGTGGGATGGGAGGGGACAGGGGCGCAGTGCATAAACGGATTTGCTGGAAAACATTTCAACGAAATTTAAAAAAAAATATTTGTTTTTAAAGAATTATTTATTTATATTGAGCATTATTATGCTCTGGTAAGGATAAAGCTGATTATTTTTTCTGGAGGTGGGTTGGAGGGTTGCACAGTAAAAACGCTTGCATCCTCAGCCACGCCGCTATTTCCTTGATCACTAGATTGGACATATATTCTGATTATTAGAACTATTTATTCTTAAATTATTTAGTTTTTCATTCCTAGTAGATTCAAGCCTGGTTCTCAGATTTGATTCGAGAGGCGTCATCCCACAACTCTACCGACAAAATGGCCTCAGCCAAACAAAATATGGACTCAATCAGCCCCCTCCGTTTAGGAATGAACTACTTAAAATTATGATACCCTTGCGCAACACTGAACTGACCGTCACGGAATTCGAATTAAACATTCGAAAATTTATTTTCATTCATTCATTAACTGGACAAAATCGAATCCTCCAAAATTTCAACGGTTATAGTATCGAAATTCGAATTGAGAATCTACGGCTGTAACGATGTTTATCTTGGGCTTGCAACAAGTTATGTGGTGCAACATTTAATTCTTTATTGAAACAAGCCGTCCGTCCAAACTTCGTAAAAACCTCAATATTTCTTATATTTATTTTTTTTTCCTCAATATTTTTTTTTATTTATTATAATTATTGTTTATTTATTTTTCTTTAAATACATTTATTAAATTGTTTTTTATCCGTATCTTTTTATTTAGTTATTATTTATTGTACTGTTTTTGATGCTTAGCTGTGCGTTTCTAAAATGTAAACATTTCATTTGTTTTCGAATTTTTTTGTTTGATTTTTTTTTTTTGTTTTGCGTGTATAAAAAAGAGAAAGCGTTATTTTAAATTATGAAATGGTTGAGAGTCACCGGAAAAGAGAAATAAGGGATGGATTAGAGAGTAATAGGTCTATAGCGAACGATAGGAAAGGAAAAAAAAAAAAAGGAATAGATATAATATGGATAATGTAGTGATAATTATTATGTATTTAGAGCTAAAATGAAAGAGAAAAAATGCATGAATATTATGTATAATATTATTTCATGTATAGATATAGATTGATTAGTATGTTGTGTATATAGCAACCCAAGGTATTCGGGCAGCATTGCTGTAAATAAAGCATTTCCCTCTCTAAGCTAACGACAATACCCTTCCATATAAAACGCTATAGATTAAAATTCTTAGAAAATAAATAATACGTGACTTATTGCTTACCCTAACCATATTTATAGTTTTACCGAATTTATACAATTAATGCAATTTTTCTTCAAGAATATTATCTCTGTTAGTGTTTATAGATAATCTTCCCTATGGTGTGGTGTTACGTTTTATACAAATGTATATCCCTTTGGATAATTTAGCAGTTCTGAATGAAATTTCTAAATCGCCAAAGCGACCATCCCGTTCCGTCCGTCGATATCTGTAGCAATTGATTCCATATTAAAACAGAGCAGAGCCAAGTTTCCAAGCAATCAAGCAAATAGCTCACTTAGAAGTTTGTAAGGGAAAAAAACAAATTATCGTTCAAACTCATCCCTTCTTCAGGTTGTGCATTTCGTCAGGAAACCCTCTCGCCGTTTCTAATAGCTCCCATCACAAGTTCTCTTATTTTTCCAACGCTTTTCTTCATTTGAGTCCTGATCGGAATTCATTATCCAACTGTCCTAGTCAGCGCCTGAAACAGAGTGGTTCTCTACTCTCTTTGTTGCCAATGGCCTATCAACTTTAGGAGAATCCTGATGAATACTACCGATTTTAAGAGAATTCTCGTTTTGAATTTTTTGACAAGGGACAGATTTGTAAGAAATATGCTTATTATTTTGGGTGTGTGCTAAGTCTAACCCAAAAACGAAAAGTTGTACGAAACCGATATTCCGTATTTAAGGGAGGTTATGCCTGCGATATTACACATTTTTACAATTTTCACGAAAACGGCTCAAGCAATTTTGATTATACTTGTTATACGTACAATTAAATGCTCTTTAATATCAGCTAGGCCTTATCCCCATTGAAATAGTCTGACAGGGCTTAAATACCGAATTTTCAAACTGTCTTCCTCTGAAGTAACTTTAGTTTTGATTATTTGAAATAATTTTTATTTTTTTTGAAAAATAATACAAGCTGCCACACTCAAGAGCAATATGTATTAGGGCTATAAGAATCCATTCATACCAAATACAAGATAAACAAAAAAAAAAGAACAAAAAAACATAAGGAGATAAAATAAAAATAATAAATATCATATAAAAAAAAAAATGTACATTACTAGTAAAAATGAATAGATAGACAATTTAAATAATAACAATATAAGTAAACAACCAGTTTTAAATAATTAACCGTCTCTCCTTGTTAGGATTAATGAAAAATAGATAAATATATACTATGAAAGAATTCGATAATTAACTGAATGAAAAAAAAAAAAAGAAAAATATTTTCACAGGTTGAAAACTAATTTCCGAAAATAAGAGTAGTAATTGAGATGTATAATTTACCCTTAGAAAGCTGAAGATTTTACAAAAATAAATAAATAACCTATAAAGACGTAGAAGGTAATGTAGAGTGACGAATAACGCAATCAAGCAAATAGCTCACTTAATTTATTGTAATTGCTATTGTAATTGTTGTAGATAATAATTTCTATTGTTATAATATTTAATGAAAACTAAATAGAGAATTCACTTCAAGAAGCGTGGTATGTGATAGTTACACACCGCACCAGATTTTAAAATTTATTCTTATCATTATTTTTACTTATTTTTCTGAATAGAAAATTTTAAAATTTTGTTTCAAGTAGCGTGGTAAGTGAAAGTTGTGTGATGCGCGCACCGTACCATATTTTTAAATTGTTCTGCGCATGCTCCGGTGGAAGCCCGTTTACTTTTTTTAGTTTTTCGAATAACACGAAAACTATACATCATCCGGAACATTCCAGATACCCTTTGAAAGATACCTAAATGGTCTGCAAAGTTAAAACTTAAAATAAATAAAAAATCCTTACCCCCTGTTTCATAATAAACTACAAAAGTACAATTTAGTCTATGGCTAATACTGTAAAATGTTAAAATACGATAGCATTTAAAATAGTTATATTAAAATTAGTAAATCAAAAAAAAAATTGAATAAAATTATTATTATCTAAAGTCCACTACTATGTTTACCACTTATACTTGTACTTTTGTACTTTGTAATGAAATAGGGCCCAGATTTTTTTTTTTTTTTTGTATATATATATATATATATATATATATATATATATATATATATATATATATATATATATATATATATATATATATATATATATATAGTCCCCGTTCACCTCACCAAAACGTGTTTCTTTTTCTACTGTATTTATCAAGGTGCTAATTTTAATCTTTACTTTTGTGGATGCTATTCAGAAAAATAGCACATTCTTTATCAATTTATATTTTTTTAAATGTATGCTACAAAAGTCAGGCTCGATCAATATCACATTAAACAGAGAAGAAGCAATTGAGGAGTTTTCTGTCAAAAGTTAATGTATTCACTAATCAAAAACAAAGCTTTCTTTTTAAGAATGAATATTCTACACCCAAAAATTATTCAGCGTATTTTAGATCTTAATATTTCTCTGTCAAATACGTGTTACACATCAACATTTTCAATAAAACGTTGCCTTATCTTCATGAGATGCTCCCCCCCCCCCCCTAATAGTATTCCAAAAGTGGATTTATTAACTTTTGATATAAAGATACTCAATTATTGTCCAGGATAATGTTTAGTTTATCTGTGGTATTTCTTTACATCGAGATCACAGCCATTTCCTACAATTGCTCATCCAGAAAATGGTTCACCTGATTTGAAGTAAAGTGGTTGAATAGTGCTACAGCTGCTGTAGCGAATGTTTGTTTTGAAACTATAAATTTACGAGTATTGAATGCATATTTGTTATTCCATGATAATATTTTACAAATCATATTATCATTTACAAATGACGATTTACGAAATCAGAGTGATAAAGTAATTATGAATTATAGTATTTGTTCAAACCATTACATTTGGTATCAAACGATTCTTTAAAAAAAAAAAAATGTAAATTTCTATGAAAACCAAAACCACCGAACTGGCGACTATTGTTAAGATACCAACATTTTTTTTTTTTTTTTTTTATAACTCAAATATTTCCCTCTCAGTCCGATTGTAATTAAATTGCATTGAAAACTAATATATATTAAAAATTTGAAGTATTTTGCTTTCCAACTCGTCGCTATCAATGCCCATTGGTCCTGAACCAATCATGCGTAGATTACCATAATACAGATATTTGTATTCAAACGCGCTAGGGAATTGGTTGGCTAAATTATTGCCGTGTTTATAGAATATTGTTTTGCTCAATGTATTTTCTGTTATGCCTTTACTCTGTGAAAATGATGTAAATAATTTGGAACATTTTCCGTAGCTGTTTGAGTCATTAGATGGAGCATAGAATTGACGGAGTTCAATATTATATTTAAATTAAGCGGTCTTTCCTTTTAAAATGTGTATCGCACATTAGGTAACTGTTGGGAACATACCATGCAAAGGTTATAGCAGTGGTTCTCAATAATTTTTGTCTGGTGGCCCACTGAAATTATTTAAAAAAATTAACGGCACCCCTATTATTATTTTATTTTTTGATAAAAGAAATAATAAACCGTAGAAGTAAATAAAATAGAAACGTAAAAAAAAATATATCATAAAATTGTATTTAAAAAAATAATGTTAATTACTTCTATTTATTTTAATTATTTATTGTATTGTATTTGATATTTCAATTTTAATTGTGGCGTGGACGCGACCCACTAAGGTCCCGCTTTACCCGCTTTGGGAACTACTGGCTTTGAGTCTATCAAATCATAGTTAGTTAATGCCAGTCAATGTTTCGTCAATTCAATAACGTCACTAAAGCACAGCTAAATGACTACTGAACCCAAGCTATTCGAAAAAAAATGATCAGATCTACATTCCATGAGTTTGGTAATAATAATATCTAATGCAGAATAAACAAGTTGAAATAGCACATCTCATGCCAACTGATCTTACCTCAGATACTGATGAATTTTTATTTTCATTATTTGTATATATTGCATATTACGTTATTATACAAGTATTTTTCGGATGTTCACAATTTTCACATCACTCTGTATATATATATATATATATATATATATATATATATATATATATATATATATATATCTAATGTATAATGATGATTCAACTTTGTGATAATGCATGTACATAATATTTGTTTACTGCGGCTATGAATTAAAATTGCTTTATAGACAGTAGAAAAAAAAAAACCCGCTGCATATATGTTTGTTGATTTAAGGTGAGTGCATTATATACAAAAATAAATGCAGGCTATTATTATTTCTAATTAGGGATTGATAAATTATTTGCCACTTCTATAAATTTGTTTTATTGAAAACTAGTTTCGAATGTTATACATTCATCCTCAGTTCAAGGTTTAAATGGGTTATATCAAACAGAAAAGCTTGTTCTGGTTTCTTCTCGCATTGTACTGGCATTGCCATAACATTCGAAACTAGTTTTCAATAAAACAAATTTATAGAAGTGGCAAATAATTTATCAATCCCTAATTAGATTGATCCTTCTATACCATCATGCGGATGTCAACTTATTATTTCAGCAAGTTCATTTATTTAGATGCAAATTTTCGGCCTTTAAGCCACCCTCTGGCATCTCTGTAAAAGGCTCTTATTTAGTTTAATTTACAGCATAGCAAACCGTTAAATATAAACGCTGCAAATTATTACACAATACATTTTTTTTTTTCAAATAGATATATGTCCATACACACCACTTTCCTTATAGCATTGATTTAGAGTCCAGATAATTAGATCATCTTTCAAATGAGCATCTAGAATGTTCCGGGGGATGTAACATTTTCGACTTATCAAATAACTAACGAAAGGTGAACTGGTTTCCATAGGAATATGTGCAGAACACTTTATAAAATATATATATATACCAAGTTCAACAAATAAAATTAATAGCAGAATAATGGCGGGTAATAGAACCTACTACGCAGAACTGAAACTTCTCAAGTCTCAACTGTAACGAAATTAAAATTATGGAGCGGAAATTTAATGTTCGTCCTAAGATGATTTCCGTTAACCGAGAGTGTTCGAAAGTAACTATATCAAAGTAAGTAGGCTAAGATGGGTAGAACATATATCAGAATGGAGAGTAAAATGGTACAGAGCAAAATGCTGGAGGCGCACAGAAGTGGGAAAAAAGAAAGGGAAGACCAAGAAGCTAGTTGAAGTAGCGGATGGATCCAAGGAAGGATGAAGTAAGACATTGAAAACTCAGGAGGTCAAGGGTTGCGCTGACCTGGGGCACATTGGGCCCTTTCTTGGGTTTTTCACTAATACAATATTGAAAACGATGCGTTAATTTTTTTTTTTGTTTGGTCGATTGCAAAGATGAATTATTGCAAATAATAAATCAAAAATAGCTTAGCTTAAATATTAATTTCATAAATATGAAAAGCATATTTTTGCCAAATCTTGCACTAAGGACAGAACGACACCTTAGGAATAAAGAGAATTTAAGATTTTTTGTCGAAATAGGCAAACTCGAAGATGGTGACTACACAATGATCTGCGAGATATCAACCCATTAAATACAATAATTATAACGTCAATAAATCAAGATGGATATTCATAGGTAGGAAGGTAGAAAATGAAAAAGTTACTACTATTAGAAATATAAAAAGCATAACCACTTAGCGGAGCCTGAGGAATACTCCTAGAGAACGAAATTTCATGAGGAGGATATCATTAAATCTGACGTTTTGAACTAGTTTTTGTGGAGAGTTTTATTTAGGCAGCTCACTGATAGTATAAGAATTTTGAAAGTATCTGATAAAAAAGTCCAAAATTATATTTTGCTGTTACTGCCAATTACAAAATATCAGCCCGGAAAGGTTCGCAAAGTATGAATCGTACAAAATCGGTCCCATTTCATTTAATTTATAGCCGAAGAATTTAAGATAAAATTTCACAATAACCTCAGTTCATGGATATCCATTTATCATTAGGAATATTTATTGATGGAAATTGGTCTCTTAAATTCCTCTGAAGACATCTCGCATACATTTCATAGCAATTATTTAAGAATATTCTTTATCACCATTTAGGTTTAGAGAACCCGAAGGTTTAACGCTTTGAACGGATCATCTTTCATAAGAAGGCTCTTACATTTCGCTAAGAGTAACCAAACATTTGTTTGATTCCTCAACATTGTATCGACATTTTATTGTCAGTGGATATTCCTGCGAATTCCCGATATATATATTTTATTATTTTTTTTTTTTTTTTCTGTTGGCATTGTAGACCGTGGAGATCCTTAGCCGCGCGATGTGATACCACACCGCGATTCTCAATTTAGGTACACGGGGTAGGGTCATCACTCCTACGCCCTATATATATATATATATATATATATATATATATATATATATTTCTCGTTTTGTCTATGCAAAAAAACTTCTCGTAAATTAATAGTTGAATATTTTACTGCCTATCCATTTTTGTACTCTTTTACTAATTCGATTAACGCAAGTGCCGTATTTCTGAACCGTATTTACAAACGTATTTCTTTTTAATGAACATGTAACGTCTTCCTGAATAAAACTGTATTTTTTTTTTTTTGTTTATTTTTTTATTTTTTTTTTATTTATTTTTTTTTTATTTTTTTTTTTTTTTAAATCTAGTTATTCATATTGATGTGACCTTTATTTATATGATATTTTGATGTACTTCTATTTCTACCATGTTATGATGTTTTTATACTCGTTTTTGAGTGATCAGTATATTAATTATGTATTACGTTTAATTTAAAGAATAAATTTGAATTTTGTGATAAAGATGTTCCCTGACACAATTCATTTAATAAATTCGTACAATTTTTTTTTAAATAACAAAAATGGTAAGAAAGAGGCAACGAGGAAAATGACCGAAAATATTGGCTGATGTGGAGTTAAATGAAGAAAAATGGCAATGCCCGTATGTGGGATACATGTTCCTCATAACGTACACAAAAACAATGTTCTTTCTGATGGTTTAGTGCCGATAACACCAAAAAGTGTCTCCTCAACTTCCACTTTTGAACCTTGTAGAAACACAAATCAAACAAGATCATATCCTTTATCCTCTTGTATACGTTTCGGGCTGATTATACGCGTTTTTCAGTTTATTAGCCAATCCAATAATTTTATCCACCTTTACCGTACCTATCAGTTGGAAGAATAATTGTCTAGTGTTTTCCAATTTTCATGTTTCTAGGCAGAAGGTGCCTACAAAGTAATCTCTCGACAGAAAATCATAACAAGCATTTTTCCTCATAAGCATTATTCTTATATCCGCTTAAATTTGATTTCTTTTAAATATTTTAGTCCCTGGATACTTGAATTTTTTAGTATTTCATCTCTTGTGTCGCACATTACAGAAATCAGTTTATTTTCTACTGTTTACTATATATTTTGTTATACCCGCGTTTATTTAGAGGTTTAATTCTTTGCCAGCATCCATCGACGTTATTGTATTCATTTTAATAGATTCTTCACTAAGCCTATCCGCATTAAAATTTAAAAACACCAAGTTATCAGCGGAGCCCAAAAGAAGTATTTTACCACTCAAAGTTAAACTTTTCCCTGTACTGATTAACTTGTTAATTATGCATTTCAGGGCTTTATTAAATCAAATCAGGGAGGTAGAATCGCCCTACTTAAAAACTGAATGGACCTAAAACTTCTTAGAGTAAAATTGACCGATCCGGACTCCATCTCGTGTTTAGTGCGTTCTAACTTTATTAACTGTTTTCTTTGTTATCTCTTCCTCTATAAAAGTAATGTGCTACTGAAAGTATTCAATATTATCGTGTACCTTTTTAAATTTAAAACCGATGAAATACACAGTTTATTATTTTAATTTATTTCGAAATATTTGTCGAAGGTCAGTAGTTTATCTTCTTGAATCCACACTGGAAGTCTCATGTCATATTTTTAATTAACTATGGGGAGAATCTCGGATGAAGGACGGTAGTAATCACTAGGAAAATACATAATATAATATTTATTTATTTAGTCTAAATTTATTATTTATTTATTTAGTCTTAATTATTTATGCTCCCTCCTCAATGAAGTTGTCTACAACTATATTCACTATCATAAGTTCATAAATTTTCTATGATGTTACATAGAAATAGGCACGGGGCAGGGTATACAGTACCGGCAACACTGAACTGTTGAGAAGGTTTAGCAGGTCTAAATGACGGACACTGTCGGACGCAAATAAGGACTAAATTATAAAGACAACTGATAATTTCCGCTGTATATTCCGTGAGTCAGCTGGTCAGAATTAGTGATAATATTTTGATAATAACTCGTAAAAAGGTGAGATTCTTATGTAATTATTAAAATCCGTAATCGGGGTGGATAGGACGATCGTTCGATGTAAATTGATGTTCGAAACGCTCAAGGATGCCGAGCAACAGAAAGAGGATGACGCTCGCCTATCATCAGGGTAAAACGAACCACCGCGGGGTGCACGAAACATTGCATGCGTTGCGAAGAAGGTACTTTTGGTGGGGGATGAAAAAAACTATTGACGAAACCATAAGGGGTTGCGAAGTCTGTCTCACGAAATACGACAGACACCCACCAAGAGGAAGACAAGAGGAGACACCCACCGCCAATACTCCGCTGAGCGATCTCCAGATTGATACTTTTACCTAGAGGGGTTATAAGTGGGTAACCATGATTGATCTCTTCAGCAAAATAGCTATGACATACCAGATTCAGGAACGATCGTCAGAGGCAGTGTTAGAGGCCCTAAAATTGTGGTTCCAGTTCTACGGAGTTCCCGATCGGATCTCGTCCGATGGAGGGCGGGAGTTCGATAACGTGGTGTGGCATCTCAACACTCCCGGTCATCCCAAGAGCAGGGGAAGGATTGAAAGGCTACATAGCACATTAAGCGACCACCTGAGGGTGTACCAAACGGATAAGGGGCTAGAACAGGACGTGGCGATGGCAAAGGCTATAGTGGCATATAACCATTCTATCCACACAGTAACGGATTTTCTCCATTCGAGATACTTTTCGGACTTCGCGGTCATCGGCGGGACTATCGGGGCACGACAGCGGACGAGGTGGAAGTGGTCAACAATACTATTGAGCGGAAGAAATTGTGGGTGAAAGTCCAGGAAACGATAGAGATAGAAAAGAGCAAGAGGGTCGCTCGAGACAATCTCAACCTGAGGGATATGATGGGAGAGGTAAAAATAGGGACGATAGTGTACAGGAGGCTAGGCACTAATAGAGGTAAGGAGTTACTGCGTTACGAGGGGCCATTCAGGGTGGTGGTAATTAGAGAGCACAATATCGTCACCATTAAGAGTGTTAAAAAACCCCTAAAACGTAGGACAGTTCATATCGAACAATTAAAGCTACCAGCGATAAAAACACCTTTGTAAGCTGGAGTATCCTCGTCTCATTACATAAACTTTGTATATAACAAATTGTTCTACATTTTTTTGTTTCATAGTATTATTATGATTTTGCTTTGTGACCATAAGTGCGCGAGAGTGCGGTAAGTGTGCTAAAGCGGCTATAAGCCACAAGAGGTTTCTTTTTGTTTCTTTTAAGGTACAGATAGCTGTAAGAAGTTTTTTTTGTTGTTGTATGTACATATATATTTTTTTTAATTTATTTATTTATGTTATAACAGGACAAACGAGAATTGTTTTATATATATATTTTTTTTTTGTTTTGTTTGTGTATGTAAGAAGTTTACGAAGAATGTCCGTAAACTGACGGGGGGGAGTTATAGTCTGGAGCACAGTATTATTGTATTTAATACCAAATTTCTTATGTAAACAAGAACGAAATGCATATAAGTAGGATTACTAAGAGGAATAAAGCAGTCTTGATTTTGTCTCTGAACGTGTTGTTTCTTTAACCTTATTCTTTTTTTTTATCTGTTTTAACTCGCTGTCACGTAACTTATATATATGTATATGTATATATATATATATATATATATATATATATATATATATATATATATATATATAACAAATTTTATCTTCGACCTTCACATAATCGTCAGGACCGGGGGGAGGCGTGGGGGTGCAACAGCTGGCCATAGCGCGATTTATGATTTAGATACTGATGGGTTAGGGTCATTATTCATATGCCTGGTCGATATAAGTGGTCTCCAGTAGGCTGATGGGCCTCACATACACGGAGGAGGAGGGCCATTGTTTGTGGAATTAACACATCCGGCAACTCAATGCGAACTCACACCCTTTAGGTTTGTTAGGATGTGCGCTTTTGCAAGCGCCTTAACTCGCTCGGCCATCCCGGCTCCCTAAATAAACACCTAGAAAAAAAATATTAGTTATATATGTACCTATGTAAGTAGAGGCACATAGTTACATACACACATAAGTCAAATCGTAAAAACATTTATACTTACTTGAACTTGAACTTGGGTTAAATTTATTTCCACAGATATAATGACATTACAAGCTTGATTTAAGTTACTTTTTAGACATTTCCATTCATTTAAAGGTCGTTTATCAGATAGTAGAGCCTTAGGCAGCTACAATACTTTGAGGATCGATTCAGTAGTAAATTAAATGATACTGGGAATAAGCCTCTCTTGGGATCTGAAGAATTAGTAACGGTCCAGGGGGTCCTTTCAGCAAGAACAGCCACAGATTATTTTCCGTCTCTCCTCTTTGCTCACCTTCTAATCTCATTCCTTTAAATCTTTACACCACGAGCAATATTTATAATGGTTTTTTAAATGACAATTGATGCCATTAAATATAATTAGGAATTACATTGAACTGATCCTGTAAGTTATTCAAAAATCTAAAGATTGTTTTCGCCTTGTATAAAACGTTTATGGAGGTGATGTTAAGGCTTGTTCTTATAAAGGGATGTCGAGAAATGGATGTATAAATAGTGTACTTTACACCATGAAAATTAGTATTTTTGGTCTCAATAATTTTCTCCATCCCCTTAAAAACTATCTTTGTATGTCCTGCATATGGCATGCGTGCGTGAGTATATTCTCTATATCCTTTTACAGAGCCCCATAGAAAAAGAGTTTATTAGTCATTATTTATTTATGTGTTTCACTTCATGTCATACTTATGACATTTGTTTGGAAATATCACAGTTGACAATGTAAATAATGTATTAAAAAATAAATAAATATAATTTATGAGGATTTTTTTCTATCAAAAGTTAATGCATCCACTTCTCAAAAACAAAGATTTTTGTTTGAAGAATTAATATTCAACACCCAAAAATTATTCAGCTTATTTCGAATTTTAAATTTTCCCCTGTCAAACAGGTGTTGTACATCAACATCTTCAATAGAAATTTGAAATCCGTGAAATCCTTATATCCATGAGATATAATGATTTTTTAGTAATAATTTTTCAAAAATGGATTTATTAACCTTTGATAGAAAACTGCTCATATATAAAAATCCTATAAAAAAGTGAAAGTAATACTTACTATACACAAGTGTGCTATTTAAAAAAAAAATGAATGGTATTCACATTTTTAATATGTCATCAAGAACTTATGTCTCCAGGATATGGTGAAAACGAATGATCAAGTATGTTACCACTATTATTTAGGAAAATATTCGTTTTCTAAGGTAACCTTGGACGATGCAATGCCTCATTACGTAGCAATTTTATCCCGGAATCGGGAGAAATGGTGTCAAGCTGAACCTCCAACTGACAAAAATTTACCAAAATTCACAAAAATGGTCTGCCAAGTTTAGGGCTATATATATTTTTTAAATATTTTGCTGTAAAAAATATTAAAGTTAAAAAAAAAATTGTAAAGATTTTTTTAATATTTTTTATTTTAATTTACAAAAATGTTCCGCTAACATAATAAACATACCTACACTTATTCTTTCAAAAGTTATAAGTTAGTCATTTTATAAAAAAACTCTATTTGGTATAGACTGGAAATTTAAATTATGTAACAAACTTGTAAGCTTGCACACGTTCTTTTCAAACCTATCCTGTTCTGAGCTCTGTAAAGATGATTGGATACTTAATTTATACATTCTCTTGAATAAATATACATATTAATCAACCGTCCAAAAGTAACTTGAACTTTGTGAAAATCTACAGTTCTGGAAACCTCGACTCGTCACCAGACTTGTGGTGAGAATGACCATAATATGTTTTTGTTATATTTTCAATGATTAATAAAGTTGTTGTTGTTTTTTTGCAGCAGCTGTACGAGTAGTATGGTTGATGGTAATAATGGTCCACACAATTGCAAGAAATCTATTTATTGGTTCGATGGGAAATCATTTGCGTTACCATTTCCCCAGTGAATTATTTGCCATAAGCCGACAATGGGAAAATATTTTTCTTTAGTGAATGTAGTTCTAAGCTACGTATAACGTAATCTAGTAGCGCACATAAGAATCATAGGGCTAAGTTCAGATATGGATCATTCGGAGCGAATTAAAAGTATAAAATTTCTATGTCAAGGAAACATAAATGGTAAAAAATTACCTTGCAAAAATGTCAAAAACTTAAAGAAACCATAACCATCTTGAATAATGTAGCTTATAGTTTCCTCTACTAGAATCAACAGCAAAATGAAGGTTTTTTTTCTAATCAAGAGTCAATAAAAAATTTAAGATATTTAGGGACATACATGATCAAAAATTATTAAACAATTCCAATTAACTTTTTTTTTAAATATTAAGAATTAAAGAACTCGCAAAAATTACATTGATCCTAATAGCTATCATATAGCTATCATTCAATTTTCAGCATTTTTTTTACATTTCAAAATAGAAGTTAAAGTTTTATTATGAAATTTATTTTTAATCGTTTTTTTCTCCGGTTTTCGGATTTAATAGAAAAAGATTATAATCTCTAGTGTAAAAAAACAAGTTAAGGTTATTTGATACAAAAAAAAAAAAAACCATTATCGGCTAGAACCGCCCAATTTTCGACATCCCAAGTTCAAATACACTTTTAGCGTTTCTTCAAAGAGATCCATAGTTAACAAATTTTCTCTTTGTATGCTGACCGTGACCAGTTTTTGCAAAGACGTTTGCTAGACGGCCAAGTTCACTCTGGGATTTTAAAGTTTTCCCGAAAACGGTTATCAGCCACATACAAATAATGACTTTGCGATTTACAAAATGATGCACCCGTTCGTGGATTTTATTAGCTATGATAAATTCGTTTTTTTTCTTGCATGATTTGATCTTAAGTAATAATAAATTATTTCTCCAACGTGATGAAATCGTTAATATAAGTAATATGCATTTTATTTTTTATGGACAATTTTTTCATGCGTTAAATTAAAAAATCACAGAAAAATAAAGCATAAAAACTAGTTCATTCATATAAATTTATACATATGTATTCCAACTCTTTTTGGAATCTTTCCAATCTATCCACAGTGTGGCAATGGCAAGAAACTGACAGAATTGTGTGCGGTAAGTTCTGCATGATTAGTGATAGTAGTTCGGTTGGGTGGAACAGATGCGACCCCTCCTCTATAAATTATCTAAATAATAAAATATATTTCAATTGTAATATATTACTCCTAGAATAATTCTCTTTGAGTTATAGTTTACGAGCTTTAAGTTAGTAGTCAAACCATATTTTCTATTTCCTTGTTTGCATTATGGTTTTTTAATATTGTTACTTGTTTAGATGCCAATGTGAAAAAAATCATTAAGGAACTATTATTGGACATAAATAATGTGATGATTAATGGGTCATTAACTATAAATAAATAAATACATTGTGTATTTATTTAGTTATTTAATTACAATTTATTACTAAAATAAAAATATATTTCAAATATCTTCGAGTTTAATATTTTCTCCACTGCCCTAATATATCTCCTATTAGCCCAAAATAAATAAATTTCCTTTAAAATCAATTTCATGCCAACATAAAATCGCCTGCAAGTATTTTTATTTACTTAGTTATTTTTTTAAAACATGATTTTATAAAATAATGACGGCGTTTATTAATGGATGTTGCACATTTTACAAATGAAGAAATTTGGTTCAAAGTGATTTAAGTGACAAATCATTGATTTAAAAAAAAAATATATATATAATAAATAAAAACAGCATTAAATTTAAGGTTAATATTTTCAAATTTTAAGCTTTTTACTGTAAACTGTAGATTATTAAAATATATTTAATGCTGTTTTAGCCAAATTATTTATTAATCATTTAATCAAAACCTATCTTAAGGAACTTGCACATTTTTTTATATAGATATAAGCAGAATGTATTTTTTTTTTTTTTTTTTTTTTTTTTGCGTCAGTCGCGTTTTCTTTCCTTTAATTATCAGCTCAAATCATTTCTAGGGGCCAGATTCAACGTAGAAAAACTCAAAAGAGAAATAGATGTTGGTAATATCCATGTTGTTTAATTAAAGAAAGCATACGCTTTTCTAAAAATGTTATAGTTATGTTCCAAAAATCGTATCAGAACGTTATTTTATTTCTATTTTTTTTTTCTTCCAAAACTAAATTGAACTGATGAAAATCTTTGGTAACTATTTTTAATTTTTAAAAATACATTAAATCATAAAATTATTTTTGAAAAAATTATATCTCGTAAAGAATTCAAAAAAACGTCATTTTTCCCTAAAGACTTGTTTAATTTTTTTAGCAGAACATATAAGTATTTTTGATCATTTAAGTACTTTTTTTTAAATAATATATTTGTTTATTTTATGCACTGTCCTTTATCATGATCTAATTCTTTTTAAATTATATTAAAATAAAACTAGTTGTAGAGGGGGTAGCACACACCAGCTTTATATACTGTTCATACAAAAAAGGCAGAAAATTACATTTAAAATGGAATGACAAGAACATTGTTGGTATCTTCAATTAAAAACGAAATTGTTAAATAAACAGTCCAAACTCCGCCAGGACGATTCTTTCTATAAATAGTCATTTTAACAGGATTTCACTATTGGAAAAAATAAAATAAAAGCCTTTGAAGAAAAAAAAAAAGGGGGGGGATTTTTAAATTAAAGGGAGTAGGGCCTTAAAGTTGGCTGGACGACCTGACCACCGAAAGGCCCCAGCTGTACCCATTCGATATTTAGGTTAATGCACTTCACTTTCCTTCATAACATTTAGCTGCAAATATTTAATGTCGCAATTTGGGACAGGGATAAAAGGAAAAAAAAAGCCCTACAGGCTACGTGAAAACTCCTTTTCTTCCCAATCACAAAAGTACCATGGCGCAATAACGACCATCTCATGTACCTAATTCTTAGGATTAACCTAGAATTCATGAGGTACCCGTAACCCGTTAAAGTTTAAAAAAAAGAATTGTGTTTAATCTTTTTATGACTATACTAAAATTAACACAGAAAATGATAATAATAAACGCACATAGATATTCTTTACTGTGCAGATTTTTATTTTTTTGCTTATAAAAATCTACGAGAAAAAAAATTTGTGTTTAAATAATCATAATTTCTATTATTGCTATTGCTAACATATCATATAACAATAATTCAATTAAGAAGTAGTGCAAATTGATAAGCAATATGTCTGATTTCTCACTGAAAAATTACAATTTAAATTTGTATTTAATACTTAAAGATATACAATTTTACAAAATGGTTGTATGATAGTATGTAACCTTTTCATATTGGTTCTCAGGACGCTAGCTTACGTCTTCGGTATCCGTTTTAGACGATTAGAGGAGATGTTTAACTTTTTTTACATGTAACCTGTTAATATTACAACATATGGGAATGATATTAAATCTTATAAAAAAAAAAAAAAAAAAAAAGTACAAAATACTAATTTATAAAAGAGATTATTACAGTAAATAATGACGAAGAGATTTCAATAAGACTTTCCAAAATTATAATATAGAATATATTATCCTTAAACCAAAAGGCAGAAAGAAATGCTTCCTCCATTGAAGATTGAGACAAAAATAAAATACACATATGAACAATTTCTTGCTCCAGCAAAATGTTTTGGTCCTGGGATAATATCGGTATGCTAAGTTTATGAAATTCGTATTGACCAAAAACCAGGTTTTTATGAAGTGAAAAACCCTAAAATATGCAGAAAAAACGTTATAAAAAATGCAATGGGACAACTATAATATGCAATACATTTTTATGTGAAGCTACGTGTCCACTTGACAATAAATCGTGCGAGAAATCTTGAAAATAACTCTCCAATAGTGAGCCACTTGTTTCTGGCCGAATCTCAGGCGAATCCAGAATGGAGTTTCAGAGAAAAGTTTTGGAAAAGTTCTGAAAATTTGGTCATTTGTGGATTTTTTTTAGGGTGCTGATTTCTTACCTCGAATATTTCCCGGGAGTATAAAAAAGAAAAGCCAAAAAATATAATTTTTTTCTATTTTGCTTATAATTTGAAAACCATGTTATATTCGAATAGATTCCAATATTCATTTAATATTAAATTAAAGAAGACTAAATTATCTACAATTATGGTTCTAATGATTTTTTTTTTTTGGCCACTCAGTTTTTAAGAGAATCGAATTTAATTTTTTATTTAATTTTTTTTTATACTTCCGGGAAAAATTTGAGGTAACAAAGTTGAAATTCGTAATCAGTATCCCAAGAAACATAAATGAGCAAATTTTCAGGACTTATCTAAAACTTTCAAACGAGACTCCTAGGTCAAAAGATTAATTTCGACTATCAGTCTCATAATTTCTACTCGCGCTCGCTTGAAAATGGAGCGGCCGAACAAAAAAAAAAATCATTAGAACCATAATTGTAGGTAATTTAGTCTTCTTCAATTTAGTATACAATGAATATTTATAATATTATATTATATTGTATTATATATTTCGAACAAATTATATAATTTGTTCGAAATATATATTGTTTTAAAGTTATAAGCAAAAAAGATTTTTTTTATTTTTTTATTTGCTTTTATACTTCCTTGAAAACTTCGAGGTAAAAAAGTTGAAATTCGTAATCAGCAATCTTACAAAACATAAATGAGCAGATTTTCAGAGCATCTCCAAAAATTGTTCAGGTATAAGTAACATGGGTCTGGACTACATGGGCGTCAACAAAGTTTTGAGCAATCACGAACAACCTCGAACGTTCGCTCCATCTCGGCACATCAAAGAAAAGCGTTCACAGGCGCACTTTAAAACATTTTATTTTATTTTAATTTTTGGTTTGTTTAATTGATGAACTTAAAAATAATATTAAAAGAAAATAAGTTTAATTGTATTTTTTTATCAAATGATTTTTGAAATCACAAAATAAAAAGAGTTTATTTATTAGTTTTATTTTACTTTTTCTTAAGTCTAATTTAAAGTTTTATTAATTTTGTTAGTTTAGTTAAGTACTCAAAATACTTATTGACGTAATACTTTGGAAATTTAATGTTCCTGGATTGGGACAGAGAGTATTTTTCTGGATATGAATAAAAAAAATATTCATTTGTGTTGAGAAAAACTTTTATTGAGCAGTTTTGATTGTTGGTGGTATAAAAGAGAGGTGGGGCTTGTGTAGGTAATTTCCACACCACTACCGGTGTAAGTGAGATTCGACATCTTATTCAAGATGTTCCATTGTGCACGTGTATATTGTTGTGTTTTATTTGTATATTTAATTGAAATTATGTCCCTTTGTTTAGAAAATCTGCGCTTAATTTCAAGTGCTGCATTAATTAACGATATATTAAAAAAAGTGATGAGAAAAAAAACTCGCACCCCATGTGGGTTGCAATAACATTAAAAGCATCATTGTTTTAATTGGGTAATTAATGTTTTTCGTGCCCCACAATACAGGTTGTGATGTTATACAGGTAATTAAATGGTGCATACAGAGGGGGAAGTTAATTTAATAATAATGACCTGAATACATTTTTTTTTTTTTACTTCCTCGTTCATATTTATTATTTTTTTTTTTGGTTTCTTGGTACGTGTATTTTCGGTTTTTTGTTTTATGCTGATCAGCTGTTATAATATAACCTTCTTGGTTGTTATTATGTTACCTTCAGTGTATGATTGAATGTCTTGGAGTAATGTGCTGTCTCTGGTTGATGCGTCTATTTAGACTTTTGATGTGAGATATGCTGTATTTGATCTTCATATATGTGAATTTATTGGTGTATGCAATGACGATGTCTGGATTGGCGAAACGTTGACTGGTTAGTTATTTACCGGTATTTTAGAGACTTAAACATTTAGATGTTTGGGAACTTCCAATCATATCCTAACAATTATTTTATGTCTCTTTTTGAGTTGTTGCTCTTTTCTAGTAATGTATCTTAATTTATTTCAAACAAAAATATTTTTATTTTAATAGAGGAGCTGTTATATGAAGGAAGTCACAAATCAAAATCAAATGTGCGTCCCCTTATGAACGAAATAAACGGTCCTTCTTTATAGCAAAACTATGGAAGTAAAAATAGAATAATATATATGCACATACACCTATATTATTTAAATTAATTTAAAAAATAAAATAAATAATCAAACTTTATGGATTACTTTGTGTTGTAATGTTGAAAAATTAGACGGAGGTTGGAGAGAAGGGAACTAACTGATGCGGCATTTTCCAGCTTAAGTAGCTGCGTTTAATCTAATTACGAATACCATCTTAATTATTCAAAAGTTTTCTAATTTGAAATAGTCGTGGAAATCCTCTGTTGCGTGCTTCCACCAACATTTGTAATTTTATCACGTTCTAGACGGCAATATTTTCTCCTATCCTACAGCTTTTAATTTTATAAACATCGTCGGGTATTTATAAACGTTGCAATAAGAATATAACATAAAATGGATTATATTACATCTTTTATATATATATATATATATATATATATATATATATATTGTTTATTATTTATATATTTTTTTAAGCGTTCTTTTAATGTATCAACTACATTATTAATTGAAATTTGTAATATAAAAAATATATTAAATATCTCACAAAACTTCTCAAAAACAATCTAGACCTAAGCAGTGACATTAGGTATACCATAATGATTAATATTGTATATATGTATGTGAGTAAGATTATTTCAACTTGATTTTATTCTAAACAAAGAATTAAAATATACGTCCTTTCAACAGTACGAAAGGTTGCTGCAACAGTTTAACAGTGTAGCAAGCTTTACAACCCCACCCCTGAAGACGCTTCACGAGGAGAAAAAGGAAGCAGCTTACTGGAATGGAATAAATTGGAAATGTTATTTTTCTTTTCACGATTGCAACTTCATTCTCAACATATCCAAGAACAGGATTTCTGGTCAATAAGTCAACAAGAATATTTTCTTTGCATTTTTTTAAAAATAATAGTGAAGTCGAATTGAGATAAATAAAAAATTATGTCCTCAAGGATTTCATCAGATACGGCCTTTGTCTTTAAGTTCTCCAACGGTTTATGACCACTACAGACCGTAAAGAGGCATCCTATTAAATAGTACTGCCAAGATTGCGTCTTTAATAGTACGTCTAGATTGCGACAGCTTGCATTCTAAACGAACAATATCTATACGTTTTTCTCTGTCTGACAACTTTCGAGAGTGGTATGCTACAGGATGTAATGTTCCGTCTTCTTGTGGCTTTTTGAGTGTTGTTCCTATACCTTTGAAACTGGCATCTGTCTCGATGAAGAAGGGCTTTTTAGCGTTATAAATAGCCAAGATCGGAGCAGAACATAAATAATCTTTGATAATGTTGAATGTATGTTCACATTCTTTAGACCATTCAAATTTGACATCTTTTCTAAGTAATCGATGTAGCAGTTCCAGTTTCTGTGTGTTATTTTCTATATATCTAAAATAATAGTTTATTGAATTCAGAATAATACGTACACCAGTCTTCTAAATATGTTGAAGATGATCTTCCCATGCTTTGGAGAATATTAAAATATCATCTATGTAACTAATGCAAAATTTATTTCTTTATCGTCAGGGATTAAACATGTATAAGGACGACAGGTGACATATTCGTTTGTTAGTAGTTTTATGTCTGCTTATTTTGATCACACCTTGCCAGTATCAGATTTACCTTTAGCAAACATGTGATTATATTTTTCAATCAGCTGTAAAATATTTTGTTTTCGCTCGTCATCTTCAATATGTTTTATATCAGCTTCAAATTCTTCTATTTTTAAATTCTGATTGAAATTTATCACAATATAATCATCCGAATCGTCGTTATCAACATTAGTTTGATCATTACTGAACTGATGCGTAACTATCTCATCTATATTCGATCGTATGAAATTATCTTCTCGCTCACTCATTGATCGTTATTTTTGTAAATTTATCAATTTGTTACTATCTCTGCGTTGTAATATTTGTAAATTTTCAGTTTGAACCAACTTAAATTTCTTAATATTACCCAATAAGATATCATAGGAAAAATTATCGTAAGTTGTTATACTATTTGTATATTTTAGAGAAATATACGAAGTAAAGTTGTAGTCCAAGCTACAATTAAGTGAAATTACATCCGCTGATCGTTTTTAGTACACTGGAAATTTAATATTCGTGGATCGAGGCAGAGAGTATTTGTCTGGATATAAATAAAAAAATATTCATTTGTGTTAAGAAAAAGTTTTATTGAGCAGTTTTGATTGTTGTAGGTATAAAAGAGGGATGAGGCTTGTAAAAGAGGCTGGCCTCGCGCATACTGTTATGTTTTATTAGTATATTTAATTGAAATTATGTTCCTTTGGTTAGAAAATCTGCGCTTAATTTCAAGTGCTGCATTAATTAACGATATATTAAAAAAAGTGATGAGAAAAAAAACTCGCACCCCATGTGGGTTGCAATAACATTAAAAGCATCATTTTTTTAATGGGGTAATTAATGTTTTTCGTGCCCCACAATACAGGTTGTGATGTTATACAGGTAATTCAATGGTGCATACAGAGGGGGAGGTTAATTTAATAATAATGACCTGAATACATTTTTTTTTTTAATTCGTCGTTCATATTTATAATTTTTTTTTTGGTTTCTTGGTACGTGATTTTCGATTTTTGTTTTATGCTGATCAACTGTTATAATATAACCTTCTCGGCTGTTGTTATGTTACCTTCAGTGTATGATTGAATGTCTTGGAGTAATGTGCTGTCTCTGGTTGATGCGTCTATTTAGACTTTTGTTCAACTAATTTCAACTTGAGGAAATCAGCAATTCGTTGGTTAATTAATGTTACATTAGAGCCACTATCATATCTTTATCAACGGATCTAATTTCGTCCGGTTCTTCAGTTTAAATTTTCTTTACCTAGAACGATTTTTAATATCTCTAAGCTAACAGCCTCTGAAGATCCTTCAGTCATATTCGATCTCAGTTTTTCTAAGACTGTATTCCGATAACGACATTCCGTATCTGAATGGCAACGATTCGGAAAACCGAGTGCTGCAAAAATTGAACGTGGCTTCAAAAAAAAACTTTGGCTTTTTGCTCAGTCTTGGACTTTTGTGTTTTTTCCTTCTTCTTTCTAGAAAATGCGTGCTCTAGTTTTCAGAGTTCTGCATATAAGTCTTCAAGAGTTGTTATACTTTCTCTGTCAAGTTCTTCTTAAGCTTCATTCGGCAAACCAAAGCCTACCTGTCTAATACGGGATAATGCAGTGCCTATAGGTTCCACTTCTAGGCAAAGTCTCTCCTTTGTAAGCGCGTAATCAATTAAGGATCCGCCCAAATATTTGCAGTTGAAAGCTTCCCTAATGATGCACGAGCCTTTATCAGCAAAAACATTCAGGAAAAAAGCCTTCCAAGTTTGCCAATCGTTTAAACCAATCTTCTTCACATATATTCCTTTCCAATCTTCTACCGGGCAGATGACAAAGAAACCTAAAACAAATTTCCTCTCGATTTGGTGCAGGTTTGTTTACTCTTGCTTCAAATTCATACTAAATTGGTATTCTAACATTGTAATTCGATTTTCTAAGTCTATTTGTTCAGCTTTAATAGCTATAGAAACCGAGATAGGAACATATTCTTCTAATAGCAATTCTCGGAAACAAATATTCCGCCGGATATCATCATCGATATTTAAGGCTACTGTCCTATAATCTTTTACATTTTTAATAGCAGCCATTGCATTTTTTATCGGTTTTTTATTTGATAGAATTGTGAGGATGCTTACATCTTTAACCTCTTTTGGTTTCAAATACCAAATATTTTTTCACTATGGAAATGCACTCGATTACAAACTCCTTTTCGGCTTTCCTGACAATTTTAACATAAAGCGGGACCAACTTCTTACAAGTTGAGACTTTGTAATTTAATTTGTAAGATTGTTTCAACGTGATTTTATTCTAAACAAAGAATTAAATTACGCGTCCTTTCAACAGTAATAACTAAAAGATTAAACACTTTAGACAGGCACAATAAAATGACCAACTAAAAGTGACACCGTGTTATATAACGTATGATCAGTGATATCACTAGCGAAAGGTTGCAACAATGTCTCTTTCTTATTTTTGCGATGTTTTTACTTTGCCTCATCTTCATGACTATTTGTGCCCACAGTCGGTATCTCAAGCTGACCTTCTCAGGTATATTGTGCCTAAAAAATCCCTTGAAGAAGTTTCTTCGTTCGAAAGGGAAACCTGTTTATGTTAATACTGAATAAATTATGTGGCGACTACTTAAATGCCCCATTATCTAATCACTATCATTTAATTGGAAATATTTCCTTCCATCCCTGTATTCTCAATATATAGCAATATATATATATATAGCCTTCATTCGGAAGAAGAGTGCCACAATACGAACATGTTCTTTTTTTTTTTTTTACTTTGAAAGCTTCCATTAACGTATATTTTATTTATTGAGAAAAAATGTGAAATCGCAATAAAAAATTCTTGTAAGTTCAGCTATTACAAGTTTACCATAAAAACGTAATGACTTCCTTCAAACTGTGATTAGAGAGTAACTATAAAAGTAACTATAATAAATTATTTTTAACGTTGTAATAATATTACGCTTATGCTAGTTTGATAACCAAATAGTATCAATATTTTGCTTCTGTAATAAATAATTAAATAATCATTATTTATGTTAAAAATATTATTTTGTGCTTTAAAACTATCAATAAAATATTTTGAGTTGATTTTTATTTTCAAATCCAATTTAATGTTACATAAAAATCATTTATTTATTTTTTTTTTATCTCAAAAATGTATCTTTATTATGAATAAAGTCTAAAGGAGCTTGTACCGTTTTTATGAAAAATTAGCACAATTCGATTTGTGATTACATTATCAAATAATGAAGACTAATTTTTTTTTTTAAACAAAAAATGGTAAATAGTACCAACTAGGAAAATGCAGGACTTGATGTTTTATCTGTAATGTTTGATTTAAAATGTAAAAATTGTATTTTATTTTTTTATTTTAGTACTCTATTTCCAAATGAACGATATATATATATATATATATTACAACAACTCATTAGATTTATTTTTCCTCGAAAAGCACAATAATGAGAATTTAATCGGATTTCCCAGGCCCTTTTGAATAGTCTGTGAAAAGATCTTTTTAAAGACCGTTCTGCTTAAAATATTTTATTTCTTTTATTTCCTCCTTTAATGTTATGAAGATTCTTTGTTGTTTGTGCTTTTTTTTTTCCTTTGCGCTTTAATTTACTTAAGAACTGAAGCTTTATGAGGAAAATTTTATTAAAACATTCTATCAATATGAAATTGTAAAAAAAAAAAAAAATTGTTGAATTGCCCGTCCTGGACTTAGAGTGCGTTTCCGTTTCAAGTTGCCAAATGAGGTAGGTGTACAAGATATCGGATGGGGTACCCTCCACGCGGGTTGTTTTGTCGATAGCAATTGAAAAGATTCGGAGAGCGATGGATTTTTAGAACTAAGAGTGATAACACTTTTTATTTTTTTACCCAAAGTAAACTCTAGGAAGTTGAAAATGACAACCATGATACTACCATATTTCGTTTTTTCATGGTTTAAACTTTTCCAGCAAAATATCTTTCTCGACATATTCCATACCCGTACGCTTGACTATGATTCTTAACGAATTACAACTCTATTACTATGGATTTATATATGGCCTCGTAACTTGAAACATGACTTGAAACTAAAACAATCTTCTCCGTAGTTCCTAAAAATTATAACGTAAGATGATTTTGATAATAATTGACAAGAAAATATTTATAGTGGATTTTGGTATATTCTATCTTCCATTACAATATTGTGCATCTTATGAGGCATTTGTAATCTTATGAGACCTCTTGTTTACGATGTACGAAGTGTTTTTCTAGTCTGTATTTATCGATAAATAAAAATTCTCAATTCATTGATTTGCCACACTCTGCCAAGGTTTGATCGTATGGTGGTGTTGCGATCCAGAAGAATGCATTCTCTTCTGTTTTTTTCCTTTTATTAAAAAAGCGGAGTAAACGTACTAAATTGTAATGATTGTGCAGCCAAATACACAGGAAAAACTGGAAGATCGCTAAATCAGAGATTAAAGGAACATAAACGTGCATATAATAATCAGACAGAGAATTCCAACTTTGCAATTCATTTAAATGAAAAAAATCATAAATTCATCATAGACTCAGGAGTTACATTAATAAATCACGTTGAAAACAGCCTCAAATTAAATATATATGAAACACTTGAAATAATAAAATCCTTCAAATCCAATCCAGATTTTTGCTTAAATGACCAGATAAATATCTACAGTACTCCAATCTTAAATTTATCCCCATCTATAACAGAAAAACCAATTACTCATCGGCATTACTGGAAAAGCCCTGACCCTTAAACCGTTACCTATAAACATCCTACCTACCTTTCGTTCATTGTTAGTTCAATGCGAGAAGAAACCAGTACAAACTTTTCTGTTTGATATATCTATTTAAATCTTGGTGAGTACCAACATGTATTTGATTTTTTGTCTTAATTAAATTCATAATTCATAAATGTTTTATAATACTGATTTATATTATATCTAATTTAATATGTATACTAATACCAAACCATATGTTGAATTGCTTATTTTTGAATTTTTTGTGTGTTTTTAGAACTGAGGATGAATGTATAACATTCGAAACTAGTTTTCAATAAAACAAATTTATAGAAGTGCCAAATAATTTATCAAACCCTAATTAGATTGATCCTTATATACCATCATGCGGATGTCAACTGATATATATATATATATATATATATATATATATATATATATATATATATATATATATATATATATATATATATATCAGATCAAACGAACTGAAATTCGGTATGTATGGTTTTCTAGACAGAACTGCCAGAAGTGGGGGTAAATTTCAGTCAAAATTTCGGCCTGTTTAATATTTTTTTCACGGTTTTTAAGGCTATGCGCACCTCTACTGCCCCTCCACATTGTATTAGAGAGTTGGAAATTTGTAAGTGAATTGAGTTTGTGTTAGAGAAGCGTCTTTTGGGGGTCTCAACTTTTCTCTCCAGCCATTTTGATATTTTCAATTTTGTACTATAGTCACTTTTGAAGATAATTTAAAATACGACCTTAATGACTGAGCTTTTCTGCTCACACTTTTCATCGTATTTTTTATTTAATGTATTGTACTTACTTAATATCACTCTGGTTAATGAATCAATTATTATTTTATATTTTTACGGTTTAATTTTATCTTGTTATTAAAAATTTACATCAAACCATTATTAAGAAAGCAAAATATTCTTTTAATGTGTTTTCTTACTCAACACGATAATTCTGGAAGACGGGTGATATTCCGTTGGCATAGCCTGGACATGGTGTCTGTCTCAGCTGACGTACGCCACACAGACAGTTCCGGGCAGCCCTTGTCCCCGGTGATAAGCTGCTAGGGTCACAGCACCATCCCAACCCTCTCCAGGGGCCTGGTTTATTTCCACAGCGGATTTGTAATGGATCCCCTTCCATTTCTCTATGGCTATTCATTTAGGGAGAGTACATTATGGAAGCATAAGAAACAGCTATTTTCCCAAAACATCCTAATACAACAATGTAGTTTAAAACTACTCATAGCTGAAAAAAATGTGTAATAAAGAGAGGGCTAAACATGAAGTTAGTACAAGAGCTGGATTATTTTTTTATGTGTTAGAGTTAATTCTTAAATTTAGATTTATTCGCGAAAGCTTGTATTAATTATATATTCTTAGTGATTTTCTGTTGTTGTGGTGGTGTGTGTGTGTGGTATATATATATATATATATATATATATATATATATATATATATATATATATATATATATATATATATATATATACACATCGTCATTTCAAAATAAATTGAGTTATGGTCCGAAAAGTTATAAATTATAAACTAAAATTTTTCCCCCTCGATCCTTCAAAAGTAGTCTCAATATCAGATTATTAGATATAATGTATGATTCTAAAGTTTGTCCTCTGGAGATCGCCTTAGGGCCGTGCCAAAAGAGAGATCGGCAGTTAGAATCGATATATGGTATTAATTAATAATTAACGTATTACTGAGGATAATCGGATAAAATCGTATCGTGTTTTATGACTATATGAACTCTTTCGAAATTTTTGTTGATATCTGGTTTTTTTTTAAATCGAAATATGAGCTAATCATAATAAATTTGGACTGATTAACAGTAATCCAGTACAGAAGTCAGTCGGAGATGGAATCAATATATTTATTACTAAGTATGATTGCGGATCTGGGTTTGGTAAACCTGAAGCCAGTGGGAATATCGTGTTACCTGTCTGTTATGTAAGGTCCTTGAATATAGGTAACGTCTATTTTTTTCTTTGTCTAAAGTGGTTTAAAAAGTCAGTCGATTTTTTCGAATGATGCGTGTTTAACTGTATCATCTTAGAACTCCATCCATGTTGTAGTAGAGTTAGTAGTCTGTATTTTGTGTTAGTTCATTGACCTGTTTACATCTGACATTCCGAAGCCCTATTTCTCACAAATTATAATCTAAAAATATTTTTAATTATTAAATCGTCTTTCCCATTCCATCTAGCAAGGCGTAGAGGTCTCATTTTAATTTTACCTTTTGGATTTATTCCAATGAATATTAGGCAGAATTCAATAAATTCTTTATAATCGTGTTTCAGTTTTTCACTAGAGCACTCAAAAAAAATTACTGGAGGAAAAAAATGAACGCACCACTGAATTTATGTTTCAATAACCCTATATATAAAGTTTTTTTTAAAGTGTATTAGATGTTTTTAACCAATCAGAGTGTAAATATAGTTCTATTGGATATGAATAACCCCCGGTTTATGTTTTTATCTCATCAGTTAAATTCTCTTAGTTACAATAATGTTGCTATGTTTCTGGCAAACTGCTTTTCTAAGGCAGGTGGGGGTTCCAGAAACCACATTTATTCAATTTAATTATCTAATTTATTCTCTAGTTGCATCGGTTCCAGAAGGGAGCCGATCACTCAAACTATCCGATCAGTCTTATGGCCAGATAATGTTACTGTTTTATTTGTTCATTCATGTTATTCTTAAGGGACCTAGTCCCAGAATAAAGTTCTTTTATCTATCTATGTATCTATATTTTAACATAAAAGGCTAGAGACCGCAGACCCCCCTGCTATGGTCAATACCTTGGGATATTATAAATGCCATTGGATTTCCTTTCCAAGGATGTCGTGTTTACCATTTCACTTAATTAAACTAGATGATGACATGCAGGGTAAATAGAATGGTAGATTTTGTTACAGATCTTACCTTATTTATGTTACGTTATTAATAAAACTTTAGGTTTACTAATTTCTAATCGAAATTACTCTCATTGTAAAAATCTATGGACTGTAACATATATATTTGAGAATACTGGGAGAACTCTTGCTTATTTAAGATATTTCTCAGATGCCACAGAATATTAAACATTGATGTACACTATGAATCAAAGGGCTAGGCACTTATCTTATTGTTGCCTTCTACATTCGGTGCTCGACGGTCTAGGATTCTCCTTCTGGCTGGGACTTCGTATCTCGATGACCTGCTCAACTGCTCCCTCTGCGAACCTCCGTCTTCTGGCTTCTCTTAAGCACACTCTACTCACTCTTCCACTTTCTCTCCAGAACTCCCCAGAACTATCCACCTCAACCTTCTCCCCAGAACTACCTTTATTTCTCTTTTCTCTGTCTCTTATACTTTTTTTCCCCTACTCCTTCTTGAAAAGATGAACAGCAGGTCATCCGCATGACCCGCTGGTCAAGACTCACTCTCCTTTTGGGACATCTTATTGGCTGACGCTATAAGAATATTTGAAAAGGACTTCGAAGATGTTTAATCTATTTTCTCTATTGTCCCTATTTTCTGTAACCTTTGGCGGCAGATTTTATTACACCACGTCGACCTGGCCTATCTCTAGTTTCATGGTGCTCTTACTTTCGCTTATCTTAAGCGGCACTCTCGCACTGCCACGAGCCTTTCAGGTATTGACCTCAAGGGCCCGAGCCCCGTTTTCTTTGTTTAAAAATGAAACTGATTAATATTGGTATTGCTGAACCGCGTGGCATCTCTTTAATTTATCCCTTATTTAATGACTATCATGAATCTTAATTATTTCCATTTAATCCCAGTATTCTCAATACATTGCAATGTCAAAGTTAGCGTCAGGAATTTTCGTAACTACCAGTCTTTATTTGGTCTTCTACAAGCATAATTGATCATTTCTCTCAAAGAAATATTTTTTTAAAAAACGTTTCAATGACACCGCATTTTTGAGTATCCTTAAGCCTATCAACGATCTCTCTTGAATCATTTACAGGATTGTCTGAAGTTTTTTCAGGAGGAGTTGGTGTGTTCAATGAAGAACCGGGTAGATCAAAAATATTCTGAATTTTTAACTCTTCCTCAAATGATGAATGATTGGACGCAACTGCTATATGAGAACTTCGCGATTTTTCCACTTTACGTCTACTCCTATAATGCAAGTTCTTCGGCCCGGTTCTCTTTGACATGGCCTTTGTTGGGATTCTTCCTTTTTTCCTGAAAATTAAAAAAATTAACAAACTAGTAAACATACACCTTCACTTAAAGTCAATTTAAGCTGTCATGGATTCGTTTTACTTACATATGATGTTAACCTACGATTATCATCACATGTACATTATTTGCTGATTTATTATATATTATTTTGGCTTATATAACTTTTTTACTTTTTGTATGCTTTATACTTCATACCTCATTCTTTTATTCATTTCTCATTATTTCAATTACCATTTTTCATAATTCATGTATGCATAATTTTCGTATCACGTGCTGCTACAATTTTTCATATATTTCTACGTATCCAATCCAATTGTTTCAAGACAAACCAATAGGAAAACAGTCATTTGTAATAAATAATCTCAGTCTTTAACAACTGATTTCTAAAAGTCACCATGCTAAACCTTTTCCGTACGTACTACGTTAAATAGGACAAAGAGGGATTTTTGATTAGTTTAACTTCAGTAGAATCTCGGGAATTTCAGAATTTATTTAGTGTTAGCCCTCTTGATCATTAATTTATAATGTCAATATTAATGAAACATTAAATGGCTCGTTTAATCACATTGGATAAACAGTTGACACCGTTGATATCTACAGTCAATAAAGCTTTCTGCCTCTGTTATTGCAAATATTTTAGAGGGAAATCCAACGGCAAACAAAATTGAGATAGATTATACAACTGCTTTCCTCTTTGATTCTGCGGCCCCCGTATTCTGATCGAGCTTCCTCTCTCTCTCTCTCACCCTCTCTCACTCTCTCTCTCTCTCTCTCTCTCTATATATATATATATATATATATATATATATATATACATATATATATATAAATTTATTGAAAATATGAATAGATATCTCTAAATATTACTCAATAAATGAAAGAACTTTAAAACGCGAATAGTGACAATTTTGACAATAGTGACTCCAGTCTTTTTTTATTTTTTTAAGACAAATTTAAAATAAATTTTTTTGTTACCTTATTTGAATAGCTAAATATTCAACCCTTCCTCCTGCGGAAACGTCATGAGAAAGTATGTTGTGGAATGTTAAATTTCTTTCAAGAATATATAGTATTTTGCTATAATCTTTAACCGTTCTAAAGTTAGAGCAACTTTAAATGTGTGCGAAAATATGAAGTAAAATTTGCAGACGAAATTTGGAAACTATACAAGATAAACTCAAACAAGTTTCACTGCCGGACCCTGAATGTATGAAAGAATCAAATAATGTAATTTTTCAATAATATGTTTTGAAATGGAATTATTATACACAACACATTTCCAAGATAATAAATTCAGCGGACCCATGCAACATAAAAAATATATGACAGCATTTAATAAATATGAATGTACTGTATAGTTACGTGCTTTGTATGGAATCGTTAGGTATTCTAAAAAAACATTTATTATATACGACAAAATATCTAACTAAAAGCTTTTTGGTTATAGTTTTAATTATTAAATTGAGAGATGTTAATAGTTTAATACTTTGGTATTATCATTATATAATTTAAAGCGCGCTGTTGCAAGACCGACGTAGATCCTAGTGGAACAGGTAGGCAGGCGCCTCAAGCACTTCCGAATCCAGCCTTTTACATCTTTCACAAGTCTGGTCCCTCAGGTACTTGGGGACAGGGGAGGCGGTTCTAATAATTTATTTGAAAGCACTCCACTCAAGGAATACACCATCCGCATCTTCCAAAATAAAGTGCACGTAGGTAAGGAGCAACCGAATCAGGTGTCCTCTCTAGAGAAATAAAGGTTGGTCAACCTTAATTGCTATAAACATAGATTTAAGCTATTCAATTTACGTCACTAGTCAAAATGGACCGCACTCTAGTCCAAACACCAATGGAGAAGTTTTGGTTCCTGGAATCGAAGTCTTGTTTCTGCTGTTCTACATTAAAGACGTAGCCGTTCAACCATCTAGACAATATTGATCTAATGATTGAAAATTTTAAAAATAAAAACGAAAACAATAATAAAAAATATCAATAATAGATAGTTTTATAAAACCAGTATAGCAAATACACCAGGCAATGCTAATCCGATGGAATAAAATTAAAAAACAGAGCATTGCTCATTATGACAATTAACACCAAGGCTAATTCCTATTTTATATTTGTCATTTGACAAAAGATCTGGCCGATGGTGAAGTATGCCCTCACTGAAATGAGATAACACTGTCAAATTGGATTGGTGAGCATTTGGCATGTATTCAAGTTGGCAAAGTTCAAAGACTACCTCAAGGAGCCAGAAACGATTATGAATGAACAAAAGAATTGAAGAACAGGTTGAAGAAAGGAAATGAATCCCCAGGAGCGATTTCCGAAAATGGTAGGATATGCTTTAAGTCGGCCGGTTACCAGGATCATTGTAATGTCCGTTCAATAACTTTGGGTAACATGATGCATGTAATGGGCCTTATGATGTTAAGGAAGGGCCTTAGAGTTTTTCTAGACGGTTTTGTTATATTCATAAAACAACAGAGTAGCTTTTCGCGTTTGATGAGTACTTTTATATCTCAGTATTGCAAACTAGCATCGATTAGTTTTCGGGAAGAAACTACATTGAGCAACATCGACAAAGTTATCCTCATATTATAAGGAGATTATTATACCGTATTGATGAGTATGAAGCTTCAGTAAATAGAATTGGGAAGTTTCGAACATCATTACAGTTTCTTTTTCAGTGGTTTTCTAGAGGACAGTCTGTATAATCATATATGCCTTTATTCTCTTCGTATCATTGACACACTTTGAACCTTTCAACAACTAATGATATATTTTTGAGAAGCTAATTGCAGAATAATCTATTATCTATTATAACAAAAAAGTAGCTTCTGTTGTAAACAAGAAAAGCATTTAGAAATTATATCGGTGATGGTGAGTCTACCATTCTTGGCCAGTTGCAGTATTTGCCCAAGTACAGTCATGCGCATACTTCGCTTGAAACAAATCTGGAATTCGATTTCCAATAGACGCCTGATCACAGGTTTTAGTTTATAAAAAAAAAAAAAAAAAAAAAAAAGAGCCAATAAAAGTACATTTGTAAATCGAAACTTTTTTAACACGGAATACCAGATTTTTTTTTTCTTTTTCAATAAATAGATATAACTATGACTATAAATATTGCAGAATTATTTGCATTTCTAGATGTAACACGATGTCCAAAAAAAGTTTCATATTTTACCGGATTTTGACTCACCGAATTTGCCATCGTTACGAATCGATTGGATGGATCTTGTCGATTTAAATTAATAGTCAATCCACCGATTTATTTATATTATACTTAATTCGTGTTAACGTACTTCATTAATAGCCAGTCGAGAGATGCCCAATACCTGAACCATCTCACCAATGGGCGTGCCTGTATACCCATGGGTGGAAACTTCATCGTCTTCCCTTAACTAATATAACTAGTCATCAATACTTCCTAGGCTTCATCGATTAGGGTTGATAAACAAACCTGAACGTAAACACCAATAATTACTACCAGCGAAATTAGTTAAGAATCGATTTATCAGACAGTTTCTAAAGTATTTGCAAATTTCTACTGTTTACTGTATGGAAAGAAAATCAAAAGCTGTGAAGAAAAACTGTCAAAAGAAAGGCAGAAGAAAACATTTTAGGTTTCCTTGAATTTTGCATGACTATTCTGAAATATCTATTGAAATTTAAGAATAACAGATCACACAGCATATTAAAACCGCGTCTATATAAAAAGAAATTTGCCCGACTGTAGACCAAACTAGAGATGGGCAATAATCAAATTAGTTTTCAAGTTACAATGATTTGAGTAGTTTTCAAGAGAAAATAGTTACGCAACGCTATTGAAGTACAAACAGTATTCAAGATTTCTGTTTGATTACAAAAAGTACTAAGTCGTTGATTTGAGTATTTTTCCATTTTTCAACTACTCCATCGTTATTTAGGAAAACATATTTTCATTTCAAATTTTGTCGATATTAAATCGAAGTATATGTAAACATTAAATCGATGTTAAGTCCATTATCATTGGGTCATTGATTGGTCCAGTTTTTAAAAATAGTATCGATTTTAAGATTTAACGTGTCGATATATTTAAACTTTTCCGATTTCTTTGATATTGAGGTCCACTGATATGTTTTCGGGGTCGCTGTTTTTGAAAATACAATCGATTATAACATCCCGCGCGATTACATCTCGATTTACTCAAACTATTGAATTTTTCCGATATTAAAAAAATTTAAATAAATAAATAACTCCGATAGCAAAATATCGGACCTCAATAGCGATTAAATCGAAAATATTAAATTAGTCGATATATATGCATGGGACCTTAAAATCTATTGTATTTTTAAAAGCTGCGACCCTGAAAACATAATAGTGAAGATGTAAATGTTCGTAAAATGTTTACGACTTTAAAATTCATTATTAGCGTTAGTAAAATTTAAAAAAATAATCCTAATGACTTATATCTCTTGCAATCAATCCCATGATCTATAATTTATTCTATTTTAACACAATATCTTAGTATTCTGATATTGACGATTTCCATATTAATTCGAGTTTACTGCGCCAATTGCAAGGAATATGTTTCATTCCTTATGAAATGCTCAGCGAAGCGTATACCTTTAAGTGCAGTAAAAATTATTTTCATTATCCCATTTCTGTTTCAAACCATACCAGTTTTTATAACCAGCAATTAAATTCGTCTATATAGAACAGAGAAATGTTATATTCCTTGGTAGATGATATCTGAAAAACAATAAATAGCAATATTAAACCAGTGTGATTGAGGGTGGAGCTACTCAAATACGACCAAGGGTTCTGGGTTTTATATCTCTTTAAAGGATGTTATACATGCGTTTGCAGATCCCTTGCTGAGGAAGGTCTGACAGCTAGGGGATAATCCTTGGGAACTGTTGTGGAACTGAGGCCTTCCACCGTCGGGAAATTGCCAATCTAGCGGTGGAAAATTCCGGTTTCTGGCTATACATTCTGACTACTTTCGATCCGGGTATGTTTAATGAACTGAACAATTTATGAGCGCTTTATTTAACATACCATGTGTAACGTTCATTATTTTATTCTATTTATGATCCATCGAATGTTTCTGAACGAGTGAAAAATATATAAATGAGATGTTTATTACAAACGACGGATGCAAAGGTTCGTTTTCCGAGACCCATGGAGATTGCTTTGTTTTCCTAAGGGTTCATTAATGTTAGAGCTGTGATAAAAGATAATGGTTACAAAGAGAGCAGCCGAAGCAAAGCGGAGGGTTCAGCTTTCATCCGACTTTAATAAGGCAGCATCAATAACATCGCGCTGCTCAGTACAGATTTAATAATTAAAGAATAAAAATGTTTAAATTCATTAGTTGACCTTTGAATTATATTGAACAAACAACAATTAGTTCTACCGGAGAAGAAATTGGCTGAAAGTGTGCTAGAAGAAGCAGGAATACAGATCATGAAACCATATATTATTTTTTAATATAATACTATTTATGCTAACAGTCAGGGCTATAATATGTCATATGTTAATTCGTGGCAGACATCATAAATGAAAGGTGGGGGTGGTTTTAGTGAATGAATGAAAAATGTGTTTATTCATAGCATATTTTAACATTTTCTTTCTTATATTTAATCACAATATAAGACATGGATGAATCCGTCGATTCTTTTACGAATTTTTAATTTGACATCCAAACGGTTAATTTGATACATTTCTTTAGTATTTTGATCTCAAAATGTTTCAAAACCTTCAGGGGATCACAACGAGTAATTTGACCCGTCAAACTTTAAATCGGTCGCGCAGTTCTCTCAAAAAATCGTTTACCCACAAACGGAAAATTAAATATATTTCTTTAGTCTTTTGAGCTCAAAATGTTTCAAATTAATACAACATTCCTTTAGTATTTTGAGCTCAAAATGTTTAAAAACCTTCAGGGGATCACAACGAGTAATTTGACCCATTAAACTTTAAATCGGTCGCGCAGTTCTCTCAAAAATCGTTAGACACCCACAAACGGAAAATTAAATAAATGTATTTAAATTAAAATTAAAGTTAAAGAAATTTCTTTAGTATTTTGAGATCAAAATGTTTCAATTTAATACAACGTTTCTTTAGTATTTTGATCTCAAATCTTTTCAAAGCCATCACGAGATCACAATGAGTAATATAACCCATCAAACTGGAAAATCGTTTCCTCCTAAAGTAACCACTGAGAAAAAAATGTACCTATCTACCTAGAATTAAAATAATTTAAATAAATAAATAACTCCGATATTCGCAACTAAATTTGATAAATTATGATTCATTAGGTTGGTGGGAAATAACTTCGGCTCACCATGTAAGAAATCGATCGTCGAAATTGTCAAATATAATTACATAATTGTCAATTGAAGACATGAGTGGATGAAGATGGTACAAATTTAATGTTTTTAGGATATGGCAAAGTTTTTTTTTTTTAATGTAAATTTTCATGGAGCAAGTGAAAACATTTTTTGTCTTCAGAATCGGAAATTTCCACGCGCTTTTTACGTTTTAGACGTCAAGGACAAAATTGGTCCCGTGTCTGTCTATTCGTCTGTCCGACGAACACATACTACCGTTAATCCGATTTTGATCAAATTTTCGGGAAATGTGCGGGTTGGTCCAACCTAGACGGCGCCATATCGATTTTATCAAATTTCATCCACTACTTTCGTTCACACCATATGGCAACTAGTATGATACGTGTTTTCTTCCTCATTCAAATATGGAACAAGGATATATTACATCCTTCAGCCAGGGTTCGAAATTTAAGTTAAATAGTTCACCCTCTTTTATAGTTGGTATGAAATGTAAATCTATTTCTATTATTAATATAATTACAATTGAACTGTAGTTTTTTTTATGAATAAATGATAATCCGACGTAGTTACCGCCATTTTCAATTCATCCATTCATTTTAAATATATCTTTGGCTGTACTAATCATAGTTCTCATTTGATTCCTTCAACTGTCTACTGACAAGAGGATTACACGGTGTGTCAGCCGCCAATTTTGATCACAATTTTTTGGGTGATTCTACATTGCAAAAAAGTCGACATGTTTCCAACCGTTTCGTCCAGTCAAGAAAAAATATAAAACACGCTGAAATTGCTTTATTTTATATCTCGAGTTTGAAAAATGCAAGCTTTAAAAAATAATTGCTCTTTGGTCAAATAAATTGAAAAATATGTTGAGATTATTGGATAAACTAGATCATTTCATACCAACAATGATGGCAGATTTTGATTCAGCACACCGAAAATCCATAACATTTACAAAATCATTAACAACAAAAAAAAAAATTTTAAATTCCGAGGTTGTTCAAAATTGTTAACCCACAAAATTGCGTTTCGATTTGAAGCTCCGTATCTCATTTTCAATGTATCCGATACTGGCCTTCTGGGACTTATTAAAAAGAAACAAGTTTCTTCTTTTCATACATATAAACAGCTATAGAATTATCTAAGAAGGTCTGTGTAAAAAAAAAATGTGATTACCAAATAAAAAGAAAATTAAGGTTTTTTTGTGGATAACGTTAGTTGTAAAATGCGTTGGAACACCAAAGTTATAGCAAATCGTGTAGTTTAAAAACGAACCTTTGCCGATGCTCCAAAGTTGGTTGTATACGTTCAAAGGGTTTCTGACTTATGGGCGATTTTTTTAATCTTCAAATAAATTTGGAGGGCAAAATTTAGCCCAGGGCCAAATTTTTAGTCAAACATTTTTTATTTTTAGATTCGCCCGAAAATTTGAATAAAGGGGTTTTCAATGTGCTAAAACTAAATCTGATTCCAGTTTCGAATTGAAATATCTGCTAATATACTACACTCCGTGAAAGAAGATTCAATTATTAATTTTTTTTAAATTGGATAACTCTAAGAATTACTATTTCTGTATCACGAATAATGTTTCTATAATACTTATAACACCTTAAACACATTAAGACTGGGTTCTTAACCATGTACATTTTATAAATTAAAGCATTATTTGCGGTCAAGAAATATTAAATAATACACTTTTACGCGACCACTATAAGCATTATCGTATTAAAAAATATATATATTAAATATTAGAGTGACAAATTTTGAAATTAAATAATTATATAGGTATGAGCGTTCTGATAGGTCTATTGAATTATATGTAATTAGAGGGTGAAAATATATTTGTATACTAGGATAATGTTTATAACGGTGGTGTAAATGTGAAATATTTAGTATATCTTTAATTTTATTATATTATAATATGTACCTGGTTAAGAACCCAGTTTTTCTTGGGATGCCATACTAAATTGAATTGAATTTTAATACTTAGGGCCTTGCTTAAAGTGTTATAAGTAATAAAAAAACAAGCATAATTCGTGATCCAGAAATAGTTATTTACAGAGTGATACAATTTTTTAAAATGCAATAATCAAATTTTAGAGTGATCTGAAGGGTCCATTGAATTATATGTAATGAAAACGGAATTCTTCTACGGAGTGAAGAATATTAACCAAAAATTTTTATTCGAAACTGGCATCAAATTAAGTATTAGAATTAAAATATATATATATATATATATATATATATATATATATATATATATATATATATATATATATATATATATATTCAAATTTTCAGGCGAAACTAATGATGAGGGTTTATCTAACCTTCAATATTTTTAAGATTAAAAAAATCGCCTAAAAGTCAGCAATCCTTTGAGCGATTCGAACCAACTTTATTGCATCGGCAAGGGCTCTTCTTAAGCTACAAGATTTGCTTTAACCGTGGTGTGTGCGCATTTTATCACAAAAAAACCTTAATTTTTATTTTATTTGGTAATCACATTTTACATAGACCTGCTGTTTATATGTATGAAAAGAAGAAACTTCCCTCTTTCTAATCAGTCCAAGAACGTCGATATACTGGAAATGGTATACAGATCTTCAAATAGAAATGCAATTTTATGGCTTAATGCAATTCATATATTATTTTAGGATAGTTTGAATGTTTTTATTTTTTCCTAAAAATGATCGTTTAATATTTAATTGTCCACAATTGTAATGCCTAAGTATTTATATTTTCTTACCATCTCAATTTACTCTCCTTTACACTTCCATTTAAATTTTACTTTTTCTTTTCCTCCCTTTATATTTTTTACAACATATCATTATTTTAGTTTTTTTTTAATATTTAAGTGCAAATCCCATACATCTAAATACTGCTCTAATTTTACAATATAATCTCTTAATTTGGTTGGCGAATCTGAATGACTGTGTCGTCTGAGAACTGTAATTAGTTGATTTCTGCTCGCCCAGGATGATTTTAGTGCAGCGTTGGGCAAATTTTTTTAGAGAATAATTGATGAATAATGAATAAAAATGTTATTGTATACAAGGATAATGAATAATCCAATTATTCGTTATTCTATTATTCATTGAATGAATTTGTTCATCATTTTTCGATACAAAATATTCGATTAATAAAATATTATAATATAATAATTTAAATAAAAAATATTTGAATAAAAACAAATTATTTCAATAAAACTTAATTTACCAGAAACCACGTGTAATAATATTGAGTACTAGAAAATATTTGGATGTATATTTTCGAGTACTCAATATTATTTTAAAGGAGGCAAATAGAAATAAATGTTCGCATTGACTTCCAGTTATATATTATATAATTATTACTTCACAAATTGGATTCATCATTGAAGCTTTATTTTAAGCTCGCTTTAAGTACCACCCACTTCTCAAACAGATCATCCACTAACCTATTAGATATTGGATGATGATCTTGGATGAAGGAAAGAAATTAGTCATTCAGCTGGCGCTGATAATAGTAATGTTGTATTAAACCGAATAAACAATTTCCTAATATGTTTATAATTATTTAACATACTCACATTCTCATCAGAATTGCCAAGATACTGCCACATTTCTAGTTCTTCTTCAGTCTCCACATTTCTCGTTGACAATGATAAGAATCACAAAATCCCAATGGATTGATTAAATTGATGAGTTCACGCGATTCATTGTTTTAATGTAAATGAACCACTAATTCAAACCTTTCGTTGACTTTTATGAATTTGATAAGGCAATTACTGATTTCTAAAACCTTTTTTTTTTTTTTTGGATTTTCTGAAGAAAAAAAATTTCAGGTGGATGTTTTTCATAAAGCCGCTCCGCGGAATCATAAAGGTTCTATTCCTAAATGTTCTAATCCAGAAGGTAGAAACCTTCAGGTCTGTTTCACACGAGGCGGTTTGTTCATTTGTCCTGACGGACATCCTACTAGTTGAATCAAGTGTGAAGACAAAAGCGGATTTTGTTCGCATGTGCAACTTCTCTTCGCAGCATTCCCTTTATACACGACCACCAACCCTTTATGTTGAGTCAAGTAGTTAGGAGCATACACCGTGTACACCCGCCTGGGCTTTTGAGTTGACTATGTGTGAAGGGGTAGTGGCGATTTCTACCTAAAATCGTATTTGTTCCAATACTGACACCCGCCGAAGCAAATAGCTGAATCAACAAAACCGCCGCGTGTAAAACAGGCGTTAGAGGTTTTGGCCCGTGTGCTATCCCTCGGCTCTTTTCGGAGCCAACATCCTAGTGCCTACCCAATGTCACTTTCATTTATAGCTTTCATATTTTTAGTCATTATTAAATTGTATATCTAATTTCCTTATTTAATTCCATAAAGAACCAAAGGTTAAAAACATTCCTTCCATATAAAAGACGCCCTTCTTCCCCTACTCTTTTTAATTCTCGTCCATCCGTTCCCCGATCTGATGATATATATATATATATATATATATATATATATATATATATATATATATATATATATATATATATATATATACAGTAACTCACGAATTTAATAAATTATAGCATATTTCATTCAAAAATAAATATTGGTGGATATACTTTTTCGTTGACCTTAGATATTATCAAGGGGAAGTTGATTGTGGAGTTTGTTCAGTTTCTTTTGCGAAAGTTGGGCTGTGTGAAAACTGTTTTATGTACATTATTTTTCTATACCTCCTTCTTCGATTTAATTTTTATTTATTCAAGTATAATATGGCGAAGTATTTCTTGATAATTACTAGGGGAGATTGTCTTTTCGGTAAATATTATAAAATCGATTATTACCTATGTTTATTATTTGCCAACAACATGGAATAAATTTATTCTTTGTTAGTTATTACAACAAAAAAAACACACATTTCATGGTTTTTATTTGTTATTTTTGAGTAACTTATCGACATTCTTTTTTTTACTTAGTCCGTACATAGTTGTTTGGAAATAAAATATTTTATGTTAGGTCATAAAATTATTATCCACTAACAACTATTGAAACCGAAATATCGTCTCCTGCTGTATATTTTCAATAATTGCAATTATTTTGTTTGTTATTCTAGCTAATAAATTGCATATATGTATCTCATCTTGACTTCGGTATGCGCGTCTTGTATACCACATAGCTTAACTAATTGGACACTGGATATTCTGTTGTATTGTCCAGCTACACTGATAGGCTCGATAGCTGTCATGTCTTGTGAGCAACTGGGTGAGGTAATAGACAACTACCTTCCCCGTGCCCAGTGTTGGATATAGGGAAACAGCCTGTGGTTCCAACTCCCGTTCGATGTCATCTCAGCGTCGTTGCCATCTGTCGACTGTCTCCTTTCTTTCTTAGGCTGTGGGAATGCGGTAGACTCTATTCTACGAGCGCCTCCTCCCTTCTGTGATCAGCTCTATTGGTGGCATCCTGGCCACCACACATGCAACTTCGTATGAAACTGAACGAAACGCGCTGATCACTCTTAAGACACTCCTGCGATATGTGGACAACATCGTTCTTCTGTAAGCTAAGTATATCTAAGATACCTTTCCATATCGCGGCTGCGTAGAGCAGGATGGATGAGACCACGCTTGATAGCAACAATCTGCGGCTGTGACTGGGTCCTCCTACGTTGGACATCATTCGAACCAGTGCTGTGGTCAATCTAGTCGCCTTATCGCACACTCGCTGTATATGCTCCTTGAAACGGAGTCTTTCCTCAATTCTGAACATGAGGTATGTCAAGGAAGCTTGGACTGGATTTCTTGCCTACCCACACTCAGACGGATTTCCTCTCTCCTTTTCCTGCTAAGTAAGAATTAGAAGAGCTTCTGTCTTGCTGTCAGTCAGCTGCAACACCACGGATACCAGCCAATTGGGGATCAGAGAAATACTCTGGTTGGCCTTCAGGATCACTCCCTCTTTGTGTTTTGCCTCAATCAACACACAAAACCTACTGCTTTGTCACCCTCTGGTAGACTGAGCCTGAAGACTCTATGGTACATAATGTTCCACAGCATGGGTCTCAACACTGAATCCTGGGGTACTCCGCCAGTCACCTTGAACCTCTACGGCCCATGCTTTGTTAAACAAATGAGGGTAGCGGCACTGTCTGTAATAAATCTTCCTGTCCTGGAAACAGAGTGACAACGATTCTCAGCACAGCCACCGGGCACGTAGGCGATTGCGTAGCGCTACTCTTAACCTTTTTCATTACGGTCCTGTACTTCCGTATTCTCGTCCACATCTTTGCAGAGTTCCTCCTAGCATTGCCGCGTGTGTGTGAACTGCCTTGCAAAAAAACGAGAGGTTGTACGAAACTGGAATTTCGTATTTAAGGTTGGTATATACCTGGGATGTTACAGCAACTTTTGCGCTAATATCGACGTACCGGAAGTGCCACTTTATACGGTCGATCTTATACTTTTTGACAATTTTCTCGAAAAAGCTCTAACGATTTTGATGAAAATTACCTAAAATCTTCTTACAGCCCTTTAATTGTTCGTATAAATAGCATTTCATGGAGGAAATTCAGGGAAAAAGTTATGACGAAAAGAAAATTTTATTTGCGCATAACTCAAAAAGTATGCATTTTATGGTAAATTATGTAAATGATCATATGAAAGGTAATTAAATTCTCTCTAAAACAAAAACATATCTAAATCCGAGCAGTATTAGCAAAGATACAGTGTATTTCGTAAAGGTAACAAGAATGGACCCTAAATGGAAAGTCGAGTGCGTCCAAAAGTAGACGGATGCGATCGAACCTCTGGATCTCCTCCAAGCACGCCTCCTTCCTGATCTCTATAGAACCTACGCTATGTACTAGTGCAATGTAATGGTATATAAGTAGAAATTATTAAGTTAATAATTTCTACTTTAATATTTATTAATGGGAACTTTTAAAATTTATTTTCAGTTTGCAAAACCAAAAATACATAGTAGAAAGAATTGTACTATAATTTTTTTTAAACTATTTCATTGTACTTTTGTGAGAGATGATGTGAAAAAGTGCGTACTTCAGAGAATATTTCAAGTAACATTTATGTGAGCTCTTTAAAATTATGTTAAAAAATGGATTATTGTTATAGGGCGGTAAGTGAAATTTTCGTGATGCGTGCACCGCTCCATATTTTATTTTAAATATCATAACAACGTATGAAGTAATTTTATTTGCCAATTTTCTAATTAGAAGAAAATTTGAACAGGAAGTCGAGGAATGCGAACCTTGACTAAATAAAACTCATTAGCCATGTTGACTTTAATAGCGCTTCTTAAACGAATAGCAGTTCTCTGGACACCAATCAGTTACTTTATCAATAATAAAAGGGATATTTGAAAAATTACATACAGCTGTCATAAAAGTATCTAATACACTTCATAAAAGTAATTCATATTAGGAAAAGCACTTATAAAAACTATTAATTTAATAATGAAAATCAATTACTTACTTATAAAAAATAACTATGAAAAATGTAGGTATCCATCAGCATGTGATAGTTAGTTAATCATTATGGTATACCTAATGTCGTTGCTTAGGTCTAGATTGTTTTTGAGAAGTTTTGTGAGATATTTAATATATTTTTTATATTACAAATTTCAATTTAATAATGTAGTTGATACATTAAAAGAACGCTTAAAAAATATATAAATAATAAACAATATATATATATTACCACTAGCCGACGTAATACTGTCTCTAAACTATACTCAGTCTCTAATCGTCAATTACACGTGAATTATTTCTTTCATAATATACATGAAACATATTTTTTTTATTACTCTCAGTTTTTGTAGTGTTTAATGTTCCCATATAAAGTTTAATTTAATATAATGAGCCTGGTGGAAGTGGGAAAAGAAATGTGTTTTCTTTTGTGTAAAGATTAACTGTGGTAGAAAAATGAGAAAATATCAAAAAGCCGAACAAGGATAAAAAAATCGATATAGTGAAGATGGTAATGCAATGTAAATGTTGGCCTTCTGTCGTCGTGTGATTTCTCCTTTTCTTTGTCTCATTTTGTTAATATATAAAATGTTTTATATTTCTTTATTGTTTTTAATATAATATGTACACATATGTGGTATGTATACATCTATCATAATAAATATATACATCTTGAGTGTCTTCCTAAAGTTGTACGTTTTTATTTAGCTTCCAATAATCCGATACACCCCGGTCCCCTATGTGTCGGATTATAGAAGCTCAACTGTAAATATAAGATAGATCTCACTGACCTACAGCAAATAGAAAATTTTCTTCACAAATTCCTCAGAGTCAATACCAGAGACATCTATCGGCGCATATATGCAAAATTGGACCTCGCAAGAAACCTTGATGGACTTTTATGCGTACAAATAAATTAGCAATTCATCTTATTTGAAAACATTCTTTATTAGCTTTATTAATTCATAGTCACATTTAGGGCGTCAAATTTTAAAGGCAATAACAGATAAGCCTGCAAAATGTGAATATAAATTTTAAGAAGTTGGTCGGGGAGGGGGGGGGGGGGGAGAGGGGTGCGGTCAATGAACAACATACAAATATGTGTAACTTATACTCTGAAAATTCAAAACAAGATCGCCTATCAGGAAAGACTATCACTGTTTAGAATGGTGTAATGATCATCACAATAGTTGAAATTATTTGTATTTGTATTAAGGAGCGATAGTAAAAATCTGATCACACAACTTTCTCTTACAAGACTGTAATAATAATCTTTTTAACATAATTTTAAAAAGTTCACATAAACGCTACTTGAAATAAACTCAGCAAAATGCACTTCTTCAAGTCTTCTCTCACAAAAGTACAATAGATTAATTTTGCATGCAATATTAGTACGACAATTGTGTACACTATATATTTTTGGTTGCCAAGCTTAAACTATATTTTAAAAGTTTCGGTTTAGTTTCCATGGAAATTCCATTTTGTTTTCATGGAAACAGTCTGTTTCCATTAAATAATACAAAAGTAAAAAATATTAAGTTAATTCCTACTTTTATATTATTCCATTACCTTATTACAGAGTGTATTGTTAACAACAGATTGGCGGCTTGGTGAAAGGAGGTTCAGTCGCATCCGTCTCCTTTCGAACGCGCTCGGCTTTCCACCTAGGGTCTTGTAGTCCAAATAAGATACTCCGTGTCTTTGCAAATACTGGTCCGATTAAAATTTTTTTTTTTTGTTTTTTAGAGAATCTAATTATGTGTAAATAAAATTTTCTTTTCGCTATAACTTTTTTCCATTTATTTTCTCGTTGATATACTACATGCATGAAAAGTTAAAGGGTTTTAAGGAGAAGGCGTTAGACATGTTTCATCAACATCGTTACAGTCGTTTACGAGGAAATTGTAAAATCTATGATATAATTGTCACTTCCGGTTAATCCTATACGCTGTATCTTTGCTAATACCAGTCTGATTTCGATAATTCCTTTTTTTTATTTTTTAGATATATTAATTACCTTTCATATGATATCATACATAATTACCATAAAATGCATACTTTTTGAGCTATGCGCGAATAAAATTTTCTTTTAGCTATAACTTTTTTCCCTGCATTTCCTCGGTGATGTACTACATATATAAAAAGTTAAAGAGATTTAAGGAGACGACTTTAGGCAAATTTCATCAAAATCGTTTAGGCCGTTTCCGAGAAAATTGTAAAAAAAAAGTGTAAAATCGATCATTTAAAGTGGCACTTCCGATTAGTCGATTTTGACGAAAACGTTGCAATAACATCCCAATAATGTACATATCTTAAATACGTAATTTCAGTTGGTCCTAGGCCCTTCTCACACATACAACTTTATGCGAGACCCCAAGGTTATTTGGATTCAGGGGCCTGGTTATTTGAAAAATCGAATTCGAAATTTTTCACGATTGCAATACTTACTCTTACTATATAATTCATATATAGGTAAAGGAAAGTAAAAATTTGGAAAAACACAAAATGTGAAATATCTCCGGAACGAAAGATATCTCATAAAGTTTTACTAGCTATTTATTGTTGCTCTATATTGAGTTGTGGCATTTATTATCAGAGTGTGACACATTTGGAAATAAGACACTTGGTATTTTTTCACAAAAAAAATTCAAAATGCAATCAAGTTAGTGGTATGTTAAGGAATAAAATCACTGACGACCAATCTGAAGACAGCATTACTAATTTATGTTCACATTGGTGAGAGTTTAGTTGAGCGCAGATGTACTAGGTTGTTACAAAAGTCCTTGTACATGAACACAACCCTTAATTCCAACTCTCACAATTATCCTATAAGAATGTTTTTGTTCCTACTATTTATGCCAATGTTTACTTTGACTAATCCTTTAATTCCTTGAGACTTCAGTTGGCTTTTTGGGGTCATTTACATTTTTAAAACGCACGTGTAATGTCAGAAGAAAAAATTGCAATTCGCGGTCTTTTGAGAAATTACTGGAAAAAACGTTTAAGCTCAAAGGCAGCGGCCGAAGAAATTCGTGCCATAGAAGGAGAGTCAATTATCCATCGAAATACTGCCGCACAACCCAGATCAGGTCGCCCATCGGTCGTTAATTATGACGTGTTCTTCTTGAATGTGTGAACCAGGACCCACATGCAACTACCCGTGATTTATCGGCCGTAGTAGGGACTTGAACTTTTACTGTGAACAGCTAGACAGAGTTTATACAATTTTTAGTGCAAAGTACCCCGCTTTGGTCAACAGGAACCGAGCCATTTTGCAACACGACAATGCCCCTGCACATAGTTCTCGTTTGACCGAGGAAAAATTATCGGAACTACAAGGAGTAAAAGTTTTGCCTCATCCTGCGTATAGTCCAGATATTGCATCATGCGATATGGTTTGTTTAGACCAATGGCTCATTTTTTAAAAGGTCGGGCCTTTCGATAATTACGAAGACGTAAAAATTGGATGTGGAGAGTTCTTTGCCTCAATAACAAAGGAGTGGTACCGGCATCAAATCCAATTACTGGCAGAAAGATGGGTGAAAGTAGTTGAAAACAATGTAAGTTACTTTGAAGAGTAGTATTCAATAATGTTTAAAATGTGTAATCTGAAATAAAGCTATAGTAATGCACAAGGACTTTTATAACAACCTAGTAATTTTAAGAAAAAAATGGTTGGGGGGAGTGCGGTCAATGAAGAACATACTAAGAAGTGTAACTTATTTTATTGTGTGCCAACGTTTCGGCCTAAAAAAATGGATAGTAAAACATTTTGAGATATCCTTCGTTCCGGAGATATTTCAGATTTTGTGTTTTTCCAAATTTTTACTGTCGTTCCTAATAAAAAGCTTAATAATTTCAACTATTTTGTGGCTCATTACACCATTCTAAGCCGTGACAGACAATCTTGTATTCGATTTTCAGACTCATCTAAAAAGTGGGGCGATGAAATCAGTTCAGACTAATGAAATTTTTAAATACTGAAATTGAGAAAAACTTCGCGGATTTACTGGATTTAAAAATGAAAAAACAAAAAATGAAATGGTATTATACAATTTTTCAATGTATTAAGTTTTAAGTTTTAACTGTTTTAATGTTAAATTTTCCATAAAATTAAAAATCTGGTGCGGTGCGTACATGCGCTCAAATAAATTTTAAATGTTTCAATTTAATTTCCACGGAAAGTCTATTTAGTTTCCATGGAAAATCCATTTACTTTCCATAGAATCATTTAAATAACATAAAAGTAGAAATTATTAAGTGCAACAGTAGCTTAAGTTTATGCGTTTCTGTCACTCTCTATTACCTTCTATGACTTTATATGCTAGATAATAATTTTTCTAAAATTTTTAGTTTTCAAACGGTATATTATAAATCTATATTACTACTATTATTTCCAGAAATTTGTTTTCAACCTGGGAAAATATTTTTCCTTTGGTTAATTATCAAATTATCTAATAGCTTATATTTATCCATTTTTATTACTACTGGCGATGAGATACGGCTAATTATTTCAAGTAAACAAAACAAAGGTACTTAAGAGAAAGCCATTTAAGCTCTGTCAGACTATTTCAATTAGGATAAGGCCTTGCTGATATTAATGACAATTTAATTGAACACCGATATAACGAGTTTATTCAAAATCGTTTGGGTCGTTTTCGAGAAAATTGCATAAAATAAAACTTATTTGCGTTTTTAAACGGCACGGCAGTAAAATGTTTAAATTCAAACTATATCCTGAACACAGCATTTTTAGAGAAAAAATAAAATAAAAGACAGTTATTATTAATTGCGAGATACAACATTGTTCAGTTTGGCCATTAGGACTTAACAATAATAATAATAATTTAATATTATAAAAATAATAATAAAAGTACAATAATAACATTGAACTAATTTTTGCGGTACCTTCATGGCACAATTGTAAAATGCAATTTTAAACTTTCATCAGGGGCGTGACTAGCAAGTGGCAAGGTGGTTTGGCCTCAGCCCAAGGGGGACCTAGAATTGGTCTTAATAGCAATAAAATATAACATCAAATTTTATTTATTTGTATCAGTACAATATTATATGAAGTAATACAATTAATAACTAACATAGTATTGATATGTATAACACAGCCACATCTTAAAATGTTGAGAAAGAAGTTTAGAGAGGCCTCAAGGTTGCCACTGGCCCACCAATTCATACTTGAGCTACTGACTTTTATTGTATATTTTAACAATTTTTCCATGATATTTTTATGTAATGCCAGCCTCCACGATGAGACAAACGAAAATGGACGCATGCTCATAAACTTTTTTGCGTCAAAGTTTATTGATTGTGGGAAGCACACTATTCCATGGAAGACGATTCACAAAAGAATTTGGCGCTCGCCAGATGGTAAGACTGTGAATCAAATTGACAACATTTTGGTCAGAAGGAGACATAGATCTGATGAGCTGCAGATTTTATAGAGGTGCTATAATCGATACCGACCATTACCTGGTGGTTTCCAGAATGAAAGCCAGGATATCAAATACAAGGAAGGCCATGGGAAAGAAGAGAGGGAGAGTAGCAACAACCAAACTTAGGACACCAGAGGTTAGTGAAGGGTATCGCCAGAAGCTTGGTGAGGCAACCATGGATGTTGGTGTACCAGATGGCTCAGCTTATTGAGGAGGCCAAGGGCTACTGCCTGTAACCCAAGGAGTTAACATCTACAAATTTTGAGAAAGAAGGTTAGGGGGCCTCTAAACTTGGCTGCCGCTGGCCTACAAATTCATACTTAAGCTACTGACTTTGATTGTATATTTTAACAATTTTTAATTTCCCTTACCTATAAATTCCATGATATTTTAGGGTTATGTCAGTTTAAATTAATTTAAAATTAATTAATTTAGGTCTTTACCCATCTCTATCTCATTACCGATAAGACTCCGATTTTATTTAAGAATTGTGGTATTTTAAAATTGTTAGAAGTTTTAGGATTGTAAGGTGTTTGAAATACCAGCCATGTTTAACAATAAAGTCTCTCTCAGAATTTTTATAAATTTTGAGAAAACCAACAGCTCATATATTTAAAATTTAAAAGAAAAGAAAAATTTCGAAATTTTCAAGGAGCAAAGGATTCGCATTCTTTGTGTGTATTTTTATTTATTCATATCTGATTTTTTTTTTTAAACAAAAGTTAACAGCACATAATGCTGTTGTTTCGATTATTAACAGAATGAAATGAATGGTAAAAATGAAGTTTTAAACGTATCATCTTATACGACTATCCTGAAAGCTGTCAGAACCAGAGCTGTCAGAGGGGACGAGCATTATTATGCTAAGCCAACCATTAATACCTCAATCCAATTATATCTCTAAAAATCACTGAATATAAAACACTGTAATAATATAGAAATGTTAAACAAGGTTCGCCAGTGAAACAGGATGATTTCAAAGTTGAATTATTTACTAAACAATTGATATTTCATGTATAAATACAAAGTACAAGAATAACCATTTGGTCTACAATACAAAATTAAAAAAATAAAAAACCTAAAAATTATGTTCGCGTAAACTTTAATAATATAGTGTAATTATAGTTGACGTCAATCAAGATGGTCTGGTTGCCGATCAAACCATCTACTTTTTGGTTTGCACAAATTCAACATATTTAGTTTTAAAATAGTTGTTTTAAACAATTTGTATATGCGAGACAAACTATGTATATTGTAGTATTAAAAGACATAAGCCTAAAATAATCTAGTTCACTATTTTCATTATAGTCAAGAAATACAAATTTTAACATTGTTTAGTTTTATCTTTTAGAATAAATTAATCTGAATAAAGTGTTCAAGAGTTTCGGCTATCGCCTTTTTTTTTTTAATAGATTTTTTTTCTTTTGCTTTAATGAAAAAAATACTACAAAAAAAGTTTTTATGCTTATCAACAATTTTGCAAAAAAATAAAAATATTTTCCAATATAATAAAATGGGAAAAAAAATCTATTTAATTGCCCTGAAAGCATTCATACGATCAATATATGCCAACATATAAGACTCACAAGGCGAGTGCACAGTGTGTCCGTCGCCCATTTTGATCAAATTTGTTTGAATGATTCTACATTGAAAAAAAGTTGACCCATATCCTGCCGTTTCATCCAATGAGCCGTTGGATCTGAGAAAAAAAAAAAAAACATGAACATGAAGAATAAAACATTATTCCAGTGCTATAAGGGGTGTTGGGGTCAAACAAAGCAGGATACCCTTTTTTTTTAATTGATGATAATACTATTGATAATAAACAAGCAGGAAAAATGTACAATACTAGCTGCAACTCCACTTGTATCGTTCAAAGACTCACTTCTCGCTTTGCAAACGTTTGTTGGCATCATGTCAGCAGGAGGGGGCGGAACTACGAGAAGCAGGATTGCAACTGTTTAAATTGAAATTCCCATTTTACTATATCAAAAATACCCTTCAGTAGTACCGACTTAGCTCCGAAAACTTGTAGAGCGCAGGCACAAGTACGTTTTGCTTATACTAAAACCGGTACATTAAAAAAAAAAAAAAAAAAAATGAAAGAAAATCGCCCCCACTTCACCCCTGAACTTTTTCGCCCTAGGTAGCCGCCTAGGTTGCCTATATGGACGAGCCGACCCTGATAATATCACAATTTAGCGTGGCCTTCCCTGTCGGCAACGTTCACTGTAATGAAGTATTTGGTTTTAAAAAAAAGATCGAGTCTGCTGTTTTAAAAGATTTATTTAAAAAATATTTAACATAAGTACAAAAAGTACACACAATTTTTTTTTAGAAAAATTGACATGGATTTATCCCATATTTATTAAAATCTTGTATAGGTGAACCGAAAATAAATAAAATTATAATTATAGAACACCTTAAAATATTACCTATTTCATGGAATTATGATACTCTTTAAAACTTGATTTTAAACAAAGGCTAACTTGATAGGCCCAATATCCATGCCATATCTTTGCTGCTAACATTTTATTTGAAGGTGACCAAGAGTTGGTTGAACAAGAAGTGTTGGGCAAGTTGTGATTATTATTTCCCAATCAGTTCATCAGCCAGTTTGTGGCAGAACATTAAATGCTCCAAGGGTATTTTGGTTTTGTTTGTAGTTTGGATTGACCTTTTTGTAGCCTGTTTACATTATTGATTTCTTTGCACAATTTGTAAGCATTTACTATGAAAACATTAAGGAAATAGTAAACTGATTTTATCCATATCCTTGGCTTTCACTGAGTCATATGTGATAAGTGATCTTATCAATGCTTTCAAGGCAATTAACTAGAATTTTTTTTTTCCATTTTATTATACTGGAAAATATTTTTTTATTTGCAAAATTGTTGTATAAGCATAAATCCCCCCCTTTTTTTATAGTATTAAATAAAATCATGCCTTTGTCAATAGCAAAGTATAGACTGAGCAAGAAAGCATTTGTGAAAGTAAAAGGATTACTTAATGATTGAAACACACATAACAAACCTTTATTTTAAACTATGTGGTTCTAACCAAAGCAAACATTAATTTATTATAGCACATGATCTAATTTAGTAGAAGAATATTCCAAAGAAGTGTAATCTGCCTATCTTACAGAAAGCATCTAAAAAATGATTTCAAAATGGCCTTATCTTATATACATAATTTGACATATTCAGCAGTTTCTCATGCAAGCATCAAAGAATTATCATTCAAGTGACAATACTGAAGGATTGTCAAAAACCTCCTGAGTGACTAGGTCAAGAAATCCTGGGTAACCCAAAATTCTGAATGGTTGACCAATACAACCTCATTAAGGGAAGCTGGTATAATAAGCATGCCTAAAAAGACATAATCCCTTCTGATATAAATTCAGGGAATACCCCTTTTGCATGGCATACAGATTACTTTATTCTAACAGATAAAACTAAACACTGTCGAAATTTGTATCCTTTGACTAGAACGAAAATAGTGAACATTATTTTAGAGTTAAGTCTTTTAATACTACAGTATAAATAGTTTGTCTCATATATACAAATTATTTTAAAACTAAACACGTTGAATTTGTATACTTATTCTTCTTCCTCTAACTCATGTGTACCGTTAAGTGTGGAGTTGCAGTCCCAGTCCACCAAGCCCACTGGTCTCTGTCCCTTGATAGTCTTTTCATTTACGGGATTGTGCACCCTCTAGCTACCGTCACTTTTCCAGAGTAGTCAGAGTGCATATGCCTGGGTCTACCATGAGAACGTATGCTTTCCGGTCTGGCTTCCTAGAACCACCTGGTCTTTCGGGTATCTTCCATCCTGCAGACAAGCCCAAAACATTTTAGCTGCCGCTCTTCCAGAATGTCACACACTGATATCACCTACAAAATTGTCTTAAAATTGATAATTACTGTTGAGGCTTACAATAACTTTTGGTCTTGATATACGGATTTAAAATCACTCACCAGGTTTGCTGGCACCCTTCTTCTAATTAGTGCGTCCCATAACTCCTGTCTCAGAACTGAATGGCACTTTTTTCACATCATCCAGAATGAGAAAACGTGATCCTAGGTCTGTCATTGTGCTAACATCTATTCAATTATACGCTTTGCTGAAACTGTTTCATAGCTTGACGTTAGTATCAGCTATTAGTAGCTTGTTGTTTGCACTTCTTATGGCCTTAATATTGGTGAAGAACCTTAAATGATTCCAGTCACTTATGAAATAGTCAATATTGCTTCTCCTCATGTTTTTTTCTCCTCTATTGTCAAATATAATCTTGTGGATCATTTTATGACTGAACCAAGAGTTGTATATGAACATATTATTTTCTATACAGAATTTTATAAGCTGACATCCATTACTGTTTCATACATTTTAACCACCTCAGGAGGCATCCATTACTACATGTGCATTAACTTTATCATTGCCAGTTTTAACGTTCAGGTCCCCACAGATCAGAATCATTCTGTTTTTGTTCCTTGCATTACCTACTGTCTTCTAGAGATCTTCATAAAACTGGATCTTGTCAAAGATTGCTGCATCCTCAACAGGGGCATACATCTGTATAACTGGGGTTTTTCTGACACAATTCTTGAATTTGTATACTTTGACTTAAAATTAAAGCTTTTACCATTATTATTAATAATAGATAGCCAAGGGTTGAATGGATAGGGCCCAACAGCTCGGAGAAAGAAGCCTTCACATCATAGGTCAGGAAAATGGAGACTGCATACCAGCTGACCAAGGGTGTCTACAACAAGAAGTCAATATATTTGAATGCCAAGCTCAGACACTATAAAACAGTAATTCAATCGGGAGCCTTGTATGCTGCAGAGTACCTTACAATGAATAGGAAAGGAATGATGGAAAGCCTGGAAGTTAGAAAAAGAAGGATTTTGAGGAAAGTTTTGGGCCAAATAAAAGAAAATGGTGAATATAGAAAACGGTATAACCATGAATTCTATATGCACATGGAAAAAATAACTGACATTATGCGGAAGAGAAGGACACATTTTATGGTCACATGGCACGAATGAACCAAGCGAGATTGAAGAACAGGATTTTTACCTACCTTACAAGAAAAAAGATCAAAGGGCCATGGTTCACAGAAGTAGAGAAAGATTTGCAAGAAGTGGGGATTACATGGGCAGATGCTCAAGAGTGTGATCCTCTTAGGTTGAAACTTCAAGCACTCTGGAGTTTCCAGGAAAAGTCCAAGCTCAAAATAGGCAGGATGTGGACTGAACAGCGGAAGCAGAGACATCGAGAACGAATGCGACAGTGCTGGGCCAAAATTAAAGCCGGAGGAAGGAAACAGTTGGAATAACAGGATCACAAGCTGGCCTAACGAAAAAAAAAAAAATAGATAGTCAAGAAATCAGTCAGTAATTTTTATTGTTATAATAAAAAATTACTAACTGGTCTATTATTCATAATATACCTTTTACAGTCAATTATCTATCATTTCTAATATTATTATTAGAAAATCCCAAACAAAGTCTTTAGGAATATTAAAAAACATTCAACACATTTTCTCCAATACAAGCATCATCAGAACTGAAAACCACACAGTCACATTAATGCAGGACTAGAGATAGTAAACAATTCAACAAACACTTTATAAGTAAATGCCATTTGAGAGACTAAAGGTTTTGATTAGAATCTTTAATAATAACCTTATTATAATTTTTGCACAGTATTTTTTTTTTACCCACATAATTTATATTCAATCCTGTAAAGGCGCTCAAACTTGGGCACTAACCAAGAAGGAACAGGAGAAATTGGATACAATACAAATGAAACTTTTGAGGAGTATGGTGGAAATCAGAAGGAAGGAGAAGATAAAGACCCAAGAAATTCTTTCTCAGACAAAAGTTTAAGTAAGGAAGCCAAAAACTGAAATGGAGGTGGGCTGGTCATCTGGCCAGACTGAAGGATGACAGGTGGTCGAAAAGCATTACCGAATGGAACCCAGTAGACCAAGTGAGAAGGAGAGGAAGACCATACATGAGCTGGAGAGACGAAATATCCCGCAGAGTGGGAACAAACTGGATGAAAGTGGCCAGGGACAGAGAGTGCTGGTTAAAAATTGTTAATAAACTATAAAGATTGTTTTATCTGAATTTTGAAATTTATCTTATCGTATTTGAATTTTTAAAGAATTAATAAATTAATGAACTAGTATATTAATGGATTTTAAGTTTTATCATTACATATTACAATTATATTTTCTCTGTTTTGTTTGTACATTTTAATAAGAGCTGAGGGTTTTATTTTATTTTATATGGTAGTATATTATTATATTTGTATCTTCAATATTTATGTTTGAAAAATTATATTGTTGAGCTGAACTCCATTGTACCTCCTCTGGGAGAGGCTTTTGTCATGAAAATTATGTCAATAAAGCTATATTATTATATTATTATTATTATAATTTATATTAACCATTGTTTTGAACTTAGGTTAATTAATAATAAACATAAATGATTAATTTTTAAACCTCATATCACACCTTCATTAAGTTTAAATAAGTTGAAGTAAAAAAATAAAATATTTAAATTACAAAAAAATTTATTAATAAATCATTACAAAAATATATATAGTGCATTAATATTATTATATATAACAAACTAAGGTAATCATCACATAATATTTCTTTCAGGTACAAAGTGAGTTAGTAAAACAAAAAATTAATAAAAGCGATTGTTAGTAAAACATGTGATAAATGCTTTGTTTCCCTAAATCATGAAAACAAGCAGGGGTAAATAACAAATCTTCAATTACATAATAGACATAACAGAACATAATAGGCATATTATCATTGATGTTGAATCTGGTATTTTACAAATATGCTGCCCATCCGTGAAACATTTGGCACAAGTTACGGATATCAGTAGCTTCAGATACAAGTGATCTTACTTGTCCTTCAACTGATAAACCCTTTGTCTTCTTTTCTAGAGTGATAACGGCTCCAGCTAATTTCTTCTGAACAACACCTATTTCATATTTAGTCTGGAAAAAAAAAATACATAAACCGTAAACTGGGGTAACATTAGGACATATATTACAGATATTTTCTAGTGTCGCCCTGATCAGAACATTTTTTAATTTTAGATCTAAGTAAAATGGAAGCTATAACCTTTAGATACCTTAAAATATTTAGATTCTTCAGATATCTTTAACAGAGAAAGAGAGAGAGAGGGGATTTTTTCTGTCCTAATGTAACCCTGCCATCTGGGATTACATAAGGACATCGATGTTTTCTCATTTTAAGAGAAAATGGTTGGTCTGAGAGAAAAATGGTAAAGGAAAAAATTGTAGAGTGTAACGTTTTCATCCAGAATATGCTCATTATTTGACACTTTGATGCACCGTATATGCCTGACGCACACTCAAAATCATGTTATCTAACCACAAATATGATTACAACTCTACCCTATCTCAGTAATAAGAAAAAGATGAAGGATCAAAAGAAGCTTCCAATTTCAGATACAATATAAAATATCTTAAAAAGGCAATCATAGAATAGAAAAAATATAATTGTCTAAAAACCATTAACAGATAGTGGTAATTATGAAATTATAAATATCTAATTAATAGTAATAAAAAAATAAACACCTTTTCACGTTCTGTTGTTTTTTTCTGAAGTCTGGGATCATACAGAAATGGTTTGAGTACACACATTAGTTGATCAGAATGTATTCTCATAACCCAATTTGTGATTTCACAAGACTTCACAAAATGACCTTCTATACCAGTTGATCCCATAGCTTTTACCATATTTTGAGTTAGCCGAAATGGCACTTTCTCAGGACAACTAAATGTTTGAGCCTAAACATTGGAAATTTATGAATAAGCTTTATAAATATACTATATGTGTGTGTGTAACAACAGAATATTACAGTACATAGAGCACATTATACATTATTAAAGATTAAAAACTTTCTTACTTTGTTAAATAAACAGTTAAAATCAACATGGACAAGGTCGCCATTTGTTGTATCAATTAGTATATTTTCTCCATGCCTATCACCAAGTCCAACTGCATATCCAACAACTGACATTACAGCAGCAGTTCTTATAAAAGCCAATCTGGCAACGTACCTTAAAGTTGACATGAAACAAGAAAAACAACATTTACAATAATTGGAAACCATATAATTTAATTATTATATGATCAAAATAAAAAATAAATGTTTGTCAATTGATATAAATATTTACAGAAAATAATTAAGCTTAAAGTTAATGCCAGTGCAAGATGGAAAAATATATTTTAATATTAATATATATATATATATATATATATATATATATATATATATATATATATATATATATATATATAAAGTTCAGTTATATATTTTAGCTTATAAATATAATATATAATATTATATATATATATATATATATATATATATATATATATATATATATATATATAAAGTTCATTTATATATTTTAGCTTATATATATATATATATATATATATATATATATATATATATATATATATATATATATATATATATATATATACATATATACACATATATTAATCTTAAAATATATTTTTCTATCTTACACTGGCATTAATTTTTAATAGGGCGTTTTTAACAACTGTATTTTTTCTTGTTATTTTTGGAACACTGGTTAGATAATTATAGAATATTATCAAAGAATAATACTTTTCAAATATATACACTAAATTTAATATAAGCGAAATATATGGCAACCAATCAATTTAATGTATTTATATTTCAATCAAATTCTAAAGATGAAAATCAAATCTCAACATATAACAGCTATAGATGGTTACCATGAGTCTGGGCTCGAAAACTGCAAGAAAAACCATTTATCCAGAACAGGTGGATGCGCCGGAAATAACTCCTTATTAAAAAGTTCTATCTTGGATTCTACAGATTTACATTCCTCTGAAAAAAATAAATAAATGAATAACAATTTTTCCATATTTTATTATTCATGACTAATTATACACACATATATAATTGTATAAATTTCTGATTTTCAAAATAAATATAATAAATTTTTGGTTGATTACATAACATCGCATGACCAATTGCATAACCATTTATTTCATTTAGTTTTGTGTAATAATAGTAATTATGATACTTAGTATAAAAATAGTTTTGAAGTGAATGCATTAAAAATGTTCAAAATGTAATTTTGTTGATTTGTTTATTAATAAACTTGTTAAATATTGCTGTATCTTTGTAGAAGTTATTGAAAGAAAATACAAGATTCCGTTGTTTTAAATAATTGGATGCAATTATTTTTTAATCCAGTTATAATTTTTTTTTTAAATGTTTTGTAGCAAGAAAGTAATTGTAATCATGGGTGATGTGATTTGTAATCAGGTGATCCATTTCTTGAAGTTAGGGGTAGTAGACCAGCTTATACCAAAACTATATGCTATAAATGGAATCCACTTATAATTAATATAGATTTTTATTTTTATCTTTAAGATGACTATTAGCAACATACTGCAACCTTAAACTTACTAATTATTTTGCCGAGAACCTCTTTCCTGGCTATCTAAATAACTTGCTTTATATGCTTCTCCTAGAAATTGATATCTTATGGTAGCTATGGAACAAAATTCTAAAGAACTGCTATCCTTTAATTTTTCTTAAATAGCATTAACCACAGCGCATTTTTCAAAATTGAAAGATATGTTTTGTAACTGTTCCCTATTTTTTGCATACAGCTTCAAGTAATCCATGTAAAGACTATGGCTGACAGTGGATATTAGGTCACTGATATTTAATTGATATCCAGTCTAGCTGCTTTGAAGGATGTGACTTAAAGGTACTAAATTTAATCGGAACCATATAGGACTTTGAGAATCCCCTTAATAAATTTTTATTAATTATCCTGACAAATTTTTATGGTTCTAGTATTATAACCTGAATGGCCTCTACCCACTGCTAACCTTGTGTTCCATACGTTTCCTCAGAAGATTTATTATGCTTGAGTGGACTTCAAATAGTACTTGGATCAACCAGCTGTTTAGTGCAGTGTAAATTGCTTTTTTGTAGTCAATCAAAGCCATTGATAAACTACATTTTTATTTTTACCCACTTGATTAGATATTAATGAGTCTATCACTAATGGTACCTTGCAACCTTTATTATTAATATTATCATTATTGCATATATTCACACACACACACACACACACACACACACAAACATTCTCTTATAACTTACACTTCACTATACCACAAAAAATAAACTAATAACATTACACCATTACATTAAATTTGGAAAATGATGTAAATCAACAACTGACTAATTTAAAATAATTAAGTATTTTCCTTAAAATAAAGTGCCAAGTTAAAATATATTTGTAACTATGACACACTGATGTTAGGAAATATGTTAATAATAAATTCTAGGGGTGTGTAGAACAATTATTTTATTAATATACCTATTTTAGATTTTAGCTCGGCATGAGACATTTTGTAACCTCTTTTCTTGTATGTAACCATCAAAATAGTTCTGTATCCACAAAGGTTTGGTAACCACTCAATAAGGCCACATTCATGAGTAATTGGCACAACACTCTAAAAATATAAAAAATAAATGACTGAATAACACATTGCTAATCCTTTTCCTCACAATAAATGAAAAACATCATGTGGTACAATGGAGTGACTATGGTACAGCACGGGGTTACTTTGGTACATTGAAGATTTTCAAATCTAAATGTTTCTAGTGGGCTTAAAAATAGCAAAAACAGGGTTTCTTTTGTAACCCCTTGAAGAGTTAGTAGAAGCATGCTCCTGCTATTTTTAAGCCTGCTAGAAACATTTAAATTTGAAAATTGTTTTATTAATTCACTTTGGTTATTCTTAAGTGACCTAGCCCCAGAATAAACTTCTTTTTCTATCTACTTATCTAACCCTAGCTGTCCCATAGTCACTCCAGTATACGGTATATATATATATATATATATATTTTAACAATTAAAATTACATTATAATATAACAATAAATTATGATAATCACTAACACTAAATAAATTACATAGGTTCATTGTTGAAATTGACTTCCAAATAATAAGTTTATTCTATACATCATATTAATAACAATTGTAACGTTTTGAAGACAATATCCCTATCTTCACACATAATAAAATTGCTTCACATTATTTTAAAAATCTAAATTATAAGAGTATGTTTAAATATTTTTTTTACGTTTAAAATAGTCATAAATTATAAAAATGCCAATAAATCCATATTACAAATTTTGTTTTGATTGTTATATAAAATGACGAACAATATTCGAAATGAGTACGTTCTGTCTGTTGTCTCATCCCTGCCATAACTGATCCAAGTCATCTCAAGTATTATTCTTTGCAACTGCTTATCGTTATGAATCCAGTAGCTTATCTCCCATAAATACTGTCTTTGCCAATTTTGAAATATTTTTGTGAGCTATTTCTTATTATATTTTGTTTAATGATGTTATCTAAAATATTGCACTGCTCTTGTTACTCTATTTTGTTCATTACCATTATGAATGCCATCTATTTTATTATCATGTGTAATGTATTCTTTAAAGAATTCTGTAATCTTTTTCTGTTTAGTTTGATCTTATTCCCATAACTTATTGATGGTTTATCTATTTTTGCATGTGTTTATATTTTATTATAATTGTTGATTAAAAGTTTATGGCTGTTGTTTATTTTATTGTACCAAATTTCATTAATAAGTATTTTTGGGTAAAATTCATCAGTGTTTTCATTTTTTCTCACTAAGTCTTTTTAATTATTAATTTTAATTCTAAATACCATTTTTTTATTTTTATTTTTGTACCTTGTTTATTCAGTCCTGAAGAAGACCTGCACAGTGGGTCGAAACGTCAATTCCTAATAAATAGTTTTTACTATTTGTGATCCATTTTTTTTACCGCCTCCAAGACCGTCCATTCCTTCATAAAGTTCTACGGTCAACTATTGATTATTCACTAGGTATAGTTTATTGATTATTGACTATTGATTATTCACTAGGTTTGACACATTTTCAATTTGTAGATTATCACAAGTAACACGAATAATTTTTTTAATTTTTTCCCCCTTGGCAATTCAAAATTTTTGTTTTAGATGAATTTCAAAGTCATTTATTTTATAGTAAGTGGCTAATGCTTTTAGTTTATGCTTTACATCAATATAAGAATTACCAATTAGAACTAAATCGTCGGCAAATAGGAGTGCGATGACATTACAGGTGGACATGAATATCTTCTAAGTCTTGGGACCTTAAGAATGTTCCATGTCGCTAAGAAAGAGACTGAAGAGGAACGGGTTGGTCACCTATCCCTGAAGAAGACCGCAGGTGACGTCAATGTTCTCCAAGTAATTATTGTAGTCACATTTAACTTTCATTTCCACACTGCCTTATAGGTTCTTTAATAAACGGATTATTTTATTCCTAAAACCGAGTTTAAACATTTTGAACCAGAGCTTGGGTACAAAAATAAGAAAAAGATTGTTAGTATTTTTATATCCTAAATATAATTGCATAATTGTACTTACAGTGAACAGATTATCTTCATAACATAATCCTTCATTTATTTATAACCTAAGTAGTATTCCATCAAGGTCTTTTTCCCTTGATATTTTATCGTACCATTAATCCATTTAAATATTTGATATTGTATACTCACATTTAAGGTACCTATCTTGTAAAGTTTAGGTCCCAATGATAATATGTTGCAATGCTGTATTTATTATCAATACAGTGCCAGAAATGGCGAGGAGTTAAAATAAATATGCTTATAATTAAACTATTATATCATAAGCATTCAACTTAAATACATTATTTTATTAAAGGATGTAAATCATCAAGAAAGATTGACAGAAAGGGAATTAATATTGGAAGTGATAGGACGGAGAAGGGTACCGGGTTTAAGAATTTTAGGGAGTCCATAAAAACGAGGAGCTACAGAATTGTAAGAGATAAGATTTCTGTACGTAGGATAGTTGGTAAGTTTTGAATCTAAAAGGTTTTTAAAGCGTTGCTTAAACTGGATTTTAAGAGAAGAGGTTGGGTCACGGGATGTTGGGACATATGTGGATTCATCAGAAAGTAGAGTAATTTTTGAATATATTCAGCTTTTTAAACAAATTTCAGGACTTGCCATGGGAAATCCTCTTGCTCCCGACATTGCCAACATTGTCCTTAATGGTCTACTTAATTCCATAACCCCCCTATTCCCAAATGGCATTTTATTTATTAAAAAAATATGTAGATGGCCTTCTCCTTATCCTTAATTCTGACAAAATTCAAGATACCCTATCAGCCTTTAAATCATACCACCCCTGCCTTCAACTGACCATCGAACGAGAAATACATAATTCCTTTCCTTTCCTTGACCTTGACCTCCTCATCATAAGCAACCCAAATAACACTATATATACAGACTGGTCCACTAAACCTACTTACTTCGACAGACTTTTAAATTACTATTCCCAACACCCTCACCACCAGAAAATTAACGTAGCCACAAGCCTTATAAACCGATATCTTTCTCTATATGATTCCCATCTTCATGAAACTAACATTAACCGCATCAAACAAATCCTCTTAGCCAATAACTTCTCTCCTAAGACCATTGACTAACTAATCAACAACTACAAAAATTGCCCCCCCTCCCCTCAATTTCCTCCTCCCCTTCTTATTCACAACCCATTTCAATCCCCCTATATAGATCCATACCTTATATCTCCTCCCTTTCTGACAACATTAAAAAGTCCTTACGTTCTTTTAATAACAACCTGTGACGCCTTCAAATCTCAGAACAAACTCTCTAACCTTTACACCCGTCTGAAAGATCCTATTCCACTCAAACACTGCTCCCATGCATATACCGAATCCCTTGCTCCATCCCTAACTGCAACTCCTCTTATATTGGTGAAACTAAAAATCTCCTCACCAAACATAAATTGTCCATTTCCTCACGTAACTCTACTGCCTCTAAACTCTCCGAACATTCCTTATCGTTAAACTACACATTTTATTTTGACAAAACTTCTGTCCTCTCCACTTTCCTCAATGACGACAAATGACTCATCACAGAATGTATTTATATCCAACTAGAATCCCTTCCCGTAAATCAAAAGACTGACAAACAAAACTTATCCTTAGCCTATTTCCAAATATTCCATTTATTAAAAAAAACTAATTTTTTATGATCTATTCCCACATCCCGGTTTTTCTTTTATCTTCTCCATTATTTTATGATTTATTTATTTTGATTTTTATAATTTGTTTACTATACTATTATATTTTTATTTATTACTTCTCTTATTCAGACACACTCCTTTTTTTATTTATTTTTTTGTGACAACTCATACCTACATAATTTCTTTATCAAATTAAATTACAATATATAATCCCCACCAATTTTCATTTTTCCACTATGCAATGATTTATAACCAATCAACTTAGGTTTATTCTAATTACATTATTATTCAATTAGTCTTTGTTTAATCATTAACCAATACGTTCATCAATAAGTTTAATCTGTCATTCAAATCAACAGTTTTACCTTTTAGTCCAGTGTTACAATTATATCTTAGTATCCATCAAACCAATACGGTGGCAACAATGGTTTTTGTTCTTTACGATCAAAATTCTTATGTATTCAGTTGGCTGGCAGTTGTACAACGGCACATGTAGTGGTGCATTCCGGTATGCTCTTCCTAATTATTAATTATTTTTCTCCTTCATCCCCATCTTGTTGATTCTTTCCATCCTGTTAATTGTTTGTCTATCCTCATTGTTTTATTTTTCTTCCCCATATACGATAATTACTTATGATTATATTACTCTATCTTTAAACTTACATAATTTTATATCTTACTAATCTATTTTACTTGGTTATTTTTTACATGCATTTTTCCATGTATTTCATTATATATTACATAAAAATCATTTACATTGCTTATATTACCATATTATTTTGAGATACTTTTCATACTCCTAAATCTTCATTCTAGTGTTATTATAATTAGTATTTTTCATGTATTTTACTATATCTTTCTTTTCATTCATTTTATTTATCTTTCTTTCTATATTTTATGAATCTATATTTTCACAATAATTTTAAATACCTTTTTTGTCATTATCCGTTAACATATTTTTCTTTATTTCTTATTATTGTTCACATTATGATTAGCATTTTTTTCTTTATATTTTATTAACGTTATTTATCCTTTATTAACATATTCTTCTATATTCCTTATTTCTCACATTAATATTAACATATTATGATCAGCATATTTTCTTTTATACTTTATATTTTTTCATCTTACTGTTTGTCAACTTTATTATTATTGTTGGAACTGCCACTGTTGTTACATCTATTGTTATCTTGTTTTTTCTTAGCCCTGATGATGGCCTAAAACTTAGGCTGAACCGTCGGCACACGTTATAATATGTTTTTCTTATTTGTGTTCATTTATTGACCGCACCCCCAATCAAGATTCTGCTACGTACATTTTCCATGGTCAACCATACTCTCAACATTACAATTACTGTAATAGGGCAAAAGTAATTGGTGCATACTGATTACCAATTACTTCTTGTAATTGAAATGACAATTATTTATCAATTATTGCAATTAAAATTTGTAATTTGTAATTACAATTACATTTGCCCAACTCTGGTACATATATTATATATATATATATATATATATATATATATATATATATATATATATATATAATTATTGACAATCAGAGACTTGTCTAGCACAATACTCTTAATATTTAAAAAAATAAATGAAACAATGACATGACAATTTTTGACGACTATTTTAAAGGTTAAAAAAAAATTAAACTTTTTTTGTGATTTAGATTGTCAAAATAATGCAAGGTAATTTTAATTTATATCAATATTCTTATAATTTAAGAGAAATAATGTTTGAAGATGGGGATATTGTCCCTGAAACGTTACAATTTATTATTAATATGATTTATAGAATAAACATATTATTGTCAACAATGAATTTATGAAATGTTTCTGAGCACATCCCAAAAAAGATAAAAATAAGAATAAATAAATCACTTCTCAGGATTTGCTAATTACACATTTGAACAAGAGGTAATAAACACTTTTTCTTTATCAAAACATTTAACCATAAAAGCCTAATGCAATAATGGATAATGTAAACTATATGAACATTAAGAAAATAAGATTATCGCTAAACGTTTTAGCCCATATTTGTCATTAAAATGAATCTAATACAATACATCAATTTTAAACAAATAAAAAGGAAATCTTAACAAATCATAAGAATTTCTTTCAAATGCCAAATAATTTATTCTTTATTACATTTAATTTAAATATGAAATAAATTAACCAAACCACCGAATTTCAGCATAACGGAATTTTCAGCACTACGGGATGAAATGGGCATGGCTATTTCATAAAAAGTTTAAAGATTGCAACTGAAATTTAAAATTTGTAAAACTTCTCGAGTACCCTATTTAATCCAAATCATTTTGTTCGATTCGCCATCAACAATATGATATTTGATTTCATCCTTAACTAGAAATAATAAAGAAACCTGTGCTACTAAAATCCTGAGTCTTAAGTTCTTGACCAATGGTTATAATAGGAGGTTATGTGGTCAGCAGCCATGCTCAACTTCTAGGTTCAGCCCCAACCCAATAAAGGTCAGGTACCCCAGGAGGGTCTCCTGACCCCCAAATTGATCCACAGCTGATATAACAAAATAAATAAGTTATCTGACACAGCCGGGCTCTTACTATAGTATAATATTATGGATCTTAACTATATCATTAAAAACAAAAATTGAAAAGTAAATTAAACATTCATCAATAAATAATTAATTCATATCTTACATATGTTCTTATGTGAAGATTTCTATCACATGAAGGAGGAAGCCTCTTTAAATACATATTAATAACCGAACTAAATTCCATCATTCTTGCATCAAGGTGTAAATCATCCTGAAACAAATCAGACCATTATTTTATAACCATTACAGTTATCAAATAAGATGTGAAAGGGTAAAATATTTTTTTAACTCTCTATTCTTAATGGCAAGTCAGCTCAAGATTAAGAGTATTTTTCCTTCAGTTTACACACATAATTAGTTCATATATGTAACATATTACTGAAAAATTACAAGTTTAAAATATCCTAGGCTAATATACCCAAATCAATAGAGAAATAAAAAAAAATTGTACAATCTTGTCATAGACAAAATTTTCTTTTTTTAATAATTGTTTATTACCAACAAATAAATTAACCAAACCACTGAATTTCAGCATAAACTACGTAATGAAATGGACACGACTATTTCATAATCATTTGTCAAATGGACGATGATGACCTTATAAATGTTACTGTGCAATTTCCATCACCACACTTTAGACTTTACAGACAGGTCTTAGACTGCCCTAACCAATCTATTAATATATGTCTTTGTTTATCTTGAGCTGTTGCCTTCCAATTAATGTGAAGAAAATTATACGAAGAGATTGTTACCATATTAAGACAACCTCATTTCCTGAGGCTAGTAATAGGATTTGTAATGGCAATTCTATAGGCAGGCCTATACAATATGTCAAATCCCCAAACAGGAAGTTAAGGAGCTATGTCATACACAGAATGTCACCTCATTATGCATGAATAATACCTATACTAAAGTGAACCTTAAATCTTTATTAAATGAATAATTCAAAGTGAGAAAATCTATTATGAAATACTATATTTACCATTGGCTTGCACATAAATGGGTACTTTAACCCATCAGATCCAATAAATGTCAATTTTTTTGGCCTTTGCAGAGAATTCAACAACTGAACAGAGTTGTCAACATCAGCAAAGTAAACGAGGTCTCTGCAAAAAAAAAAAAAAAATAACAGTAGAATAATGCACAAAAACATTATGCATGTATACAATTATAAAATCATTAAAAATAAAATAGTACAAGTTTATGTAAAGATAAAACAAACAATACATTTTTGCCTAAAAATGGAAAATTTGTCATCATAAAGAGAAGATAATAATAAAATAAATAAAAAAGGAAAAGATAAGTGAATGAACTTGAAAGGTAATTGACATCGAATTATTACAGAAAGTAGTAAGCTCATGCTGTTTTCGTAAATGAAATATACATCCATGAAATAAATTGCAGTTGAATAAAAAAACTTACAAAGGAAAAGCATTATGTGTGATCACTCCAACATCGCTTTCAAAATGTTTACTATTAGGGAGGCATATAGTTCGGAATTTTTGAGCAGGAATCATTATGCTATTTTTTCCAATAATTAGTTTTATCTTCTGAGAAATAGATTTTAATGGAAGGAAAGATCTCTGGAACAATTACATTTCCATATACTAGAAGAAACAAATGAAGTTTTCATGATAAAAATTATTCTTAATGTATATTCTTACCTCAGCAGGAACTTTTTTATTACAAATATTGATGATAACATCAATGAGTTCTATAAAATTTGCATGGAATGTCAGGAGGTCTGGTTTTTCAGTCTTGATTAATTTGATTAAATCTTCTTTACATTTTTTATGGTCTGCATCAGACATCTAAAACAAATATAAGGCAAAGCTACAGGGGCGTACTAAATTTAAGATACAATAACTCATTTAACATTTTATTAATAATCTTTTGAATAAACATAACTACTGTGACAATACTTCTAATACATAAAAGTTCTTATTTAAAGGGAGAAGTTGATCGGGGGTGCGGTCAAAGGTTCTTAAAAGTTCTTAATTGCTAAAATCATATTTCACTAAATCAAAAAAGACTAGAAGTAGCTTCTAGATAACTTGGTCTAGTTGTGAACAAGCTAAAGACCAAGTACAAGAAAGTTGGAGGTGGCTATAATGACGCACATACCCACTTTGAGGTCCGTCAATTTGAGCGGGTGCCTCATTTACTTGGGATTCGAGGTAAACTCCGGAAATAACCTTACACAAGAAATACAGTGGAGAATTATCACAGTCAACAGGTGCTATTAGTGTCTTCTTAAGCACTTTAGAAGTTGATTTTGGTCAATAAAAACAAAGATACAATTGTACAAGCTACTAGTTTGACCAGTTCTGACAGATGGGTCTGAGGAGGATTTTAAGACTGGCACTTAATGAAACATACATCCATGAAATAAATTGCGGTTGAATAGAAAAAAAAACTTACAAAGGAAAAGCATCATGTGTGATCACTCCAATATCGTTTTCAAAATATTGGAATCATATATACTATGATAGGAATGATCTCACATAATGCTTTTCCTTTGTAAGTTTTTTTTTTCTATTCAACTGCAATTTATTTCATGAATGCATATTTCATTAAAAGTGTCAGTCTTAAAAGCCTCAGACCCATCAGACAAACAAGAATCTTGTATAAAAGAATGAGATAGTCCTGGAGTCGGTCAAAAAAGTGGATCACAAATAGTAAAAACTATTTAACCCACTTTGCAGGTATTCTTCAAGGCTGAATAAACGAGATACAAAAATAAAAATAAAACAATGGTATATACAGTGAATGAATTAAAATTAGTAATTAAAAAGATAGTGAGAAAAATGAAAATAGCAATGAATTTGTAAAATGTTTTAAGATGAAACTGGTAGAGTAATAACAACAACTAAAAATAAATTAGTTAATATTAATATATTAAGCTGATTATTAATAAAACTAGTAATAATATGGGTTGTCCGGAAAATAATGCAGGATTTTATATTTTCTTTATATTAACCCTCTATAAAACAAACTGTTTACGTTTGAGCAATTATGCATTGGTATGGATGTCAACAAATATCAATCTTCTTCCGAACAAAAATATTTTTTATCTTCTCTAGCATTTCAATAGTTGGAAATAATTCAGTCTTTACTAAAATGTCAAAGCGTGATTTTCGCATAATTTCGTTTTACGAATTTAAACTCGGTCGGAACGGGACCTAAACAGCCAGAAACCTTAATGAAGTCTAGAGCGATGGCAGTGTGAGCGAGTGGTCCTTTCAACGATGGTTTAAACAATTTCGAGATGGAGATTTCAGCCTTGACGACAAAAGACAAAGATGCTCGGAAGGACTTCTTGCCTTGATGACAATGTTCTGCGAGCTTTGGTCGAAGAAAATCCCAAAACAACTGTGTGAGAACTTTCAGAGAAACTCTCACATAGCAAATCGACCATCGCTGACCACCTCAACATAATTAGAAAGGTAAAAAAGCTTGAAACTTGGATTCCTCATGCATTAAACGACCGCCCAAAACATCTTATTTATGAAGTTTGCGCTGCACTTCTTTGCCGGAACAAGTCTGCCTCACCCATCCTACTCTCCAGATCTCTGGCCTATGTACCGCCATTCTTTTAGACATCTGAGTAGATTATTTAAAGGTAAAAATTGTATTGGTCAAAATTGGTTAGAAAATGCATTTTCAGAATTTGTTTATAATAACGATTCAAAACTCTATTCAAAGGGAATAGAAAAGTTACAAACACGTTGGCAGAAATGTATCAAGAGTTATGGAGCGTATTTTGAATTAATAAGAATAATTCCGTATCATTTATTTTATTTTAAAACCATAAACCTGTACTAATTTTCGGACAACCCAATAGATTAAAAGAGAAATAACAATAACTAAAAAATTAATAACTCTATTAAATAAGTAAAAAATGGAATAAAATGAATAAACAGACAAAATTTAGTACCTTAAAGCTCAAAGAGAGGTGGAGGAGTGACTTGGCAAAATAGCAAAGTAATTAAGGAGGTGGTGTAGGAGTAGTAATTAAGAATGTTATTAATAGTTATACAGAGAAGGCAGTGGGGAGGGGTTGTCATTATACATGTGGGTTGATCATAAAAATATATAAAAGAAGAATTGAAAATAGAAGAAAAGGAAAGGGACATTTGTAAATAATAAAATGGTCAGAGGAGAAAATGAAAAAAATAAAAAATAAATAAATTAAAAAAATATTTCATGGCAAAAATATGAGCTAAAGTGCCATCTGTAGGGGATGGAATGAACAAAAACTATGTATATACAAAGGAATACTGAGAGAAATTTATAGGTATGATAACACGGATAAATATTTTTAGTTGTTATTACTCTATCAGTTTCATCTTGTAACATTTTACAAATTCATCACTGTTTTCATTTTTCTCAGTCTTTTTAGTTATTAATTTTAATTCATTCACTGTATATACCACTGTTTTATTTTTATTTTTTTATCTTGTTTATTCAGCCCTGAAGACCTGCAAATGGGTCAAAACGTCAGTTCCTAATAAATAGTTTTCACTATTTGTGATCCACTTTTTTTGACCGCCTCCCGGACCAAATCATTCCTTCATCAAGTTTTACGGTCAACTATTGTTTATTCAAGAATCTTGTATAGTTGTATCTTTGTTTTTATAGACAAAAATTTACTGACACTTTTAAGATTGATGAAAACAGGCTTCATGAATTTGAACGATGAACAATGATGTATGATGAATGATGAATGATGAAGCATGGAAAATACATAAAACCTAGAATTTTACAGGCTGTATGGGGAGATCCACACATACTGAAATTTATTTGCCTGGGAAGACTTTGTTGGGCAGGGGATGTGGCAAGAATGGATAATGGTGAAATACCAAAAAAAAGAGTTAACAAAGGAGTTTCACAATACACGGCGAGTTGGAAGACCAAAGGTGCAGTGGTAGGACAGTGCCTCTGCTGATTCAAGACCATTACTGAGCATCAAAAAGTAGAAAGCTGCAGCACAGGAGTGGGTCCTCTGGCAGTGGCTCTTAGAGGAGGGCCCAGACTTGATCATCGGTTATGTCATTTTATTTTAACTTGATTGATATTACCAGGGCAATAGCTCATCACTAAAAATAGAATTATCACATGATTGCATTTTTTTCTTGCTAAATAGTAATTTAATGAATCCTAGACATTATACATAATATAATACAACAATATATACATCATCACCAAATGACCTGTCTGTTGTTCTAGGGATTTAGAATTTTCTTACTGGAAGTATATAGGATTCAAACAAAAATAATTGGCCTTGGGCTTAAACTGAGTAATCTGAAATAAAGATGCTGTGTAAGAGACTAAGAAAAAGGATGGCCTGAGAGGCTAGAGGCACAAAGAAGGAAGATAAATAGAAATAAATTTTAATCATTGCTTGATTAAGAAGTTGTTAATTTTATGGTTAATATCTGAAATTGCACATATCATAGATTGTACAAAATTAAATTTCAAAAATGCCATTCACAGCCAGAGCAGCTATAGTAACCTGCTGTACACACCAGGATCAGATGATCTAGACCTAGATCTCCTATGACCTCTTGTCATAGGAAAATATCTAGTTAATAATTCATTGACTATCCATAAATATTTTTACAACTTCAACAGCAAAACACCATAAACAAAAATAAAATTTATTAACTTCATAATCATACTATGAATATGAAAGATAAAATTAACCATTTGGATAAACAAAGCACAATATACCTGTAGATTGGATTGCGAGAAACCTTATTCAGGAGAAACATCTAAACAATTAAAAACTAGAGCAACCCAGCATATGACTAACTGTAAAAATATAAAAAACATGATGTGTACAGGATTAACATACCATAGTATAACACAACAACATAAATTTGATTTGGATAGGCCAAAAATACTAGATAATGAAAAATAAATAAAAATGATAAGAGATGATATATTGAAAAAAAAAAAACTTAAATTACAAAACGGATACAAAGAACCTTAATAACCATTATGCAGATATTATAAATAGAATACAAATAAATTAACTACATACAAAAAGAATAAGAAAGAAAACAACATCTTATATTTAAAAGTATGTTTTATAGTAAAAAATAAAATATAGATCTAATAAATAGAATTATTGTCACATAAAAAAAAAGAAAAAGGATATATGAAGGTATAGATAAAGGGAACAAGGAGCAAGTGGGATTATTTTAAATAGACCACAGATTTGTCAAAGGGGTTCTAGGAATAACAATTGTTATATAACAAAATAAGTTATATTACATATTTACAATTAGTTTTTAATAATCGGCAAAACTAATTATAACATAAGGAATAGATTAGATAATTCTTGTATATTGAATTATTTCAGGTAATTTGAATCAAATCAATATAATATTATAAAAAAAATAAGTTAAAATGTAATAGTAATTTATTAAAATTTTAATGTAATGATTAATGTTACAAAAAATATTGATTATAGTTCTGAAGATGGGGATGAATATCCCGAAACATTGACAGTGTAGTATTATAGAAAAATAAAGGTAATAATTTTGGAAGTAATATTTCCATAATTTTGAATAAATAAAATCTTTGATTAAAGTAGCTAAGAATACTGAATTTAAGGACGAGGCCCATCATAGTCACTACTTGATTGTGACTGCTTAGCAATAGGTAAATGTCTCTCAGTGACAACTTAACATCTACCCCTCGAGGTAAGGCCCATTAGCCTGTGGATACAACTCACTCCGGACCAGTAACTCAACTACAGCAGAAGATCGTAGCATAAAATTAACAATCAGCCCATTTAACAACTTGAGCCAACAGTGATGGATTTCAAGCCAAGTAACGAAGACAATTCGGTTCAGAACTTTTGCAGATGAAGTGATCATAATCAATTTGGTCCTTTCTGTAAATATACAATATATATTTAAAGAAAATAACAAATTGATGTTGACCACTTCATGTAAGAAATTAAATATAGAAAATAACAAATTAATGTTGACCACTTCATCTAAGAAATTAAATATAAAATAAGTTTAACTGTATTTTATGTCTTTCACTTACCACAAACCATGCCCTCTAACACCAATAGCTATTTATATGAAAATTTACCTTCCAAAAAGAAGCCATCATCCAAAAAGCTTGCTGAGGAAAGGCAATAGCTAAATTAGAAACCATTTTGTGGAGCAATGCTTTTCCTTTTTGTTCAGGATGGCTAATTCGAGATATAAGTTGAGAAAAAACAGCCATAAATACATACTTTGGAAGCATATTGAAATTTTTTTCTAAAACATAATAACAATAGAAATAAAATTAACATCACTAAAGTATAATTATATAAATGTTTTTAATTTTGGAATAATAGTTATCAGTTAATCCAACATCATGCATTATCACCAGAGATTGTATTTCCTGGTGATTACATAGTTATTTTGCCTACTTTCTCTAATTAGTTGTCCTAATATCTTTCCGAATAGGAGGGGTCAGAAATGATTATTATCAACACTTTATTGTTTTTGCATAATTGTGAAGAAATGCATAAATATAATAGAATATTTTTATAAAAAACATTTTCTTTTTTTAAGTTTGAAAATTACTATAATTATTATTTTTATTTAAATAACTTTCATTTAAAAGTAAAGGCCTTAGAAGAAAAAAACAAAACAAGTTTTAAATGAAAAACAGACTCAGAGAAAACAAAAAACACAATATGTTGATAACTTCTTTGAAAAGCCAAGTTGGCATCAGTTTCCAGTTCACTCTTAAACCATTCAACATCTTTGGTTTAGTTTTTAATTTAAACAGTTAGAGCAAGTGTTTTATTTTTTTTTAATATGTTTTATAGTTTTATTTTTATTTTTACATACACTGTATATATTACTTGCAATAATGATACTTACATATGTAAAAAGTACATATGTAAAAAATAATTTAAATATATTGAAAACAGCATACCCATCACTTTATTGAATTCATCCATTGTAGATTCTAGAGCATTCACAAAGTCTTTTGGCCCAGTTTTCATAATTTGTTTTTGTTCATGTAAACGTATGCCAAAATCTAGCCACAGGCTAATCATACAGAACATGCTTTTATAAATATATTTGCAACCATACTTTAACGATAGACCAAAATATAAAACAGCATTTACTTGATTATCCCTGAAAAATATTAATAATAAATTTAGACTGAACTATACTTTTAAAGTTAAAAAAGAATTTATAAAATAATTAAGGAAAAAATATGTAGATAACACATTATCATGGCTTACTTAGTTGAAGTATTTCCCTTTTTAGGAAAATTCCATGATTTGGAGGGAAAAAAATCTATCAAATCAAAAAAGTTGTATTAAAAGTAATCAGCATCTTTTCCTACACACTCTTCCCAACCAGTAATTATTTTTTTAATTACAGAACTGAAAAATTCAGTTTTCAGAAGATGTAAAATCAGAAAACGCTTTTTTGACCTATAAATCATTTTCAAAAATTTTCTTAAGATTAAGTAGTCCAAATTCCTAAAAAAGTGAAAATCTGTTGGAGACATGTCTGGAGAATAAGGTGGATGCAGAAGAACTTTGTAGCGTAGTCACTTCAATTTTTTAACAATTAGTTTAGAAATTTCATGTCTAGAGTTGTCATGCAGGAGTATAGGACCCTTCTGATTTATTATTGAAGATATACTAAAACATGAGTAATTAATTGGGGAGAAAACAAATACCAACAAAAATAGACTATTAATAAATGTTCATTATAATTGTTAAGCATTTTGCTAGTAAACAACAGAACGCTACTGAATCTTCTGTAAATTTTAACATGATAAAAACGGCCATTTCATGTTAAACATAGCAATAGTTAGAAATGTAGCTACAAACTACATTAACTAAAATTTATGATTTTATTTATGTTTTGATATTATTAATTTTATTTCTAACATTAAATTAAATAAAATTGCATTTATTTTTTTCAATTCAGTATATATATGTGTATGTCAGAACTAACATCAATGTCAATAATGTATCATAATCTTATTAATAAAAATCATGCAATTTCATTAGCTGAAAATACTTCAGAGTTATGTTGCAACCCAAAATTAAATATTAAACATGAATACCTTTTAGCTGATTTAGAATCAGGTTGAGCTTCTGATATATGAACATTATACAAACACTGAGCTAAGTAGAAATAATTTTTCTCGGAAGGAAAAGTGTTAGCTGCGTCTATATAGTTTTCATATACTTCACTAAAATCAACATGTACACTTTCTTCATTATAGCGAGCAATTAAATTCTTAGCCTAAAAGCATGAAATAAATTAATAAAAAATAATACATTTACTATAAATATTTATAAAATAATGATACATTTGCGTAATTCACAAATAACAGATAAACAATTTATTCCCAAACTTATATTCATAAATAAGATGTAAAAACCTACAGCATTTTGGGATGATCTGAAAAAAGGACTGGAATCTGGCTCATCCCCTTACATTATTCCATTGACCACAATTTTACCACACAATTAAATAATAGGAATCAGTAAAGATTAAATTGCAGACAAGAGATAAAGCTTTAGTCTTTAAACAAGATTTAAAATCATTAAATTTCAAAGGAGTCAATTGGCCATTGTTGTGAACAATTAATGAAGTCAAATCCTTAAATTATTTAAACTTTTATGGCTTCACCACGAAATTCTAGGAGTTTCATAGTGGGTATTCATAGTGGCATCCTGAGTTGCTAGTAAAGAACAGGTAACAAGCAATTAGTAAATCTGTAACTAATAACTCTAACAATAACTGTAACTGGTACGATTATCACCTAAAGAAATAACTGGATACAATAGATTGGAGCTGGTCTACATCAACTGGGCCAGCATAAAGGGCACACACAGCTTCACTCAGAATATAATAGCTATTTTATATAATAAAAAATTATTTGATATTAAAAAAAGAAGTATTTATACAATTTTCATTACTGCTAAGAAACTGATCTAAACTAAAGTTAATAACTTTAGTATCAAATAAATAAAAAAAATTAATACCTTAGCACATAAGATACGATTTTTCAATTCCAAATTTATGAGTGTATTATTATCAGGAAAAAAGTCCTTAATCCCTTGCATCAAAATCAACACAGCAGTGTTAGTTTCCATCTTAGCTCTGTGCAACTTAGCATTTTCAACAAATAAGCCTGGTGTGGCAAATTTTTCGGCTAAAGCCATATATGAGTTGGCAATCTGTAAATTTCCACTCCTAAAAAAGTCAAATTATTTATGTAAGCAACATTATTTATTAGTTTGAATGCATAAATAACAAGCTAATAAATATAATTCATTAAAACCCTAAACAATAATAAACAAATAAAATGTATAATATATGTATATATAACATCAGAGCTCGATCACCTCTCAGCAGAATAATCAAACAAAAGACGTTTCAGGATAGACCACCCCGTAAGAAAACAGGCACCCTTTGGACAAAGGAGAGAAGGGAAAAACACAGCCAGAGAATGCGTGAGTACTGGGCAAGCATCAAGTCCCTCTCCAAGAGGAAAAGTTGAACATCGTGGTCCTTAGGAGACCCATTCGAAATAATAATAATAATATACAAAGTGTTAATTTTAAGATGGCTCAAAAGCATTTTATGGAAAAACAGATGGTCTTAGAGAAAAATACTGAATGAAAATATTGAAGAGCATAACGTTTTCTTCTAGAATATGCCCATTATTTGATACTTTGATACCACCTACATGTCTGATACGTGCCCAAACTGATTTGGGTTACAAGAACATGATATATGATTCTGACACATTTTTAAACCACTATCTTAATAAAAATATTATCAAGCTGGTAGGGACAGTATTTTTCCTATTAAATGCAAATTAATTAATTTAAAAATCAAAATGCGGTTTGCATCATTTGTTTTAACTTTTATTACCCTTTAATAATGTGCATAAGCATAGGAGTCATCAGCAAACCTCACAGATTGGATGCATGTCAGGTGCTCACAGATTTTGTGTTTGTTTGTATATATGTGTAAATATATATATATATATATATATATATATATATATATATATATATATATATATATATATATATATATATATATATATTTTGTTGCCTTGGAAGAAGAGTGTCATACTATGAAAATTTTGTTTTTCTTTTTCTTTAATATGGCTTTATATTGTTACAAGAACCTAGATTAGAAGAATAAAAAGATGTCTTCCAGTATAGTTTTATTTACTGTCTTAGCAATCGGTTTTGGTCTCTAGACCTTTATCAGGCTAAATTATATATATAAAAACCTGTGAAAGCCATCCTTCCTTGCTTGTCCATTGAGGACTCGAGTCAAGCAAACCTTTACATATATATTAATATGTACAGGTTTGCTCTAACCTTTATGGTTATTAAATGTGTCACCATAACCAAAACTATAGCACTATTATTAATGGACAATAGTTAGCCTACCAGTGGTTCACATTGTTATTTTTTCTGTGTTAGTAACTTACTTTGTAGGAAAGAGACGTGGAATTTAATTCTTTTGTCAGCTAAGTTATATTATATTTTAGTGTATGTTTGTAATAGTTGTTATTGTAGTTTAATTAACTATTTGCGTTTGTACTTTTGTCAGAATAAAATCATGTTGAGAAAACAATCCAACATAAAAAAGTATCTAATAATTTTGGAAGAGAAAAACACCAAAGCAGTATTGCTGGTAATAAAGCAAAAGCGATACTTACTTTCTAGCAATCTTCACAGCCTTCAAGTAAATTTTTCCAAGCTGATTTCTAATTATTTCATCAAACTCAGGGGGCAAAGGTTTAACAAAACGTTGTATGGCTAGTAATATGTGTTGCCATCGGTTTAAAGCACTTTCTGTATGATATCCATGAACTGGCAATAAATCAAGGGTCAAATCTGTGTCAATACCATCAAAAAAATTGTTTATGTCATTAATGGAAACATCTGGCTGATGAAGACATTTGAATAGGCGTGCAAACTTTTCAAGTTCATCTAATTCTTGAAGTCTGTTAGAAAAAAAATATATATGAATAAAATATACTCCAAATAAGTAAGCTGAACTGTATGTATGTATATGTTTTCATCAAAGTATGCATGTTTATATTATAGATTGTTGAGCACTGTTCACAGAGCAGCAAAATGTATCAACCAATATAGAGAATTAAATTTAAATCAAAGGGATATTTTGTTGAATAATAAATAAAGTGTATACATTGTTTATAGAATTTCCTTTCAAATAGAAAATAACTATTTAAATATAAAACATTCATAGGTTTCAGAGAAAGATGAAAATACAAAGCTGGAAAGTTATCTAGGATCAGTTTAAATTTTATAGTTCAATACATGAGAACCTCACAAACATTTTTGTTAAAAATTTTGAAGATGTTAATATTTTCATTGTTAAAGTTCTTAAAAAAAGAAAAGAATATCTTTTAAAAAAAGTAATAATTTAAAGCAAAACAATAGAATTTGAGAATAGTGATTATTAATGATTTTTTTATAACAAAAATGGTTATAAAGTGGGTAACTTATGTAATTAGGGATTGATAATTTATTTGCCACTTCTATAATTTTGTTTTTATTGAAAAATAGTTTTGAATGTTATACATTCATCTTCAGTTCTAAAAATACACAAAAATACAAAAATAAGCAATTCAAATCAAAATACAGTTTAGTATTATTATACATATTAAATTAGATGTAATATAAATCACTATTATAAAACATTTATGAATTATGAATTTAATTAAGAAAAGGAATCAAATACATGTTGGTACTCACCAAAGTTTAAATGGATTATATCAAACAGAAAAGTTTGTACTAGTTTGTTCTTGTACTGAACTAACAATGAAAGAAAGATGAGATGTTTATAGGTAAACGGTTTAAGGGTCGGGGTTTTTCCAGTAATTGTTTTTTCTGTTATAGATGGGAATAAATTTAAGATTGGACTATTGGAGATATTTATTTGGTCATATAAGCAAAAACCTGGATTGGATTTGAAGGATTTTATTATTTAAAGTCCTTCATATATATTTAATTTGAGGCTGTTCTCAATGTGATTAATTAATATTAATTAATAATTAATTTTATGATTTTTTCCATTTAAATGAATTGCAAAGTTGGAATTTTCTGTCTTATTATTAAATGCATGTATATGTTCCTTTAATCTCTGATTTAGTGATCTTCCAGTTTTTCCCATGTATTTGGCTGCACAATCATTACAATTTAGTTCGTATACTCCGCTTTTTTGGAAAGATATTTTTCCCAAAACACACGGTTAAAAACTCTATAGCGTTAGTCAACAAAATTAAGAACATAATAATTAATACATAATATTAATAATAATGGACAAATTAGAACAAAAAATTCTTGACCCAAACAATTCTCAACTAGCTCAACATATTATATACTGGTAACGGTATGTAGATGACATTATATGCCTATGGTCTGGTACAAGACAAATAAATAATTTCTTAAACAAAATAAACGAAATTCATCCCTCGAATAAATTCACAGTAGAACTGGACAAAAACAAAAGCATAAACTTTTTAGATTTAGAAATCTCAGTAAAAAACAAACATCATGAATTTGGAATTTTAATTTGCCTTTAATAGCATGATTTACCGTCTTTTGAACGTACCATTAAATGAAAAGAACTATAATAAAGAAATTGAAATAATATATTCCATAGCAAAAAATAACAGATACAATAAAACCACTATCAATCACATTTTAAAAAACAAATACAAAAAAAAAAAAGAATTAATGATATCTATTCAACAACCCCCAAAGATAGGCCCATCCCGAAACATTATGTTTTGATTCCATATTACGGCCCTATATCCACCAAAGTCGGAAATGAATTGAAAAAAACTAGGATTAAACCCTGCATTTAACACAGAAAAAACCCTATCCTCATATTTCCCTTCTCCTAAAGATAAAATAGACCCTTTCCAAAAAAGCGGAGTAAACAAACTAAATTGTAATGATTGTGCAGCCAAATAAACAGGAAAAACTGGAAAATCACTAAATCAGAGATTAAAGGATCATATATGTGCATATAATTATAAGACAGAGAATTACAACTTTGCAATTCATTTAAATGGAAAAAATCATAAAAATTCATAAATATTAATTAACCACGTTGAAAACAGCCTCAAATAAAATATATATGAAGCACTTGAAATAATAAAATACTTCAAATCCAATCCAGATTTTTGCTTAAATGACCAAATAAATATCTCCAATAGTCTAATCTTAAACTTATTCCCATCTATAACAGAAAAAACAATTACTGGAAAAAAGCCCGACCCTTAAACCGTTTAGCTATAAACGCCCCACCTTTCTTTCATTGTTAGTTCAGTACAAGAACAAACCAGTACAAACTTTTCTGTTTGATATAATCCATTTAAACGTAGGTGAGGACCAAAATGTATTTGATTTCTTTTCATAATTAAATTCATAATTCATAAATGTTTTTTAATACTGATTTATATTACATCTAATATAATATGTATAATAATAACAAATTTTTTTTTGAATTGCTTATTTTTGAATTTTTGTGTTTTTAGAACTGAAGATGAATGTATAACATTCAAAACTAGTTTTTAATAAAAACAAAATTATAGAAGTGGCAAATAATTTATCAATCCCTATACCATCATAAGGATGTCAACTGGTAACTTATGTCATTTGACATAAATATAGACTGCGCATTATTTAATTTACTCAAGTGTATGGCTAAAGTTAAAGCATTGATTATTTTTACCACAACATTAAACAATATTTTGAAATAAATACTTATGAATAAACAAGATTAATAATTAAAAAAAAATACAATTTATTGATGTCAATTACTTTAGTATATGGTTGAACCCTTGTCTGTAAGCACCAAGAGTAGTATTACTAATTGCTGATAAATTTTCCACAATATGCTGCCGAACACAATGCATTTTTTCTTCCATTTTTTGATCCCTCCATGAAAATAGATCTCCTTGCATAATGGCCAGATCTACACCCCAACACCAATTATTTTTTATATCATCATTGAACATTTTCAACAGATCATTTACTTCATCGAACTGAAAATTCCTCAGCAATACTTCAGCTTGTTCATTGCATAGCGTTGGCAGAACGTAACGGCTATAAAAAAAAAATCATATAAAAACTATAATCCATTGTCAATGTTATTGGTAAATTTATATAGATACTAATATAAGATAAAAATGAAAAAAGGTAGACAGGCTCTTGATATGCCTAAATACAGGAATTTGGAAAAAGTATAATAAATATACTTATGCGTTAAAATAAAGTTATTATAAAATTCATACTTTTGTTGAAGAACACCATAGCACAGATCTTTGGCAATTTGGGGCTTGTTCATACTAAGGTACGCTTGTATTAATGCACGCGAGCATTCAGTACTATTAAGAGTGGCAGACAATTTTTCATAACTAGAGACTGCATCCTGTAAAACAATTTTGTTAGTTACAGTTAACATCAAATGCAAAATTACACTTTGAAATTACTAGAATTATTTTTAAGTACATTTCCTGAGCACAAATCCAATGTAAGCTGCCTACCCTAAAACTGACCAAAATCATAGAAAACTAAATACGTTTACACTGCTTTTGGTCAGTCTCAGGAACAGAACCTAACAAATACAAACAATGTAACTCAATATTTTGTATACAACATGAAATTATAAACAAATCAGCTGTTTTACTTTTGCCATCATCAGCTTAAGATTTCGCTTTCAATCTGCATCAACTTTTTGTTTTCAAAATAATCAATCATCATATTTTGTTTATTTTTATGTTGTACAGACAGCTTTTTTTCTACTCAAAGTTAATTACTTATTCATAGGATTTGTAAGCCTCCTTGAATGATTCTTATTTCTTTCTCATCTATGGCTTTCAGATCTATGAAAGAGGCAGGATATAAATAGCATGAAGAAGCTATCTAAGCATTTGGGACTGTTAGGATGAAGGGTTTACACACATTTCTCAATGAAATCCAAGGAATACACAATTTTAGGCAATTCAATAGCCATTTAATCAAAATTGCCTCACTAAATCACACAAGCAGGGAAGAATACAAAATTTTAATTTAAGATAGAATTTAGTATTTGCATCTAAGGTTTAAACAGAAAGCTTGGGTCGAAGTCACAGCAATAGTGTACGTTTGTATTCAATATAAACAATTTCACAAAAATTGAGTTATATGTAAATAAAATTGCAATAGTTACCTACAAATTTATACAGCATATGGTTGAACAACTATACAGTTAACTTTCATATGCTGAAAAACTCAGCATGTTTAATTTTATTCAAGAACCTTAAATTTGTAATAGAAAAAACATCTAGTACATCGCAATGCCTTGAGATCTTTGAAACTTAAATATTGCATTATTCATTCCAAAGACAGATTAGTCCACTGGAAAAATCAGAAGGCTACACAATTTGGAATAGCGGGGTACTAAAAAAATCCTTAAAAAGCTAATCAGCACTGGACTGACTGGTAAAGTTCTGAAAAATAGACTGAGAGAGGTGGGAGTATGGTGTTATTCCTGAACTTTTAGAAGTAGGTTTTAACCATGTTCAGTGGATGGAGGTATGTGGGCAACAATTTTCGATGGAATCGGCATCGAACCTTCGGATTAACTAGGCCTTATTATTATTATTATTATTAATAGATATAATATACATACATAAGAAAGAACTGTAGACATAAGAAAGAAATGTAGAAGCTACTTTGACCAAAATTAAGAAAGATCACAATGTATACATTTTAATAAATGTAAGTACTACATATTTGTGAGTTTGAATAAATACAGTATCGTATTACGAGGTGTGGCTATTAAATAACGAGACTGACGTTGCTGCAGAACAAGTACGCATGCGCCAACCGCCATTGACTGACAGCTGTTTAGTGTGAAGCTTTGTCTTTAGTATGCAGTTAGTCTCGCTTCTGTAAACAATACCGTTTAGTCAGAGCCTACGTTCGCGTTAGTGTTGTTTTGCCGGATAAAATGGTTAGTGTAATAATAGAGCAACGAATTATTGTGAAATTTCACTTCAAACTTGGAAAAACCGCTACTGAAACTTATAATTTACTGAAAGAAGTGTATGGCAGTGAATGTTTATCGCGGGCACATGTTTTTGAATGGTTTAAGCGTTTTAAAGATGGCCAGGTCGCCCTTCAATGTCAAAAACGGATGACAATGTTGAAAAAGTCGGTAATTTGATTTGGTCTGACCATCGATTAAGTATTTGTGCAATTGCTGAAACTGTAGGCATTGATAAAGAATGTGTACGGCAAATTTTACATGACAATTTTAACATGCGAAAAGTGTGTGTCAAAATGGTGCCTAAAATTCTCACGTTTGAACAACAAGCAGCTCACAAAAATGTTTATACTGGCACTTTGGATGCCATTGAAAATGACCCAAATTTATTGGAAAGGGTAATAACATGTGATGAAACGTGTTTTTTTACATATGATCTGGAAACGAAGCGCCAATCCATGCACTGGAAGACCCTAACTTCACCGAGAGCCAAAAAAGCTAGAATGAGCAAGTCAAAATTTAAAGCAATGATGATTGTTTTTTTCGATATTCATGGGATTGTGTACCTTCACTGGGTTCCTGAAGGTCAAACTATTAGTCAATACTACTACCTTGAGGTACTTGCAAAACTACGTGAAAGAGTAAGGAAAAAACGACCCGAAATGTGGAAGGACAAATCATGGGTTCTCCACCAAGACAATGCGCCAGCTAATTCCGCGTTATCTGTCAAGAGGTTCCTAGCTCAGTACAGCATCCCAGTGTTAGAACATCCACCTTATTCACCAGATCTTGCACCATGTGACTTCTATCTGTTCCCTAAGGTGAAATCTTCATTAAAAGGGACGAGATTTGAGTCCGTGGAAGCTGTAAAAGAGAAAGCGGCACGCATCCTGAAGGAGCTGACAGAAGATGACTTCCAGCACTGTTTCCAACAATGGAAGATTCGCATGGAGCGTTGTAGGGATAGAGAAGGGGTATATATTGAAGGCGATAGTAAGTAATTATTTATAAAATAAAAATAAAATTTATTGCAACGTCAGTCTCGTTATTTAATAGCCACACCTCGTATATAAATATTATGTACTTGACTTTACATATTTATATGCACATTTTGTATGTGAAAAATCTGAAATTAAAAAAAATATATATATAATTTTAAAAATAAAATTGTATACAAAAATTTTATTGATTGACTTTATTTTGGTTTTAATCTTTAAAAATATCCTTCAAACCTAAAAATTCAACAGTAAATATTTATATTTATACTGATTTATCAATAATTAAAAACTGGAATTTTTGTACAAATAAATTTTGTTTCTCTTCAAATTCAATATATGAAGGTTTGACAGAAGCTCAATAAACTGTGTGAATTTGTATTCAATACAAATAAATTACCTAAAATTCATATTTATCTAAATAGATCAAATTTAATATTCACCTGCAAGTTTCCACGGACAACATAGCTTAATAAACTTTTTTCAACAGTAGGAATACTTTTAGAAGTCCTTATTACACCAAAAAGGCCATCTGAGTCATTGAGCTTAGCATAGATATACTATAAAAAATAAAATAAAATGTGATCTCAATTAATTTTAATACATCTGCAAATATAACTTCATATAGACTTACCCTTAAGGGAGCTATATCAGTATGACTAGAATCAGAGAACCCCCTTTCAAAGTAAAATAGAGACCGACAATAATCTTGCAGAATATAAGATTTCAGTGACAAGGACAATGGAGAAAACCGATGTAAAAAACCTGATACAAATATTCTTGTTAATTGAAAAAAAAAAAATACATATACTTTTAATAAAATATAATCAGACCATAATTTGATAACTTACTTGTAAGGCGCACCATATTTGAAGAATAGTCACTATCAATTATGCCATCTTCCAGTACACTACGTGCTATGTAAAGAAAATCAATAAGGTCAAGAATAATAGCTACACATCTTCCCTCTCTGATGTTTGAATTGGAAACACCGCCATAATTCTTGGATTGGCCTTTAGTAATATTTTTTTGAGATGGCAAATAAAAATCAGGTGCATCCGAATTAAGTATATATTTGATTTCCATTTCGATAAAAATAAGATCAGTTATTTTTGATAATTGTATGGAATGAACTAAAAAAAAGAAAAAAAATGTATTTTTCTCAAAATGGATGATTTTTTTTTTTTTATCGTTCTATTTTGCTTCAAGTTAAGTTATCTCGGAGTCCAAAAGTAAATAAGTTATGTGTAATTTATTTAAAGTTTTCAGATAACTTATTGAGTATAAATCAGGATATAATACAATTATTTGAGTATATAAAACAATTAGGATTAGATTGGAAATAAATTGGGAGTAACTTACATAAAATATGAGGTAGTAATGCTTCAAGAGCTTGAAAATCCAACTGAATACTGGGAAAACAGATTCTGAAAACTTTTGCACAAAAATTTTCTGTGGGAATAAAAGTTATTAGCTCAGATGTCCATGAACAAGCCCACTCAAAGGTTGTTTTACAATTGTTGGAACTAAAAGAAAATTTACAGATATAATGAATGAATAATAATTTAACACATATCAGGTAAATAATTTTAAAGAACATTTTGTCCTTTGAACATTTGAAAGATATAATAGAATATATAAAAACATATAAGTAAAAATATCAAAATAAAATATAGAAGTTGTATAAGCCAATATAATATACAGTAAAACAAAAAATAATAAGATTTGATGATAATTTTAAGTTAGCACCATATGTACAGCAAAATAAATAAGGTTAGAAACACACAAAAAAAGGAAAGAGTAGTATGTTGAGGAGAAAAAGAAAAATAGTAATGCTAATTTAAATAACAAATTTTATTTAAGTACTGATTTAAAGGACTAGTTAAACTCATTAATTTAAGTATAGGTATAGGCAAAAATATGATAAACTGACTGATAATAGAAATAAAGCAAAGGTCATGGGTACTGAATATTACAAATGTAGGATTTTGGTAGAATGAAAATAAAAGAGACAAAAGATGGAATGATAGATAAAATATTATTTATACAAGGACGTGTTAAAAAAAAATTAAAAATAAATTAATAAAAATAGAATTAAAATCTAAATAAAAAAATAATGATATAATGGAAATGAGAAAAGAAAGTTAGGGATGTGGAGATGGATAATAAGTTATTGATGTTTACATGCATTTAAAGATTGGGAATAGGCTAGAGATAAATTTTGTTTGCCAGTTTTTTTATTTAGGGGAAGATATTCTAATTGGATATAAATGTTTTTGAGAGTTGTTTGCCATGGTTGGGGACAATGGATAGGGTGGAATTTTTGTCTAAATCAAATTAATGGATTAAAATTTGATGTTAACTTACGATTATCATCACACCTAATTATTTTCAGTTTTACTACATATTCTTTTGGCTTATGCAACTTCTATATTTTATTTTAATAATTTACTTATATATTTTTATGTATTCTATTACAACTTTCATATTTCATTCATTTCTCATTTTTATAATTTCCAATTTTCATATTCATTTATACAAATTTGTATATGTTATAATAATTTTTGTACTTCCATATTATTTATCTTTTTTGTTTGTTATACTGTTTGTTATCTTATTTCATACTGGTTATCTTGTTTTACTTAGCCCTAATGAAGGCCTGCAACTTAAGCCGAAACGTTACCAACAAACATTACAATAAATTTATATTTATCTATGGTTTTCTTTCCAGACCGCACCTCAACCAACTTCTTAAATTAGTTCCATAGTCAACGAAACCTCCACCATTAATAAAAATTATGTTTTAATCATACACATACTAACATTGTTTCATATTGAACATAACGGTTTAATAATGAGATCAGAATGTCAAACTTCTCTATATATATTTTTTTTTGTTCAATACTCCCTCTTTTAAACCCCAACTTCGTGAACAAAAACTATTTTATTTAATCTTCTTGCAACCTTAGAACAAATGAAAGTGTTCATTTCAGCCATTGTGTATTCTATTTAATAAAGCTCGGCATTTCAACTCCCAATGAAATCAGAAACTCATAGAATAACCTCCAAAAAGGAGTACAGTGCTAGGCTGTGCCTTTATTTAAAATTATTCAATATTAAAAAGTGCAGAATAATTTCTATTATTTTTTTTAAACTAGACTTATTTAAAATAGGATTGCTGTAATTGCAAAACTTGAATAAATTATGATCATTTGAATAGTAACAGAAATGTGTCATATATTTTTTTCTTCAGAAACCGAATCTTTTCAATGCATTTGAGAAGTAGAACATGACATTTTTTGCATTCTCAGGATGGAAAAGTGGGCAGGGTCACACCTAGCATGAAGTGGTTACCTTATGCTCTAAGTTTTGTTAATATTGGAAGGATTGGTGCAAAGTGGTCAAACAGCCAGAGCAAGCATTTAGTAAATTTTTAAATTGAGAAATCAATCACTTAATGATAAGCTACAATATAATATGAAATATATGATAGATGATATTGTTACCCAATTTTAGAAACATCTCTTTTGATTAACACTGGCTCTATAAAAATGTATCTTGTACTTAATAATGACTTGAGAATGTCACGTTCATTTGAAGGAAATCGCTTGAAGAATTCTTCTATCCTTTCCCTATTTTTATTAGGGAAATACAGTTTCAAGAGCTCCTACAAATATCAACAAATAAGTTTCAAGAGATTCAGTAATAACAGATCATAACTACTTAGTAGACCTAATTTTGTTTAATTTGTTAACAAACTTTAAGTTAACATGTAATTTGATGTTTTTAATAAAATTAATGAAGGAATGTTGTACACCTGAATGGAACTAGCAATGATGTTGAATGCATATGAATTTTCAGATTTCTGTAAACTGTTTGTTAGTTCGAGAATGACAAAATAAGCAAAATCCTCCGTTTCAACAATGTAGCACTTCCTTTGGGAACCTAAAAAAAAAAAATAATACATTAATAGAATAGATACATATCATTGGCTTGGAAGAAGAGGTCACATTATGAAAAAGTAGAATTTTACAGGAGAAGCATTTGAAGTTAGCCTATTAAGATTAATCTGTGTCCCTAACTCACTGATAAAACATCAAATCGGACATTTTCTTATCCAATACTACTTACCTAATTTGTTTAAAAAAAAAAGTAATCTTCATCATCAGGGCAGAGAAGCATGCAGCTAAGCGCTAATTGTTCGGTATAAATAAATTAAGTTGGCGCTCGGCTGCATGCCTCTCTGCCCTGATGGTGGCCTAAAATTTATGCTGAAATGTTGGCAAAAAATATGTAAGTCATACTTAGTAGTGTGCTAGTCTTTGACCGCATCCCCAACCAACTTCTTCCTTAATTATATCAACGGTCAACGAAACTTACTCCAATAAAAATATATAGTATTTCGAAGTCAAATGTAATCTTTACTATTTCAAATATAACATTTTCTATTTCAAATTTAACCATTTCCTATTTGAATGTAACCCTTTCCATTTCAAATGTAACCCTTTCTAATTCAAATTGTAATCCTTTCCATTTTAATTATAGCATTTCCTATTCAAATGTAATCCTTCCTGATTCTATTGAACCGTTTCAAATGTAACTCAGTCTAATTTAAATAAATTTTAAAAAAATATATTTTAATTCTTTTCTTATTTAAAAATAATTTTTTCAGTTTCAATATTTTTTTAAACCATTACAGTATATTGTTTCAATATCTTTTTGTTTGAAAAATAATTGATGAAAAGTTAAAATTAGAATTGTCAATTGTGCTAATCACAACGAGCAATAAGATTTTCAGCTTATTTTAAAAAAAAAATTTTTTATTAATTCTTATATATTTATTTTATTTTTTGGGGAAAGATCTAACATAAATGTTATCGTTTATTAGATTTTTTTAACTCTCAGTGGAACCTGTCCATTAGGGAGAGCGTTCCCTGGGTGGTGGATGGGGATCCCTCTTAAGAAGGATGGTCTGATTATACTGAATTAAGACCCGTGGACCAAAAGGTACCCAGTCCTAGGGGTTATAACCTGGCCACCCTTACTTCCGAGGGGACGTAAATATTCGGGAGGCCAGTTGTCCCAAGGATACGGGGCCTCTTCTACTGGGCTTATCAACCGTAGTGGAGCACATATTATTCAAAGCAACTTAACTTGCCTCGGACTTGGACAGACTCATGGGTTACGACGCAGCGCTCGAAGGATACGAGATTTGGAATATGCAATATTAAAGCATTGACTGGAAAGGAAGTGGAATTAGTGAAAGATATGAAGTCCTATATGATAGATCTACTGGGGATTAGCGAAGTGAGGAAGAAAGGCCACGGAGAGGTTTGTTTGGATAAACAACATGTTCTCATCTATTCTAGAGTTCCTGCAGGATTGAGGGCAAAGGAAGGTGTTGGAATAATAATGAGGGACAGTCTCTTTGCAAAAGTAGAAAATTGGGATCCAGTATCTCCTAGAATAATTATGGCAAGCCTAGAGTTATCTATAGGAAAAGTGACCATTATTCAGGTCTATGCCCCCACCAAACATGCTGTTGCTTTGGATAAAGAACAGTTTTATGCCGAGCTAGAAAGAGAAGTCATTAAAAGCAAGGACAAGAACAGAGAAGTAATTATTATGGGTGACTTTAACACTAGGACTGGGAGTGACACGGAGGTGAGCGTACTAAGAATGGTAATGGTCGAAGACTGATTGATTTATGTGTTGACTACGATCTGCTTATTGGTAATTCATTCTTTCCACACAAAAAATTTCACAAAATAACTTTTTCCGCTGAAGAAAGGAATGCAAATAGTATAATCGATTACTACATTTACAGTTGAAAGATTAGGAGACTATTTACGGATGTTAAAGTTATTAGAGGTGCAGAAATTGGCTCAGATCACCTCCTGTTAGTTGGAGATACTCAAATTTTTCCCCCCAGAAAGGAACATCCAAGAAGCTACCAGAAAATCGACGTTGTTAATCTCCAGGAACCTGAAAAAAGAATGGAATACTCAAACCTATTGGATTCTAAACTTCAGGACACCATTATGGATGGAAGTGTAGATAAAATATGGACAGGAATAAAGAAAGCCATACTAGAGGCCGCTACTTTTACTTGCGTGATAGCCAATGTTTCACCTACACGTAACAGATCCAAGTGGTGGAATGACAGGGTTAAGGCATCAGTGGCGAGAAAGAAGGCAGCATGGAAGGAATACAATAGGCACAAGACTCCAGCCAATTAGGAACTGTATGTTTGAAGGAGAAACGAATCCAAGCTTGTAGTAAGGGTCACAAAAAGAAAGAGCTGGGAGGAATTTGGTCAAAACTTGCAGAGTTATTATCAAGAAAACGTCAAAGTTTTTGGAAAAAGATCAAGGCAATGAAAGGAAAGACAAGTAAACCAATACGAAATGTAAAAGACAAGGGAGGCAGATTGATTACTGGGGACCAAGGTATTTTAGAAAGATGGAGACGCCACTACAAAGAAGTGTTTTCTGGAGATGCTGAGAAGAGAATGCCTAGAGAAAGCATACGGGGAGAATACGATGAGGTGATATAGGAAGAAGAGGTGGAAGCTGCGGTGGAGAGACTAAGACTCGGGAAAGCAGTAGGAAGAGACGGCATTGCCCCTGAATTTATCAAATATGGTGGATCAGAACTATTGAAAGCATTGCAGTGTCTTTTTCAGAAGTTACTTACTGAAAAAGCGATCCCTAAGGAATAAGAATACAACATAATTATCCCGATTCACAAAAAAGACAATGCTAGCGAATGTGAGAACTACAGACCTATCTCTGTCTATCCCAGGTTGTGTACAAAGCCCACACCTCAATATTAGAAAAGAAACTGAGAGTGCTAGTAGAGGACGACTTGGAAGAGGAACAGGCTGCTTTCAGGCCTCGACGCCAGACACAGGATCATATATTTTCTCTCAGAACAATCATAGATAAGTCATGGGAATGAGGCAAGAGTATCTTCATAGCATTTATAGATTTGAAAGCGGCCTTTGATTCTGTCCCTAGACAAGAACTATGGAATGCTCTTTCTGCCAAAAACATCCCGCAAGGATTGATAGAAGCTTTTAAGTCCACCTATCATGATTCCAAAGGAATAGTAAGGATTAATGGAAGAGAGTCCGATACATTTACAATTAAGAAAGGTGTTAAGCAAGGAGATAGTTTGAGTCCTCTCCTGTTCATAGTGTACATGGATGAATGTGCAAATGTAGGACTACTATTGGCAAATGGAATATGAGGACAATCCTGGCCCAAGTAATGGTATTCACAGATGACATTGTCCTTATAGCTGATACTAAAGAGAGCCTGTAATTGAATGGGAAGCTGAGCTGGAAAGGAAAGGAATGACCATTAATGTCAGGAAAAGTAAAGTAATGCACATTGGCCGGGAACAGGAATACATTGAAATACTTTGCAAAGGTGAAACAATGGAAATGGTGGAAGACAACAGTTACCTGGGAACAGTGATCAGCAGGAATGGAAAGTTAGACCAGGAGATATCCAATAGGATAAAGAAGGCAAACTCAATCTACTACCACCTCTGCAACACTGTTATAGGGAAAAGGGAGGTGGAGAAAAACGTTAAGCTGCTTATCTTCAAAGCTGTTTACCTACCTACCCTCCTATATGGAAGTGAAAGCATTAGGTAAGCACCTAACCAGAGTTACTGCAGCTGAAATGAGGTACCTCCGGAAAGTAGCGGGCCGAACTAGGAGGGATCGGATCAGGAATGAGAGGACTAGAGAAGATCTAAGGATACCCTTGAAAAGAGGCAACTGCGATGGTTTAGACATCTCTGCCGGATGAATGAGGACTGGGACCCAAGAAAATACTTTGAGGCCAGACCAACAGGAAAGCGCCCTAGAGGGAGACCCAGAACTCAATGGACTGACTACATCTCCAGCATGGGAGAGAAGAGAGGCAAGAACTGGAATGCCATAAAGGCACTGGCTCGGGATCGGGAGGCTTGGTTTGCCTGGACAGAGATACCTCCACGCTGAAAGGCACCAAGGAGGAAGAGAAAGAAGAAGAAGAAGAAAATTTTTGAAGTGCTAATTCTGAATTTACTGTCGGATTTTTGGTCATGCATGGGTATTTCGATTAATGATTCCGTTTGCAGCATTTTTTGTTATAGTCATCGTTTATTAGGTTTTCAAGAATGCTAATTCTGATAAAACAATCGAATTTTCAAATGCTGATGTATGTTCCGATTTATGATTAAAGGTGAAATTTTGCAAGTATAAGGATCGTTTATTAGGTTTTCGAGAGTGCTAGTTCAGAATATGAAACTAAATTTTTGATCGCACAAACAAATTATGATTAATTGTAATTATCATGCATGTGCATCATTCCATTCAAACTACTACTGTTTATATTCATTTGATTGACCATAATTATATTTTCCTGGATTATACTTCAGACTTCAAATAAAGTTACATCCCAATGATGAAAAAATTGACATCGTGATTCTCTTTCACTAAAGCTCTAGATTGTTCCAATCAACTCATTATTTAATTTATTTGTACCAAACAATGTACAGCTTGTCATATATACTAACATTTTACTTCTCGTCACTAGAAATTTTTTTTACCCAATTATCAGCACTTATAATTTGGCACTTATAATAATGGCACTAGCCAGACACTTATAAGAGTTTAATTTTAGAGAATTAAACTCAGAAAAAAATTAATAATCAAAACACAAGTTAACTATAGTGATAAATGGCGACAAAACGATATTGAACATTAACTCTCAAGCAAAAATTGGATAGATCCTTCCATGCATGCTAAACTACCATAGTACAAAGACGTCACAGACACAAATACACTAGACACCGACATTTATGTAGATAGAAGTTAAGACAAACAGAACTCACAATATGCAATCATTTTAAATCATAGTAACATTTACAATGAACAATGCAGAACAGGCCTGATCTAATAATCATAATAAATTAGCATCATTAAAGGTCACATACTAAAACCAAATGACCATCAAACAAAAACATACACCATTTGCATAGAGAACAGAAAAATAATACTCAGTATATAACACTGAATCTCATGATTAACTGAAAGCACTAGATGAAAAAAAACTCAATAGAAACAATGAACATTGGTACGGACAAGAGCAATGAGCAATGAGCAAGCTGATTTATAGATAAAAACAGCTATTTAAAAATTTCTGTTATTTCAAATGTCTGTGTATTAAAAAAAAAAAAAACATACATACCTAGTACCTAACTTCAGAATCTTTTGAATGGATACAAAAAGCGTTTTAACGGATTTTATTAAATAATTTTTGTGAACAGGAATATACTAGTCCTACTTTTGAGTCTTGCTAACAATGCTAAATAGGTATATTAAAATTTATTGTTCAAATAAAATTATTCCTTAAGAGAAAAATTATTTGACTTTAAAAATACAAGGAATGCAAATAGACCCAAGTCCAAGTGCAGAGGAAGAAAATACAAAAATACTCATGCTCAGATAAAATAAAATAATATTAACTTACAGTGGTTATAATCATAACCAATCCTCGCTGGATTTATAGCACCCATCACACCAAGGCAATTTCCACAGGTTAATTTGACTTCTGAATTTCCATACTGAATATTAATCATCAAACAGTCAATTATCTGGAAAAAAAAAAACAAAAGCATAAATACAAATCTGTATAAATTTGCACATCAGGGATGGGTCTAAATTAGAATGATTAATATTTAATCTGTGGATGGTATACACACATCCATATATATATATATATATATATATATATATATATATATATATATATATATATAAAAGATAGTTTATGAAATTAATTGCTTATGTTCTAAAACTAGTAAACTAAGACATTAAAACGATTTGGCATCTGATCGAAACAAGATTAATGATTTTTTTTTTGTTTTGACTCTCTACAGATGGACAACCATTGGTCAATGTTTAATTTATTCTAATTATATGAATTTGTAGAATTAAATTTAACAAACATTTTACCTATCTATATATCCACTTTGTGCAATGCAAAAAAAAAAAACAAATAAAAAAACCATTGATATTAAAATATTTATTAAATCAACAAATTAAATAAATAGATTTGTATAACATTCCTTACATCACGAATAACTGGTGTAAGACGGTCTGCTCTATGAATGATTTTGAGTAGTTCATACCGATTATCTCTAACTTGTTCATGCAGAAATTTTAAATAATGAATTCTTGAATCCACACCCTCATTTCTAACATGTTTCAATGTATTTTGAATCAAGTCAATCATTTCATTCCTGAAAATCAAAGAAAAAAAAATACTGGTTTAGAAAGAATAATGAGCATCACAAAGGTTGATTTAAAGGACAGGACTTAAAAGTTCTAAAAGTTTGGCAGCAGATTCTCGTTTTATCCAAAAATATTGAACCTCGTACCTAGCAGGATTGGTTATATGATATGATATGTTAATTAGGTATAAACTAAATTATTGCCACCCCTTTTTGAAATATTTCAGAGTTGTGAACTATCAAAAATTGATTTTTTTTTCTACTGGCTCTGTATTTTTAGTTTCTGGATAACTTGATAATATTGCATACAACAATGGCACTATGTTATTAGTGAATAAAGACCCATTTATTGCATCCTAAATTATTCAGTAATTCAACAAAATCATTGATGATGTCAAAACTTAATCCCATCAAATCACTTTTATCCTTTACCATGCTTATTTACATGACTATAATTATTCTCATTTAGACATATAGATTTGAGATTTTTCGTTCAAATTGAAATAATAAAACTCCTTTCAAATCCAATTTTAATAATCCAGAATTCTTTAGAAAATCCTCAAAATTTCTTAAGTCACAAATTTTAACTACCAATGGGTATACTTTCCACAAGCAATTGTCATATCACAGTAATCTGAACTTGCACATTTATTAGTTTTATTGCAAATATTCAATATTTATTATTAAAAAAATAAAATAAAAAAGCAATGTTGTTCCATCTTCTGGCTCCCAGTAGACTATTCTAAGCGACTATCTGCTTTAAGCCTGTTTAAAGTGAACTATCTGGACACCATAATTTACAGAATATTACCCAATTTATTATTTCTAGCTTAAATTTAGTTAAAAAGTCCAAGGGTATGTTTCTTGATATATAACTTAAATCTTACATTATTATATTTATTCAAAATTAGTTGGAAACTGATTTATACTTAATATTTTAATATTCCAGGAACCAAATATTTGAATAAATAAATCTGATATACCTGAATTGAGTTAAAACAAAATACTAAGGAAAGCGCTCTGAATTGAGACTAAATAAATATAAGAGTGCTTTGCACGACTCAATACTAAAAATAGCTTGATAATTTCAATAAAATACACAGCACAGAAGATAAATCTACCTGCAACCACTATTAACAAGAGCTTTAGTGCAGAGCCGGGCAGAGGCCGATTGAACATGACATAAGAAGAAGGAAGTGGAACTGGATTGGCCATACACTCCGAAAACAGCTTGGAGCAGTGAAAAGGTAGGCACTTGACTGGAACCCCCAAGTGGTACACCGAAAAGGACGACCTCACATCACCTGGAGGAGATCCGTACCAAATGAGGCAGAGCAGGCAGGAAGGACTTGGAGCGAGGTGAAGGCGCTGGCTGGGAATAGAAATGGATGGAAGTTGTTCGTTGAGGCCCTTTGCTCCACTGGGAGCTACAGGAGTTAATAGAATAATAGAAACTACCATTCAGGAGGGCTAAAATGCTATTAAGATATTATGACAAACAACGAATATGAATAGGTATATTATTATACTATAATACTATTAGGAACAAGATTTATCATTGAAAAAAATTTACTAAATGTTCAGTTTCCTTGACACCTTGTGTCATTTACAAAAGAATTATTTTAATACGTTAAATAAAATAACAGATATATATTAGGTAAAACAAAAGTAACTTACGATTTTATTGCAGATTGAATAGCTAACCAAACTTCGTGCATTTTAGGAACAGTTGAATCTTGAATAAAGTATAATCCTGGGATGTATTCATTGTATAGATAACTTTTTTTAACAATAAGATAGTATAATAAACTACTAACATCAACAGGAAATTTTTCAAACAACGGAGTAAGTAATGAAACAACAGTAGGTAAATGAGGACCCAGAAATGCTGGATTAATACTATAAAAAAAAAAAAAAAAAATCATTGATGAAAAACATTAATAACGGATCATAAAAATAAAGAATGTTAATAATAATTAAAAATAACTTTTAGATGATATAGAAGAGAATAGAAAAAAAAAATTATTCTGGGGTGAAGTAACTTTAGAATAACTAAGATGTACGAAAATAAAATTTATTTCTTGCCAAAAGACCTATTACAGTAAATAAAAAAAATAAAAATCTATTACAGTAAATAAACAAAAAAAAAATTAATTATATACATAGTTATCAAAAATGTAGCAAAATGAAAAATAGTGAAATAGGTAATATATTTTTTACTAAAAAATTAAATTCATCCATTAAGCAAAACTCTTATCATAAAAAAAAATCTCTGTCATTTAAATAATTACACACAATCAAATAGTAAGATATAATAAATTACAACAGAATGTATAACTTATTTATATTTATGAAACAAGAGAATCAAAAGTTGTCAGCAAGAATGTTTCAAAACTGAATTAAATTTAACAAAATAGTAAACCAAATATGAATGTACAACAAAACTTTGAAATATATGATTTAATAAGCCTATTTTATAATGATAGACCATAATTTGTCCTATTATATAGGAATAATACTGTTGTATACTAATCAAAAAGTTGAGACTTACCAGTATAAGAAATACATCCACGCTTCTAAGCATAATTTTGGATATAAATGGTAATGACGAGGAAGCCCTGTCCTTAATGTTGTAAGTAGTTTAAAACTTATATTAGTAACATTCACATCGCCAAGAAGCTGAATTAAATGAGGGATTGCTCTTAAGCATGATTTAATTATGAAAGAAGATGTGTTGGAGGAAAGAAGTTGAACATCTACAAACGTTAAAAAACCTACAATGTGGTCTAATAATGTGTCAGCCTAAAATAAAAAAATAAAAAAATCAATTTAATTATTAAAATTATATTATGATATTTTAATTGCACAATTAGGTCTCTAATAATACTAATTTAATTACAAGTTAATATCTATCTTTAAGAATGACACAAGAAGATATATCTTTATCACAATTCATGAAGGGCTAGAAAAAAGACAAACCTGTTTTATTCCATATCTTTTATTCAATTGTGCCCTTCAGTGGTTATTTTTAAATTGTTTATTACAGAAAAAATATTATTAAGAATTTTCAATGAGTTGTTTAATACCATTCGAGATGACTGATATGAACACTGATTATGTAATGTGATAGTTTTCATAGCTTCGTCACTATAAGTAATATGCTGTCAGTTAGTAACTGATTGCAGCATAATACTTTGTATTCCTTTCTATTTTATTCACTTTAAAATCACAAATACAATCCAATGATAAAATAAGGCTTTAAGCGGCCATACTGAGAACACTTGCCTCTGACACTTAAATGCTTGGTAAGATCAGATGCGGATTCTAACACAATGTAGGTAGCATAAAAATGAAGATTATTGACAGTACGTCATCAGTTTACAGAAACTAGCTAAACATTCTAGTTTCATAATTTTAAATTACTACTCAAAATTATTATTGACAAATATTTAAACTATTTATACCATTTAAATATTATTGAATTTAAATTAATATTGATATAACTATTTCTTAATAATGCGCTGTTTTTAACGGAAATATTATTTCCAGAATTGCAAAATTTTCACCACAACACACAGATTAATTGCACAGCACTTTTATCAAGTTTTGATTTCGTAAAAAATAATATTAATAGTAAGGAAGAAAACAATCTTCGGAATTAAATCATAAAACAAACTCTAAATTTACTGAATTTGGGCCCCCAATAGAGAATCAGATTATGCTACTTGAACAGAAACAAGGAACAAAAATAAACTACTACATGGAAGATTTTATCACGATGCCTGAGCTTACACTCCATTAACAGATAATGGAGTAGAAACTCAGGATTGTTAATATTGCTGAAAAGTGGCAATAGCTTTCAAGAAACTGAAGGATTCCTACCAGCAATCCAAGAACAAGTAATAGCCACGAAGGCAAAGAGAAAGCATATCTATGAAGAGGGCATCAATAACTTATGCAAAATGTCAATGGAGTCTATACAGCATGTATCTTTGGACTGTTCAAACTTGCGAGTAATGAGTACTTGCAGAGACACAACAATGCAGCTAAAGTAGTATACCAAACCATAGCTCAGAAGATGGGCCTTGTGGATAACTACTACCTGTATTACAAATATCACCTACAGTAAATGATCTTCAAGCTCAGTGTCAAGTTATTTTGGCACCAATCTATAATTACAGTCCATATTCTTTAATAGGCCAGACATTTTAATAACTGATACAGAAAAGAAAATATTGTTTAGCATAGAGATTGAAGTTCCTTCTAATGATAATCTACAAAAGGTAGAGGCAGAAAAAAAAAGAAGAAAATATGTAGAATTAGCTGAAGAGTTAAAATAATTGTATAACCCAAATTGCTTCACCCAATATGGTCCCCAACTATTATGTATGTTACAAGATCATGTGAGAAACAAATAAAAAATAATGATTATAATGATCATTAATAATCAACGATCATTAATGATGATCAATGATCATCAATAATAATAAACACACTTAATGAGCTTGAATTGAAAATGTGTCAAGGCAATATGAAATTTTTACAGAAAGAATCAAAATAAATTTAAAAAACACATGCATACAAACAAAAGATGTAAAGAGATCTGATACCCTGGATTTCTCCTTACAAAGTATAATTATTACAACACAACTGATAATAAGAGTATATATAAGGTAATATACATCTACAAATTTTCACAATAAAACAAATAACTTACACCGGATTTCATGGAAGTAGGATCTGGTTTAATATGATAATGAAAGAAACGCAATACTTTGAGAGGTTTGTGTGCATTCATCATTATCAGACATATTAAATCCTAGAAATAAAAAAATATATTTTATTAAAAAAATATTAATATAATAAGAAAAGCATAAACCATTGATTTAAAAAGGAAAATTACAAGATGATAGTTAGGGGGAGGGTGCTGTCAAAAACAAAACACATAGTCAACTTAATACTGTTTTAATGTGTGTTGACATTTCATTCTACTATTCAGGGCTATAAAAATAAGATAGTAGTATAAGAAGAGAGTGATAACAAATAAATAAAGTAGTGGGAATACATAAAAGGGGGAGCACAAGAGCAAAAGTAATAATGAAATCAGAGGCTTATTTAAAACAAATAAATACAATAGATTAAAAAATATATATAACTATAAAATTTAGGCAAAAATAAAGGACAGTTAAAATCACTAATAATTTTACATGAAAAATGGTATGAGGTAAGGCAGGAGGAAGGGTTTGATAAGAATGAAAACAGAAATTTAGTATTGCATAAAATTAATTAAAACAACTACATTGAAAAGATACAAATGAAAATGTGAGATTAAAAAAGAAAAATGTTGTTAAGTAAACATTCCTACCAAGTGACAGGTTATATTATTAAGAGGATTCAAAGGGAAAATAAAAAGGAGTTAACGAGTTAAAGGATTTAAATTTTTTTCCTTATAAGTCTGGTTATTTTTACTCTTGTACTCCACCTTTAATGTATATACTATATACATATATTATCTATGCATATATGTACATAGATAATATATATATATATATATATATATATATATATATATATATATATATATATATATATATAAATCAAAGCAATAATAAATTTACTGTAAGGTTTATTTTTTTTTACTGCACCTCAACCATCATCTTCTAGATTTAATTTTTATGGTCAACAATTCTACAAGTAATTTTTAAAAAGAGAAGTTTAGAATTTGAGCTCAAAAGTGTGTTTTTTATGAATTTAATAAAAATTATAGTACATGAGGTAAGGTGAACATTTTGAGCAAACAACTTTTATATTTCAATTGCTATTAAAATTTGTATTTAGGAACATCAGCAGGAAAAAAAATCCAACACAAAAATCAAGTCCAAAAATTTCTATTTTTTGATTTGCATGAAAATTCTTAATTAGTGGACTTTGAAGGATGCTAAGTACGAATCTGACTCGGTTTTTCCTAAAATTTTTTTTTTTTGCCTACTTTACTAGAAACTTCTTTTGGGTTTTGTAATATTTTTGTACATTTACTTATTTAATTCAATTGGCAATATTTTTTTTCTCAGCTCCTAAGGTGCATTGGCCAGAACTCTTGGACATGTATCAAATATTTTTCGACCTAGAATCACCAAAAAAAGTTTCATTGACATCGGTGATGCCACATCCATAGTCTCCCATTGTTAAATTAATTAAATATACCTTCGATATTAATTAAATATACCTTATAGTTGAGATATATCAGTGTATCTACATCACATTCGCAATACTCTTCTAAAATTAAAATAGACTGAGTAAGCAACGATTCATCCTCAATAAAATAAATATTAGCAAAAATCACCTGAAAAAAAAAAAAATTAAAAATAGATGCGTAGTCTATTAGCACAAAATTTCTTATAAAAAAATAGTCTACCATAAGATAAAATTAATATCAGCTGCACTATAGGAGGCACTGAGTACAAAGAGTCAAAGTTAAATTATCTTGTTTTTGTAAATTTTCGTCCATTAAAAACTTTACATTTTTAAAATTCTTTAAGTTATTAATTTCCATTATTTTGCTTGCAGCAACATAGGTACTTTTTACAATGTGTCCAGTACATCATAAAAATATCTTCAAAAAGAAATAGGTAAGTTTATTCAATTCCACGTAGATGTGGACAATAGCATCGGTATATTTTTGGATCTGGATGAAGATGACTGTCATTTCTACAAAAAGTAATCTTAAGAGAAAATAAAGAACATCCTCCTATAGCATTTATATAATAACATCAGAAGGATAACTAACATTCCAAGAAATAATCTCAGATCCAAAGAGAAACACATTAAAATCAAGTACAACAGCAGAAAACAAAATTTTATGTCAATCATGAGAACAATTTTGTGCTCCTAAAAGATGAATTTAAGAACTAAAAGCTCAGTTCTCATTCATATACAAAGAAAATAGAGATAAGACCCAAGGTAGAGAGATCCCTAAAAGAGATGCCTTCTGGTTCCTATTTCATAAAGTACAAATACAAGTGGAAAGATTCATTTTTAGAGGTTATAGGCTACTTAATGTTAGAACCCAGAATCTCGGGCAATCGCATTTTTTTTCTGCTGGCATGAAATTCACTAAGATCAATTTCTTTACACGAATTAATCTTTATTTTGCATGAAATTGCACATTTTAAACTTTTTTGTGTGTAAATTGCACATCTTATGTTTTTACTGCTTAAAATTGCAAATTTAACAGTAATAAAAAAAAAATTGTAAATTGCTTGGAAATGTAAACATTTGAACAAAATTACAAAGGAAATATTCATGAAGTAATACTTGGTTGTTTATAATATACTAAATAAGATCCAACTTCCTGAGAAATTCTCAAAAGGTTTGCAAGTATTTTTTTTTATCTTTAAATTCGTGGAATGTCAGTTAATCTCCACCATTCCATTCTCTTCCTTTTATGTCCCACAGTGCTAATATATGATTTATAATTTATATGCACGGGTTTCTAATTTCCTTCTAGTGAAGGAAATTAGAAACCCGTACAACCGAATAAACAACAAAAATTTAAATTGATCATGCAAATATATATATACATATATATATATATATATATATATATATATATATATATATATATATATATATATATATAAGTGTATGTGTTGTAAGAGGTCTATAATTTAGAACACCCGGCTATCATGAGGGCTATCATATTAAATCAAAACAAAAAACTTTATATGTTCCTATAAAAAATCTTAAAAAATTTATATTTATTGTAATTTTGGGGATATAAAAGAAAAAATATATATTCATATATTGGCAGTTGTCATGATAATAACTAGTTAGTTTTTTATCAGCTCAGGGTAATCCCTTATTCAAATGCAAATCCAAAATGGGTCAATAAATAAATAATAAACCTCCATATCCAAAATAAACCGCATTGACTACTGCTGCGTTATTGTAATAAAATGGGGTAAATTACAAGTCGATTTAAGTAATAGCACAACAGTATAAAAGTAAAGAATTTAATCATGTGGAATGAAAGTATAAAAGACCAAAATATTTTAATTGCTCCAAAGATCATCTATAAAAGGATTGCCTTAATTTGTTTATTAATGAATTAACACCCAAAATTGCTCCGATGAACAATTCTATAATTCTTCTCAACATACGAAAAATGGAAGAAATCTAGAACTACCCAAAACACCAACTCTAAAAGCATCACAACAAAAAACATTCAAGCAAACCGACCAAGCATTTTCAGTTCTACCAACACCAAAATCTCAATCGCCTCCAAATACTTTATTTCCAATTAATCAGAACAATAATGAACCATCTGTTAAATAAATAAAAAGTATTTTTGGCTTATAAAATACAGGTAAGATTTTTAAAAATAAAAAAAAATTTCACAACTAAAAAATTATGAAGGTGGTATGTCATAAATATTTATTTTAATAGAGGGGTTTCTCTCTTTTATTGACCAGTGGACACTAAATGATTTCATTCTAGTATTTATGGTATCTGCGAACTCACATTTTTTGTAACTAGTAACACTACAGAATTACGAACTTCGGCACATCTAATTCAAATCACAATAACTATATTCACTACAGCATCATTTCTTCTTCTTAAATGGCACTGCATTCCATGAGGGAGCAAGGCTGCCTGCAACATTGACCACCAATCATCTCTCCGCTGTGCTGTTGCCCTCCAGTTCCAAATGACCAGGATGGACCCAGCATCATCTGCCACACTGTCAGCCCAGCGCAGCCTAGGTCTTCCAACCCGTCCCCGTCTACACAGCCATTCATTCAGCATTTTCCTTGGGATTTGGTTCTCGGCCATTCTCGCCAGATGTCTCGCTCACCATAGTTTTGGCATCATTGAAAAGGGTCATCAGCTCGGCATTGCCTCCATTCTACATTATTACAGACTGCCCTGTAAATTCTTCGAAGGATTCGACGTTAAGGCAGAGAACCAGTTCCTGGATTCTAGGAAGTGTCCAACATCCCGATCCGTAGGTCAACACAGTTCTAATGAGTGTTTTGTATAGCCGTACCTTGGTGGTCCGGAAACGTCCCTGCTTTTAAGGTGCCAATGCATACCTGGCTGTCTCGCTGACCTCCACCAATAGGGTTTGCATGCATATACATGGTCTTTGTTTCATTTATAAAGAGCACCATTCTTGCAGTATCTCTTTGTAGGTCGAGAAAGGCATCCCTCATTGCTCCAAAAGTCCTTCCAATCACATCAATATCGTCTGAAAAGCCTAGAATCATAGCACACCTGTTCAATATTGTCCCTCTGACTTGAATGTTGGATCTCCACACCGCGCACTCTAGACAGAAGTTAAAAAGAAGACATGCCAGGCAGTCCCCTGCCCGAGTCCCTTATGTGTGCGAAATCTTTTGGATGTGCCTCCTTGAACTGGTACACAGCATTTCACTTCCTTCATAGTCAAGCGGGCTAGACGAATAGGTTTCGATAGGATCCCTAACTCTAGCATTCCCTCATAGAGCTCCTCTCTTGAAATGCTGTCATAGTTGGCCATAATATCTAAAAATAGGTGGTGTTTGCTGATCCAGAAATTCCCTCGCCCTTTCCAGTAAGATTTTAATGGAGAACATCTGATCAGTTGTAGACTTCCCTTCAAATGAAGCCTGCTTGGTATGACCTATTTTTCTCCGAGTGAAGGGCAGAATTCTCTTGAATAAAATCCTTGAGATCTTATAGGTGCTCGAAAACAGCATACCACAGTAGTTGGAACACTTAGTACATCTCCTTTCTTGTGTATGGGACATATAGTCATTCACTGGGTAGTTCTTCCCTCTGCCATATATCGATGAGGAGATTGTGGCAGGAACCTCACTAGTTTTTCACCACCGTGCTTGAACAGTTCCGAAGACAGGCTATCTGATCCTAGTGCTCTATTATTACTTGGGTTTCCTATAGCCAGGCCGACCTCATCTTCATCCGTGGGCTCCAAATCTTCTGCAGGCATCTCCACATCATTGCCCTCTGCCCTATCGCCACCCTCCAAGCACAGAAGTGGTTCTGCCATCTATTAAGAATGCTTTCCTTGTCCATCAGCAAATTTCCATGCTGGTCTTTAAACACACTCACTCGTGATTTAAATGGTTTCCGGCTGTTGATGGTGAGTTGGTATTCGGCTGTGCTCCATGTGGGCAAACTGATCTCGATGCCATCTCTTTTTCTTCTGCCTGTGGAGTTTCTTTTCATTTTTTCTTTTTTCTCTGTATTTCTGTACCCAATTCCAGGGGTGTCTGTAGCATTTGTCTGTAGGCGGTATTTTTGGAGTTGGTCACAACTTGGCACTCAGCATTGAACCATGGTGCATTCCTTATGGCTTCAACCTCGCTCAAGACTTCATTGGTGACTCTCAGTATAGATTCTTTGCATGAGCCCCCTAAATGGCTTAAATCATTCGCGTGGTCTAATGTCCTTAGTTTGTTGGCTAGTTTCATGGCAAATTGCTCAGCAATCTCTGGGTCCTTTAGTTTCTGGGATGCAAACTTTTTGGTATACTCTTACCGCTGGGTTCCTATGACAGAAATTCTTGCTTCGAATTTGGCAATCATTAGATGATGGTCTGAATCAACATTTGCACCTCTATAGACCCAACCATTCATCAGATTAGAGATGTGTCAAGCACTGACCCGGACATGATCTATTTGGTTAATGGTCATCCTGTCGTTTGAACGCAATGTGGCAAGGTGAGATCTCCTATGTAGAAATAAGGTACTATTGACGACCAGGCTTCGTGATGCGGCAAACTTCAACATTCTGATTCTGTTGGCATTAGTAGCTTCATGTATACTGAGAAAACGGGCGGCCAATAGTGGGGGTGAAAGCGGGCTCCTTCCCTACTTGTGCATTAAAATCCCCTCAATCCTCACATCTGCTCGGTGGCACACATCATAGCACCGTTCGAAGGCAGCATAGAATGCTTCCTTCTCTTTCTCATCAGAAACCTGAGTAGGGGAGTGGACATTGATGAAACTGTAGTTAAAGAATCTACCTTTCATGCAGAGATAATATAATCTACGGTCAATAGGCTTAAATCCTACAATGAGCTGAGCAGCTCTCTTCTTGACTACAAAACCAGTACCGAAGATATGGTGGTGGTCATTACAGCTGTAGAATATTGTGTGGTTCTTCTTCTTGAATATTCCTTGGATAGTCCACCTCATCTCCTGGATAACAGCAATTTCTATATTGTAGAAGTCCAGTTGTGCAAGGAGCTGCTGTAAAGCTTCTGGTTTGTAAAGGGATAACACATTGCAGATGGCAAATTTGAATTCAATTCATTTACACCCGCATTATATCTTTGACTAAAGTTCCGCCCGGTTTGTCTTTTTGCAGGGATCATAACAAAGAGGGTTTTTATGGAGAGTGGGTTATCAGCCCACTGCCTCCGATTCAGGTGGAGGGGTTGCCTCCTAGGAGCTCTGACCCACCCTCGAGTTGCCAGGCTCTAGCCTACCTCATCAGTATCCCAAGCCCACTGAAGAGGCATTTCCCACCTGCAACGCTCGGAGCCACCTGGTAACCCTTGCCTTCATCTTCACTTATCCACCCTAGAGGGCTGGCCTCATCGGGTTGTTTTAATACTTGGCAGAGAAAAGGAATCTGCATAGCGCTAGCCTTCGGCAGGCTTAGCAACATTTCACCAACTCTAAATAATTACTAACTTTACAATATGTACTTTCACATTACACATTTTCTTGTCTTTCACCAAATAGATGTTCAAGAAACACTGAACTGCATCTCCAGCAAAACCATCAGCATACAGTCTCTAGGCATTAAAAACATAAAAAACAAACAAAATTGTATTCATTTTCCTTCACTCCTGTAATTATTTTCCATATTATTTATCGAAGTTTTTCAATTACAAAATGAGGGAGGTAAATGACAAGAGCAAAAAAATTAAATTTATGATGTGGGAAACCCAAACAATCTGAGGCAACAATGCAGAATTTAAATTATTTCTACAGAATAATCAGCCACATATAATTTCATTTTTTGAAACTCTCAGCAGAACCTGACAGATAAGGAGCGTGTTCCCAGGGCTGTGGATGGGAGATATCTCCTAGTTGGTTTGAATTACTAATAAATAAAGACTCGCGGACAGACAGGCTCCAATGTCCCTTTGTATGGGGCATTTAGCAATCACCGTCTAGATTAAAACTGATTCAAAGTCAAAACAGGAACCTCAGGTGTGGAAAGTCATTATGGCAATGTCACAGATATCAGAAGGGCTACTTGAAACATAAAATAGATTACCAGAAAGGAAGTTGAACTGGTCAAGTAATTAAAAAGGTATTATGTAAATATCATTGGTCTGAGTGAAGTGAAAAAGAAAGAAAGCAGCAGTGCCTGACCAAAGGATTTACAATGATACATGCTGGGATATATCGAAAGAAGAACCAAGGAAGGTGAGGCATTTGTATTAAAAGATGAGTTATTTGATAGGCTTTAAAACTGGGAAGCTGCATCATCAGGATTAATCTATGCAAATATCCACCACTCAATTCGAAAATGCAGAATGATCCAAGCCTATGAACCAACAGAAGATGCCTCAGTAAAAGACGAAGATCATTTTTAATAAGATCTCCAAAAACTGTGAATAATGTAAATATAAACAGCAGGAACATAACTACATATGGTGATCTGAACGCTAGAACTGGCAAGGATTAAGAAAATCTTATGTTAAATTTAACTTATGGTACTGAAAAAAAAAAGTAACAAAACAAGTAAGAGATGGTCTAGGTAGTGGTCAAGAATAAAATAAAATAGTGGTAACTATTTATTATATTCTTATCCTCACTATTTTATTTTATTCTTGATTGCCATCTCATGATTTATCATACAGTCAACCATCAATGCGTAAATAAAAAAAACCGATCAACAGCATATGAAAGTTCAATATACAAGGTGTCTCCCAAAAAAAGGATAACCCTTAGGGATTTTATAGCAAATATAACGATGAACAAAAAAGTTTCTATGAACATGGGTCAACAAATGTAGTCTTGACCAGTTTTCAGCCCAAAAAGATGAAAAGAAAATGTTTTTCGATACTTTTTGGCAATTGATAAACGACTCATTGCATCAAAAAACGGATCGAAACTAACATCATATAGAATTAGATTTGACATGAATGAGACCAATTTCAGCTAGATCAAATACACGATTTTTTGGTGGATTGTCGGAGTAGATATCCACTAGGCAACAGAAATGGTAAATACATGATCAGTTGACATCCGCATGATGGTATAGAAGGATCAATCTAATTAGGGATTGATAAATTATTTGCCACTTCTATAAATTTGTTTTATTGAAAACTTGTTTCGAATGTTATACATTCATCCTCAGTTCTAAAAACACACAAAAAGTTCTAAAATAAGCAATTCAAATTATAGTTGGTATTATTATACATATTAAATTACATAAATCAGTATTACAAAAGATTTGAGAATTATGAATTTAATTAAGACAAGAAATCAAATACATACTGGTACTCACCAAGGTTTAAATGGATTATATCAAACAGAAAAGTTTGTACTGGTTTCTTCTCGCATTGTACTGGCAATGAACGAGAGATAGACAGGATGTTTTTAGGTAAACGGTTTAAGGGTCAGGGTTTTCCCAGTAAGGCCAGTGAGTAATTGTTTTTTCTGTTATAGATGCGAATAAATTTAAGATTGGACTATTGGAGATATTTATTTGGTCATTTAAGCAAAAATCTGGAGTGGACTTGAAGGATTTTATTATTTCAAGTGCTTCATATATATTTAATTCGAGACTGTTTTCAATGTGATGTATTAATTTAACTCATGAGTCTTTGATGAATTTATGATTATTTTCATTTAAATGAATTGCAAAGTTGGAATTATCAGTCTTATTATTATATGCACGTATATGTTCCTCATATTTCTCTTCTACTAAAGACAAAATAGTTGTAACTAACAAAATAATACCAGATCTAATTCTCCATGACATTAGTTTCGATCAGTTTTTTGATGCAATGAGTTGTTTCTTCATCAATTGCCAAAAAACATATTGTTTTCATCTTTTTGGACCGGAAAACTGGTCAAGACTTCATTTGCTATAAAATCGCTGAGGAGGGTTATCCTTTTTTTGGGGGACACTACGGATAGAGATTCAACTGTACTTTCTTAAGTCTAGTAGATTAGGGCAAACATGAAAAGCCCAAACATGGTTTTGATTTCCATAAATAGTTTATTAAGGCTATTGGAGTAAGCATTAATAAAAAAAAAACCATCAAAATATAATTTAAAAAAAAGCACCATTCATTAATTAATATATCTGATACTTACAGCAAAATGATTTAAAAACAAATCTTTTAGAGTTATCTTCAGTATCCCACTCAATTGATTTAATAGAGGTACAATCTGACGTTTCTCAAAACTCAATAATATATAGCTTACTATATGAGGAGTACATCGAAATTCAAGAAACTGCATAGGCCTCATATCAAAAATCGAAGAAAAATAAGTTATTGAACTCTCAACATCACATGTTTTGGTTTGGATATTATGAACAATAAGGTCAACCGATAACTGGAATAGATGTAAACATTATAAGAACAAATGATAAAACAGTAGCATTAGACATAATTAGATCAGTACAAACATATTATTTTTTATCATAAGTTATTAATAAAACTTCCCCAGAAGTATTAGAGTAAATAAGAATAGTTCAGTAAAGCATATAAATTCTAAAGATAATTTCTTAACGATCCTGGAAAAAAGGAACAGACCTCGCATAACTACAATTCTTTAACTATAATTTATAATTAGCCTCCCTGATAAAAGGTCTTCATTAAAACATTGCTTATATGTATGCCACACAGGTTACTAATAGATCAATTTAAAAAACTTCTAAGTAACATATTGGTACATTTAGCACATAAATTAATTCTAATCTGTTTCTTCTTTTAATTCTAATCTAATTCTAATGAGTCAACTAGTAATTGTAGACCATGATTACTATTATTTGTTCATTTATAGTCAATCAGTAGTCTTTAATGGATGGGCACATTTAATCACCTCTTTATTCTTAGTTTTGTGAATGAATCAAACATATTTGTGCCACAGGTAATAATTAATTAATTTAATGAAACCAACATTCTCGATTTTGATTTATCTGAATTAAGAACAAGTATATGTTAAATATTTGCAATTGGAATTTTTATAAAAATGAGAATAGCAGTTAGAATTTTGGCCACAGAATGATAGAAGTACTTGGAATACTCCCATCTTTTTGTAGTGAAGTATATTACTCAATAATTAAGTACTTAGAGGCTCATAACTCTAGTGAAATTTGTATCATAGGGCGATTATTGATTTAATAGAGGTACAATAGCTTACTATATATCATAAAGTTTTATGGTGTATAATCAGTCAAATTTATTAAAATATTAAAACAAACCAAAAGATGGAAAACATTGGACCAATATACTAGGATCATGATAAGTCAGAATGTAGAATTTTAAAATAGCTCAAGACAAACTTACTTTGCTCAGTTCTACTTCGTAGGTAATCAATAACTGCTTCATTGTAATTCCATGAGATTGAGCAATGTCAACAAGCTTTTCTTTCAAATAAACTGTTTCAATATCAGAAAACGTGAAAAATAAAAAAAATGTTTTTACAGCTGAAAGAATGAAACATTTGAACAACCTGAAAAAAATGAAAAAAATTATAAGAACTTTTTTTTTGTATTTCATTAACATCAATATTTTCAATAATTTGTTTCACAGTAGGATAAAGGCACCAGTAGTAGACACTAAGACAGGATCTCCGCTTAATATTTTTTAGAGAACTAAATATATACTTCAAAATTATTTTGGCTTTTCCAAAGGATTAACCGGCTGATATAACAAGGTATTTAAAAACAAACAAAAAGGAGATAGTTAAATTTTAAAAATAGAAAATGATTTTTAACCCCAGTAGTAGACACTAAAATTCCAGTAGTAGACAAGGCACGGATAGTAGACACTAGAAGTTAACTATTTATTTCTTATTCTACCTATTCAGGAAAAAGAGTTTGTTTTATGAAATAATTGTCATTAATCTGATTTAAACTAAATTATAAAGGTCACTCTATAATTACCTCTTCCAATTCAAACATAACTTATTCCATTTCCATTGTAATCAAACCGGAGTTGAATAAATCCTGTTTTATTTCTTTTTTATTTAAAAATAATTATTTTAATTTCAATAACGACTTTTGAAATAATGTCAACATTTTTTAATAAATAAAATAAAGCAATTTATTTCAAGGTCAAAAATAAATGTCATGATATAACTTTTATTTGTAGATGGCAAATATGATAATATCTTGGCATTTATTCACTATGAGAGAAAAATAAGAATTAATTTTCATCCCTGGTTATAATTGAAATGGAAAAGGTTACAATTGAAATGTAAAGCATTAAAATTAAAATGAAAAAGTTACAATTCAAATGGAAAAGGTGACTATTGATTTTGAAAAGGTTAGAATTGACTTGGTAATGAATGCTGTATTCTGAATATCAATATTATTATTATTAAGTTCTAGTAGTAGATATGTTTCAATCTAGTAGTAGACACCCTGTCTACTACTGGATCTGGGTCTAGTATGGCACTAATCAAAATTCTTACATGCTTATTGTCACTAAAATAGTTAATTTGAGCTAAAAACAGACGATTAAGAAAGATTCCAGTAATAGACACGTGTCTACTACTGAAAAATCATACAAATCTGTAACCAGAAGAAGACTAATTGTTAATTATTCTGTTTAAAATGATAAATAAACTGGTTATTATCATCCGACGGAACCTCCTAAATCAACTAATCACAAAAAAAAAATTAATATTAGGAAATAAGACGGTTAAACATGGCAAAATATACTTACCTCCTCAAGGAGTTTCTCGAGCTAAAGGATCTTTGGGCACGGAACTCAGCACTCTGCCTTAAACAAACCTTATCGTTGGTAATCTCTGCAAGGAATATTAGCGGGAATCTTACATAGCAACAACCAAGACCACACTCCTTTTGGCACCAATTATGAACTTCTGCTTTATTTCATACCCTTATTTTTTAAAGCCTAAACTCTTAGTGTCTACTACTGGTGCCTTTACCCTCATACTTTATTTTATTTTTTATCTTTAAGCAGGAATATTATTTTTTTTTAAACATTTTAAACGAATTACATGCTTTTGTAATTGTTTACCACCTCCAATTGGGCACGTTTACCCGTTGATGGAAATCTGATACTTAATAAACTTAAAAAAAAAGAATGAAACTTAAGATCAAATTGATATTTTAAGAAATATTCTTGTTACCAGAAAATTAGACAACTAATAAAATAAATTGTCTTAACAAGCACATCGACACTTTAAAATACAAATTAATATGTTAGTTCCAATTTTTAACCTTTCATTACATTAGTTTTCTTCAACTATGTTGCCTCAAGTTCATAATAAAACACAATGTTAGTTTATATTTTATTTATTATGTTCATGTGGGAAAATGTACATAGAGGAATCGCTTCAAAATTCCAGATATCGGAATCAAAGTACATAAAAATATGAAGAAGTTCATCAGGTGGTGCGGTCAATGAAGAAAAAAACACTAAGAAGTGGAACTTATTTTTTATTGTGCCAACGTTTTGGCCTACAATGTAGACCTTCATCAGGGCAGTTTGTTGTGTCAAAATAGAATGAGTTTGCCGTCTATCTTTGCACAACAAACTGCCCTGATACTATAACGTAGGCCAAAATGTGGACAGAATAATGTTATTAATGTTTGTTTTTTTCATTGACCGCATCCCTCCCCTTACCAACTTCTTCAAATTTTATCTACTGTCAACTATACCGACACCAGTTTATAAAAATAGTTTAATACTGAATCTCCCCTTCCCTAATTAATTTTTGTACTGTGTCCATTTACCATGTCTAATTAAAGCAGTAGTATATATATTGTCTCACTCAACAATGCTGGGATATTAGGTATAAAAGAAAAAAAAATGCGGTAAATCTTTGTTAGATTTAAATTAAATTGACTAATTTAATAGAACTTAAAAAATAATGTAATTTAAATATAAATAAAATTATGTAAGCAATTGTGAGACTAGTTTGATAATTAATTATTGCTGTATTTAGATGCTGAAGAGGGATGCATAGCATCCCCGAAACGTACAAAGAGAAATATTTAAATAAACACTATTGTGTTTTATTGTGAGCTTGAGGCAAAATAGTATTGAAGAATGACATGGCATAAACAGATATTCCTATTAAAACTAAAAAAAAATTTGTTTCAACAGATCTAATATATACACAAACACACACCTATATATATATATATATATATATATATATATATATATATATATATATATATATATATTATATACATATATATAGTCCAAGTCAATTGTAATCTTATCCAAATCAATTGCCACCTTTTCCATTTCAATTGTACTCCACAGGATATAAGTTAATTATATTTTATTTATTTTATTACTAAAAAATAATTATTTTAGCTAAAATAATGACTTTTGAAATAATTTTGGCATATTTTTTAGACATATTTCTTCTCATTTATTAGATGATTGATATTAATTGCTAATTTTAATTGTTAAAATTATTTTTAAAAAAATAATGTTAATTTATTTTTAATATATATATATATATATATATATATATATATATATATATATATATATATATATATATATATATATATATATATATATATATATATATATATATATATATATATATATATATATTTAAGGAAGATATGTTTTAATTTAATATCGTATTTTCGATATCGCATGCACACTTCGCTTTTCCGTTACTGATGAAGTTTTCTTTGATATCAGGATCATTTATTAGCTTCTCGAGGGTTCTGTATTAATTTTTTTATTTAGATTTTTTATCGAGATGCTCATTTCGAATTACTATTACAGTTGACATTTTTTTGGTATAGAAATCGTTTATTAAGTTTTCAAGGATGTATTCAAATGTTCATTCAAATGTATATATGATGGGAAGTTCCAAACAAGAAGCCAAGAATCTCAAAAATAACAGAAAACAAATGAGTATGTGTCTGGGTGTGAGTGCTGTCTCAGGTTAGTGTCATTTGAACTGTGGATATGAGATGCGTTGCATTTTTTCTTTACAGTTTTTTTTTTTTCTCTCCTTCTGTCCTGATGATGCCTGAATTGGCAAAATATCGACAGGTGATTTGTTTTCTGTTATTTTTGAGACTCTTGGCTTCTTGTTTGGAACTTTCCATTTATGCCATAGCAATTATTAATGTCCATTTTGAGCTTTTGCTCTTGTATATATATATATATATATATATATATATATAATCTTAGCACTACTAACATCACTTATTAAAATAGAAATGCCACAAATATTTAATACTTACTGAGCAATATCCAATATAAATGTATATATGGTTTTCTTCCAAGTATCTCCTTCATGCCTAATATTTTTAAATGAAAAAATTAACACCTTTTGGACTACAAACTTGACATGGTGAAAATCCAAATTATTTTCTTGATTATAAAGCAAGAATTTAAATATTCCCACAGGGAATTCCAAATCCAAAGTTAATTTGCAAAGAGCATCAACGAGTGTTCCAAGCACTTTACTAGATTTCAAATAAGGTATGTGAAACAGATATCTATTAAAACTACTCAACAATTCTTTTTTCTCTAAAACAGGAGTTTGATCATATATTAGCAATTGAAGATATTTGGAACCATATAAATCGAGATATTTATTAAGACTTAGTTCCTGGAATTTGACTTGTGATTCTTCCCTCACAATATCACAATTTGTACATTTCAGTGTCCAATTGAAATCCCTAAAAAGTGATGAAATTTAAGCATTAAATAAATGGATAAAAGCATAAAAGAATCATAATAATAATTTTATTATAAGTAACATTTAGAATATCCAATGGAACTGAATTAGATATAAAGTAACACACAGAACAGAAAAAACTGAAACATAGTTGATTCAACAACAAATGGTGGGGGAATCGTGATATACATTAAACACCAAATAATTATTTCCAAAAATGAGGATAGCAGTAATTTAGCCCTGTTTGGTAGTGATTAATAAAATTTGCTACAAACTTAATTTAGTTTTAAGAAGTTGGATGGGACTTGCGGTCAATGGAGAATACTCTAATAAGTGTAACTCATTGTGCGCCAAAGTTTCAGCCTAGGTTTTAGACCATCATCAGGGCTAAGAAAAACAAGATAACATCAGAGACAGTACCAATAACAGTAATAAACTATGGTAATAAACAGAAATGAATAGTATGATAAAAAAATATGAAGTACCAAGAAAAAAAGATGTTAATACATATTGTAAGTAATGAAAATTAAAATGTGAAAAGACTAAAGGAAAGATTATGAATTACATGAAATAATAAAGTACATTGTACATGATATAGCATGTATCCAGAAAACTCATTTCAACCCCAAAACTGCACTTCAGTATACGCGGATACAGGTCTTCAGCAAAGACCGAGCTCACCGATCTAAAGGCAGAATAATCATCTTGGTCTGAAATTCTATCCTAGCAAGATGTATCTCTTCTCAATGAATATGAAGCATAAATAGAAGGGATACTCTTACAAATTTGGAATACACAAATAGAAATTTATAATTATTAATGTCTTAATGACAAACTGCACTCCCTTAATAACCTGAGGGTTCCTGATTGTGACGGGCGACTTTAACTCTCACTCACCTTCATGGGGATATGATCACTATGACCCCAGAGGAGAAGAAATTGAAGCATGGCAGACTGAATGTTCACTAATATTGCTTAATCAACCTTCCGAACCCCCCAACATTCTCTCCAGAACATGGAAAACAACCTCCGCACCAGACCTAGCCTTCGCCACGAACAATCTGGCAACCATTGCTCAAAGGGAAGTTTTGAATCAGCTAGGAGGTAGTGACCATAGCCCAATAAAAATTGTAGTGAATATTGCAGCCCCACCACACAAAGAAATACAACTCCATAGGTGGAATTTCAAAAAGGCTCAATGGAACAAATACGAAAAATTAACGGATATGTACACTGCAACAATAACTGCAAAATTGAAAAAAGGTCAACCAATTTGTAAAGCAATTCACAGTGGCGCTTTTTCGTGCTGCTGGAGAGAGCATTCTAAGAGGAGAATGGAAGGATTAGAAACACTTTTGGACTGAAGAAATTAGGGCCAAAAAGAGGGAACTGGCTAATGTAAGAACTGAAGCAGAAATGAATCATGGAGAAGAAACTTGCATCAAGCTGAAAGAAGTTACAGCCAAGCTAAAGAGAGAAATAAATCAATCTAAAAGAAAGACATGGAAAGAAAAAACTGAAGATCTGAATTTAGATAGAAATGGCAAAAAGCTATGGAAACTAGCCAAATCATATTATCCTTCCAAATCATAAAATCATATTCAAATAAATTATTAGTAACATTTTTTTTTATTCTTTATTTATAAAATTTATTCATAACATTAATAATTATCTTTTCTAAATGTATTTATTTACCTTGCTAAAACACAGGAACCAGAAAGAAAACATGGTATAACACTTCTTAAGTTATTATTTTTAAAAACATTATCAACTTCATTGTTTAATAAGAGGTTTAAAGTACTTAGCAAGAAACTATTTGAGGTAGATTTAAACAGTGTATGGTAGACGATAAGAGAAATTTTATCTCCATAATCTTTTGTTTTTTTAACACTTTCTTTTATAAAAGGAATCACTTTTGAAATAGGAAAATTAATACTTTTTCGGAAGATAAAAATCAAATGAACTACACCATGAAAACATTGAGTTCTGATACCTGTAAAAGAAAAGAAACAGAAATGAATATTGACAGAACAAAAAAATTTAACATTAAAGAACAAATATGTATACAAACACGCACATACACCCACCTATCCACCTACACTCACAACAGTATAAGAAAAAAAAAGATAAGATCAAGTAAAAAAATAATCAGAAATAGTTAACAAGGTAAAAAAGATAAGGAAAAAAAAGAGAGGTGAAGAAGATTCCTGAAAGTAGTGGAGCAGACAATAAAGAAATGCTTACATGATGCAGATCTATAGAAAGGGTTATGAAGGTCATGAAACAGAGATCTTGCAAGTTGGGGGTGGATTGATAACTTAAATTGGATGGGATTGTAGATATAGAAAGGTGTAATGGTATTAATTACATGGTAAAGGAATGTGCCAAGAAAATATTGTCAATAGATAGAGGAGAAGAGCCACACTAATTCAGTGTAAAGATGAGAAACACGGGAACGTCTCGTGGCCCCATTGACAAAGCTATTCATGATTCAATCGGCCCCCCGAGACCCATTAAGAGGCTACTGTACATCATATAGCCAGAGCCAAAAGGGGGGGAGGATGAGGGAGGATACAAAGAGTTTTTGTGTAGGTTTGGGTAGGAAAGTCGGAAGAGATGGAATAATTTGAAGGTAGATATTTTCCATCGGGTTATATGGGTGATATATGCACCAGGAACCAGCACTGAAACCAGGAGAGGGTCTGATCAATAATAATGCACAAGCTCTTAACAGAGAAGCAGAAAGTGATGGGATGATCACATAGGCATAGAATAGAAAAGTGGTTATTGGATCTGAGGAGGGGTAGGAACCTCTGATGACAATGGCCTGAGTTTTTTCAGAGAACCTCAACCTCAATTTGTTTAAGTTTATCCAAGCACTGATTCGATGTTTTATTGAATTAAAGGTTTTGGAGAAAGCTAGGAATTGTTGATTTTTATTTCATATATAGTGGCCGTAATATCACTGGTAATTTTGATTAGGGTACATTGCGTGAAGTAGTTGGGTCGACAACCACATTGGAGAGGATCAAGTAGACTAGACTCCTAAAAGAAATTAGAAATTTGCGGTTGAACTAATCTTTATAGGGGTTTTGAGAAGTTATAAAGGATTGAGATTGGACGGTAATCTTCAGAAGAAGGGTTGGAATTTATATTTACAGGATGAACAATGGCTTTTTGCCATGAGACAGGGAATACTGAATTCTGTAGGAAGAAATTAAAGATGAAAAGAAGGACCGGTAAGATTTCTGGGAGGCATAATTTTATTAATATAACAGAAATGCCATCTGGTCCAGCAGACTTGGTATGTGATTTCATGAGATTGAAGAGTAAACACGATTTGAATAGTCACTCGAGGACATCATCTTCCTTCCGGCAGCACATTCTGCCAACTGTGAACCAAATGTAATTAAGTTTACCTGATGCTCTCTTCTGTGAGGCAAATCAGTCCAGTATACTCGTAGGTGCCTTTTCATAGATGTCATCTCCTCACTAAGATGTAACTAGTTGGAGTCCTGTCAGCTAATATCCCATGTCAAGAAGTCACTCTTGATCTTTCTTTTCTTGACCATGTCCCTCACAGACTGCCTGATGAAGCAGTGATGACAAGAGTTGCCATGGGTTATGTTTTCTGGTTTTGCAGCTCTGCACCATGCCCAAGTCTTCGATGTCGAGCTTGATGCTCAAACTTGATCCTATAATTGTCTCCAGAACCACAGGAGTCTTGTTGCTTGGACTGGAACACCACATATCTCCACCGATCTGCATAAGATCCTGCTTGGCTTTATTCAAACCCACCTCTAGCTCGTCTACTCTAGATTTCAGATATTTATTATCCAAGACCATATCTTCAAGATGTTAAGATTGGCCCTCAAGTTATTTCTCGAGGGACACTTTGTGCCTCCACTCTTAATATTTAATATATAATTTTCTAATATATATATATATATATATATACATATAAAACCTCATTGACATGCATGTCCATATGATTTACAGCTCCCAACACTTCTGATCAAATCAGCTTGGTAAATTGACATGGATCAGATTTTGTAGGGCTGGAAAATTTTTCACTGGCTGGAGTTGTCCTTCTGGCATGTTCGGATCTCGAAGAAACTAATTTCTATTTTTTTAAAGACTTTTGTACCTCAATTTCTTTTTTCCATTAGGATCTAAATTTGTCATGATATATGACACAACATTTGGAGCAACATTGTTTTTGTTATCACAGGTAATAACACCATTGCAAATTGAGTACTGAACCATGATGATTTAAAATTAAGTAAATGGTACTCGCTATATACACACAGACACACACACATACACACACACACACACACACACACATATATATATATATATATATATATATTTAATTTAATTTGAATAAACTCCAATGGACCTCAAGAGCAGGATTAGTTGGAGGTGGAAATATGTTTAATCGGATGACCCAAATACTTGCCTATGCGGATGATGTCGTTATAATTGGAAGGTCACTACCTAGCATTAGGGACAGTCTGCAAAGGCTTGAGATGATACAGGCAGGGTAGGATTAAAAATAAATGAAGAAAAAACTAAATTGTTGATACTAAGAAGAGAGAAGCAAGTACGCCAACTGCAAAACTAAATGATAGGAATGCATACTTTTGAGGTCGTTCGCAGCTTTCATTATCTCAGCTCAGTCATCAATGATAGCCAGAATGAAAGGGAGGAAATCAGAAGAAGAATCCTGGCAGGGTATCATGCATATTTCGCCATTGCCAAATTATGAAATAGTAAAATGGTTAGCTGTATAACAAAAATTATACTCTACAAACCACTGATAAGGCCTGTAGTGATGTACGCCTGTGAGTCTTGGACGCAAAACAAAAATGATACACAGTTGGTGGAAAAGTTAATTATTGTTAATAGTTGGTGGAAAAAACGCATACTCAGGCGAATCATAGGACCAGTCAAGGAAAATAGCATATGGCGAAGAAGAAAGAATGCTGAATTATATGATCTTTATGGTGATATGAGCGTCTCTTCTTTTGCCAGGATACAGAAACTGAAGTGGCTGGGTCAATTGCTTAGAATGAATGAAGGAAGAATGGCAAGAAGAGTGTACGAAAACTGTCCTGATGGAGTTAGGCCTAGAGGAAGGCCAAAAGGCAGATGGAGAGATAATGTCCTGGAAGATCTCTGGAAACTACGAATAAGCATTATGCATGGAGAGGACCGAAACAGATGGGACTTCCAGATTGAGCAGGCCAAGGATCGCTTCAGGCATCTGTTGTGCCATTAAAAGAAGAAGAAACTCCAATGTCTCGTTCACTGATCATAACCTTTAGAGAAAAAAAAGCTGGAACATTCTGATAGGTTTCTCATATCTTCTATATTTCTGGGTCCTTTAACTTGTTTACATTGATTTTTTTGCTAGCCTTCCTACTTGTTATGTGACTAATGGAGATTGTAACTCGTATTTTGGAAATTATCAAGTAATGGTCTGAATCCATGTTAGCACCAAAAAAGTTAGGATATTATAAGCAGGTGGTCAATTTGGTTCAAAGTTGACCATCTGAAGATCTCCAATAACAAAAATTTCTATTTTTTGATTTCCATGAAAATTCTTATTTAAGGGTTTTGAAGTACGCTAAGATCGAATCTGACTTGCTTTTTCCAAAAATATATTTTTTTGCCTACTTTACTTGAAGCATATTTTGGTTTTCGTACATTTATTTAAACTCATTTGATATAATCGGTAATATATTGTTCTTATTTTAGTAAAAAAAAAAATAATCGATTGGTATTTGAGAACTTTGAAATCCTTGCAGAGCAAAGGAAGAAAACAATAATATAAAAAATGTTGAAATCATATAAAATAAAATTTTTCATATACTTCGTACAAAGTAAATTGTCAAGGAATTACTCAATCAGACGAATATATAATTATTAATCATCTATAGCAAAATATGTATTAAACAAATAAAATGAAACTTACTTGGACTCATATTTGTGATAAAAGGACACAGCAAAATTCTATATAATTTTATGTTAAAACACCTTTTTTCCTCCATTATATAAACCATAGAAACAGCTAGTTCAAGTAAACTGAGTACTAATTCCTTTTTTGATTGATCCCTTATACTCTGATAAATGTGGCTGATAATGACATCATGATCAGTAATTATATCAAAAAATTTAAATTTCAAATTATATTTATCTTGCAAAGTCCTGACACGTTTCATCAAGGTTAAAATTTGCAATGCATCTTCTAATTCCGTCTCAAGTTCACTTAACGAAAAATTAGCCCACTCCTGACCAAATGTTTTAAATTTATTTAAAAAGTGGCTCCATAATTCGCTTTCTTCTCTAATATTTAAAACATTTCTGAAAGAAAGAAAAAGAGTTAGGGTTAACTAGATCTATTTGCAACACAAAACATAAATACTAACAAACAAGAACAACTCAAAATACATCAGCAAATTTTTTAATTTCCTTGGAAAATATAGAATAAATAATATTAAATCTTGTTTAATTAGGGTATTATGGATAGAACAAGTTTATGATGACAATAACAACTTATATAATTTTCAACTTTTTTGTAATTATAAAAGCTATATGTAACATAATATTTTTTCTTCAGTCCAATATAATCCTGACACTCTAGCCAATGGGGAATTGATATAACAATAGAGATTGTAATAGAAACAAATAGAAACAAAATGAATAATTATAAGTATGATACAAGAAAGAAAATATATACAGAGAAAAAAAAAAAAATTACTGTAATTTTACATGGCAGATCCCCAACAAATATTATTTAAAATTATCATCAATGTCAAACATCTATCACTTGCATCCATTAATGAACGGTGAAGTAATAAATATAGGAGGATTTTATCTTTAACAAGTTGATAAATTACTGTTTAAACAAGGAGGTGATGCAGTCATCATCCACTATCAACAGCCAAGTTTTTCCTCCAATTCTATGATAGGAATTACTCTTACAGACGAACATGTAATTATTAATCATCTATAGAGAAATATTTCTTAAACAAATAAAATGAAACTTACTTGGACACATATTTTTGATAAAAGGACACAGCAAAATTCTATATAATTTTATGTTAAAACATCTTTTTTCCTCCATTATGTGAACCAGAGAAATATCTAATTCAAGTAAACCGAGTACTAATTCCTTTTTTTATTGATCAATTATATTCTGGCAAATGTGGCTGATAATGATATCATGATCAGAAATTATATCAAAAAATTTAAATTTCAAATTATATTTATCTTGCAAAGTCCTGACACGTTTTATCAAGGGTAAAATTTTCAATGCATCTTCTAATTCCGTCTCGAGTTATAGAGATTAGGTGTGTTCTAGGACGGTATTATGACTCTGCCCTGAAGTTAGGAATCCAGTTCTTTACTCAGTGAGCTCATTCCATAAACACTGAGTCAATACAAAAATAAAATGGCTGTCCAAGCTGTCACACAAAAGTGTGGAGGCTGTCCACAGGGAGGTATACTAACCCCACTACTGTGGTGTCTGGTGATGGACTCATTGCTGTCAGCCATCAACACAACAGGCTTTTAAGCACAAGGGTATGTGGATGATATCGCTATCCTGATTAGAGGCAAGCAATGGAGTGTACTTTCTGACCTCCTCAAATCAGTAACGGACCTCTGAGTGGAGTAGGGCAGTACTAATGGTCTTAACATCAGCACCCATAAGGTTAATGTCTGTACATTTACAAAGAAAAAGAATATGACAATTAAACTGCCAACTATCCAGCTGGGTCTGAGTAAGGCGGTAAAATACCTAGGTGTTACACTGGACCGCAAACTAAACTGGCACCAACATGTGGAAAATATAACAAATAAAGCACTCAAGTACCTATGGGCCTCTAAAGGTGCGGTGGGCAAAACTTGAGGTCTCAAACTTTGTATGGCTTACTGGTTGTATTTAACAGCCATTAGTCCCATGGTATCCTATGGTGGCATAAGGTGAAGGTGGGTGGATTCAGAATTAAGCTGGAGAAGCTACAAAGACTGGCCTGTTTAATGATAACAGGTGCAATGAGAACTACTCCTGCGGCTGCTATGGAGGTAATGCTTGGATTATTACTAAACTTGGAGGTTGAATCACAGAACTATAAAACCTTTTATAGATTGATAAAATAAAATTCAACTTCCACTGTTTTGACTCAGGCTAGACACTGTCACAATGGATTGAAAATGATAGAGTGCTTGCCGTTCACTCTGACATTGAAATACGAAAGTTCATAGACACTGATTACACAGTCTATATCAATAAAATGAAACAGCATAGACCCAATAATGGTGTCAACTGCTACACAGATGGCTCTCTCACAGACCATGGGTCTGGAGAAAAGAAAAACTACTAAATGGAATTTCAATTCCACTAGGCATACACTCTATAGTATTTCAATCTGAAGTACTTGCTATCAGTCATGCTACCTACAGACTGCTAGAAGAGGGTAAGAAGATCACATTCTATACTGATAGACAAGCAGCAATTGGGGCACTAAGCAATTACATGACAAAAGCAAGGGTTATACGGGACTGTAATTCAGTCTAAAACAACCTTGCGAAATGCAATAGTTTAAGCATTGTGGGAGTACCGGGTCACTCTGGAATATCAAGCAACGAAGAAGCTGAGAAATTGGCCAGGCTAGGTTCAGAGTGTATTCCTGTTACCCCAGAACCTGTCTGTGGCATAAGTTTGAGCTTCGCCAAAAGGAAAATTGTGGCGAAATATGATATCAGAGCCAAACAATATTGGGAAAAGATGAATCAGTTTCATTCAAAGTTGTTTTTGGATAGACCCTGTACCAGTAGAAGTGAGCAGCTACTGAAAATGGATAGGAACTCACTCAAAAAAATTACAGAAATCTACACAGGATACTGTAAACTAAAGAGTCACATGCTCAAACTCAAGTTGAAGGAATCACTCTTGGGTAGATTCTGTCTCTCCGAAGATGAAACAGCTTATCACATTATGGGCTTGTTCAACAGGTCTTTAAGACTGAGATTCTTGTTGTTTGGTCTGGACCATATAACAGACCCAAGGCAGTATGTGATCATTGAACCGATAAATCTCCTGAGACTTATGGAACAATCAAAAGTCATGTTTTGACTGAGAACAAAGTAAAATTAGCGCACAATAGATCTGTTTAGGTCCCGGTGCTATTCTGCCAATATAAAAAAAAGTAAAATGGCAAAATATAATACAATTTCTTAAAACAATATAGAAAATTAAATAAAGAATAGCTACAACACAAAATAAACAATATGATTGTTAGTAATGAAATTTATTAACAAAGTAACATAATTCACCTTTGCAAGGTGTCTACTCCAGTATTGATAATATGATCTTCAATAACTTTATACAAATAGGCTTCAAATAGATTATAGAGAACCTGAAACAGAATGATACACATGTTAATAAACAATTACCGAACAAAACAATTTCTTAAAGGATTAGTAAATTAATATTTATTTATTATTAATTGAATTAAATCTTCTTCAGCCAACGCCCTTCCTTGGCTGTTCAGCCATCCATCAATGGTGTTTTCTCCAGTATCAGCCTACAGAGCTGCACAGCAAAAAAGATGATCCACAGTCCCATCCTCCTGGGAGCACACGGGACATGTCATGGAGCCAACTATGCCGATCTTATGTAGGTGGCTCTGCAGGTAATCGTGGCCCTTGGTCATCCTAAAAATGGCCACTGCAGTCTATCGGGGCAGCTTGTCAGTGATAGGTATCGATACAATCGGTTCCCATCTTTTTCTGACTGCAGCTGTCCTCCAGATATCTGCAATGGCTGACTTTATGCAGGACGAGACTACGTTGCATATATTATCATAGGGGAAATGTGGTTGGCTAATTGTACATCCTTCCTTGGCCAGTCTATCTGCTTCCTCATTCCTATGGATATCACAATGAATAGGTACAAATCGCAAGCAGATTTCAGTTTTATCAGCCTTTCAGTGCCTGTAGTGCAACAATAGAGTCTGATAGAAATACTACTTTTTGGTTGATGCCAAGGGAAATCAGTGCATTAGCTGCTTCACTCAACTATGGCTGTGACATCTTCATTGAAGTCAGTTCTCATTTTCCCCACAGGAAAAGCTCCTGCGACAACAGAGGAATAGAAACCCACTCCAGTACCCTCTTCTGTGACCGATCTATCAATGTGGGGTGGTTTTGTAGATTGGTTCTGCCCATTATTTAAATACTAGGTTGTTACAAAAGTCCTTGTGCACTACTATAGCTTTATTTCAGATTAAATATTTAAAACATTATTGAATACTACTCTTCAAAGTAAAGTCCATTGTTTTCAACTATTTTCACCCATCTTTCTGCCAGTAATTGGATTTGATGCCTGTACCACTCCTTTGGTTTTGAAGCAAAGAACTCTTCATATCCAATTTTTATGACCTCATAATTCTCAAAGATCCGACCTTTTAAAAAATGAGCCATTGATCTAAACAAACCATGATCTGATGGTGCAATATCTGGGCTATACGCAGGATGTGGCAAAATGTTTAATCCTTGCAGTTTCGACAATTTATCCTTGTTCAAACGTACAGGGACATTGTCGTGTTGCAAAATGGCTTGGTTCCTGTTGACCAAAGCAGGATACTTTGCACTCTAAACTGCATAAACTTTGTCTAGCTGATCACAGTAAAGATTTGAGTCCCTACAAAGGCCGATAAATCACGAGTAGTTGCATGTGGGTCCTGGTTCACACATTCAAGAAGAACGTCATCATCAGCGACCAATGGGTGACCTGATCTGGGTTGTGCAGCAGTATTTCGATGATAATTGAGTCCCTTTCTATGGCATAAATTTCTTCGGCAGCTGCCTTTGTGCTTAAACCTTTTTTCCAGTAATGTCTCAAAAGACCACGAATCACGAGTTTTTCTTCTGACATTGCACATGCGTTTAAAAAATGTAAATGACCCCAAAAAGCCAACTGAAGTCACAAGGAATTAAAGGATTAGTCAAAGAAAACATTGACATAAATAGTAGGAACAAAAATATTCTTATAGGATTAATTATGAGAGTTGGAATTAAGGGTTGTGTTCATGCACAAGAACTTTTGTAATAACCTAGTACAGATCCCAGCACTGAAACTTGTATATCCTTTTTTTCTCACAGTACTGTTTCCTTTAAAAAATCCTTTATCATCCATGTCAACTCAATTTAAAATTTCTTACCAATCTCCCTTCATAAAATCTCATCTCTAACTTCATATATATATATATATATATATATATATATATATATATATATATATATATATATATGTATATATCTTTTATTTAATAAGCCAGACAAATGTTATTAGAATTGTACATTTTTATTTTTCTTAGAGGACTAGATATCCCAGAATAAAAATTACTTCATCATAGCCCTGATTTTGATTAATTCAGGTCTCTTGATGTGAAACAGGTCCAAAGATTTTTTCCATAGGTTGGGACTAATTTGCCCCACTCTATAAGTCTTGTGAGAATAACCAGTATTTACTTGAATAAAAGTGGAATATGAGTTTTCAGGAATTATTTTTGGTTGATCACCAAATACTTCTTCCATCATATAAGATTTTTTTTTGGATGATACGTAAATAATGGTAAATGAACAATTGCTATAAAATAATCAAAACATTTATTCTTCAAGTAAATTGTCAAAATTATTAAATGAATCATTGATTAAAAGATATATGGTTAATTCTTTTTCCATTTCTTCAATTCAAATTTAAATTTACTTAAAATTAAGCAGTCTATCAACTGTTAGCACATTTTAGCTTAGGACGGTGACGAAATAATACTACATATAAGATAATACAACATCTTAATTAATTCACAATTAATAATTAAAAAAAAACTAAAATTAGTCATTAGGGGGAAAAAAATCTTACCCTGTGTGAAGGCACATACTTGATGTACCTGTTAAAATCAAACTTCCTCATAAATTTCACTGGAGCAGAACTAACTAGGTGTGAAGCAATATTCACCCATACAGCTAAACCTAAAACACAAACCCAATATTAATTTTATCATATGTTTTCTATATTGGTTATCTGGATACACTGAATTAATCATGAAAAATCATAGCACACCTAATTTCAGTATAGTTTGTTTAAAATTTAATTATACAGGTAACACACTTTAGAGAAGATTAAGCTTTACTACAGAGGAAAAAGGATAAATATGTCACTAGCTATTTATACTTGGCATGGGACCATCACAGACAACTGACTTAGCATAGCATGACAGATATAACATTTCATTTATTATATAACAGTTTTTTTCGTTCTATTTCTATGAAACCAATACTATTAATTATTTCATTTTATTTTTAAGCAATTTTTCTTAAGATATTAAAACTAAATTGAAAGTCCTCCACTTTTGGTTTTTCTCTCTTTGTCTGTTCAGTTTTATCTGAGATATGGGGGAAACCTTCAGCCCCCTATCAACAAAAAATGGGTTCAGGGACAAATTAAATTTCCTCTCTGACAAAATTATTCCCCAAAGGGCAGAAAACATAATATCAACATAAAGAGAGTTGAACAAGAGGATTTTAAAAAACCTTCATAATTTTCATGCAGGTTATTACAAATTTAGTAGAAAATATAAAAAAAATTGAGTGATGGGTGTCATTACAAACAGTAATAAATGGACAACAGTGCAACAAGCTATTATCATTTACGGATTCTGGAGGTCAATATCAAGCACAGGTAACTCAGAACAATAGCGAGAATTATGCAGGTCAAGGTGTAATTCGATATTATGTTCTATTAATAAATGGAAATTGATGAAATAAAAAAGAATTAACCCCGGTCAATAAAGATCTAGTCAGGATTAAATAAAAAAAAAAAAAAATAGTGATAATGAAATACTGACCCATAATTACCCATATCACATTAATTATTTTTGTAATTAGTATTAAGCATTATAAAGTTAAGTATTTATAGGTAGTTTGATATATTAAGCACTATTTTTTTTTTACCATCTGTAATTGGGCTTTAGCCTTTTGGATGCTTGCAGCTTATAAATAAATAAATTACATACTAACCTTCCATACCCCGAAACTTCCAGAAACTATATTAAAGTAACAAAATACAAAACTATAATCCGATACCAGTGATATTTTAATTTTTTTATTCTTCGGCACAGTGTAACAAAGAATCCACAAGTGTGTAATGTGGTGAAGCTAGGTAGGGAGAAAATGTTAGGTAGAATTTGCCGGCTGAATGCCTTAACTGTAATGGTTCATATAATGCTATTGTACCATGTTCAAAGAGCAAAAAGAAATTAAAGCAATACAAATTAATAATAAAGAACCATTAAGAGAAGCTAAAAGGATATATATATATATAAAGAATAAATCCTCAGTTAAACAGAACATTCGTATAAAAAGCTGATTATAAAAAAAGCATTGGGAAAAAAAAATTGCCACTCAGGCCAATATTATATATTATTTAAAAAAAAAAAAAAACTAATAGAATCAGCTTGGCTATAGAAATATATAATGAAAAAAATATGGCTCTAACCTAAACCATGGCTACCACATTGGTTTTCTTGCCGTGCACCAATCTATATATTCCGAATTGATCACAATACTCATCTCCAAGCTATAACTGCAAGAAACTATTTAAATTTCACCTTCTGCACCTATCATTTCTATCTATCTCAGGATCATTAAATAGAAACCTAATACCTCCTAAACATATTTCATAAATTACCTCATCCAGACCTAAATGGCCACCGTCTCTTATGGGGCTCTCGAGACATTAACTTGCGAGGAAAAATAATCGAAAGCTTCGTTGAATTCACAAACTCCTACTAATACCACACTGTCTACCTACCTCAGTTCCAGTTAAGGGTCATTTTCTGCTCTTGGCCTGTCCTTATGCAGCTCTATATTATACAATAGCCTAGAATGGATGTCCCCAATCCTGATCCACACACTGGTTATCTGGTTTTAAAAAGTTCACAAATTTAAACCCCACCAATTGACCTCTATTTACCTCCCAACTACTCTACCCCCAAAACTCTCCATACAATATGAATACTGAAGAAATGTACAAAGCCATTACGGACACCATCATTCAAGCAGCTAAAATATAGGTAATGATGAAATATGTTTTTTCAAATAGACTATCAGTCTATTGGTTCAATGGCATATATAAACAAGTTATTAAAGACCATCATAAGGCCTACAAAAAATTTCAAAGATGCACGAAATCCAAAAACCTAATAGAGTATAAAAACATTAATCAATACAAAACTGAGCCATGGAAATAATTCATGGAATGTATAAATGCCTCTATAAGTTCTGCCATTGTTTGAGACAAAATCCAAAAACTTATTTCCAGATCTTCTTACTCCCTTTTTACCATTTTAGTTAAAGGACAGCTGAAGGACAACGCATAAAATATATACTTAAAACGAAAAATTTAGCTAATTATTCCTCCAAGATATAAATTATAAACAAAATAGCACCAATACAAATCTTAAGGAAATAGAATTTCCAAATACTACGCATGATATAACCCTATAATTTGCAATATGGGGACTCAATAATATTCTAGAGGAGGCAAACCACTTCTATTTGTGTTCCGAGCAAGCCCTATTTTTAGCCTATATTCTGAATCCGGACTAGGTCCTCATTTATTTAGAAGATTGAAACTGACAATTTACACTTCAAAATTGTACCCATAAGGTGAACCTCCGATTCACAATCATATTTTCGATTCTACATTTTCTACTTCTTTTTGATAAAAATGAAATACAATTCTTCTGTTATCAGAGAGAATATTATCGGCTATCTCTTTCTTTAAAATTATAGCACTAAACAAACCTGAAAATGATGACCCATCAACATCGCAAAACAATCCTAAATCTCTTCAAATATTCCATAAATAATACTGAGCCATCTGAATACAAAGCCCACTTTTCTCGCCCAAGATTCTGTAAGCCTTTATTATCCACACCAATAGATCTAAATTAGGCAAATCAGCAGCATCACCTTTCCTAACCAAGGATTCAACCTGTAATTTCACATAGCCATTCTCACTTAACTACTCTACAAAACCTGGTTATTTTAGTAAACTTTATATGAATCCCTAGGGGACCACATAGCCACATAGTAATTGTAGGAAATGGATGAGCCAATTTAGCTGTAAGAGAAATGCTCGCTCTCTGAGAGCGGGGTAAAGCGGTCTTATAATAAAACAACACAATAAAATAACCATATATCTACAGATAACAAAGGATCAATAATATTTTAAAACAGATTTATTAAGAAATGGAGACAAATACATTAATACATTCAATGAAAATAGAAATGTTGTTAAAGTACTATTGGATAGTGAGAAGAAGACTAATCCTAAGTTAACAGCACACAACACATGCACAATTGAGTAATGATGAAAAAATAAAAAGTAAACAAATGTATTTGTTTAAGAAAGCATACTTATCTGATATACACTACAAGCTAACTTATACCAACTAGAGTCAGTTACAAACAGAAATATTCTACTTTAGGTATGTTAAACAGGGTCAATTGCATCACATGGACAGACTGTCACTTAAATATTAAAATATCAATGGCCAATAACAAAAAAATAAACAGCAATCTAGGTTTTCAACAAATGGAAATAAATGCATGAACTAGTTGGCTAAAAAATACAAATTGATTCAGGTGCTAGCTGTCCCAAGATTACAACAATAAAAGAATATGGAGTTTAATAACATAAAAGATAATTTAAATTAATATCTAGGGCTGTGGTGAATTGAGAGTACTGATTAAGAATGAAATACTGGATTTTTGTTGGTTCATTCACATTGCAATATTCCTAATACAATTTAAATAATTTGATACGGGAGCTGCATAATTAGTAATTGTGGATGCAAGAAAACACATAATAAACCAATTCATGCATAATGCAAGTTGCGAATCGCTGATTAGATTTATACAGGCTGTAACAAAATGTTGATCAAACAGAGAAAAGAAGTTGAGGGGTGGGAATTTATAAAGAAAAATATGGTAAATCGGGCTTATATTTTTTTTTAAAATCAATTAAGACAACAAATAAACCAAAAAATAAATACAACCTGTTATTTATAGTTCTAATATTTGATGAAATGTCCTTATTGCTATAATTGCTGCTTTGATACAATTTAAAGTTAAAAAGATATATATCTTTCTGTATTTTTACCAGTTAGTCAGAAATAATTCAAACAAACCAGAAATTTTTTTAATGACTGTATTTTAGGTCAAATATTACATATCCTTGTTTTGTTGAATATTCTGAGTTTTTCCCCTCCACCAAGTCGAGAGGAAGTGGTCAGGTCAACATGTTAAGGAGTTAAAAAAGGGGCATTTCTTCAGTTTTTCTAAATAAATAAAAATTGATTCATCTAATAAAAAAACAAAATACCTATATAAAAGTTATAAAGCAGTAAATTATGCATAAAATTTGTTCTAAAAATATGACAGTGGTGAAATCAAGAATATTTTAGAAGACTCATTAATATTGGAACATGTTCAGCTGTGTCCATCACAAACTTGTGCCTGTCAGTTCATGTTAAGTCTATATTAAATCCTAGAGGGATTCAATTAGATTTAGCGAGTTGGTGAAGTGTAAGAGATAAAAATAATATCTAAACAAAAAATACATTTTAACGTTGAAAAAGTTCTACAAGTCTTCCAACAGTTATTCCTCTTGAGCCTATTTGGAAAAATACATAGTTTTTCTAAACATGTCAACAAGAGAAAATGCTAAAATTTATACAAATAAAATGGTAGGTTTTTATAAAAAAGTAACTCCCATCAAAACTTCTGAACTTTTTTTCACATCAGCGGTATAACTGTTCTGAAAGTTAGCAGCATGCATTAGATTATAAAAACACTCAAAATTTCAGTTTTTCACCCACTGAATTAAATTTATTCATTAGAATTTAATCAATTCCGGCTAATGACCTACTCCAAGGCCTCTTCTATATTGGAGTGGAAAAGAAAATGTTTATGATCCTCTAATAACCTCAGCAGTTTCCTGAAACCGGTTTACCACACTGAAAATTACTCTTCATTTCAATGATTATTGTAAAATAAATAACGATGCAAAAACTGACAAAGGATTTTAAATTAGACCACTTATTCAAAATTTCGATGATTCATTTTTGAAATTTGGTATGCTTTAAGACAAACTTACTGTAAATGAGATGATAATTAAATATTTTGGAAAACATACTTTTAAATACTTACGAAAGGAAAACCCACACGATTCGGGTATAAGTAATTGGCCTTGTGTAGTTCAAATGGATTTTGTTTCCAGTTTGATTTATACGGCAGAAAAGATCAATCTGAGAATTTTGAAGTTGGATTGAAAATGCTTACGGCGGTAGATGATTCTTCCGCACTTGAAATATTTTTTGAAAACTATTTTACTTCTTCTTAGCTATTACAATGTTAGAGGAGCTTAAAATGATTGGATTTAAGACTACAGCGACAGTTCATGAAAATAGGATCCATAAATGCCCTATTTTATCAACAAAAGAAATGAAGAAATAAAATAGAGGAACATATAGTGTGTGTGTGTGTGTGTGTGTGTGTGTGTGTGTGTGTGTGTGTGTCCCAATTATAACTACTAATTATGACGCCATTGAACCACTTTCTAATGTCAGTCATTAACTTAAAGCTAAAAAAATTACTGTATCGCAACCTAAAGCTTTTAAGTCAAACAGTTCCAATATGGAGGGAGTTGATCACTATGATTGCCTTACACCAAAATATAATATAAAAATCAGAGGAAAAAAGTGGTGGTCTGTTAGCAAAACTCTTTGATATGGCGTTAGTTGCGCATTTAATATATAATGAGTCTCATGTTAAAACAATTTACTTATTAGATTCAATAAATGAAGTTTCTTTATTTTATTTGAAATTGTCAAGCATCAGAAACAATCCAAGGTGGCCTCTCACCAAATCGGTGAAGATAACAACTAAACAAAAGCAAATAAAAAACACCAACATAGAGTACAAAGTGTGCAGTGACTTTGTGTAGCATATGTTTCGAGGATTATCATACAAATGAATGATGTTTTATTTTATAGTTTTTAACTTACCACCTACTGGTTTTAAAAATATATTATTCTAATTATGCCTAATAATCTGTAATTTAACCAATAATAAAATATTTTTTTCAAAATATGAATATTTTTATTACTTCAAAATGTATTATTTTTTATCCCGTATTTTACCACTGTCCTATTTCGAGAATGGCCTTTGAGCGGTTTAATTAATAACTATAATTTTATTTTCATATAACAAAAAAATTTCGTGATAAACAGGATAAACAAAGACTCAATAAATAAATTTCAAGTAAGTTAAGTAGCTACACATATTTTCATGGATTTGCAACAGGGGGAATAAAAAAAGCTTCGGAAAGGAAAGTATCACAGCGTATTAATAATCATATTATTCTCTGCAATATCGAAAGTAGATGACATAAGTAAGTCTATTGACCTACCTACACCAATACTTGTACTTGATAGCATAAAAATCAGCCACTAAAGAATGTCGCAACAGGAGATAATGAAGTCGGACAGACTGAAAAGAATCAGGATTTACATAGACTGTAGGACTTATTAATCACAGCAGATGTATGAGCACAGTAGCTAGAATGGTGCTTCAGCGGAAGTAAAATCAAATTTTAATAGCTTCAAACTCCATACAAAATAAAAGGAATCTTCAGTGGAAGAGAGAAGCTGAGCTATGAATTTAGACTATGACAGCCTGATTGAAATAAGACCTTGTGGAAAGACAGTCCGTTTAAGGATATTAAACAAATAAATTTCACTAAAAATAATCAGGAACTAAGATGATTGGGGTGGGTGTTGTGTGTGCCAAGAACTGCTTCATGCCTTTATCAGGCCACTGAGGAGAAGAATATAAAATAGCAGATTTATTAACTATAGGTTTTAATATTAATTTGTATATTATGTAACATTTAAATTTAAAAAAAAGTTATTTTACATAATACTTCAAGTACATGCATATATTTACAGGCATATCAATACATAGCTGTTTACTATAATTGTAAACTAAAAAAATGATAAGAACAAAACAAAATTGCAAATAAATTTTTAAATTCTTTTGTATTATTAATATGGGTGGCTCATTCCTTTACTTATTTATCATTATTTCTGATCAATTAATAAGGTGTAATGTAGGGCTCAATTAGAGTCTACAGTATTTATGGTTACTTGGATAAAAAATTGTGATTATCTAACTTATAGAGGGTATTTGTTTGTAACACACCAGAACAGTTTAAGTGACAAGAGTAGAATTCCTTTTAGTGACTCACTAGTACAGCTAAGCATAACAGAGCAAAGGGATACCATTCAAATGAGTAATATTAAAAAAAAAAAAAACACATAATAAAAAATAATATGATTAACAAACCGCAAGCATAAGATTACATGCAATTTTTATTAGCTATAATCCATTATTAAGGCCCATTACCAAGTATAGAGTCCACAGAAACCTTCATTTAATTGATCATTTTACCTTGACAGTAATTGTTGGCAGTTCCAGACATTGGTACAATTAAATAATCAGAATTCATTCTCAGCTTACTAGACTTAGTAATTTCTCCCATAAGACCCAAAAAATCTGGAATTGATAAGATATTATAACGAGAACCAATATCTTATATCATATTGTTTCATTCGAAGATTTTGGTTTTGTTTATTATGCATTTGTGAAACGATCATATTTATGAAAATTGCAATACGGGGTAATCATCACATTCCATACTTTTAAACAAACTTTAAAAAATATTAGTTACTGTACAGTTTAGAAAAGAAATATAGAATTTTTCTCAAATATATACATGTGTGTGTGTGTGTGTGTGTGTGTGTGTGTGTGTGTATATATATATATATATATATATATATATGATATGATATTTTTATTTTTGTATATCATTAATTGTTTGGCAGTTGAATAAAAGCATCTATCCAATAATTACCAGCATGTTTTCAATCACATTTGGGTATCTAAACATTGCCTCTTATACACATTCAGGGTTTCAATGAACTCATACTAACCAAGACTGCTATTTATTTAAGATTTAGCTGAGAACAATAACCAGTGACATGACATGTCTATACAAATAATTAGTAACCTATCTTTATAACATTATGAATTAATCAATTAATATCAAGAACCATTTGTGTAAAATTCATTTACTCAAAAACTTTCCAGCTGTGATGTTGGATACATACCTGAGTCACTTTGCTGACATAGCAAGAATATGACCTCAAGAACTGATTCTAAAAATAAACAGTTGATTTTAGGACAATTTCTTCTCTGAGAAAATATAATATGATTCAAAACTTCAGCATATGAATGAAGTAATTCAGCATATTCTGGCCTTACAACATCAAAATTCAGTTCTTCAAATACTTTGAAACTAAGGCAAATTTTCCTCCATTCCTAAGCAGTTAAAACAATTTTCATAAATATTAATGACATGGTCAAAATTAACTTAAGGAAAACAAATTAATAAGTTCATATTTTTAATGGGTAAATATAAATAATTTTCATTAAAGAGAAGGATATTAAATCCCTTCCAATGTGTAACAAAAGCTTTGATTAAAATGCGATCAATGTAATTCATGTTTGAATTTAGAAACTGATAAGTATAATGAAAACAATATATGATAATCAGCCAAAATTTAGAAAACCAAACGGTTTATAATGATTAATTCTTTTTTAATAACTTTAATTTGATAAAATACATATGTTATGCAGTGGAATAATGCTTATCTTAGTAACTTTATTGGGCCAGAACCAAAATTATTCATACTTCAAAAGTTATTTGATTATCAAAGAAGCTTTAAGAACTAATCACAACTTTTTAACAGGATAATTGAACATTATTTGAATTTAAGAACATGAAAGAGAAAACTTATTAACAGATAAAATAATATACATGTACTAAAAATTAATCAGTATTATTTTAACTTTTTAGTGATACTATTGATAAATAAAATAAAATTTTGTTCATTAATTATTCTTTCTATACAGGTAAAACCAAAATTAAACAACCTAAAATGTTTCAATATTTAAGTAATTACAATTAATAATTATCATATAAAGAGTTTAAATTAATGATAAAAATTTTGTTCAATTATTTAAAAAATTAATATAAACAGATTGATAACCTACCAGAAGGGTGAATGCTGGTGATGATTGAATCATTACTGAACATAATAATTTTAACAAAACAAATTGTTTCTCCACATCACATATCTGAATGAGTACAACTAATAGTAATATTATGCGATTATGGAATCCCTTAGAATATCTAGAAATTCCTTCGAAATTCTCATTGCATACCTGCAAATATTTGGTTTTAGAAAAAGGTATTTAAAGAAAATAAAAACAAAAACAGGATTTATAGAATATAAGTACATACCAAACAATATATAGTTTTCTTATTTCTATAACTAACTAAAATGATTAATGCGGGGCCAAAAATTGAAAAGGAGTTTATTAAAAAACAGTTAGACTAAGCTTTTCATTCCGCAGCATTGATTTATATACAGCTTATAAAAAAAAAAAAAAAGAAAAAGGAGCTTATATTGATAACTATATATGGCTGACCACCATACATATCTGTATAGCAACCACCTTCATGGTGGAGACATATTTTTACCTAATTGTACCATAGCCTAATGTGTGCCAATTTATCCAAGTAAAGAATTATGGAATCATTTTTGACAAGGTGAAGAAACCATTCTCACTAAGGTATAGAGGCCAGTGCTCCTATTTAGTTTGACCTTCAGTGTAGGTCATGACTACATATTCAGCAATATCCAGAACGCCACAACCGGGGCATAGGTGGTCAACATCCTTTCCAAAGCTTTATAACTTGACACAAAAGCCTCCATGCCCCAAGAGGAATTGAGCGATCCAATGGTCAGGCTGGACCCTTTTCGTAGCTAGCCATGACTGGGCAGAGGAGAAATACTTCCTAATGATAGTCCCATTAGTAGTATTCTCCCATCGCACGTTCCATTCCTGGATGGTGTCTTACTGCCATATCGCCTTCCATCTTTGAGGTGTTCCACAATACTCGCTCAAAAGTTTTCTGGGATTCCTAACAAACTTTCTTTTCTGTAAGTATTTTCTCATTTTCACATCTTCTCACAGAAGAACAAAAGGTAAGCCCTCTTCTAAAATCTGCACTGCTTCTTGAGATATTGTCCTCTATACTCTGGATCCTACAATAGATCTGTCCTCTGGATAGACACTAACTTATTTATTTGTTAGATAGTGAGGTTTTAGTGCCAGATACCTAGCACCATTCTTTTGTAGTTAGTCATTGTCACTGGGTATCTAAGGTACCCGAAGGCATCCAAAATATGAATCCATTCAAGGCTACGATAACTCTGCTTGCCAAGTACTCCAAGAGAGACCACATATCAAAGTTTATTCCAAATCTTATGCTGAGGTAGGTTACCTACCACCTCACTTGGAATAATCGTCTCTGTCTGGAACTCCAAGGTGATAGAGTGTACCCTCTCAGTCATGTTCATGAACTTTTCTGTCGCTTATTGACTCCTCTCCTGTTACAGGCCAGCTTGTCCACATAGGCTGCCCCAGGAACTGCTCCTTCTCCAGCACTCCCAACAACTCATCAAAAACTAGTTTTCACAGGGCTGGACCTAATCCACACTTGCCTGTCCTATAAAAGTGATCTTGTGTTTCCTGGGCCTTACCTTATCTCTCTTCTTTTCTTCCTTGGCCTACCCTCTACCCAGGCCCAGTGAGTGTTATTATTCTTGTATATGTGAAAAAGGTATATTACCTTTTAGACACAAAAAAATTAATTGAGTTATATACATATTTTAACTAAATAGGGAATGAACCGGACATGAAAACTATATTATACAAATTACAGTTTATTATTTTTAAATTGCTTATTTGCAAAACAATATAACTAATACTATATGAAAGAAACGCATCAAGCTTTCACTTTTGCAAATTCCGTCCCCACTTTGTCAATACTAATTGATTGTCTTACATCATTTTCTATTGAAATAATTGCCAAACAATCAATATTTCCTGATTCATACTCGATTGCAAGTAATTCTTATTGATTTTCCATTCGGTTAAACTTCTCTCTCTCTTAGCAACTGAAACAGGTGGAGCCAGTAAAACTCTCAATCCAATTAGTGTATTTGGGAAAAGTTCTAGTTTTTGGTTATTAAATCCACTTCAAAACTGTTTCTGATGTATTAATACCGTTAATTTTTCGGGACAAAAATTTCAGCTCTATTTATAGTTCTGCTTTAATGTCTTTATTTTCTTATCATTTTTTTGTATTTTCTAAGGATTCACGTTTTTCTTTAATACTTTATTGTAGAAACTTGGCTTGGTATAGAATTCCGGGCTGTCGAACGACATATTTGTCGAAATATGCGCCGGAAAGAAGCAACTTCTCTATCTAAAAAAGTAATTTGTCATTAATTTTTAGCATGAGAATTTACCATCTATTAGGCGCCTTTTTAAGTACGGAGACTGTGTGCTTGGCGCAATTCCCATACGCCAGCCCATTCTCTACCATCTCAAAAGTTACAAGGTCTGCTGGGAGCCTGTCTTAACCGGGTATTTCTATAGAGCAGGAGCCCCCCACCCTGTGCCCACCTAACATACTTGCACCAGCAATCACCAACTGTTTTACATGGCCTGCTGCAGATCGATGATATTCAGTAAAATATTGTATATTTTTTTGTTTTAAATATTAAATAATTCATTGGAAACATAAGCAAATTGTTTGAATATAATAATTTATTTATATTATAGCATTTTATGTTTTTCTGTCAATTATCATTGTTGCTCTGCATGGCCTACTGTAGATCGACAAGTTTTTAATAAAATATTGTATGGGTACTTTTTTTTAATATCTAATAATTAACTGGAAATTTGTTTGAATAAGCAAATTTGTATTAAAATGGTAATTTATTTATATCATAGCATTTCATGTTTTTCTGTTAATCATCTTTGTCGTTTTGTTTATTCTTTTTTTAGCAGTAAAAAAAATTGAATAATAGAGTTGGAAACCATGCATTAAACTTATTTTTTACCTCATATACTTTTTAATTTGTATTTTAATTCTCTCAAAATGTGTGAATCTAATATAAGAAAATAAACGTACAATTTTAAAAACAACAGGAAGGAATCATATTGCTTTTTCAATTTCAAAGATAAATTTGTTTGTTGTGTGGTAGTAGCATCATTGCAATACCAAAGAAATAAAATCTTCCTAGGGTTTCAATCTACTTTTAATAAGAAATATACTCTTAAATTTGAACATTATTAACAGATATTATCAAAAATATCCAACACTCAATCCACATTGAATAAAAACATATGGTGCCCGCCATCTGACAGATAACCTATAAATGTGCCCCCAGGTAGAAAAAGGTTAGGGACACCAGCTATAGTTCCTTCAATGGTTGCTGCTGCATCTATCAGTTCACCTCCTCCTTCACTTGAGGCATGATTCGCAGCACAATGCTTTTAGTAATCTCCACATAAATCTGGAGGTGCTAGTAAATCTTTAATCACTACCTGAACCAAACTAGGTACTTTTTGGCATTGAATCCTACACTTTAACATTTGCTATTTTTTGAAAAATTTTCATTATTTGCAAGAGAAAAAATGGAGCAAAACTGGTTTATTAAGGCCACTTCAACTACGCATTAAACCAAGAAACAGGCATCCTTAGGGTTCTCCTGAAGAAATATTTCTCATACTATCTATTATTCTTAATAATTGATAAATTTTTTCTTTAATGTGGGTCTGGCTGATTTTATTTAGCTTTTTAACGGCCTAGGCCTTAATTACTTGTTGTATCTTTCGGGCCATTTCAACCAGACTCTCAATAGTAATTCTATCATTTTCAGTAAGCCTCAGTGACTTCGGTGTTTCCTGGATAACCACAGTTTCCGAGGTCTCAAGGTTCTCAGATATGTTACCTAGCATCTCACATAATACCTATAGCCCAAGAAGTAGGTACTTATAAACTATTTAAAATTATTAACATATTTTAGAGTATGATAAGAAAATTTTGCCTTACCTCATTCAAGTCCAATGGGGCTGGACTCTTTTTAATGACAATAGAGGCTACTGCAGCTAGCTAAAACTCATGAGATTCACTAATGAACCCGATATGGATACCCCCTTTTTTTCTTTTTCACGTCCAAGTATGTGTTATAAAAGAGTGTAAAATCACTTTTTTAACACCTATCCTCCCCATAACTCTAATATATCCTATCATTAGGATTAGAAAATTTTAAATTATTGCACTTGACTATAGTCGTGCTGTGCAGCATAAGGATGCTATTATGGATCTCAAGAATAGGCTAAAATGGCTGATAATTACATGGAAAATTTCTCCGGGAGGACCCTAAGGATGCCTGTTTCTTAGTTTAATGCATAGTTGAAGTGGTCTTAATGAACCAGTTTATCCATTTTTTTTCTCTCGCAAATAATGAAATTTTTTCAAAAATTAGCAAATGTTAAAATCCCTTCAGCTGTCAACTACTGAAAGTCAAATGCACTCCTGAGCAGAGGTAGAAAGCAGGATTACAAATAAATTATATATATATATATATATATATATATATATATATATATATATATATATATATATATATATATATATATATATATATATATATATATATACAAAAATCACTAATACTTACTTTTATAAAACAATTAATTACTGAAACCCAGCATGTGTATTTAGTAACATCAATGTTAAATTGCCATTTACCAATCCCTTTAGGAACTGTCAAGTTATACTCAGTAATATGCAATTGTACATCCTTTCCTGCTTTGGCCAACTTCATGGTGGAGAAAATATCTAAAATAGAATTTTTCATCTTTAATAGAAAAAGTAATTTGCATTATCTGGAAATAATAGGATTTTTTAAAATTTAAAAAATCATTAACTTCAATTTTAAGCAAGATTTAATATCTTGTGTGCGGTGGGGTCAAACAGAAATCTTTCCGGGGATGGAATTTTTTTTTCTCGAAATTAGTTTCCTTTTACTTTAATCTGAACACATTTTATGATGTATTTTATGTATTTATTGCATGATTTCAATTAAATAAACTCACGCCGAAGTGTGTTTAACGAGAATAGAATTGAATAGCAATTGATAACAATATCCAGTAACATATTATGAAATGCGCTTTTTATCAACATTGTTATTTCATAACCATGTCATTATAACTTAGAATTGTAGATAAGCTTGATTTATAAAATCTCTAAAAGTTGAATAGGTATAAAAGGTCAAGGAATGTATCTTCGACAATTCTCTTTTTCAAAATAGTCAACCTGAAATCGGATTTTCTCTGAGCAACAAGGAAAAAAGAAAGGTATTGGAATTTAGAAGTGTAAGTTTCTGTTCAAATTATAAATTTTAATAAAACTAGCTAAAGAATACAATAAAAAATTATATGATATAGAAATTCGACATTGTATAAAATTTTAAAAAAACTAAATAAAAATAATACAATAAAAAATTCACTTAAAAGCTGTAGATTATAAAATATAATAAATTATATGGAAACACAAATTAATCTAAAAAAAATTGACATATTTTTATATTTCAAATAGAAATTTACATATAGCCGTAGTGGATCTTGAATAAATTTTATAAAATTTTGATAAAACTAGATAAAAAATAATCCAATACAAAATTCACTTAAAATTTAGGGATTATAAATTGAGTAGTCCAGTTACAAACACGGCCAGATCCATTTTTATCACAAAATGAGTTAAGACATTGTTTCGGTAGGCTGGTTTCATCCTCTATACAATTTTAAAGCTCTTTTGTTTCTGAAACCACCATCAAATACATGACTTCTTTACAAAAAACAGCCAGTCCCTCGAGCGCTTAGTTTCACACAGCGAGGCCCAATCAAGCACAGTATTCGAATCGTGTGACCCCGAACAGCTTGTTGGTAATATCTTTTGACAAGAAGAAAATCTGACCATTGTAAACAGTTTTTGGACGTTGCTGGAAAATTTTGCGAAGTGAATCTGGCCATGTTTGTACGATATTCATATATAATAAATCATATAAAATGATATAGAAATACAAGCAAATTAAATTATAAAAATTAACAATATAAATACTTTAAACTTTAAAAATGATAAACACTTTAAAACATAAAAAAATAAATTGAAATCTTTTTATATTACTAATATAACAATTAAATGGTATCCGTGGTGTTTCATAAAACAATTGTTAAGGCAAAGACCGGGTTTCTTTTTACAATGTCTACAATAAAAATTGCTTTACTTCTTTAACACGCCACATGTTTTCTCACCATTCTGTTTTTGCTGTTTCTTGTAACTTGCAAAGGGATATGGACATTTTGGGTTGAAGGACATAATTTTTCAATTTTGGTTTAAGTTCTTATAAATTAACCTTTCCCAGAAAGTGAGAAGTTTTATGCTAGGTTGTTTTCTACCTAATTTGTATAACAGGCATGCATTCTTCATTACCAGGCAAAAAACATGAATACCAACCTTCACATACCACAATATCGTCTTCCTTTCACATGGGTAGTAACTAAGAAATTGGTCACTTCTGCCTTTTCCTCCGATAAATTTATTATATTCCAAAATTGCCTCCGATTTTTTTGTGACCCTTCCGTGTTGTTGTGAAACATTTTGTCAGCCCTGAATTCGGATGACAGAACAATTACGTCTCTTTTATCATGCCAATTCTGAATGCATAACCCTCTGCTATTATAAGCAGATGTTACTTCCTCTGTTGTTAATAACTTCTGGAGGATTACATTTTTAGTATCCTAGATGTTATAAATCTTATTATCAAGGAGGTAATGGCTCCTTGGAAATCGTTATATATCACATGGCCAGTACCTAAATAATCTTCCATCAAATACTTTAGGTGGAAATGCTTATAGGTCACTTTCTCAATGAGACCTTTCCCACCTATGATGCGATCTTGAGAATCACAATACAACATAGTTTTGAGAACAAGACCAGCACATTGGGTAAACATATAAAATTGTAACCCGAATCTGAGCCTTTTATTTTGAATATATTGGTGAAATTAAAGCCGTTCCTGCCATAAGAGTATTGTGATTCATGAAGCATCAACTCTTTGCCCGAGCAAGGTAAAAATCCTCCAGTGATAAATGCCTGTCTACTTACACATATGTACAACTGTGGATCCAAGAGATGGTGAGGGGGGCGACCGCCCAGGGCCCCGCACCAAAGAAAATTTTATTAATAAAATTACAAAATACAGACAACTGTAATTTACATAGCCTCACACCTAATTGTCTAATCACGGGGCCCCACGCTATACAAAAATAACATTTGAACTATATAAATTTGTTTTTGAACACAAAAATCATAAAAAATATAACTAAAATACAAAGTTATAAACTGAATATATAAGTTTTGAGAGTAAATTTAAAACACTTAAATGGCATAAAGTTCCATTTAACCTCAAAACTTTCATTTTCAGTTTCAGATTTCTAGTGCCCTCCCGAACCCTATAATTAGCCCAAGTATCTTGAAACATAGAAATTTGTTAACTATATTTTCTTAATTTTTATTTTATAAACTCTGTCAGAAAAAATTCTCAAAGTTACTTTAAGCCCTGGACTTCCAAAATTTAGAACACTGTGTTCAATTGCTATTTTCCAAAAAAAAAAAAAAAAACTCAAAAAATTATATAAAAATTTAGAGAAAAAAGACTATAGCTCTACAGGGTGTTAAACAAGATAAACCAAAGTCATAGAGTATTTTTACCTAAGCCATATTGACACCCTTAATTCTTTAAAGATTTTTGGAAGTGGTGCTACAGGTTAAAATTTTTTAAAGAAATGGTACCTTTCTTGAAGTTCAACGTAATTTATTCAGGTTTTTATATTTATTTTTTTAACTTGTCCTCATTGGATAAACAAATAATTTTTAAGTACAGTTTGGTATACATCAACATGAACATAATTCATTAACATATCAAACATACACACAAAAAAAGTTACAAGATAAATAATGGTGGAAATATAGCTGGCTGTAGTTGTAATCAAGAAGATGGTTGGAATTACGTTAAAAAGAGAAAACAAAAGTAAGTGTAAAACTTCTTTTGATGTGTTCTGACGTTTCGGCCTAATAGTAGGCCTTCATCAGGGCTAAGCAACAAAAGATATAACCAAGTAAAAAATTAGATGAAAATTTTTATAGCTGCATGTCAGATATGTTAACTGACAAATTTTAAAAGAATTATGTGAAAATTAAATCACAAAATGAAACCAAGGTAACTTTTTATTTTCAAGTTTACTGATTCAAAATAAAAAAGTTTTTTTTTGAACAAGGGATAAAATGGAGTTGGGAGAAATGTACTGAAGCTAACAGAAGTTATTTTGAATAAATTAGTTAAAGTTTGTTTTTCTTTCATTTGCCTCATACCCAGCAATTAAATGCAGTGTTCTAAATGTTGGAACATGACCCAAAAATTCCTGTTGGTAACTCATGGGCACTATAAAAAAATAATTAAAGGTAATAGTGAACAAATTTAAGCGTTTAAAGATATTTGGATTAATTATGGGGCCCAGGTAGCCATTAAAGATCTGAAACTTGGATGATAAGAATTTCTTAGGAGGTTGCACATATATGTAAGTTGTCAGACATTTATCACTTTGGGGAACTTTTACTTTCGAGGGAAGGCTGAAAAGTAATGCACACATGCTCGAAGAACACGGAGAAAAATAAATAGCAAGATCAGGCAAAAAGCACAATTCATAAGCTTCAAAATCATAATTTGAACAAGGGATTTTTCAACATAGTCACTGTTAAGATTAACACATATCTCCCAACATGTAACAATTATTTTCATTCCGCCACTGAAAATTTCTTCTGAATTCTCTCAAATCCAGGACTTGATAGTTGCTTTGATCCGTCCGAGGTGTATTGATTGCCCGTGAGGTCTCTCTTGAGTAGAGGATAAAAATAAAAATCGCAAGGCGCAAGATCGGGGGAGTAAGGAGGGTGTGGAATCGGTTCAAACTTCAGGTTTCGCAGAGCCTCTTCAGTTGCGCGCAACATGTGTGGGCCAGCGTTGTCATATTGCAAGATTATTGGCGCCAGGCATGACAAACTCGACGTCGGAGTTGTTTTAGAGTCTCTATTGCGATGTTTATCAGTTAGAGTCTCTGTGGCAATGATAGGACGTCCACTCCGTGTTTCATCAACAATTATGGCTTTTCCAAGCTCGCAACCACAAAATTTTATTACCCATCGATTAACAGTAGACTACCAACAGCATTGTTACTGTAAACAGCCTTTAAACGATGATGAATTTCAGTAGGAGTAACTTTTCTAGCAGTTAAAAATTCGATAACAGCACGCTGTTTAACTCACATCGCCATAGCACTAGGATGTGTTCTACAAGTATGTGTGGATTACTTTTCAGCTTACCCTCGTACCTAACCCGGACAGAGCTTTTCTTTCGTGTTACTTTGATAAGAGAGTTGGATGGTTTTGGGTCTCCAGGATTTGGATATTTAGAAAAATTTAACGACCTCAAAGTGTGAAAAAATTTGTCCCTCATCATTGCATTTCAAAAATTGTGTAATTCATTAATTTGCCAATAGTGATTTAGGGCTGGTGCATATACATGGCCAGTCCAAAAAATTATTCCCAAAAATAATTATAAATATTTTCTTGAAATATCCTTCCAACGACAGTGTGATCCTGTGGCTTTAGAAATTAGCTCATTCGCTTGGTATTTAGTTTCACTTATTATTAAATTAAAAAAATTATTGTTAAAAATATGAAAGAAGTAATCTATTGCTTCCTGAAGGAGTTCCTTATTCTCCAAAAATGGGATATGGGGCCTATCTGACAGAAGGGCACTCTATGTTAATGGGTCTTGGAGATCTAAAAGAGATGACTGAGGGTCATGGCCAGAACTCAAGGATGTAGCAGGACAAGGTAACACAGCCCTACCTTCACATTCTGCAATCAGATCTTCCTCTTAAGATGAATCTCTGCTCCAAGTTCTTCATCCCAGTTGGAATTTCCAAAGATATCTAAGAGTTCTTAATCTGTAATTTTTTTTTCTGTGCTTGGCTTTTTCTTTTTGGGCAGCTCTAGGATTGAATCTTGAAATGAGAAGGTTGAAGGGACTTGCCGAGTCCTAGGACTAGGATTTCTTTCTACCAGGCCAAATTGCCTTTTTGAGGATTTTCCTCCAGTCATCTAAAAAAAAAAAAAAATAAATAAATGAGAAAAATTATGAGAACTAAAATGAATGAATTATGAATACAATATCCGTAAGATGCGTTATAGCTTGGCTCGCTTCATGATCAGTTGAAATCCACATGATGCTATAGAAGAATCAATCTAATTAGGGATTGATAAATTATTTGCCACTTCTATAATTAGGGTGGTGTAATATGCGTTATAGCTTGGCTCACTTTATAATCAGTTGACATCCGCATGATGGTATAAATTATAGAAGTGGCAAATAATTTGCCAATTATAGAAGTGGCAAATAATTTATCAATCCCTAATGGGACATATTTCGTTGACACTGCCCAGCAGTCTAGGTATGGTGTCATAGATCAGGTAGAAAGACCTAGGAACACATTTTCTCCCTCCAGATGTTTGTGAAAAAAGCTTGAGACTGTGGCAAGACAGTCTATCTGGCAATTCTTGATCTGAGGGCCGTTTTTTATTCAATTCTGAGACAGGAGAAATGGGATGCACTAATTAGAAGAAGGGTGCCAGCAAATCTGGTAAGTGATATTACATCCATTTATCAAGACCCAAAGGGAGAAACAAAGACTCAACAGACAAACATCAAAACCTTCCCATTTTTATAAAGGAGTAAAGTAGGGGGATAGCCTTTGTCCTCTGCTTTTTATCCTTCTTTTCGATGAGATATGGAAGGGGTATAAGAGTTGTATTGGGGTGTTGGAATTTAACACCAGTGATTGCTCAGGCTATGATCTACACCTAACGATATAGTCTTAATTGCTGATTCCCAGGAGGTTCTCTAATCATCATTGGTTCGAATGACAAGAAAAATTGCAGTTAAGAGGGTTGCGCATAAATCCGACTAAAAGTAAGGTTAAGTACATTGGAAAGGATACTAGGATTTTATGTGATAGTGAACCCCTAAAACTAGCAAATACGTATACGTACCTTGAGACAATTAAAAGCACTGATGGTAAAATATATCAGGAGGTTCTAAATCAGATGATGTAGGCCAATGGACTAGATATCAAACACAATCATAATCAAGCAGGAAGTAAGCAGAGAGGCCAAACTTAGTCTATTTAAATCCGTGTTCCTCCCAGTGCTCCTGTATGGATCGGAAAGCTGGACAACCCTCGATAAGCATGTAAGCAGGATCACAGGAGCTGAAATGATATTCCTCCAAAGAATAGTTGGTAAAACCAAGAGAGATTGTATCAGAAATGGCAGGATTTGTGAGGAAGTGAGATCAGTTTGTGACACACTGGAAGAGCAGCAGCTAAAATGGTATGGGCACGTCTGCAGAATGAACGATACTCAAAAGGCCAGGTGGTTCTTGGAAGCCGGATGTCCTCATGGCAGATCCAGGCATACGTATGCTGACTACATAGGAAAACTGGCAGCAGCAAGAGGATGCACCATCCTGGATATGAGAAGACTAGCAGGGGACAGAGACAAATGGGCTAGGTGGACTAGGACTGCTACTCCATGCTTAACGGCACAAAGGAGTTAGAGGAAGAAGAATTATTATTTTACCTTTGTTTAAATTGATGCTCGTTCTCAGCCAAACAGCACTAGGTAAATATGTAAAAGTAGCGTGTAGAAGACCCTTCAACGTAAGCATCAGGGAAAATAAGTTAAAATTTACAGTATATATATATATATATATATATATATATATATATATATATATATATATATATATATACAATATATTAAAATATTTAAAACTCGTCCTTTTTAATTGTAATTATTTATAATTAAAAAAAACAGGTTTTGCATATTTTAAAACAATTTAAAAAACGCACTTGATAATAATAATAATGATGAATTATTTATTACCAACTTACCTTTATTTACAGGAGAAATTGAAGAAAAGTTAATAAATTAACGCTTGTTTTTCAGCTAATGGTTTCTAAGGCTTCTAAAAGTTCTCACCAAGGCTACTGCCAAATAACAAACTGCAAAATTAAGGCAGGGATTTTCTAGGCCCTATCACCTTGACCCCATCCAAGTGAACACACTTCGACGTTTACCTCAAGGAAGCAGAACAAAATGCCGAAGCATGATCAATACCCACATGCATGTTAATCATTGCAATAAGCTTCATTACAATCAGCGTGAAGTTTTGCACAGTTAAAAGCTTTTCACACCTCTAAAGAGAAATTAATATCCATATTATTTATCAATTTTAAAACAGTATTTCCCAAAGATTTTGGATCAACTGATTTTTTTTTCTAAAAAAAAGAGGTCTAGGAATCTAAAAAAGAGTTAGTATCTCAATAGGTGAGGTCTGGAGAAAAGGATGGGTAAAACAGGGTATAATATCTCAAGTCCAATTACTAATATTTCTATGCAAATTTTAATGCCACTTTTTCATTGCAGTCGTGAGGTACCTAGCAATGGTTGGTTAACTGAAAGCCCTTATATTTAATCTAAGATTACTAGATGATAACCATCTGTTAACAGAAGTTCTTCCACAATCTTTTTTTTACCTCAAGACTGGATTCTAACTCTCTCATGAAATTTTTAAATTTCTCAGTCAGGTAAGATATGATGAGAAAATAATGCCCTCTGATAAACAAAACATTAAGATGAACGACCTGATTTTTAACACTCAGAGAACACATTGAATTTTGTTAAAAAAACCCAAAATTTACAAGTTAACTGTTCCACAAGAAATGTTAGTGAAAACAAGCAACAAGAATGATAAGAGTTGTAGGGCACACAATGAATGCATAAGAAAATGCTCAAATAGTAGTGAGAATTCAACTTCTCAGAAATAAAAATTTTCCTGGAAAAGTTATACATAATTAATACAAAAAAATTCAATTTTATTCTTTGAAAACATATTTTTATTTTTAAAAAAACTTACTTTCAGCTATGCTTAATAGTGCTCCAAATGCTTTATTGAATAATATCCAGTTGCCAATAGAAACACAATTCAATAATGAACTAAAGCTGCATATTATCTCTTCATGATAACACCTCATATTATCATCAATCAAAACTTTCACAAAGTGTTGTACCAGCCATATATAGAAATCTATAAATAAAAAAAAAAGTGGTGCAAAAAAAAAAAAAATAATAAAGCCATTAATAATGGGAAAGAAAAATGGAATTATTAAAGAATACCATTTTTACTTTGTTTTACAATAGTGGTCATGAAGGTGGAGATTAAAGAATTACAGTTAAGCCAAGCATTTAAGAAGTAATAATAGATTTTTTAACAGTAGAGGTTAGCTAAAACATTTAGAATCACTTCATCCCACACAGAATTAAAAATAAAAAATAAGTTTTGATACATTGTTGACTAATGCATTCATAACATTTAATAAATAGGGGAGGGGGAGAAATCAACTACAATCTAAAATGAGAAGAATCACAGCAGTTAAATATGAAAATAGATCACAGAAAAACTAAATTTATAAAAATTAGAAGGAGGGAAAAATTACTTCAATTCAGTTCATGTAACTGATGCCCTGTAGATTTGAATAAGCCAAGAGTTAAAAGAGAGATATTGAAAAAATAATCGTAAAATTGTCTGTGTAAACTATAGAAAATGCTCAAATACTATTACTATAAACTATACTATTACAAAACAAAAAAAAGGTATGTAGTAATATATTGGCAATTAAAATCAAAATACTGTAAACAGAGAACAAAGAACCTCTCAGATGTAGTGGCATTAAAGAACTTATTATCTTGATCCAACAATATAATCCTCATTAGACAGAAATTTAGTATAGGTAATACTTCTTCAAGTACTCAAAGGCAAGCATGCTTTAGCCATTATCTATATCAATTTAGATAGCAGCAATCCAACTATGCCCATAATACAGGGCCTGGCAATCAATCCTAATGGTTTTTAAAGTGGGATAATTCAATCAATTTTTTAGATATTTAATTATTATTTTTTTTATTTAAAGAAGGAAGAGTGGATGTTTAAAAATGTATAAAAAAAAAAAAAATCATAAAACAATTATGAAGCAAAAATCACATCATAGCCTTTTTGTGAAATCTTGGTGGTGTAATTCTTGAACGAGTCAAAGTTTTAGGCTTAATGATGAATCCACCAAATAGTCCTATCAGAAATCCTTAGAGCCTGAGCAAAATGCAAGGGGCTCCGTTCAAAAACTGTACAAGTTAGCAGGCGACCTTGCCATTCTTGAGGAACTCCCCTCTTCTTCATGTTGTTTCGAAAGTTCCGAACCCAAAAAGAATAGTGTTCGGAAGAGGGAATTGGCCCATGAGGTGGAATATTAAAATGCAAACGAAACAGCTGGTGTTAGGTCACAGAATCGTTATTTCCACAGAAAACGCTTAGTATTCATGGGTCCAAAGCTCCTACAAATAATACTTCTCCTACAACAAATAATACTGCTCCTACAACAATCCATAACTGTATTTAGGCCTCATTCATCAGCCAACGCCAGTAGGCTCTATCTTGTGCTGCAGCTGTCCAGTCCCGTGTGTAGAGAATCAGTCTAGCATCTGCTGCCATTCATCCAGCCATCTTTCTTTTGGCCTTATCACTGTGTGGGGCCGATGTAGGACCTCAGTCATGAGTTTCTTGGGGATCTCGGTGTCATTTATCCTTGCTATATGACTGGCCCAACGAAGTCTCCCAAGCTTAATTAACTTCACTACGTACATGATTAGGTGCCACACATAGAGCTGGATCCTTCACCACTATATTTAAGCAGCTCTGCTTGTATTCCATCCAGACCTGAAGAAAGAAGGTCACGATAGTAATCAATCCGCATCTTCAGAATATCCTCCCTTTCCATGAGCAGAACACCACCTGTTGATCTGCAGGAAGCAGTTCTAGGCGTTAAGTCCATCCTGAAGCTTTATTGTTTTTCAGGTTCTGGAAAGTTTCCCCGAACTCCTCTTGATCAGGTGGTCACATCCTCATCATTGACGATCCTTTCCACTTTATTATCTTTTCTGGATCCCCTGGTCAGTAGGTTACGATAGTAATCAGTCCACATCTTCAGAATATCCTCCCTTTGCGTGAGCAGAACACCATCTGTTGATCTGCAGGAAGTAGTTCTAGGCGTTAAGTCCTTCCTGTCGTGATTTACTTATTGGAAGAAGTCTTTTATATTAGAGCATCAAAGTTCTTCTACTTTCTCAAGATTGTTCCTTTGTCAATTCCTCTTCTTCTGTCGGTGAATATTCTTTTCTCTCAGACAGTCTAATGTATAAGCCAATCGTTTTCCTATAGGCCTCATTCTTGGTGTTGGTGGCCTTAAGCATTCCTGATCACACCATGAAGGCCCGATTTCTTTTTGTTTGAATCCTAAGGTTCTCTCTGCCACAGTATGGATAGCTTGTGAGCAGGCTGACCATTGTTCATCAAGATACTGATACCTTCGTTCTGCAGTTCAACCTTACAATCAAGTTCTCACTGATATGATCCCAATGTTTCTTCATCCTTCAGTTTCCTGACATCATACCTCCTCTGCCATCAATGTCCTTTCAAGGTAATTCTGGGCCTAATTCTTGCCAGTATGAGGCAGTGGTCAGAGTCAATATTTGGTCCTCGATGATATCTAACGCCTAGCAAGCTTGATGTATATTCATCTGTAATTATTATTGTCATTAGCTGGCGTTACGACCCAGCTGTTGAGCAAAAGCCTGACGTAGCATAGACGTCATTCTTCTCTGTTTTTTGCTGCTGCATTACAATTTATGAAACCAAGTATAGCCCTTGCATTGGCAGCTACTAGAACCAAGTGGTAAATCTGGTTATTGACAGCACCATTATGTGACCTACATGGATATTTTTTCTCGGAAAGAAAGTACTGCCAATTACCAACCCATTGCATTCTTCGAAGCTCATCGGTCTGTGGCCATTGTTGTTGAATTCGTTGTGTAAGCTATGGATTCTAATGATGGTATGAACGGCTTCTTCTCTTTCAACTTGGGCATTAATGTCCACTAATATGATGCATATATCATACTTTGGGTATCAAGTGCTTTAGTAAGATCCTCATAGAACTTGTCTTTATCTTCAGATGCCTCAGTTGGAGCATGACCATTAATCCGAGAATAGTTGCAGAATTTGCCCTAATTCTATGTTTACATAATCGAGAGTTGATAAGGATCAAATCCAGGACCAGTCACCTTGCATGTTCCCTTACAATAAACCCTGTGCCAAAAACGGGCTGGTGTTGGGGACAACTGTACTAAATCATATGAAATGTTCTCTCACTTATTCCGTATCAGGTCCATCAATCTACTTGGACAGCAGCGATGTCAATTTTAAGGTAGTTCAGTTCTGTAAGCAATACCCAAAGGGCCCCTAGTTTCTATAATGACAAGACATTCCAGAAAGCAATTTGTAGGTCCTTATAACGGTTCCAGAATCCATTCTGATTTGACAGTCTGGCTTCAGCTGTGTTATGTTGCGTGATAGTTAAATTTTAAGAGTAGCAGGTTATTAGCATGCTGCTTCCGAGCCAGGAGAAGGGGCTGGCTCCTAGAATATCTGGTTATACTCCCCCTTCCTAGGGAAGGTAACCCTAGGGTGTGTACTGTAAGCGACCTTTGTCTGTAGTGCGAGGGCCTATGGAGTGTGCTATATATGGTATATTCTGGGTGTGAGTAAGTGTAGATGTTTCCCTAACCTGAAGGAACAGTGGCTGTCTGCAGTCTAGTGGCTTGATGATAGAGGCGCCACTAACCTAAGCTATACTGGATGCAACACTCGATTGTAACTAAACTTGCACATCAGGAGAAGGGAATGAGACCAAAATCCCAAACCCTAGGAACACCATACCACCTGCCACCCACATTAAAAAACTGCCAGGTTTGACTACCAGGCGCTGTATAAGTAATATATATATTTTATTGCACGAATTAAGTATTATTTTACAATTTAATTACCTATACAATTTCATATTAGCTAATAATATTGCATTGGGATAAAGCATAAATATCTCATAAAAAATTATGTATTACTATGGATACCTCCACAAACATTATGAGTTAGATCCTTGCACTGCGTTGCAGCCGTAAACATAGATGTGATTCCTCCAACCACTTTTTCCCTATGTTCCACTTCATCTGATGAATACAATGCATTAAATGCCTTATCGAACAACACCCAAAATTCATCTCGCTTGGCTTTCTCAACACTTACACTACAAAAATAAATACAACAAGGATATGGTAAGGATTAAACATACTTATTCATTAAAAAAAATGATAAATTAGAAGTAAGTAAACTTATAATAAATTAAAGAAACTCAGTATTAAAGGATATAAATCCTAAAATATATATAATATATATATATATATATATATATATATATATATATATATATATATATATATATATATATATATATATAAAGTATTTATTTTAAATTAATTTAACTTATACTTTTTACATAAATATATTATAATCATATATATTGTTACTCAACTTAATATCATTTTGTTAACAAGTGTAATATTGTGCAATGTTGGAACAAGTACAAACAAAGATACCAAAAAGGTAAAAATACAAAGGTAAAAAAAATAAAATAAAAACAAACAAATCAATAAGGATTTTTAAACAGGTCACTATCATTTGATTTTAGAATAAATAAGGGACCCATAGCTTTTCAGAGTAAAATCCATGTTTAAGATACGATACTAAGATCCATACTATCCCATAATAACTAATAAATCCATACTAAGACGATAAGTTTTACATTTTATGGTTTTAAGTGGAGAATGGGCTATAAGCTAATACAATTCCAAATATACTTGCCAAGCAATTATAAGAATGATGCAAGACTTATAAAATGGCAATTTTTACCTTCAATTCATGATACTAGATTTATCAATATCAATATTAATTTTAGTAAGCTACAAATTGATTTCCAACAACTGTATTCACTCAACACAATTTTTAAAACAGCCTATCCAAAAGTAATGGCTATGTGAGAGTTCATCACAGCAAAATGCTAAGGATAATGATACTGATCATCACAAAATTTATGTAGTGTTACATAAAGACAGCATACTTGTGAGCCATTTACTTTGTTTGTAATCCTGAGAGCTAATATTTGAAATAACTGGTCGCAAAAAAAACTACCAACTTCGAGGAGGTATGTATACAAGTATATACGTATGTGCGCTGTAAGAAGTATACGATTCCTATGGGATCTTTAGATGAACAGAGAGAATCTGAAAAAAGATCCACATAGGTCGTGGTGAAGAAGTTTTTTACATTCCTCAATATAATAAGACTTAAAATCAACTTCCAAATTCCTTCTTTTAGATATTCTTATCTAAGATACTTGATCAAACAAATCAAATTATAATACACCATTAGGCAATTAAGGTACACAAACTACTTTTAATTTATATCCACAATTAAAAGTGATGAATTATTATTGGCAAAACAACTTTAGTTTTGATGCAGAGTTTCAGGAACAAATAATTTCCTACTTTATTAAAGAATTTTATTTACTACAAAAACACTAAAACATTCAACAACCTTATTAATTTTATAAACAGTTTTTATTGACAAAAAGAAGATGTGAGACTTTACCTCATTTTATGACATGGTATATTAATGCAGTAATTGATACATACTATACAAATCTTAAAAGAACATCAAACAAAATACCCATTCGATTATTATTTACGAGAGCTCCCTGATTCAAATCATCGTTCACGAACGAAATTAAGAAATGTCAAATTACAAGGAGACCCTTAAGAATAAACGGTGATATTGGGAAACTTGGTTAAATAAAATGAAATAAAACTTAATGAAGTTTACTTTAAAACTAAATTGTAACAACGCAGACAGAAATTATATTCAACGTAAAGATTATAAACAAGAAGATTACACATGGTCAGTGCATTCAGATTGACTTTTACAAAACCAACTGGCGAATATTACAGTTCATTAATATTTCTTTATTCACATGCCGCATCGGTCCTTAACAAAGGATTTAGTCTTTACTAACTTTAAGACTTACATTTAGTGGAAAATCTAAAACTTAAAAGCTTCAATGAAGAACATAATAATCCAAAAATTAATAAAGCTCTTGTCTCGAGGTATGATCTTGACTTCCAACGGCCTCGATACTGCGTGTTCTTTAAGATGGTGTGAAGGATAGAGAAAAGTGTAGTAGTTGTGAAGGAGGATGAGAAAGGGGGTAGCCGAAGGGAACCAGCCTTACCTGAAGGAAACAAGCCTTCAGAAACCGCTAATTTATAACATATGCAGGCGAAGAGAACCGCCGCCGGACCCTACGGAAAACCCAGCGACGGGAACAAGCCGTCGGACCTCGGGGGTAACAAGGATAAGGGGAATCAGCCCTTAGTCTTGTGAAATCAGGAATTTAGGAGAGATAGGGGTAGAGGATATCAAAAGAAACTCTAGAATTATTACAAGCTGTAGTCAAAATAACTGGAGGAATGTCTCAGAGGAAACTTCTCACCTTCCGAGGATAGCCCAGGGAAGGATGAGAGAAAACTTGGCAATAGCCAGTCTCGATCCTAGTATCACAAGCTCATAGGAAACTTCGGCGTCGAAAAACGTCTTAACAGTACATTAACTTGAGGTCCCTCCAGAACATTCCTGACTATGAAACTTTATTGATAATGTATACAATATTATAACATGATATATAGCGAAAATATAATGGCTTCCATAATAATAACATATAAATATTTATACCGGTACGATTGCCGAAGTGAAATCAGTTTCGTCCTTCACAACCAGTAGGCGCTAGTTATTCAGCTAGTTGCTATAGTTGTGTCTAAAGCGCACGGTTGTGCCGCCCGACTCGTTGAGGTTCCGTTACACTCTAATCAATTAATGATAAAATTTTTAAGTAATTTACCTTATTTCCTTATTATTTTGATCCGTTAGAATTTTTATGCGTCAGGCAATGAGATGTAATTAAATATAAATAATTAATTCTCATTTAATGTATTAACACAATAACTATTATTGGTACAAATTAAGTGGACTGCAATTCATAAAATAAATTGCTGTTAACAAACAAATTTTAAATGATCTCACATAAAGCCTCTACATTAGAAAATGGAATAAAAAAAAAATAGACTGGTCTAATACGCTAGTTATAGATATTTCTCCGATTTCTTGATCTGCGGGATTTCTGATTGGCGGCCTACTACTATTGTTATAACTTGAGGAGATCATAATAAACATTTTTATAATAAAAGAGCTCGTATTTATGTGGCATCTTCAAACCATATGATTGTGGTCGAACAAAACACACCCGAAAGAATAATGCCATTAAAATATATGAAACCCGTCCCAACCGGGAATTTGAAATTGAGGATTTTCTTCTTTATTTTTATTATTCGTGTACGCGCGACCAATTACCATACATATGATTTATATGGCACTAGTTACAAAAAGCATTTGTTAGTAATGGTTAATCAAGTCAACTTAGTATTCAATATGTGATTACAGTTCAGTTTAATAAAGCCTTAACGGTATACTATATTACATTATTATAATTTATTAAACCGAATTGTTTGAGATGGAGACGTCTTTGGCCAATTTAGCCACGGATCTCGAGAAACATCAATTATTAATCAACTTTATCGTTCCATCAGTATATGAATGTATCAGTGAAGTTGGTACGTACGAAGAAGCTATCGAAACTTTAAAAAAGCTTTACGTCAAAACAATCAGTGAAATATTCGCTCGACATAAACTTAAAAATCGACGACATATGTCTGGAGAAACCACAGAGAAATACCAAGAGGTTTTGAGACGCCTCACCAAGGATTGTGCATTCAAAACGGTCACTGCAGAAGCCAACAAGGACGTCTGTATCAAGGATTCTTTTATAGATGGTTTGTTTCCTTCACAAATTCGTCAAAGACTTCATGAAAATAACACTCAGATACTTGCGGAGGGTCGTCAGCAGGCAGGATCCCTGGAACTGGCCCAGGATCAGTCTTGGCTCTATAACCAGCGTATCCCGTAGTCAACACAGCTGTTGATGGAGGTAGTACCTCGAGGCAGGGCTCGAAACAGTTATTAAATTTTTTTAAAAAGTTTCAGTTTAACTGTTTTACGAGAACTTTTACTATTAAAGCATTAACATAAAAGTTCTACACAAAAGAACCTTCTGATTAACAGTTTCTTAAAAACTTATATCATTTGAAGCTTTTGATAAAAGTTCTGTTAATAGAAGTTCCTACTAGAACATTTTAAATTTAAGTTTTCACATACTTATGGGACAAAACTTGAGAGGGATCTTCGGGAGGTGGAAGAAACCTCGGGAGACAGCTGTATCGTTGAAAAAATTAAAAAATCTTTTAACAAATAACATAGGCAATAAATAAAATTCGAAATAAAAGAACAAATAGAAAAAAATTATCTTTTTATTTAACATTTAATTTTTAGTTTCCAAATAAAAATTGCTTTAATTTTAATTAACCCGCCAGTGTTCGCAGCGTGAGAATTTATCTCATACGTCTGAATAAAACGGTGTTGCCTAGGATATACAAAGGAGGTTGGGCCTTTGTATGGCTGGAAGGGAGGGACGCCTCGTGGCAACAGACTAGCGAAATCCGGTGTCGATCGCCTATTGGCCTTAAAAAAATAATGTTAGTTTTGATCAAAACCGATTTGTGAGAAAAACTCTCACGTGCGAGTGCTCAAGTTACCGTTTTGTTGCCGCTTTTAAAGAGGGTACCATACATTTCATCAGATTAGGAACAGAATGCTAGGAAGATTGGGGAATAATGTCCTTCCAAGTAACTACCCTACTGTCTTGGAACAGATCTGGTACACAATTCATGGCCTTTATTGCTCCTGATCCCCGTTTTCTTTATAAATTGCTACTTAAAAAAAAAGAACGACAATTCAAAGAGATAGGAAACCGATATGCTATAATGTTTGTTTCGATTTTATCTCTTTATTCTCCCTCTATTACGGGCTACGGACATCAAAATACATTAAATGGTTCGACTCAATAGGCAATATTTTAAGATGCTTTTAGTGCGATTGAGCGACACTTTTATCCTTAAAATGGATCGTTGAGTTGACAACACGTGTACGAATATAAGGGTCTCGATATTTTCAAGCACGTCAAGTCTAATACAGTAGGCGGACGTCCATTCCAAAGAATTTTCCACAACCCTATTTTCCCAAATATGGATCGAGTATTTTCAATGAAATAGATTTTTTTTTTTCAAGTTGAAATGAAAAGTTATGTATTTCAGGAGAACTTTTTTATTATAGTCGAGACAAAAGGAATTGTTAATGAGTATTTAATTGTTGGTGAGTATTTTATTAATTAGGAAACCGTATTGAATACCAGCAACAGAATTAGGTCTTGGAATAGGTAAGGATAAAAAAAAACTTTTAGCAGTCTCCAAAGTTACAGAAATTTGGCTATCTTGGGTAAATAACGTCTAAAACCAACGATAGTTCAGTTAAAAACTGGAAACGCTTGTTTCCTTTCTGATATAAAATTAATGGGACATACAATTATAGTAAACATGCAACGTTGAGCCGAGTAGACCAAAACGTAAAAGGGTGAAGAAGGTTAAATCTGGTCTTGTGGAAGGAGGTGGGAGGAAGCGTTCGTATTTCTTAAGTACCATTACAGCCAGGGTTGCCTACAATGCCTGAATGCCTGACAACTTTTGAGGGACCCGGCAGTCAACGGGCCCAATCCTCAGCGGGACCTGGATGCAATTTTAAGTAATAATTTATTGATAGTAGCGATTGTTACAATTTTTGAAATAGCCCGTCTTGTAGGCCCGAGTTTAAACCTGTCGGGGGTCCGACATTTCTATGGGCAGGCCTGGCGACTGCTCAATCATGCCCCGATAACGGGGTCCAATCTAGAATAGAATAGGATAGAATAGAATATAAAATAGAAAGAGAACCTTATTCTGGGCCACAATGCCTCCAAAGAATAACAAAAAACAATATCGTGTACATTCAATAGTATACAAAGAAAAAATATATGTGTATATTTTCGTATACATATATGCATCTCAATGTAAAGAAGACAAACCTTAAAAAGCAGGCCATGATGAGCTTCAATCTGTCCTTGAGTACAATCGAAAGGCCAATCATTACCGATAAAGTGAGAGAAAACAAAGGAGGAAACGAGGAGCTTACGTGTAGGCTGTGGAAGAACTTTGGGGTACTTATGGACCCACGGGAAATTTGGGCCATATGGAGTTTTAAGGAGAGGGGCTTTTAAGTAATAACATGTTGGTGAATGTTTAATTTTTCTCATATGTTTTCAACAATACAGCTTTGGTGTACTATTAGACAACAATTTGCACCCCGGCTTATGGATTATTTTATTTGGAATCTTCCAAAAATACTCAATTAATTATAATTTTTGCTCAGCTTGATATTTTACCCACACTTTATACAGAATTATAAAATAAATTACTGTTTGTTCTTTTTTACCTATTCATGCTCAATTCATTCTTATCAAACATATAAATATACAGAGTGTCCCAGATAACCTGCTCCCCCCCGTTAAATCCTGTTTAGTATATCACAATGAAATTTGGGGAATCCAAATTGTTAATCTGCAGTTAGTTTGAGACATATTGCCGACTTTGTAACCTACCGGAATATTCCCCCTGCGATTATAACTCTGGAATTTCCAGTGGGATGGGATATTTTTTTTTTTTTTTTAATTTTAAGACGTATTCGTATCAGACACTATTTTGATCCGATGCGCCCCGAAGGTGCAAATCGTAAAAAACGAAAAAAATACGCTGTTTTTTTTTTTTTAAATTTCTTTGAAGGAAATATTTTTTTTCGAAAACTATTCATGAAAATGTTTTAGAGAATTACAATAACTTTGAAATGAGTCTACTTTCATTCCAGGACACTAAGTATTAAACTGTCGATAATAAATAAGAGAACAACTAAAAGTGTCAAAAGTAAAACAAAAAAAAAAAAAGTATTTTGGACAAGCTTCAGGTAATTTGTTATATTAATGCCTTTTTTTTATCCAATAATTATACCAAATACAAATAATAATCATCCAATAATTATAACAAATAAAAATGATACTCATCCAATAAATATTTTTTTTAAATAGTAATTTTTTCTGTTATCTTATTTATTATTGCCATTCTAATACTTAGCGTCCTGGAATGAAAGTAGACCCTTTCAATGAGATTTTAATTCTCTACAATCTTCACTTGAAAAGGTTTAAAAAAAAAAAAAATGTTTTCCTTCCAAGAAATTTCGAACTTTGTATAAAAACCATATTTTTGCGTTAATTACGATTAGCGAGCGCTCTCGGGACACAACTGATCAAAAAAGTGTCCGATGTGAATTCGTCTTAAAATTTAATTTCCTACCAGAAACCTTAAAAACAAAAAAAAAAAAACATACCCCATTTCATTGGAAATTCCAAAGTTAGAGTCGCTAGAGGAATACTCCACTAGGTTACGAAATCGGCTAACCTAGATAGAACCGATTTATGGATTCTTTGTTATTAATTATTATCGATAAATTATTAACGAACTATTGCTGGTGACAATATAAAAAGTGCAACAAAGAGAAAAGTAATGAAGACTAAAATTCCTAACATACCATGCCGCAGTAGAAATATAGGGGAACGGCCTGATGTAATTGCTCATAAATATTTGAAGCGAAGCCCTCCCCCTCCCCTAATGGCTGTATGAAAATTCGCCATATCAGCGAAACCATGGAGTTGGTGTCGCATATATATCAGGAGGACAATTGGGACCATTGCGGCTGTCGGTTCTATTCAATGGGCGTGCATTCTGCCGGTCCGGAATCCACCTGGACCAGATCCCCTCATTAGCTCCTACTTACCGCACAGTTACCTACTTTTTACTTTTATATGATATCCGGTTAATTTATTCAATATACAGGCAATGGCTGGAGTACTCAATATTTATACTGGAGAACAAAAAAATACTTTTTTTTTTTTTACGGGGAAGATATTAAAGTGAACTTAGATTGATTAACGAACTAAGGTAAACGACGTACACTTTGTTCAAAGTGATTCAATAACATATCGTTGGCTTGGATGAAGAGTGGCACAATACGAAAAAGTGTAATTTTACAGGAGAAGCGTTTGAAGTTTGCCTATTTAGGTTTATCGCTGTGTCCAACTCACTTTAAAACACCATGTCGGACATTTTCTTAGTCAATACTACTTACCTTTGTCGTTTAAAAAAAAAAAATCTTCATTTTTTGATCATTTAACCATGAATCGTAAATTAAATTGTGGCTGATTTTCCATAAAAAAGATGTAAGATAGCTTAAACTATTCACGTCTTATATCAAACTCGAGACTGTTTTCTTTTCTGTTCACCCTTATATACGGTATTAGATTATTTTTTGCAGGTGGGAAAAAGATAATATATATTCTCAATTAAATACTATGGAGTTGGAATATCATCCCTAGAACCAAAAGCAATACATATTTATAAACGTATAATATTGAACATTATGACGTATAGAGCAGAAACCTTTACCATTAAGGGCGATCTTAGGAAGAAACTCCCGGCCACGGAAATGGACTACTGGCGACGAGCGGCAGGTTACCCAGAATGGATGAAGTGAAAAATGAAACAAAAGGAGAAAAGATGGAAGTAGGCAAAAACATTCTAGAAGAGATGGAAGTTCCTAAATTGGTATGGTATTTAAAAAGGATGTCTGAAGGAAGATTGCCAAAAGACGTGTATGCGTGGAAAATATATGTAACAAGAAGGCGAGGTAGACCAAGAAAAGCCTGGGATAATGAAGAGGAGGGATCGTTGATGGGACATGATCTACGAGAATAATGGCCTTGGATAGAATAGTCTGGAAGGAGGCCATACAAGATCAAGGTTAAGGAAACCCACTGCTTCAGTGGAAAAATCCTAAAAAAAAAAGATTATCGATTTTTAAGCCAGTAAGTAATACATGAACTTGAATTCCTAAGCGGGTGCCTTGCCAATCCCTAGCGGAATTGGGCTTAATTATTTATTTCCGTGGCGCGAAAACCTGTGGTGGCTCCTGGCCTCCTCAATGAGCCATCGCCATTCTGCTCTGTATTCTGCTGCCACTTTCCAATTCCTGTTCCCTAGTAGGCCCCTGGAGTCAGCCGCCGCTTTATCCATCCACCTCAGTACAGGCCAACCCGCTCTTCTGGTTCTATAACTGAAGAAGGAGAAATTCTTCGGATGTTTTCCTTGGTATATATCTCTCTCGTCCATCCTGACTTGGTGGCCAACCCAGCCAAATCTTCCTAGTTTAAGAGCCTTCATTATGCCATATTCGGCATAGAGATCATGAAGTTCTTAGTATTTATGAGCTCTCCATATGTCTCCTTCCTTCACCGGTCCAAAAAATCTTCGGAGAATCTTCCGTTCGAAGATAAGAAGTTCCTTTCCATTGGCTTTTGATAGAGTCCATGTTTGCGTTGCATAAGTAAGAACAGGGCCGATGAGAGTTTTATACAATTATGACTTGGTTTTCCTACTAATGCTCATTTCTCATCCATTTCAACAGCCCAAAATAGCATCTGTTTGCTGCGGCTATTCGGCACTTCACTTCCTCAGTTTTGGGCTGAAGCTACCTCAAAACAAAAACATTTTTTTTTTTTACATTGGCCCATTTCTGTGAATGATCTGTGCTAAATTATTTAAAAAAACTGCAATATGTTTCCTTTTTTAATAATAACGCACAAACAAATAGCTAAGCTAATGTAGGGCTTCAATTCTTTCTCGTTTACTAACTTTCAAGTTAATTATTTGCGATAATTTTGCATCAGATACTCGTATTTGCACACGTCGATGCCTCGCATGATAAAGGCACATTGTTGTAATTAAAATGTTTTCTATAACGGCTTCATTGTTCAACTTTTTTTCACAGTATCTTGCTTAAAGTTATATCAATTTTTAATAATGCAAAGAATAAAGAAATACAGTTGAGGAAGTGAATTCTATCTGAATGGTAGGTTAAAAACTACATACTTCTGCTACTAAATGTAAGCATGTGTCAAGAAAAAAAATTTCTAATGATTCAAGTTCACTGCTTCAAATAGTGTAAAAAACGGTGTTTTTATCAGTGACCTTCAGAAATTTTCCCTGGGAGGAACCCCTATTGCTATGAGGTATCTCCATCCCCAGACCCCCGGTGTTGGCCACCTCAAAAATTAAATCCTGGATCCGCTACTGTTGCCAATTAAGTTGCGATTTATATTATATTATACATGCTATCAAAGTTGTAAGGTGGAGCTGCTGACGGATCCAGGGAAATAGTGTTTATTAGCTGAGGAGGTAGATTGAGACCACATCTCATTTTCGCTTTATGATTTCATCCCCTTTCTTTATCCTCTCCGTGATACAGTTTTCCCTCCGCATTTGATGTATATCGTGGCTGAAATTGAAGACCGGGATAAATTCTTACAACTCGCGCATTGTTGCATTTATTCTTTGCACAAGGGAAATTGTAGGCAGCATAATTATTTGACGTGGAAATTATTCTCAGATCACCAAATGATTATATTAATCAATAAGAAAAGTCTATCAGAAAATCGGAGTCAATCGATGATAAATTAACTAATATAACTTCTTGTATTTTTACTTCAACATTACTATCCTATACATACTTTCCAATCACAAACTTTTGTGGTATTATGGCACTTCATTAAGAGAACATTGCACACGGCCTTACACATACCCACATTACAAGATAGCATTTAAAAAAACACAGGATATTTCACGAAAAATTATTGTATATGACCATCTTGAAAATTGTAACATCAATATATAATTTAAATACTTCCTATGATAGCTAAATTCCTATAAATATAACCTATGATAACTTCATTACATTTTTTGATTTAAATAATTGACTGAAATCAGGCATTACATTGCTATTCTTTACCATAAGGGCTGATGTTTCACTACCGCCTTGTTTGATAGGTATATGACATTATTATTATATTTATATTATTGTTTTTTTTATTTATTATTTTAAAAAATGCATTATTATTGTTTAGTTAAGAAAAGGCGAAATGGAAAATTTGTTTTCAAACATAACAACTGTGAAATTATTATTATATTTTTCTTACCTCACAGAGTTTGCTGAAGGCTCTCTTGTTGAGCAGAATAAATAATTTACGGAGACTCTAAATCTTTATTAAATCCGTATATTATTACCACTCTACCAATTATCATGTATCTATCTCCATTCTAAGACCAGCCAATGGGTCTATCCCAATTCGACTTTAAGTCCCAAATCGTTTTACTTCTAAGCGACTCTGATAATTTGGTCATCAATCGAATGAACATTATTTAATTCATTGATACCAGCGTAATTTTTTTTATCATATTCAGAGATGAAATTTTAAAAATCTGCAAGCGGATGACAACACGGACAGTCTTGGGAAATTGGAACATGAGGACATTCTAGCTGTTTGGTTTGAGCAGACGAAATTGTCCTCATAGCTGCTTCAAATGAAAATCTACAGCAAGTTGTTATTGAGTGGGAAGCTGAGCTGGAAAGAAAGGTCGTGTCACTTATCGCAAGGGAAAGCAAGAAGGTGCACATTCCTCGGGGAGAAGAAGTGGTAGTTCGCTGCAAAAGAGGAGGAATTAGAAAAAGAATTTGAGTACAGAGCTCTTGCAACAGAGCTCAGCAGAAATGGGAAAAAAAAATACCAAGAGCTTTCCAACAGAATAAAAAAAAAAGTAATATATATTATCATCTTTGCAACACAATGTTGGTGAAAAGAGAAGTAGAAAACAGCATTAAACTACACATCTTTAAGGATTACTACCAATCTACCCTTCTTTATGCAGGAGAAAGTTGGGTCCCGCTAAACAGGCACTGAAGTATCTCCGGTGAGTGGTAGGCCGAACAAGGAGAGAGTCAGGAATGAGATGCTACGGTGGCCCTTATACCACCTGCTCTGAAAGACACCGTCGAAAAGAGACCGCTAAAATAGTTTGGCCATCTGTGCCATTGAACGTCGTCCTCGAGGATGGCCTGGACTGTTATGGGGATGGATCACATCTCCAGGAATCGACTAAAAAAGGGAAAGAGAATGAAGCCATGAGAGCGATGGGAGGGGATCGTGATGGCTGGCATGCTTGGACAGAGGCACCTCCACGCTTAAGGCATAAAGGAGGTAGATAAGGAAGAAGGAGAGGAATAAGATAGCAATAATTAAATATCGTAATAAATTAGTAATGTTGGGTATATCCATCTGATTAATACCATTGGCTTAAGAAGCAGTACTAAAAAGTTTACCCTTGTTGCCCATTACCGTTTTTTAGATTTAAAATAAGTAAAAAGATTAAACAATTAGTCGACAAACATCATTTAATGACTCACTATTGTTTTCGAAAGTTAACTTTTAGTCATTATTAACATATAATATAATCATATTATGATGTAATCTTGCTAACAAATCATAGCAAATTAACTTCCCCTCAGGCGACAACCTTCCTGATCCTTTTGGGCAAATAATGTATTCCCGTTTTGGGATATGGGCCTCAACAAGGGATTTACCTTGTCAAGAGATTAAACATAGAACCCTCATTAAAGACTAAAACGACATCACACCTTACTAATTCATAATTTACTCGACAAACTATCTAAACAAATTAATCTACATTCAATTATTTCTAGAATTATCGATTGGTGTAAAACTGTTCCTTAAGTATTTCTTTTGTCTGATAGGCAAGATCTATAACATTTTGAAAGATATGTAATTATTATGAATTTATTGCGTACAAAAGTAGATAAATGGAACTTTTGTTAGTAAAGTATTTTATTTTCTTTACATTGGTTAAAACAGCCTCCTTGTGTGTTGGGTTAATAATTTTGAAATTTTTAAAATATAACAATACCTAACCATTGAGCATCTCTGTTACATGAAAATAATTAAAGTGATTAAAGAAAAAAAAACAATTTTTTTTTTTAATTTCTAGAGGTTAAAATTAAAATTATGTAAACCTTGATACAAACTGTTTTATTTTGACACTGGATTTTTTTTTAAATATAAAAGATTTTTATAAAATATTGTAATAGAAAAATAACAATATTTAGTTATAAATGTTATTCTAATTTAAATATTTAACAATAATATAAATGTAAATAAATATTTAATATAAATATAAATTTATATTTAACTATAAATATTTAACTATAAGTATAGATATTTTAATTAAATCTCGTATTATTCTTTCAGAATATGCTAAATTTTTAATTTACACTAAGCAATGTCCTTAATTTAAGTCAAAATATCGAAATAAAAATATTTGTAAGAAAGATAACACATTTAATTTTAACACTAAGATTTTTAAGCCTTATCAAAAAAAAAAAAAAAAATCTTTTTTCTTCAATTACTATAAAATATAAGAGGTTTCAAAATTTAGAGAGGATTTTTTCTATTTTACCTAAATAAAGTGATGAAAGGGGACAATTGCCCCGTGCGACATAATTTAGAAGGCGACAAATTTCGAGCCAATAAATATAACAAATAAATATTTGTTTCTACTGTTTGATTGTTTTGACCTTAATTCAGTTAATAAAATGAGTTAATGCTATGAGATGATGATATTTATTTCGAAATAGATTATCTAAAATGATCTTATAAAAGCTAATGACTTTTATTAGAGAGGGAGTTAAAGATAGGGGGCAAAATTAAGTTTGCCCCTCCCCCCTGGCAAAAATGTGCCAATTTATATCACTGATTTTGCACCTTTTTACAATTTTCTCGAGAAAAGATTCAACGATTTTGATCATACTCGTTATATAAATGTTCAATCAAATGAGCTTTAATATCGGCTAGGTCTTGTCCTCATTGAAATAGACTGACAGGGCTTAATTACTAAAGTTCATAATGGCTTTCTATAAAATAACTTTAATTTGGTCTAGTTGAAATATTTAACTGTCTCTCATTGTTAGCAGCAATAAAAAATTGGATAAATATAAACCATGAACGAATTTGATAATCAACTAAAGTTTGAAAACAATTTTTCGGAAATAAGAGTAGTAATATCGGTTAGTAACATACGATTGGAAAGCTGTGTATTTTAGAAAAATTAATATCCAACATTTAAAGTCGTAGAAGGTAATGGAGAGTGGCGAAAACCGCATACATTTAAGTGATTGTTGTAGTAAATAATTTCTACATTTGTATTATTTAATGGAAATTAAATTAAATTTCTAGGGAAACTAAATGGAAGCTTTTAAAATTTATTTTCATCTTGACAAACCAAAAATTTATAGTACATAGAATTAGTGTACTGCAGTTGTTTAAAATACTATTTAGGCTTTGGTCATCCTGTTAGATTAGAGTAGTGTAAAATTTCCGAGTTTCTATATTATATTCTAAAATATAAATAGTTTCGTTTAATAGTAAACATTTAAAAAAACATGAAAAATTAATAGCACTATGGATACTTTAGGGAACTAGAGATGCTGGAAAATATCGATATATATATATATATATATATATATCGATATTGTTGTCCGATAGATTTTATCCGATATATCGTAATATCGACATTAAAATTTGAGTATCGAAAACCGATATTTTTTCCGCAAAAAAAAAAATATTAAAAAGTAACAAAGAACAGCGAGTTCGACAAAGAGCCAAAGAAACTTGTTGTGTGGTGTGTTCGTATTACTATCTATAGTGGCTGTGTTCAAGTCAGCCATCTTCTTAACGGTTTCTGGTTAGGGATGTAAATATCGAACAACTATATCGATATATGTCTTATCGAGAGTTTTCAAATATATCGAAATTTTAGTTCGATATATCAATGAAAAATATCGAAATTTCGATATATCGGACCTCGATGTTTTCACTTTGGAAGCAGAATAAGCAGATGGTTTTGGCATTGAATTGAAGGATAGAGTAATATAAATTAATAAGTCTTAGATTTGTAATATCTTAAATTGCAAAAATTAAATAGCTTATCACAAAAAAAAATATTAATACTAGGAAATCAGAAACAAATTATTAAATTGCTTAAACATAAAAAATTAAAAAAAGGTCGGAAGAAAATCAATATTGAATGAATTAATAAAATCCCATCAAAGTAAATATTAACATTTATTATTAAAATGAACTTATACTCTTAGAGAAAAATTACTTTAAAAAGAGAATAAAATTTTTTAAAAAAAGAAGTCAGAAAATCACAATTTTAATCATGACTTGATTATTATTACTTTTTTTTGTTTATTTAATTCTTTTTATGGAAAAATATCGGTTTCTATCCTCAAATTTTAATATCTATTTTACTATATATCGAGTTAAAAATATCGGCATATTTATTTTAAAATATCGAAATTTCGATTAATCGGATTTTTCCAACACCCCTAAAAAATTAAAAATATCGAGGCCCGATATGTCGAAATACAGACATTTTTTTCGATTTATCGAAAAACCATTTCGATATATTAGACTATCGATACGATATATATCGATATTCACATTCCTACATGGAATTCCACCAACAGGGATACTACTGCAAGTTAAAGTCTTTGAAGAGTATTGATAGGAATACAATTATATTTTTCTATTTATTATAATTAATCAATTTCAATATCAAAATGATTATGACTCAAAAAACAAAATTATTTTAAGTCCAACAGTTATTACACTTAAATTGTCACATTTCCTGGCTGGAATTGAGGTGGAAACAAGTTCTCCTGTTCTTAATCGCTACATGACACCTGCTATATTACTCAACAAACCCGGGACCAGTTACAAACTCACTCAGACAGATTTACATTTCATCTACTTGCGCACGTACGCCAGCATTTGCCTTTCGGTTGAAGTGAATAATTTATGAAGGTATTAGCATTCCCTGTAGTTAAGTCTCGTTACTAACTTATTTAACTAATAATTTCAACATATGTAAATCCATGAATCTTTGGCTACATGTTATATATAATAAATATATACATACCTAGGTACATCCATACATATGTGTTTGTGCGTGTGTGCGTGTACATAATATTTCTTTTTTTTCTTTTCTTTACATTGTAACACCATACAAGGAAAATATATTTGATAACTTACATTCACATAAATAACACTTACCTAAATCCATGGATTGATATGAAGTTTTGTTTAGTTATTAAAAATTGATTAATCATTTCTGATTATATAAAAATAAAATTATAGAATAATTGCACATTTATTTGTAATACATACATTTTTAATATTAGCTTATATTAAATTACATAGAGTATACTTATTACTTACAATAGGTTTTATTATTGATTTGGGATTTTTCGATGTACAATAAAAATTTGATAGTGTCTTTTTATATTCACAACAATAATATAATGTTGCTATTGTCATACCAATATAACTATTTGTAAATATTAAAACCATTGCATAATAATCTGGAGTGTTTTTATTATTTAAATGGTAATCTATGCTTACAATAATATTATCCTTAATATAGTTGTTACGTAGAACATAAATATATAAATTGTATGTGAAATCAGATTGGTTTAAAATTGTATTAATGTAAAAAAAAAGAAAAAAAAAGTATAACATAGCTCTACTCTACTCAACAAAAATTATTCAAACTAGGCATTGTAATTATATAAATTTAAATTAGTTATTTAAAATACATAATTGGCAAATGTAAATAATTTATTATAATTATTGACAAATTATGATTTAGATTTCTAATTGCTCTATGTATGTGCGAAACGTAATCTCAATGAAGAATAATATAGCAATGCAAGTGTTTTTGATTGAAAGGCTTACACCCTTCTGTAAAGTAATTTTACAAATAAGAATAAACATGGAGGGTGGGCACAAGCCTCATATCATTGGAGATGCCGAGTGGGTCCGAACGTAGAATTAGGTATTACATTATATTTATTTACATATTAATTTCTATTTATGAAGCGAAGTAATGGCATTACTTGCTACCTTGGTTACTCTTCGTGCGTTGCTTCGGACCATCGCCATGTTCTTTATGAATTAATGGGTGAAACTGAGAAACCGGAGCCGAAAAATTATCATCACAGATTATCATATATTATCATGATCACAGAAAATTTTGGAAACTCCTACGAACAACTAAAAATAATCAAATTCAGTGAAAATTCATGACGAGGGCAACACCATGCATATCAAATACTGGCTTAATCGTTGGTTACTATGCAAAGGGCTTTAGAAACAAAACACTCAACATATAGCATAAGGAATTACCTCGCCAGGAGAATTTTATGTTTATAGTTCCCAAAAAACTAATAACGATTCTTCACAGATCAATGGGTAATAGAGCCCAAGGGAATGATGAGATTCAAAAAATCTTGTTAAATGAACTAACTAAAAAAGGGATCATCCACCTGACAAATTTATACAAATCTTGTATTCGTTTGAGATATTATACAGATGCATGAAAACAAGCAATCCTCATCTATACACTGATACCAGCGAAAAATCGAGACAAACCAGATTATTACCGAACTGTATTTGGGTAAAATTTTCGAAAAAGTAATTGTTAATTTTCTTAGGGATTTCTGTTCAAATACGACACTATCCCACCCTGAGTAAACTGGTTTCCAATCCAAGTTAAGGACCGAACACCAACGGATAAAGTTACAAGCTGACATCAAAAGAAACCTGGTTACAGCAATGGTATTCATCGATTGCTCTAAAGCGTTCGACTCTGTGCTGCATGGATTACTATGCCAACATGTCATGCTATTAGAATGTTTAGAACAGTTTTACTCAATTATAAAGTCCTTCATCATGAGTAGGAAAAGTTTATCAAAGACGATAAACATGACGCATGACCCCAATGTGCAGTTCTTTCTCCCATGTTATTCAATGTTTACACTGCTCGCGTTGTAGGAAAAAACTACGGTCATTCAAAAGTAATAGCATTTTTTACGTTACGACATTACCATTTACAAGTTCGAATTCATCCAAAGCAATGAAGCAAGCGGAGAATACTTGTAAAATAGAACAGTAACTTAGGCACTTAAATATAAAGGTATATCCGGGGAAAACAGATGGGATAATTTTCTCGTATCAGAAGAATATAAAGAAATTCCCACCCAGTTCACAGTTGACAACATAAAGAAATCGATCTCTAGATAGAAGAAAAATCGTATATATAGGTATAAACGTAGATAGACATTTAATTTTTGCAAGCCACCGAACAAGAAGTAACTAAAATAGCGATTGGAAAAACAAATGGTAGAAGAAATTGTGGGTATTCATATATACTGTGTGGGCACTTATCCAGCTTTAACATACCCACTGTGGGTGGCTTATGCATGCAATAACCGAAAAAAGAAAGAAGAAAATGTAGAGGGAACAAGAATTTCTTTCCACCGTTTTCCCAACTATGTATCCAAAAATGAAAGAAAAACCTTCCTAAAACCGTAAAAATATCAAAAACCAATTTGGAAATCAAAATTCAAATAGAAACTAACTGAACCAAGAAAAAAAAATTAAGAAACATTGAAAAAAAATATATTAAAATTAAAAGCGTCGAATTTGAATGATATCATAAAAGAATTTAAAAAAAATTTATTCAGTCGAAGCACGGTGATCTATTGAGTAATATTTTAAAAATATCGTTCTGCCTAATGCGGAGAAAATCACAAAAGCTCATCAACACCAAATTGGAGAGACTGTACAATGACCGCAAACAAAATTTCAGGCCGTTATCGGATGTTAATCACATATATAAGATTTGTGAAAAATTATTAAGATGATTACTTTGGAACACAAACTCAAACGGAAGCTCAGCCATTACTCCAACAAATGGCCTATTGCTCAAATATGTGCTTTGTAGAATCACCCCACTTCTCAACTGCAGTAGAATATAATTGCAGAAGCTGGTTGATTGAAAGCATCGAAATTTTTTAGGTCAAAACCAGAATATTGAAGAACAAAATATTAGGCAGAAGCTGAAAAAAAAATTAGTTCATTTCAAATGCTAATAACGATTGTGTTTAGTACAATTTAAATGTTACTTTATTATTATTTCTGAAAAGGGCCGTTTCGAAGTAGAGTATTGCCTGCAATGTTGCCCAAATATCTACTTATAGCCCGGCCATATTGCCCAGTTGTAGGTTGTTGCCGAGTATTGCCGAGGGGTTGTCGGTATTGCCAATTTCATATTGCTGGGCCATACCCGCCTCATTCTCTGTAAATCCTAACCTCTCACTCAGTTTTTGCACCCCCTCCTCCCCCCCTCAGCTTCTAAAGCCGATTATTTATTATTAAAGATTAATTTTCAATTGATTTTTAATATTATTTTATGTAAATTGTTATTTCAAAAATAATTATATATTTTATAATAAATATTATTTTAATAGAGAATTATTATTCGCTCACATTATTTCAAACAAAGCATAGGTTCTTTAATATAACTAAACACTTAATTTATAATAATAATAACAATTAAAGTCAAACATTTGAAAAATATACTCAAAATTATTACCACCACCCTACCAACTTCTGTCATTTTCCTTATATGTAATTACCTAATTTAATTCATAAAACAATTCTTCTGTTATTTTTGTGAAACGAAAAACGAACAAATTTATGATCTCTTTTTTTGCTTCAAATCCAGATTTTATGTCTACTGAATTTCCATATTACCTCTTTTAATAAATATTAATGAAGCTCTTTAATATATATTAACTCTTTTAAAACATATCTCTGTAGTACATATTACCTATTTTAAAATATATTAATGAACCTGTTTTAATACATATCTCTTCAATACATATTAATCCTTATTAGCTCTCTCAATACATTCTAATGAATCTCTTTTAACACATATTACCTCTTTTAGTGCATATTAATTTGGAAAAATTAACATAGCATTTGAATGCAGATAACATTATTTTATCAACAAATGCAGTCAAATATAGAAATATGACTTATTTTATCTTACTCTTATCTATATTATATAGAAACTTATATAATATATTATCTTATCTTACTCAAATTATTTTATAATTTTATCAGGTGATGTTGATGCATTTTTTTATGAAATAAGACATGAAGTCATTGCAATATCTTTCTTTTTAGCATCCAAATATACATTTACACCTTTACTTCTGAATTTTACTTTTATTTTTACTTGAATGGCATTGCCAATGAATAATTCTTCATAAAATAATTTAAAAAATTAGTTCAAAACAACGCAGTATAACCTAGAATAGAACTCAGAACCGAAATGGCTGCGCTCGCCTCAGCCAATAGAAACGAGGATCGTCACTATCTCTATGTGTGGCCTGTCTAAACACTATTTTCCGACAATATATTGCCGAGCAATGTTTCCAGCAATATTGCCAGTAATGTTTCCCAACATATGGCCGGACAATGTATGCCCGGCAACATTGTCAGGCCATATTGCTGGGCAGTATGCAAATTTTATTGCCAGAGTAAGCGGCCCTTAACCACGTACATATCATAGTATAAAAACATTATTTATGATCAAAAAACAGTAAAAATTACATTTTCACTCCACTGCTATGAGCATTATCGTAGTAAAAAATATTTTTTTATCCTATAATAATACTGTTTTATATTACATATAACTCAATAGACCTGGCAGAATGCTCCAAAATTTAATTATTTTATTAAAACAATTTGGTCTCCTATATTTAATATTACTTTTTCTTATTTTTTTTCTAAGATAATATTTATATCCGCGTTCTTAAAGTGTAATATTTACTATTTTTGATCACAAATAGTGTTTAATATTAAAAACATCGAGGCCCGATATATCGAAATATCGACTTCTTCATTTTTCACTTCGATATGTTTGAAAATTCTCGAAAAGATATGTATATCAATATTTACATCCCTAACCAGAAATTGTTAAGAAGATGGCTGATTTGAACACACCCGCTATAGATAGTAATACGGACCAAGTTACATTTATTTATTTATTTTATAATTTTTTTTTCTTGGAAAAAATATCCGTTTTCGATACTCAAATTTTAATATCGATATTACGATATATCGGATGAAAACTATCGGAGAAAAATAATTATATATTTTTAAAAAAATATTGATATATCGATGTTTTTCTAAGATCCCTGCACTGGGCTACTTTCGGCATTCCATGTAAATCGAGGCCCAATGATCTTGTGCAATAATCATTAGCCATGGCGAACCCGATGGGAATACCATCAGTAATAATAACAAATAAATGTATATTAGACACTTTTATTTTATTTTCATTGAATTCTGTCACAGCCATCTAGGTCTATCCATCCGTCGGCTTAACACTAATTATTTTTTTGTGGATTCTTTAATTATCCAATCCAACAACTTGACCAACATATTTCATTTCGTCTTTATGCAATTAATTCTGTTTTATTTACTTTATAATCTCCCATTGTGTAGCTTTCTGAATTCTCCAGTGGTCTAGTAATTTTTTTTGGGCCCAGCACTTTATTTTCGAAGGCCTTAAGGTGTTTTTGCTTTAAGGTAAGCGGTCACGTTCGGACTCATAAAGAACAGTAGGAGAGATAATAGCAAGGTAAATTGCAACTTCCACGTTTCTGGACTGTAGGCGCGAATTGAGTAATTTTACGCCTGAGAAATACTTGCCGCCTTTAGTATTTCTTTTTACTTTCTCTAAAATTACGTTTATTTTAGACCAAGGATACTTAAAATTCTCTATTTATTCGAACACATTTCCTGCTATATCTATGTCAACGAAATTACCGTCGTATACTGGTATACTGATTTTCGATACGCTTTCGTTTTCTGTATCGCTACCTAGCCCTCTCATACCACGAAAATTTGAGTTCCTTTTATAAATTATTTCTTTATTTTATTATTTACTTCTTCACATTATTGGAAAATTAAAAATCAGCAGCTGTAAAAAGACTGACCAAACAGACACAGCATTTTACTCTAAAAAAAAGGTTCAACAAATACCTACGTAAAAGGGACGAGGTAACATTAAATATATTGTTAGTGAAATTGTTTGATAGCATTTTTTTACCGAATAAAGATATTGCTTTTTTTATGTCATTTATTAATAAATTCGATTAATTAAAATTAGAAACTTATAGTAAATATATTAATTATCTAATGAAAATAATAAAGGGGATTAATCGAAAAACTGCAAAAAAGATTTTTATGGTTTGTGTATTTGAAGTCGGAGTATATCCAGACTGGAATGCTTCTTACAAAGATTTGAAATTCGTGTTGGAAAGATGAAATTCGAGGGAGATGAGGATTTACTTTGGCCCAGTAGTGAGAGTTGTGGAGATTGTACACTGCACTTCTAGCGTGAAAGTACTTTCATCTGTCTAGAGAATTTTGTGGGCTACTGTGCAACCAACATTGATGATCCAATTACAAAAATCAGTCCTTTCAAAATCATAGGGAAAAATATATTTGGTGGGCTTGAAGAGAAAAGTATGTCTACCCGATTGCCTCAATATTCGGTGAATAATTGTCTGACTGACACCTAATGCTAAGTAGCCTCTACATACGCTTACGTCAAATTATTCCAGAGTTACTTCCTGAGATTGAACTCTACGAACAGTTCTTCATTCGATATTAACATTATGAAAAGACCCGAACTCGCGTAAACTTCTAGAATTACGCGATAGTCTGGATATCGTAGCAAAGGGCAAAGCACTACTCCCTGTATATTAGGCAATATTACGCAAATTGTAAATTAAATGCAAATCCACATAATCCCGTTCAGCCACTTTTAAAGCAAATAGTGGGATTATTCAACGGAATCAAAATATTTTCTTTAATAATCCTTTAAAAACATGCATATCTGTTCATCAGATCGCAAACACGGGCCTTATATTTCCCTTGTCGATTTGTACGGAAGTGGAAGAATGTCCACTGATGAGCGCAATGGGTTCAGGTACAAGCTCACTGAAATGGTTGGCCTCCTCTTAATAATCTGCATTTGATATTCTTAGTATGTACAATCTCCCTAATCCTTTCAACAAAAATTAAATTAAATTCAAAATCAGGATAAACAATAAGTATAACTTGATTTTGAAAATCATGTCTTCTCCGAGAATCCACCAAAGGTGATTGATCTACCGAGCTGCCATTGGTCCCATTCGAGGCCAAATCTAATTTTCAATGACGTTGGTTTCGATCCGTTTTTGATACAATACGCCGTTTCTTCATCAATTGCCAAAACGTTTCGGAAAACGTACGTTTTCGTATTTTGTCATGTATTTGGCTGGAAAACTGGCCAGGACTTCCTTTGCTGACCTATGTCCATAGATATGTTTTTGATCAGCGTTAAATTTGTTATAAAACCCTTAAGGGTTTTCCCTTTATTTGTTGGTACATATACACAAAATGTTTGTTCATTGACATTTTTCCGCGTCATTCGCACCGAAAAGCTAAGGAACTCACTAGACACATTCATTGTCTTTTGTTGATCCTCGATATAATTGTCGTACTTTTCTTAGATTGGTACAACGAACGGAAATGACAAGCCACCTTAAGAGAGAAAAACGGCAAACAAATACATATCACACTTGAAAATTCTACCCTGACCTTTTTAGCAAAACAGGATTATCTCAGTTAATACTTAATTTAGGGCTCTGTACATGAGTTAACTTTAAAACATGATTTAATTACAATGTTTATTAAGAAGGTATTTTTTGATGAAAGGTCTTCTTTTAGGGAGAAATGAAAATTTGTCTGAAAAAAATCTGATTTATTTCGATTGTTGTTTATAAGCGTCTTACCTAAGCGTCGGGTCGATATTTTCACGTAAATAACATCGCTTTAAAAATGGGATTTCTAGTAAGAATTCGTCATAAAATATACCCCATTCCATTGAAAATGTGAGAGTTATTTGCGCTGGAGAAGTAATGGAGAAATTTAGGAGGCTGAACAAAATTGAGAATTTTAAGGATCAAGTCATCATGACATTATCATCATGAAGGATAACATTCCCCCAGCAGAAAAATTCAAGCATTAACACCCGGTGCTGATTGGTAAAACCGCGATACTAGAAATTCAAGCATTTGGAAATAGACCAGTGAATATAGTTAAGCTGCACTATAAACGCCTAATCATGAAATATTGTGATTGCGAGTAGGTAATCACAATAATCCTATTTTGTTGAAAAGGTCGGGGTAGAATTCTCAAGAGTGGTTTGAGTATGGTTCATTAACGTTCACCAATATATATTATATCTGCAAAATAATTGAAATGTTTAATTAAATAAACATTTAAGCAACTAACGATCCAGTTTTGGTCAGTTAATAGGCATATGATTCATCTCCTGGCCAGAAGATCAAATCATGTTGGAGGAGGGGGTATTATTACTTTACCGCATTCTTCGATTTAATTTAACGAGGTGATCCGATGCAGCTGTTACATTGGAATATGGTCGATCGGATCTACTTACAAACTCGAATTCACATACTGCTTACGGAATCTAAAGAACTTTTTGTACTAATACGCCGGGTAGTATACTGGTTGTAAAGAACATGGAAACGAATTTTAATTTTAAATTTATTTACTTATAACTCCTAAATGCGCATATTATCGTATGATGAGGTCAAAATGGTGAATTCTAGAATGGATTTATAAATATTTATTTCGTTCTCAAATATTAATCTACACGTAAATAGAGTGAAGTGAATTTACTGACGCAAGATCCAGACCTTGAATGTAGGTCGCATGTGGCAATTGGATTCAAGTTGATTTCCTGAGTTCTCTTAGCCAGATGATGGGTACTAACACGTCACCCAAGATTCCTTCCTCAATTCCTCAGTGCTTGGTAATCGAATTGTTGAAACTCACGGGCTGCAGGTTTCTAATTGAGATTTTCATAGTAGGTGGTTGTTTTATTTTTTTTTGCTTTTTTTGTGAATAAAGGAATTTGAAACAAGTTCCAGGGACAGAGGCTAAGAATATATTATACATAAAATATGCATACATATTTTTTTTTTTGTTTGTATTTGCTTTCAGGTAAGAATCTAAGTCAAATTGAGTCTGTAAAAACGTGCTAAAACCAGATTGAAGTTATAGTATTACTGGAAAATACAAAAATTAAATTAAGTCACTGTCATGCCGTATTAATTGGGCAGCACATTTACAGATTGTATTTGAAATTCAGTTGTAAATCTCTAAAAATAAACTTATAATGTTAAAAAAAAAAATATAACTATAGTATTATACAAATTATATCTGCAATAGTATTATATCTGAAAAATATAATTGAAATTTTTAATTAAATAAGCATTTATGCAACTAATGGTCCAGTTCTGGTCATTTAGTAGGCATATGCTTCAACTCCTGGTCAGAAGGTCAAAACATGTTGGGGGAGGGAGTCTTATTACTTTACCGCATTCTTTCGATTTAGTAGCAATTTAACGAGGTGATCCGATGCAGCTGTTACACTGGAATATGGTCGATTTGACGGCTATATTTCTACTTACAATTCACAAACTGCTTACGGAGAGGTGTAGCTCAGTGGGTAAGGCACTGCGCTACTCATCTCAAGGTCTCGGGTTCGAGACCGGCTGAGGCAGATAATAATTATTTCTTCTGTATTCAGTAGTGAATCGATCCTGTGGGATCGGGAGAATCCTCCTGGGGCTCACAAAGCCTCTATAAAGTGGGTACCCTTAATTGGCGGAAAAACCTGGCGGTTGAGCGTGATCTCGGCCGAATCACCTCCTTGTACAACCGTTGGCCTAGAAACAGTACCGTCCTTACCAAGTACTGAACCCAAGACCCTTTACGGGTTGTAGTGGTACAGGTTTTTTAAAAAAAAAATCATTTATTTATTTATTTTTATTATTATATAAATCAAGCAGACGTAGCTGCAAATCTTTAGGCATCTAATGATGCACCATTCTTACATGTGTATTAATTTTTTTTGTTACTTGTTATTTTCCAATACATATAAGTTATCCTGTCTTATTTTTGTAAGTTATGATAAATTAACATACTAAGTAATAAAAAACAACAAAAATATTCGTAAGATAAATTCCATTCTGTAAATCAAAGATCTCTCTTTGAAAAGCACTAATTTACTATACAATACTAAAAAAAACAAATTTCGTGCCAAGTAACAAATACCTGCTTTAGTTAAAAACTATATCTATTCCCGATAACCCTCCGAGTCCTCTGAAAAGAAGATGACCCCGGGTCCTCCTAACATAGAATAGTAGGTGTAGTGCTCTCAATGGTAGTTTCTCCAGATGCCATAGTCATGACATAATTATCTGTATAGCACTTAAAAGTAAGCGTACTGTTAAAAACATAGTTATAAATATTCAATTACAAAACTTTGTTTTTAAAAATTATTTATCTTTAACAAAAGAGATGGTCAGTAAATGCGCAATCTTTTCTTCAAAGGAGAGTGTGTAAACTTCGCTACAGAGAACACCGATGAGTAGAGGCAAAGTAAATAGGTGAAGAGACTTTATAAGTTTTGTTGTTTAATTGACGACCCTCCTTTAGGGATTAGCCAAGAGGAGAGGGGGGGGGGGGCTCGGAGGCAATCTTAAAACACAAGTTACAGAGCTTTAACTAACAAATTGGATAGACAATTACGTTTCCACTTCCAAATTAGCGCTTCTTAAGTAACATATTTAAATGTATTATGCAAAAGGTTGTTACGGACAGCGTTAACGGGCTTGGGAGAGAATCTTAGGAAGACTTTTAAGAAGCTGAATTAATTGTAGTCGGAATCTTTGCGAATCTCAATTTCACTTGGAATTAAATAATATTCTTGCTGCTTAAAATTACTTTACAAATAATTTGCAGTAGAAAAACCTCGGAAATCAGTTTTTGAAAGATATACATATTCACACACACATTATGTATATATATAAGAATTAAAATTAAATTAAAGAATTAAAACATTAAATTTGTTTTTCCTTATGTACCCAATAGAAATGGTTAGGAGGCTTTACTCCAAGGTTTTTTTTTCTAAAATAAAAAGAAATATATGAGAGCGGTGCTGGTTGGTAACACTTTCCACTTGTTGATATTTCGTGCAAACTATGGTTGGCGTGTGCATGTGCTCTTGTTCTCTTTGAATACTAACATCAATGAGGCTATGTTATCACATATTTTCAGACCTTCATGTGAAGTGATGAGCTCTTAGGAGAAACTGTAAATCAAAAAGTGAAGGTGTGCCAAACAAACTCCACCACGGGGTTGGCTGACACAGTTTGGAAAATATCTCATAAAATACTGAATAACAACAGTGAACAAGGATTTTTATTGGAAAGAAACAATAATCAATAGTATAATAATAAAACAAATTCAACATCTGAACATTTTTTTTGTACGCTTCAGTAAGGCCCTTTCTCCATATTTTATTTTAATTTTACAATATTTTTCTATCAGTCTTTTTATCGAAGTCTTTTTATTTATATAATATTCACAATATCGCATCATATATAACAATAATATCACATTGCAAACAACTGACGAACAAAAAAAAAAAACGAACAAAAATGTTCGTCAACCATTCCCGAACCGGATTTCAAAGCAAAAATGGCTGCCCAGACCCAGGAAAGCAAAAATCGAGAAATTTTACACTAAAATAATCATAATGGAAAAGATAATAATTGGTGACAAATTATGGAAGAATTGCTCAACATGTGAATTATGTAGAAGAAAAATCAAACTAAAGAAAAGAATTACATATCATGCTGAAAAGAAGGGAAATGATAAAAAGAAGGGAAGCAGCAAGACGCAAATTTCGTCGCACTCGTCTACCAGCAGATTATGCGTCTTTCAAGCAACTGCAAGCAAAAAAGGAACCCAATCCGCAGTCCGGCGTGCTAAATCTTCCTAACCGCATGACACCGTCCTATTTCTCTCCTCTCTATCCTTTCAAAACCTTTAGAACGCCTATTACAAACTCAACTTTAAAACTTCCTAGAAGAACGCTCTCTCATTAACCCTCTCCAGTCTGGTTTTCGACCTAGCTTACTTACTTGCTAAACTAATAGGTAACTAACGCGCTATACAGGTCGAAGTGACCCTTGGCCTACAGAACAAGATTAGTCCCTCTTCCTCTATCCTTGGCAGCTTCTTTCTAGTTTCTAACTCCAAGCACTCTGTCAGCCTTTCTCACCTCGTCCTCCCAACGGCTTCGGGGTCTCGTCTTCTTCTGTTACCATCTACTATTACTTTTAGTATTTTCTGTTGCACTATATGCTCGTTCATACGTATAACGTGTCCAGCCCATTTTAATCTACTCGCTTTTATGCCATTGACTATGTCTTCATTTTTTGGATGCTCTGGATTTCATCATTGCTCTTGATTTTCCAAATTCCATCAACGAAATTTGTACCGTATATTCTTCTAACTATTTTCCTTTCGTAAATCTTTATTTTGTTGCTATCTGCAGCAGAGATGCACCAAGTCTCTGCGCCATGGGTAGCTACGGGCATGAATAAAGTTATGTATAATTTCATTTTAGTTTTCCTCGACAACAGTTGTGAACGGAATAACTTTAGGTTTGCAAAATATGCACGGTTCTCTAAAATAATTATTCTTTCAATTTTTGGCATTATTTTATTTTCATTATTTACCGCTGAGCCAAGATATGTGAAGTTCGTGACGCTTTTAAAATTAAAATTGTAAAGATAGAGATCACAGGAAGCTCTTCTGTTTGGATCCACCGACATTCTCATACACTTCGTTTTGTCTTCACTGATTACAAGCCCAGTCTTGCTTCCTTGGATTAATATAATTTTTAGCGCCTCCCTGGACGCTTAATTCTTCATCGACATTCCTTCCCACCATAACCTTGGAGCGTACATTATTTAATGTCATTTGTATCAGTCTTATTAGCTTACGTGGGACTTTATTTTTATTTAATATACTAATTAAAGCGCTGTTGTTTATAATATCAAACGCTTGTTTGTAATCAAAGAAGAGAAAGTGCAGGTCCACATTAAATTTATAACATTTCTCCATCAATTGTCGAATTATAAAAATTTGGTCAATGTTTTTCCTTCCATATCATTGATAATCTTGTAAAATTTCTTCGGAGTGTGCTTTGAGCCTTCTTAATATAAGGCATGATAGGATCTTGTAAAGAGTTCCAAGCAAAGTTATACATCTATAATTTGAACATTGTTCTTTATCGCCTTTTTTAAATATAGGACATATCAAACCCACATTCCAATCTGCAGACATCCGTTTGCAATTCCATATTGTGCAAACACGATCATATACACGATCGATAGCTTGATCTGAACATTTTTTAATTAATTCGGCGACTGCTTTATCCACCCTAGCTACTCAGCCCAATCCGCTCTCCTCAAAATAAACCACGACCTCCAAAGCGCCATTGAACCCCGAAGATTAACTATCCTCATCCTTTAAGATTTCTCTAAAGGATTCGACATAGTTGACCATAAGATCCTCTTTACCAAACTACCAAATCTCCCTTTATCCAACAGTGCCATGCGCTGGTTCCAATCCTTCCTCTCATGTCGGTCACAATACGTAGTCATCCCAGATCAGGCTCCATCCAAAACACTGCCTCTTTCCTGTGGTGGCCCTCAGAGTTCGTCTTACTCCCCTACTATATTTTCTATTCATATTAATGGCCTTCCCCTCCTTATCCATCACTCCCAATACCATATTTATGCTGACGATTTCCAAATATAGCTGTCCTTCCCACCTTTCGACCTATTATCTGCCACAAAAAAACTCCAAGAGGATTTGAATCGAATAAGTCACTGGGCTGTAACTAACAAGCTGAAATTGAATGCAGGGAAGACAAAGGAAATAGTAATAGCTTTCAATCACCACCTTAAAACTATTCCTCACATCCAAACACTGTTCCTAAACAATAATCCCATAAAATACTACCAACCATCAAAAACATTGAAATCACTTTTGACCAAATTCTTTCCTTGAAAAACCATACCCCCTATATTTCTCGTCGTACCTTTTTCACCTTAAAGCGAATAAATTAGTTTCTTCACCTCTTCACATTTAAAACCCGAAAACTCCTAGTTACCTCTTTAATATTCCTCCACTTTGACTACCGTTGAACGGTGTACGGGGACGTTTCTGGGGACCTCGAGGCAAAAAAAAGGATTGATAAACTGCTTTGTACGATTCATCTTCGGGATGAATATCCGAGGGACGCCTCTTTCTCCCGATTCTATGAAGAGTTGAAGTGGCTGTACCCTTCCTACCGTCGTATGAACTTTATGGCATCCTTCCTCTACCAAGTCATCCAATTCCGCCGTCCGTCATATATCTTCGACCTCCTTCAATTCAGATCCTCCGTTCATTTCCGCCATATCCGTTCACGGTCTTCAGATTTATATATAACGACCCACTGATCTGCAGGTTTTGACAAATCTTTTCTCATCCGATTCTTATCTTCCATTCCATTCCCTCTTCCATCTGTTGCTCCAATACTCTTCCCACCTTTGAATCCCGTCTATTCATTCACTTCCTGTATGCAGTTCCAAAAGATTTGTAAATAAATACTCCTTATTTTCAACAAAAATTTGCACCTAATTATGCATTAATACATTATTTTTATTTTTGTTATTATTATTATAAATTCATTATATTTAACTGCATTATTATAGGAAGTTTGTTTCTGCTTAAAGGTTTAAAAATTATGTCATTTTAATTTATTATAATTTCATCTTTTTTTTTTATTATTCGTTTATTTATTTATTTTATTATTTGCTGATTATCTTATTCTTTTTTGTTCTACTCTAAGGCTCTAAAACTTTACTGATATTACTTGTAATATTATTCTAAAGGGATATGTACCGAAATAAATAAATAAATTATTATTAAAAAAAAAAAATCGTAAACCACTCTTCTATGGAAGCTCACACGACACTGAAAACATTGTAATAACTACCTGTAGAGTAGTTCTATATACCATCTATATATATGTATCTATATACCAATCTGTTTTTATGATTATCTCTACCTATAACCACAAATTATATACATATTTAATAGTTTAATGCACAAATAATGCATTTATAACATTATTTGTGTATAGAAATTTCCAATAATAAGATGTTTGTCAATATTCAACGTTATTATTTAGTAAAAGAAAGTTGGTATATAAGCATAAATAATGATTACCTATGTGTTTATCTAATCTTAAATTTTATGAATGGAGAGCTCCAATACCATGTTTGCTGTACTGTAATGATAATTATTTATAAATTTATCAAAAAACGAACTTTTGTAATTTTAATGAATATTTTTGTATGAGAAAGTATATTTATATATTCGATATTTATATGGAACTCTGCATAATAAAAAATTGCTTATACCATAAATATTAATTTTAAATTAAATTTTCTAATAAATACTAATTACAATCATCCTTGTTCAATTAACTTTAACTCTTTCATATTTCGTGAGGTACAATCAGATTTAGCAGAGGGAAAAATAATGTGAGCTCATTTCACTTCACAATAATTGTAATACTTGTACACATTTCAGAACATTTTAATCGTGATTAAACTATAAATAGCAAAAGGGTTTTTTTTTTTTTTTTCCTCAATGGAATTCATTTGATGAAAAGGGAAAAGGGTTGGGGAAGCTTGACCTGGATAAGAGACATCGTGGCCGGTTTCGGGAAATTTATTTTTTTCGAACTTTTGAAAGCTGTGAGATGTTCAGACTACTTATTACAGCAGTAAATGGACCAGTCCAAACTTCTCCGCTTTATCTTTAAGCGACTTGTGTGAAGCATAAACTTAAAAATTATCTCTTGGACAGATTTCGTCCTAATGTACCGTTCATGACATTTTAGTGGGAATACGTCCACCAATAATTTAGAGTTATGGTTATAGTCCTTGGAAAATATCGAGTGAACGGCATGACAAACTAGAACACCTTTATTTTTTTGTTTTACTGTAGCAAGGACTCTGTCACAGGCAGCTTCCGTATTCTCAGATTTGTGTTTTTTCTTAAATTAATTTATGTATATTTCTTTAGCCAAAAAGTTTAATTATGACTATATTTTTCTACGACGTGAAAAAATTTTCTTTGCTACTACATCTTCGTTAACAAACTACAAAGATTTTTTTTTAATAATTATTCTAACCTTTTACAACTCATGATTAAAAAAAAACGGCAGCTCCAATATTCCAATATTAACTATCCCTTTGTGGACATCTCTAGATCTTTCCCAGTCTCACCTGATAAATTAAATTAAAATTTTGTATCTGCTTCCTGAATTACTTTTTCACTCTCCTCCTTCTGCTTTTCCTTTGGGAATTCATTTTAGTGATGAGGATTTTTATTTTTCCTACATCTACCCTACAGATCTTCATAATGAAATCACATACCAATTCTACTGGGCCGGAAGACATTCCCGTTAAATTAATAAAATTATTTCTCATATATCCTTCCGGCCCTTATTTTCATATACAATTTCTCCCTCCAAAATTAGGTATTCCTTGTCTCTTGTAAAAATCATTAGTCCATCCTCCTAAAAAACATTCCAAGCCTATATCTCCTTAAGACTATCGTTTAAGCGCTCCATACTCTCTAACCTTTCTAAACCTCAGGAAAGAGCATTCGCCAATAATTTAATTTCCTCGAAGAGTCCAAACTACTCGATCCTCTCCAATCTGGTTCCGACCCGTCCAGTCAACAAAATGCACTTGCATCAAAATCACAAGTGAAATGTATTTCGCAAAAGAGGTGTAAGGTAGCAGGAAGACGCATTAGACGCATGAGGCTAGGAGATGACTGTCGAGCATTCAAGGTAGCTCCTAACCTAGACACAAACAACAGTTAGGCAAACGAAATCCAAATACTTTCAAGAAGCCTTTTTCTCTACTCATGATTCAAAATCAAAATGTTAGCTACTTAAAATATGCCAGAATTGTTGCTGGGCCACTTTAACACCAATTCCTTAACTTTTCTCCAACTTTGGTACATATTGGACATGCCAACTCTGTATGACCGAAGAGTCAGATGGGGGGAAAAAAAAAAAAAGATTTGACTTCAGACTCCCAGTCGTCAGTAAGGTCCTGGAGCACATGATTGCAACCATTCTTCGACCGATCCATAGTGCTGCAAGCCATCCACGGCAGTTCGTTTCGACTTGTGGTAAGGGAACTACAGATGTATTGCTTAGAGTGTGCAGGGATGTAGAGGAGAAGGCGGAAAAGTATGCCTTATTGACACTTTTCAAAATATTCTGCAAGCGTCTGGTGGACTTCCGTACTTCAGCGTTTGCAAGAGTTCGACACTCGCAGTAATCTATACTCTCTCGGAAGCAGCTACCTCAATAACAGGAGTGTAAGGTAGCTACTACGAGGTGGAGAGAAAAATAAAAAGAGGCTGTCCGCAGGGCTCGGTCCAGGGCCCAGCTTTGTGGAAGTTTGCATTCCATCAGTTGCTGGCGAAGCTAGAAAACAGATGGTTTCTTGCTACGGCCTACATCGACGGCCTAGCAGTCATCGTGGGCGAAGATAGCTCCTGTGTGGAGCTGAAGCCTCATGCAGCAATAGAAACCATCATGCAGAGACTAGCTTTGCTGGGAGTCAGGAAGACACAGAAAATTTTCGATTCTGAGAATATTTTTTTAAATTTATTTCCTGTATGAAAACAAAGCTTCCGCACATTCGGTAGTGAGGGGGTAAAAAATTTAAATACCATGTATAGTTTTTTATTGTTATTCATATTACAGAATTTCTTTTTACTGTTTTATTGTTTATAACTATTTTTTAAATATTTATAATTACAACACACAGAGCTGTGCAATCTGATCTGTCAATTTTCGATTTAAATCTGTGATTTTTGTTTTCAAATATAAGATGTAAAAAATAAATAAATAATGAACATGATGTTCCGAGTGCGGTCATAAGTAAATATGTTAAGCACAAATTAATTCTACATATTTTGTTTTGCCAACTTTTCAACAATGTTGTGGTTATTCATCAGAAAGAAAAGGAGAAGAAATAAACGTGTTCGCACGATGTTGAGACTACATAGCACTCAATGTATTCTACCTAACATGGATTAATAACACGAAAATGTGTTTTAAATTACTTTGTCTACCTTACTCTGACCATCACTCGAATAAATTCCATGGGAAACTACCGTATATAAAAAATAAATAACCATGGGTTGTAAATTTACCTTTTATTATAAATTTTTCCTATAAATAAATTTTCTTGTTTCTTCAAAAGGGTCCTAGGTTAATTAATATTTTTCGAGCTCTCCTGTAGTGCAGAATATTTCTATAAAAGCTGCAACAAGTCTTTCAAGATTTTCCTAACATAATGTTGCCCTTATCCTGGAGTGCTTCCTCTCCAGCCTGTCGCTGATCGCAGATAGTGACCGCCTCCATTACCTATAATTTCGACTCTTATCTACTTTAAAGCATCCGGCAGTCTTTCATATTGTCTCAGTAAATAATATTTAATATATGCATATATACCATCGAAAACTTTTATAACTCCGTGTATTTATTTTTTAAGTAATTTATTTTAATTCGATTTCCACATGCAAGGAGTGATCATGGGTATTGAAACTCTAAATAATAATATATTGGTTAATCATTCAAACCCAAACGAAACAGAACGTAATGTAATAGATATTACAATCAAATAGTTGAGCAATAAAAAAAAATGTTATAAACTCTATAAAACATACTAATTGTAAAAGTGTGCAGTAGCAAAACCGATCAGTTATTAAATTATAAATTTGGAGCAACTAAATCTGGGAATACAAACATACATATATATATATATATATATATATATATATATATATATATATATATATATATATATATATATATATATATGTATATGTATATATATATATATATATATATATATATATATATATATATATATATATATATATATATATATATATGTTAATTATAAATTTGGAGCAACTAAATCTGGGAATACAAACATACAAATATATATATATATATATATATATATATATATATATATATATATATATATATATATATATATATATATATATATATATATATATATATATATGTTTGTATTCCCAGATTTAGTTGCTCCAAATTTATAATTTAATAACTGATCGGTTTTGCTACTGCACACTTTTACAATTAGTATGTTTTATAGAGTTTATAACATTTTTTTTTATTGCTCAACTATTTGATTGTAATATCTATTACATTACATATATATATGTATGTATATATATATATATATATATATATATATATATATATATATATATATATATATATATATATATATATACATGTGTGTGTGTAAGTATATTTTTTTTGGTTTCAAATTTGGCAGTTTGATTTATTTAAATTTTGTTTATTTGGTCTTGGCGAGCAGTCAACCTAAAAATACTTCATGAATAATCCTAAAAATAAATAAATAAATCGTACTGCCAAATTTGAATTTTGAATCACTCATACTCATGTTTTACTGTATTTCCATGAATATTTAAAGCTGTATAAAGTTTTTCTCGGCTCTGGATTCATTTCATCAAAAATGGTTACCTAATTAAGGAGATTGAGGAGGGGATAGGAATAGAAAATGCCATTAGCCAAATGGTTTATTTTTAATTACAAATTTGGACTCTGAAAACTCTTGAACGGGTCAAGTTGAAATATTTATTCATTTTTATCATTAACTCTCTATCTTAATATTTTGGAGACAAAATAGATAATATATATATATATATATATATATATATATATATATATATATATATATATATATATATATATATATATAAAAGTCGCTGAAACAAAAAACATTAAATTATTCAATGTCCAATTTCAATTAATAATTATATTAACTGGCAACATACGGATGCAGTGTACAATATATTTCCTTTTTAAAGTAAGTCGGTGTAAGTGCATATATAGGGATTTATTTCCAATCTATTTTGTTGGGAAAGCTGCCTTCTATGGGAGTTTGAAGTAAATAGTAAAATCCTCATAGATGACAGCTTTCCCAACAAAATAAATATGAAATAAATCCCCATCTATGCAATTTCCCGGGGTATGCGCTTACACCGACTTACCTTATACATATTTACTTTTTTAATATATTTCTACAATGAACATTATTTGTGTTTGTGTGTGTGTGTGTGTGTGTGTGTGTGTGTGTGTGTGTGTGTGTGTGTGTGTGTGTGTGTGTCTATATATATAAAATTGTTACAGCTGTTATTGTTGAAGTATCATTATCAAAGTAAAGTGGAACTTCCCTTAAACGGCCATCACTGGGGATAATTTGTCCGCTTATTAGAAGTGTCCGGTTATTAGAAAAAAGCTTTTAAAATACGAACCTTACTAAAATCTTAAACAGCATAAATAATAAAAAGGAAGATTAACCAGGAAAATATTCTTTAGGGACTTTTTTTTTTTAAATCATACATATTTTGGAGTACAATAAATATTGCACTACCCTGCCGTAAAATGTTGTTATCAGATGAAAATAACCATTCGTTCATTATATCCCTGGTCATCCAGGATTTTTTGTTAGAATGCCTGTAAATATTTAATAGGTTCAAATTTACTCCCTTGAAAAATATTGGATTTTCCGTTTTGCCAATAATCAAGGGTTTCAAAATCCCCTCCATGTTTTTGGCAATCCTGATTCTTCCTTTAGAAATTTTTCCTCCTTTGCAAGTTTCTTCTTTTAGTGCCACTGTTTTATTTGGTAGTGCTGTAAAAAGTCGCAGTTTAAAATTCCTTTTGCCAAATAGCTATTACATAAATATTTGTCAACCAGTCACTAACCACGTCGGCGTCTACCGCTGCTCCTTCTCGACTTAAAGTTTTGTATCTGATTTCATATCGAGCTTACTTAAATCACTTTTTTTTTGTACTATCTTGATAAATTATTAAAGTTTTCGTTTAACACAAGACATATTAAACAACACTAGCACACGCGATGTACATAAATAGTTCCAAGGCCGTATGAAAACTGAGTTAAAATTAATCAGTGAGTTCAATTGTTAAACACAAACATGTGCAAGACAGGGGGTGAATAGAAAAAGTTTTTTGACGCATTAATTAATTGTTAAAATACTAACAGCAAAACACACTCTCTGCCGTTCTGCAAAATAAAATTCTTATAAATTACTTTTAAAACGCCTAATTAGCTCTAACTGTTCGAAGAAATTATGTCTTTCTTTGCACCTACTGTCCGCTTAAGAAAGGCCTTTTCAAAACAAAAAGGGCTAAATCTGTTTCCGCGTCCGTTTATTAGGAAGTCCGGTTAATAAATGTTGAAAACAATGTAAAGTATATGGTATGACACAGGGTAAAATAAAACTGTCCGCTTATCAAAGATGTCCCTTTGTTAGAAGTGTCCAATAAGGGAAGTTGCACTGTATATTTTTTATTTATTGAAGTATGCAGGCAAATAGATACACGGCGTAGTTATGGTAAACAAAAAAAAAAAAAACTTAACTACCCAGGTGAAACAAATGTTTCATGTATCAATATCATTACATTATCATCTATCATTTTACAATTTCATTTATTAAATCAATTAATATTCTATAATTTAAAATTTTGAATAAAGCCAATGGAACAATTAACATTTTTAATAATGATTTTCAGGAATGGTTTAATTTAATAAATTTGTAGAATAGGACAGTTTAGGAAGTAATGAATGGAACTGGCTGGTGGTCTGAGTAATGTTACCTCCTTCCGTCCTCAACAGATGGCACTAGTTTCCGAAAATGAGTGTTCGCTCCTCATTTAAACAATTAATTTACGGTTCCTGGTTGTTCAAACTATTCATAAAATCTTCTGAATATTTGTATGTGCTAGTTGTAAACTGTTATAGATAAATTTTATTGTTATAACAACGTTTCAATAAATAAATAAGCCTAAAGCTCTCGTTAAAATTACATGACTACCTAATATGAAGATACAAATAATTTTTATTATTGAGCGATGTTATCTTCATGGAGCGCCGATGTTAGCTATCAGTAACAACTGCAAAAAAGCTGCAGAAGTTTCAGAATAGCGTGCTGAGACGAATCGTGTGAAACAAAAACTTACAGAGTACAAAAACGGACTCACTCCAAAGGACACTCGATCTACCGAAAGTAATTGACTATTTCAAACGGAGGCATATCAAATGTTTTGATAGTCTCAAACACACGACGAATCCACTATTCAGAACTCTGACCCGAAAAGAACGGCAATAGAGGTGGAAACGATATATAAACAGCCTTAGGCTAGACTGAGGATAACTAACTGGGCTAACACAATACAACTAGTAAGCCCCATCACTAGAAACGTTTAAACATACCAATGACTCCCAAATATTCCCAAATATATTTGTTCGAGTTTTGATCTCTTTATACAAAAATTAAATAAAATTAACGTGGAAATAAATGGTTAAATTAAACCGCATTCAAGGATGCTACAATATAAAAATTATTAAATTTCAAATGATTATTAAAAACAAAGGTACAGGATTAAATGATTGATTATTCCCAATCTTCACAAAACAGTTTAAAACCTCAGTGTCAAGTTTTCATAAGGGTACATACCACTTTTTGTTACAAAAGTTGTTACAAAAGTCCTTGTGCATGATCACAACCCTGAATTCCAACTCTCATAATTAATCCTATAAGAATGCTTTTGTTCCTATTATTTATTTCAATGTTTACTTTGACTAATCCTTTAATTCGGCTTGTGACTTCAGTCGGCTTTATGGTGTAATTTATATTTTTAAAACGCACACATAATGTCAGAAGAAAAAAATCGTGATTCGCGGTCCTTTGAGACATTACTGAAAAAAAGTATAAGCGCAAAGGCAGACGCCGAAGAAATTTGTGCCATAGAAGCAGAGTCAATTATCCATCGAGATACTGCCCCACTTTGGTTCAGGCGTTTCTACAATGGAAATATGAGTCTTGCAGATGAACCCAGATCAGGTCGCCCTGAACAGCTAGACAGAGTTTATGCAGTTTTGAGTGCAAAGTACCCCGCTTTGCATGCAAAATTATAATATCATTTTTAAAATCTATGCATCTTAATTTATTGTTTTACTAAAACAATAAATTAAGATACATATATATTAATATTATTAATATCTATGTATCTTAATTTATTGTTGATTGGTGTTTCCATCGTAAATTTGATTTTTTTATTTACTTTGTTTAATGTATTCAACAGTTCCAACTCTGGATTATTTTTTGTTTATGATTAACAAGTCGTCAATATTAGGACTGTTTTTTCTTCAATATTATTTATTTGTTCATTAATCATTTTATTCAGGTAACAACCACTTAGTTCCAACGTTATTTCCACTTTAACATGGCATAATTATAAATAGAACTAATAAATTATGAAGTTTTTGAAAATAAATTAATCGATCTATCATTTACTTGATAAGATAGCCATAAAATAAAAATAAAAAGCTAAAAAAAACTATATCTACAAACTCGCTATAAAAAAACTATTATAAAATAATATTCTATAAGATGAATTCCATTGACTGAAAATAATACTATCAATCTTTATCATGGTAATAAAGATAGTAGCAAAATACTGTAATTAAAAAAAAAAAATGTTAAAAACCGACCGCATTTGTAATGGCTAAACTTGGTACTCTAAGTGAATTATCAACCCTTACCCGTAGAGTTAAAGCTGTAGGTACATTGTAACCAATATTTAGACAATTTTAATTAATGTATTATTATTAATTTATTCACATTTTCTGAAAATATGGTACGAATGAATTCCTTTATTACTGTCAATTATTCAATTACAAATTTTAATATTAGACAATAAAAACAGCTATCAGTGGAATAAAAAATTTTAATTAAGGGTAATTTTGTGAAAAGTTTTCTTCTTCCAGCCAACCAATATTTTGGGTAGTCTCCCATCTTCAGTTCAAATTTCTGGTATTATAGAACAACAATAATAATTAGTATTTATAATAACTTATTTAAAACATGTTGGAACGTTTAATATTTAACAATTAATTAACATTAGTCTACCTTATATCTGTACCCTCAAAAACAATTTTACTATATTATCATTCGCTCTTTTTGTCTTGATTATAGCCTAAAACTCTACTATTTCATCTTAATTTTTACCCTATTAAAGACTTTATTTTTTTATTTAATTCTTCTAATGAGAGGATCACATTGTTATTTCAATTTAATTGTAACAGTGTATCTACTTGCTAGGAATTAGACTTGGTTCAAATATTCATTTATGCATTTATTGATTATGTGATAAATGATACAAGAAATAACTTTTAATTTATAAAAATAGTAAATGTCAGTATCAGCAGATTTTGGTTGTAATTAGAGGCATATAGGATAGGCGATCAAATATATAACAAATATCAGTGTAATAAAGTCTAATTCCTAGCAAGCAGATCCACTTGATAACGAAATCGATTCAAAAATGTGTCATTCTGATTATGAGAATTTAATGAAGAAATAAAGTTTTTTAATAGTGAAAAAATTTAAGACGATATCATGACTAGGAGAGTGAATATTAATTTGTGAAATTGTTTTTAAAGTTAAGGTATTATACTAATATAAATTAATGGTTAAATTTTTGAACGTGTTTTAAATAAGTTGTCATGAATACTGATTATTATTGCTGGTCTATAATACGAGAATTTGTCCTGAATTGTGAAAAACACCGAAACGTTATCAAATAAAATGCAAGGGAAATTCTAAAAAAAAAGGAACTGGTAGATATTCCTTCGCAAAATCACCCATCCTCAACTTAAATATAATTCTTAAGAAACGAAATAATATTGAAAAAATAAAATTATTTTTTTAATTGAATTTTGAAGCAAAGAAATAAATATAAGGCATTGAATTCCCAATTTCTTCTCGGTTTAAATCCCAGCTATGCGAGTTTTGTTCTATGAACCGTAGATCGACTCAAATATCGAAAGATCCTTTTGGGACACATTTAGCCTTTACAAAATGTGGAGTCAACCACTCGAACGATTTGGGGGAATAATCTGGTAGATCAGCGAGTTGATACACCATCTTTATAACCAGCGGTCAACAGTCTATTAATTAGAGCACCTAAGGATCTTTATACTGTATTGCTTCTGGTTTCTAATTGTTTAACAAAATTGTGATTGTTTACGGAATTGATCATTTTTACATTCAGATTTGTGTAGCCGGCTTCAAGAGATGCACTAAAATAAATGTCCTTCATGAAATGTTTCATTAAGTCATTTTCCTTTTTTTTTTTTTTTTTTTTTTTTTGTCAAGTTATTCAAGGTTTATTCAGTATTAATAGAAATTTACAAATGGAATGAAAAATCAAATTTAACGGAATGGTGAGTTTACGTAATGGTTATTAGCTTTGCTTGAAGTTGAAATAAATACTTTCAGTTACACATTTGATTTATCTTATTAATTTCATAATCAAAACATGAATATTAACTAAATGAATATAAATGTTTTAACCCTCTAAGAACGAGCATATCCACTTTTTTTTTAAAAACCTCCCACCCTTTTTTTATCCACTTTTAACTGTGTAGCCTTTCTCAAAGAGTGTTGAATTGTGACTGAAACCGTGACGATTGAAGCACCTCATACGTCAGAAGGAAAGTTTTAAATTGGCCTTATTTTGAAATTGGATTTTCACCGAAGGAAGCTGTTATAATTTTTGTAATAATATTTTCATATAGATGAAATTATAAACTTATACTCGAAATAGTTGTATCTTACTCTGGTAGGAGTTTCATTAAAAATAAATTACCCCAAAGGATTTTACGTTAACATGGGTGCGATTATATGATCATACCCATCCTTCCCAATGACAAAATTTTCGAATTGTAAATGTAATGTCAAATTTCATTGTTTATTACAAATAAATATGCATAAATATTCAGTTTTAAATTTTATAATTTATTCTATATCAGGAAATCAGATTCACACTCCCTATACCAAAATCAATTTTCTTTATTTTTTTACAGTAATTTCAACAACTTTCCGGGCGCTACTATCCATCTTCAAGTTGTTTATCTAAAAATATATTAACATTGATTTTTTTTTTTTTAATTTTCCTAACCTTTACAATCATTAATCTAGTATTGTTGTCTGCTTATAGGCTACAACTTAAAATTAATTAATACTAATTATATAAATATATGTACTTTTATTTTAATATATTAATCATATATAAATCGTCATTCATCGTTATTAATTAATTCATCTATCACAAGTTGTTTCTTATTTGCCCTATTTCTGCAATAAATTATGATTAAATTATATAAAAAAAAAAATACTACAAAATTATAAAAAAAAATACTTTTTTTTGTTTATCATTTATATAAATGATACTATATAAAGCCATTACATTTATAATTATATAACTTAAAATAAAGTCTAGGTATTACTAAAAACATGTTAATTTAACAAAATTACAAAATTCATAACTTCCTTTTACTACTGAACAAATCATCATGGGGAAGGACGACCATGATCATATGATCACGGTCAATTATGAGCAAACGATGAGTCCGTATTTATGCATGTCCACTAATGAAGAAAATTATACGAAATCTCATTTATTTTAGAAAAGTTTTATGGTCGTCCATGAAGGGTTTATATATATATATATATATATATATATATATATATATATATATATATATATATATATATATATATATAAATTATAGTAATTGTTATAAAATTATAGTGTAGTAATTTTTATTTTCAGGCATGGTCAAAATTATAGAAAATCTCAAAAAAAAAAAAAAAAAATAGATTTCATACAAAATATTTTTAATTACTCCCAACAGACGCCAAGAAATATTGAAATAACAATTTTAGTGAAAGTGAACTGGTAATTGAAAATACTCTGTTCAAATTAGTATTCCTGAATGTAATGCCATCGTTAAAACATTATGTATGTTAATACTGAGTGGATAAGAACTTTTCAAAAAAAAAAAAAAAAAAACACATTTACGAATACTTATATTTCAACGAAATAAATTTGGAAATAGATCTTAATTTTTTTTAATGATATATACAAAATTTTATGTTTTTAAATTTTCATAATTTTTTGTTTTTGTGATAGGCATTATATCGTCAAACTCGTCTTTTTCCATGTTAATTTCAACTTATGGTGCATTACCGCAGGATTCGAATCGACGAATAAGACATAGAAGGGAGCATTGAAGTCTTCCATCTCGAAATAGGTTCTTTATTCATTGGTACTGGAGTTAGGTCCCAATATCTTTCTTTTAGCCCTAGTTCAGGACCTCTTTTTCATACCCCATCCAAATTTGAACTTTCAGATGAGTTCTATATCCATGATATTGAACTGCATACCTTGTTTGAGGTAGGCGTGCTATATCGAATTTTGCATTGGGAGTTGTTAGAATGTGTGTTAGAGGTGTTCCAGTAACCTCTATAAACGGCCACAAGAAAAATTGCAGTGGCTTAAAAAACGCTCTTAGAAAAAGGTCTATAAAAACGGTAACATTTCAAATCGAGGGAAACATCACTCTGAAGTGTGGTACGAAACTTAATTTTACCCTGCCCAAAAAGAGCAGAAATAAAATGTTTCCCGCAATATTTTAATATTTGAAAGATGTTTTGGAGCACAATGTTACCCTATCCAGATTTTTAAAATAACACTTTATCTGATTCTAAAACCGTCACTAAAACTGATAGGTCAATACCTTATCCAATAGCAACTACAGAATCGTTTTCAGAAGACAACGAAATGGCTGTTTTCACAATTAACACGTCTGCATCTTCTGTTGCCTGCCTGATGACCATTTGTGCTTGTTCTAATTCCTTCTGGAGCAGTATAATGAATGGCGATTTTTTTTTTTTTTTTTTTTTTTTTTTTTTTAAGATAAATATTTGTCCTTTGGCATCTGCGGAAAAATTGTGCCATCAAATATAATGTCTGCCCAACACTGTAGCCTGGAATGCCGAACTCTTGCAGTGCTTTTCGCACTTGTTTCATTTTCGTCAGTGGAGTAACCATCGAAGACTACCACAGCATACCACGATGTCGCTATACTCAGATCACATATTTCTTTAAAATATCAGGAATATTCGATCCGATTCCAGTGAACTCTGTAGCCTCCATCTGCTACATCAACTTTGCTCTTTCCCATTTCATTTGGCATGGGCGTTTTATGAAAAGATTTGCATCTTTAAATAACAGGGTCATAGAATGTATTTATGCCAGATTAAATTATATTATTTATTAATACTATTAAAACGTCATTCAGATATAATATACCTAAATGATGCATTTATTGTGGATTCGAATCTTGCGGTAATGCACCAGACGTTGAATGGAAGTAGACGTTTTTGACGATATACTGCCTATTGCTCAAAGTGATGAATTATATACATCAACCACACTTAGAACAAAAAAAACAAAAAAAAAATATGAATTTTTTATATATCATCAAAAAAAAAAATTGAAGATCTATTTCCAAATTGTATTTTGTTAAAATATAAGTATTTGTAAATGTGTTTTTTGTTTTCAAAAAATTCTTATTCACCCAGCATTTACATACATAATGGTTTAAAGATGACATTACATTCAGGAATCCTAATTTGAACAGAAATATATTTTCAGTAACCACTCCACTTTCACTAAAATTGCTATTTCAATATTTCTTGGCATCTATTGGGAGTAATTAAAAATATTTTAAATGAAACTTATAGAAAATTAAATATTCTACAAGATTCGTTATTATGCATTTCACTATAAACTGCGCTGGAAAATAGTTATTAAGGCGAAATCACTGGCATATCTAACTTTTTGCGTTTTTTTGGAGATTTTCGATAATTTTGACTGCTCCGCATTTCAGTAACTGTTTCGATTTCGATTAATGTCACGTATAAAACTTGTAGGAAATTTAATGTCATTTAAAATTGGTTACGACAATGTTAGACCTGAAATGCACTGGAAGCGAGTTACTGAGTAAAAACTGAAAAAAGTGACTTTTATAACCGAACTTTTCTAGATGGCGGAAAACGCACGAAGGGAGATCGAAAACTTGGATTTTTTACGAAGGGATCCCATATATGCAATCATACCTGAAAATCAAAATTGCTCTAACTTTTGTAAGCTAAAATGCCATCTCTACTGAGCTAATATCTGTTTATCAGTGAGTATATACTGCGTGTTTCAGCCGCTAATTGTTTGATTGAAAATGATTCCTGAGTTTATGTTTGGTAGTTTGTTTATATTTAATTATTTTAGTGACTTATTTCTAAGTTTCATTAAGAATGGGTGGTCGGTAAGGATAAGAGCGATAACATTGATATTGTTCACGAAAGCTGGCACATCAATGTTTACATTTTTTTTAAGAAGTCAATTGGCCATTTATCGTCGTCATGAACACATCGATATTTAGAATTGTGAGTCGGTACTATTTTGTTGTTCGTGTTCAGAACATTTTTATATAATTTTAACAATCATTAATCCGAAATATCGAACAAGCTTTCGGTTATCGGCAATTGGGAGGCCGTTTTTTCCCCCTTTTTTTTTGTTATCATCAACACGTCAGACTACCATCAAGAGATCTCACGGAAAACGACCATCGTCGCCATATGTTCAAGAAGATCTTATGCTGAACCACCGGCCGGCAAAGACAGCAACGGAAATGCTGTTGAATTTCAATTGCAACGGTTTTTAGTACGTGGTAGAAATATAAGTTTCTCATGTTTAACGCATATAAATATAAATGCGGATATAAAATGACCTTTGGAGCAAATTACCATTATGTCATATTTTGTTTTTTTCTTTATTCCATCGACAAAAGGGCCAGGGACACAAAGATAAAAATCAACAGGAGAATTGGTTTCATCTTTGATGGGGTAAGAAACAGCAATCAACAGTTGACAATCAACAGTTGACGGAATGTCAATACTTCCAATCTTCTAAAGAAAATGTTATTTAGAAAATCACCTGAATATTTGTTTCATATTTTCACGAGTAAGAAACCTTCATAGTGTTAAAAATATATAGAAATATTCTCCTTCAGAACTTACCAAAAATATTTCCTAGGCTTTTATATATCATACTACTTTTTCATTAGTTTAGAAATCTTTTCAATGTCATACAAAGATATTATGAATCCAGTTAAATAGTCAAGATCATAAATCGACTTAATTTGTTGAAATTCTTGGAACGATTATTACTTAAATTTAAATTTTATACTTCAATTTTTATTTTATTTTTTTATTTAAATAGCTGAGTACTTTGAATTCTCTGGTTCGATATTTCATTAACTGCTTCGTTTCGTCTGATTAACATCTAAAAGCTTTGTCTTCATTTAAAAAAAAATCTGGTGCGGTGCATCACACAACTTTCACTTACCACCCAACTTCAAACAAATTTTAAAAGTTCTATTTAGTTTCCTTGGAAATTTAAATTAATTTCTATGGAAACATTAATTTGCATTAAATAATATAAACGAAGAAATTATTAACTACAACAATCACTTAAGTTAATGCCTTTTTCGTCACTGACCATAACCTTCTATGACATTATATGTTAGATCTTAATTTTTCTAAAATATTTAGCATTCCAACGGTAAATTACACATCTGTATTACAACTCTTATTTCCGGAAATTTGTTCACAACGTGGGAAAATATTATTCATTTTTTCTACTTTAGCTAATAATCAAATTCCTTCATAGTGTATATTTATCAATTTTTTATTACTGTTAACAATGAGAGAGGTTAATTATTTCAAATTAAAAAAATTAAAGGTACTTTAATTAGGGGAAGCCATTTTGAAAATCTGGCATTTGATGTGGATAAGACCTAGCTGATATTAGATACCATTTAATTTTACAGCTATGTAACGAGTTTAATCAAAATCGAGAAAGTTGTAAACAAGTTTAAAATCGATGATGTTAAGGCACTTCTGGTAGTCGATTTCATTGAAAAAAATACCGTAACATCCCAGGCATATACCTATAGTAAATGTGTGATTTCAGTTTCATACAACTTTTCCTTATTTTTTTTTAGGCTGCCTCCTCACACACAAACAGACCATGGTGCAAGACTTGATAATTTGGGGTTGTGAGACTTTAAACCGTGTTTTTCCGTTGAAATTTTGAAGTTGATATTTTTCAAGATCACGATATTTCCCCTTTCTGTATATTTCATATAAAGGTAAGTGAAAGTGTAACTTAAGTTACCCTTAATTAGGCGTGCTTTTATTAAAGTACTGAAAGACGATGCTTTATATATTGAATCTATGGAAAAATAGAAAAAAATAAATAGATCTTTTATTTTTAATTGCATATTATTTAATTTAATAACAGTGCAGAGTTGGATAAAAGAGGTAGATACTCAAATAAAAATGTACAGTGAATATTATAATTTTTATTTATTTTATTTATCAATCATTGACGATAATGTAAGATTGAAATGTATGGCAAATAGGAGTAAAGAAAAATTTGATGTTATGATGATGGGGATAATACCCCGAACCATCATAAATGAAATGAAATGTAAGTGAGCGAAAAATAAATGAAATAAAGGAAGTCCTGTTCACTATTAAATATTTTTAAAAAAATCGAGAACCTGTTAGATTTTATAATTTTTTTTACTTTCCCATGCTTATATACGAAGTATATACTAAGGGGAAGTATTGCAATCGTGAAAATTTTCGAATTCGAGTTTTCGACGGAAATACACGTTTTAAGGTCCCCTGAGTCCAAATGACCAAGTCTCGCAAAATGGTCTGTGTGTCTGTGTGTATGTGATCAGTCTAGCTCAAAAACGAAAAGTTGCAAATAGGAGTTAAGAAAAATTTGATGTTCTGATGATGGGGAGAAAACCCCAAAACATAATAATATATAATAATTATCTTTTTAATATAATTTTAAAGAGTTCACATAAACACTGCTTCTAATAAACTCAGCAGCATTCACTTCTTCTGCCACTTAAGTACAATAAAACAGTTTTTTAAACAATTATAGTACAACAATTCTGTACACTACCTATATATTTTAACTTTGTCACGTTGCAAATATATTTTAAAAGTTTCTGGTTTAGTTTCCATGGAAACATTTTCTTTCCATTAAATAATATGAAAGTAGAAATTATTAAGTTAATTTCCGCTTTTGTATTCTTAAATTACTTTGTTACAGAGCGTATTGTTTACAACAGATTGGCGGATTGGTGGGAGGAGGTTCTGTCGCATCCATCTCCTTTCGGATGCGCTCGGTTATCCATCTATTTTATGCTCCTCATAAAATAAACCGTATATTTGCTAATACTGGTCCGATTTTGATGATTTTTATTTGTTTTTAGATAATTTAATAACCTTTCATATAATTCTGTACATAATTTACTATAAATTGCATGCTTTTTAAGCCATGCGCAAATAAAATATTCTTTTCATCATAACTTTTTTTCCCTGCATTTTCTCGGTGATTTACTACATAAATGAAAAGTTAAAGGTCTTTATGTAGAATAATTTAGGCAAGTTTCATCAAAATCGTTAGAGCCGTTTTCGAGAAAATTGCAAAAAAGTGTAAAATAGATTATATAAAGTGGCACTTCCGGTTAGTCGATTTTGACGAAAATGTTGCTGTAACATCACATGCATGTGCCAACCTTAAATCCATAATTTCAGTATCGTGCAACTTTTCGTTTTTGAGCTAGACTGATCACATACACACAGACACACAGACCATTTTGCGAGACTTGGTCATTTGGACTCAGGGGACCTTAAAACGTGTATTTCCGTCGAAAACTCGAATTCGAAAATTTTCACGATTGCAATACTTCCCCTTAGTATATACTTCGTATATAAGTATGGGAAAGTAAAAAAAATTATAAAATCTAACAGGTTCTCGATTTTTTAAAAAATATTTAATAGTGAACAGGACTTCCTTTATTTCATTTATTTTTCGCTCACATACATTTCATTTCATTTATGATGTTTCGGGGTTTTCTCCCCATCATCAGAACATCAAATTTTTCTTTACTCTTATTTGCCATACATTTCAATCTTACATTATCGTCAATGATTGATAAATAAAATAAATAAAAATTATAATATTCACTGTACATTTTTATTTGAGTATCTACCTCTTTTATCCAACTCTGAACTGTTATTAAATTAAATGAGCTGCAATTAAAAATGAAACATCTATTTTTTTTTTTTTCCATTTTTCCATAGATTCAATATATTAGGCAAGTATCATCTTTCAGTACTTTAATAAAAGCAGGCCTAATTAAGGGTAAGTATTAATATCATTAATGGCTTGGTCCAGTATCAATTACATTCTGAACTGACTTACATTTTTTAGTAATTTAATAAATTCTTGGTATATTATTTCTCATTTTTTTAAAACATCTCTCGCCGTATTACGTTCCTAGAAATGATAAATCATTTATAAACAACAATAACAATTTATAATGTATAATTTAATTGAACAACTCGTAATTCTTCATTTAAAGACTTCTTATTGATGATCATTTATTACATTGATAAAGTTGGTCTTTATATCCTTTCTTAAGTGAAAAAATAATTAATCCTAAAAATGTGTGTCTACTTATAACTTTTTACTTTCACTTACCTTTATATGAAATATACGGAAAGGAGAAATATTGTGATCTTGAAAAATTTCAAATCCGAGTTTTCAACGGAAATACACGTTTTAAAGTCCCACGACCCCAAATTATTTAGTCTTGCAAAATGGTCTGTTTGTGTTAGTATGTTGTATGTATGTAGTAAGTTGTATGGAACTGAAATCACCATGTATATGCCAGGGATGTTACGGTAATTTTTTCAATTAAATCGACTACCAGAAGTGCCTTAATATCATCGATTTTAAACTTGTTTACAACTTTCTCGATTTTGATTAAGCTCGTCACATCGCTATACAATTAAATTGTATTTAATATCAGCTAGGTCTTATCCACATTGAAATATTCTGTCATGGCATAAATACCAGATTTTCAAAATGGCTTCCCCTAATTAAAGTACCTTTAATTTTTTTAATTTGAAATAATTAACCTCTCTCATTGTTAATAGTAATAAAAAATTGATAAATATACACTATGAAGGAATTTGATTATTAGATAAAGAAGAAAAATGAATAATATTTTCCCACGTTATAAACAAATTTCCGGAAATAAGAGTTGTAATATAGATGTGTAATTTACCTTTGGAAAGCTAAATATTTTAGAAAAATTAATATCTAACATATAAAGTCATAAGGTTATGGTCAGTGACGAAAAAGGCATTAACTTAAGTGATTGTTGTAGTTAATAATTTCTTCGTTTATATTATTTAATGCAAATTAATGTTTCCATAGAAATTAATTTAAATTTCCAAGGAAACTAAATAGAACTTTTCAAATTTATTTGAAGTTGGGTGGTAAGTGAAAGTTGTGTGATGCACCGCACCAGATTTTTTTTAATGAAGACAAAGCTTTTAGATGTTAATCAGACGAAACGAAGCAGTTAATGAAATATCGAAGTTAAAAACATTGTTGAGACTTAACCAGAGAATTCAAAGTACTCAGCTCTTTAAATAAAAAAATAAAATAAAAATTGAAGTATAAAATTTAAATTTAATAATCGTTCCGAGAATTTCAACAAATTAAGTCGATTTATGATCTTGACTATTTAGCTGGAATCATAATTTTTTTTTTACGGCATTGAAAAATAGTATGATTTATAAAAGCGTAGGGAATATTTTTGGTAAGTTCTGATGGAGAATATTTTTCATTTACCCGTCGGTAACACTAGGAAGGCTGCTTAACCAAGAAAATATGAAAATAATTGTGGCTCCCTGAACATTTCAGAAGCAACTGTGATTCAATAGGACGGAACGCTGGCCCCAACTTTGGCTCGCGGTTGGGTGTGGATGAGAGACTCAGCACCAGCCGTTCGCTCCGACGTTAGCTCCTACGTTGGCTCCAACTTTGGCCCCAACGTTGGCCTAGTGTGTACGCTGTAGAAACCCTTTGTCCGGCAAAGCGAACGGAGCAAAACTCCTGTTCGACGCTCTGGCGATGACGCCATAGTTAATTACTGATGGAAGGGCTCCAGATCTATACCATTCTTGCAGGACTTGGAATTATAAAGTTCACAAAAATATTTTGCTTGGTATTAATATGTCGACTTTTTGCATGCCATTATATATAGGTATAGTGCATATATATATATAGTATACAGTATAGTCTATAAATTATATAAGTGTGGCATAGTAGTATCTTCTTTTCCTGAGAGATCTCAATTGTTATGCTTGTATTCTGGGTAATTGCCACTGTGCCCCATAGTTACTGTCCAGAATCTGGAGAAGTAAGTGAATATTGGTTGAAACTTGTATTAAGAAACTCTCAATTTAGCATCCTACGCGTCTAACTTTTTATTCAGAATGCTTCTATCTACAACATTGGACATTCTTTCAACCAAGATTACTCTCTCCTTCAACTCGTAGTCGATAATTTTATTTATATATAATTTTATTTTTTTTATTAGATTTAAAATTAATATGATAAATACTAATAGTTAAAATATCCACTAGATAAACTCTAGATTATCTCACGTTTTTAGTTCCTCACTCGACCCAGAACTATTCATAATGAAGTAAGAATTTAGGAACATATACGTGAAGATATTTTATGCATCTCAGAGGGCCAAACATATATCGCACTGCCGTCTTCTTCAGAATAAGAACCTTATCCGTATGCTGTTGGTAAGTTCTGTAAAGAGAAAACTCGCCTGGCTTTCCCTCTTCTATTGCCACTGAATTTTCCGATACTATTTTCATCCTTTTCCGCTAGCCCTTCCTCATGGCTGGGTGGATATATGCCCATATTACTTTCCATACTTTGGTCAAAAAGGCTTTACACTCTTCGTTGGCTAGCTCAAAGGCTTCTGGTCTTATCACAAAAAAATAAACATATAAAAATATTCTAAATATTCGATCTAAATATTATTTTGATCTTTATAATTTTGAAGATTAAGTGGTGACTTGATTTAAAGTTTTTATTCAGACGAACTGTACTTGAATTAGCTTGTAGTTGAACTGAATTGGACAACAAACTTTAAAAATCTAAGGTGCTTGAGTTCACGAGGCCAGTGAAAAACAATTCGCAAACTTTAAAAAAAAATATTATTGAACGCGTTAATGTTATTTTAATCACTTTTTTACGATAAAGAGAACTAATTTAAAACGAAATTTACTCCAGGCTTTAAAAATATTGTGAGTGTAATGTGGGTAATTTTGAGCTTATCGAAATGTCTTCAGAAACTATGATGTTCAGAAGATATGTAACACATCTGTTTTCTTTTAAATTCACGTCTGTTGATAGCCTTGTCCTACCTGAAGACTTTATGTATAATTCTGAAGTTTCAAATGGCGTTCTATATTTTTAGCTTTTTTTATAATAATATAAAATATGATGGCACTGTGTGATAATAATGTTATTTTTTTGTTAATTTTTATGCATACTAGCATAAAGGCTATAAAGACTATTATTAAATGACAATGGCTTATGAAGAAACTACCCATTGGTTGCATTTCAATGACTATTCTACGTAAGGAAGTCCCTTGTCCGTCTTCTTTTCAGACGCCACAGACGGTTATCGGGAATAGATTGGGATGACAGGTTACGAACTAATGGGTTTGTGTGGGCATGGAGTTTGTAATTAAAGGAGGTATATCTATTTTGGACTAAATTTACAGCATATCGAATATTAGGGCTTTTATGGGTAATTTTATTTGTGACATAATAAGGTTCATTAAGGATTTTGGGTTGTACAGATTGGATTCGAGAGGAATTTAATGTTACCGTGTAATTCATGCCCAAATAGGGCTGATAATGGTCATGTATATGAGCCTGATAATGGTAATATAGATTACCATTTATATGCCTTTTGCTATACGATTAAATATTATTATGGTAAATCATTTAAATTAAAAATAAATATACTATAATTAGAATTAGAATTAATTATTTATTTAAAAAAACAAGTAAATAACTTGAAGACAAGTAAGTGGTCGGTGGTCAGAAATCGAGGAAGAAATAATGCAAGGATATTCTAGGCCTCTTGGGAAATTCCTAAAGATTCCCTTTTTCTTATTATGATATTGTTGAATTTGTCGTATTATTTTTTAATATAGGTATCTTAAATATGTAATATAAATTATTCATTTCTGATATATTTACAGATTAAATAATATAATTGATAGTTAAAATAAATCTAATGTTAAGAACAAGAATGTGCTCGGTGGTCAGGAATTGAGGAAGAAATAATGTCGGAATATTAGGACCAACGGTATTCCCTTGAGAAATTCCTAAAGATTCTCTTTTAGTTGGGATATTGTTGAATTTGTCGAATTATGTTTTAGCATAGGTATTTAAATCCCTCATAGATTTGTACAATAATAAGAGATTTGCATGAAAAACTATCCACTTGGAATGCACTATTATCGCGTTCTGTCTCGAGCGTTTATAGGTGAGATTTGGTGGATGACAATTGAAATCAGTTTCAGTCACATTGTATCGTGACCAACAGCCGTTTGTGCTTCGACATCCACTTCTTGAACGTTCATCAACTCCTTTCCTATCGGCCGGTGTGGCCGAGTGACGAATGGCTTTTATTAAAACCCGACAGGGCTCCCTCGGTGTGGTGGTAAGGGGGAGGGGAGGGTTGAATGAATTCATTGGTAGGTGAATGTAGGTGGTGAGAAGCCGAAAAATATTTAGGAGGACAGGGAGTGGGGGAAGGGATAGGAAGTGGGGATGGAGAGGGGATGACGCAGGCACAGTGAAGCCAGGGCCTTGGTCATGACTCCTTCGTAGCCTTCGTCCCACCATGGCACCTTACACACTAATCATCGTTCTTGCATTCGCTTTACTCCCACAAGGTCAGTGAAAAACAACTTTTTTCAACTATTTACAACTACAGGGATACAAAAAAAATATTTTCAATTTTTTTCAAATTTTTTTAATTAAATAAAAATACCTCGTCATTATAACATCGTGAAAAAATCATACCATATGATCAGGTAAAAAATATAGGTCCTATTAGTGAAGTAATTTTCAATTTATAACCATTCTAAACGGCAAAAAAATGGTTTTAAAGTCGAAAAAAATATTTTTTTTTGCATATAAATTTTGTTTGATTTTTTTTAAACCCAATATTGCCAGTCTTAATTTTTTTATATTTTAAAACGATTATTTATCGTAATATTCGCTTTTAGGAACTGATAAAAACTTTGAATCACGAGTAAGTAAAGAATAAAACTTTTAAATATTAATGTTGTTCCAGAAAAAATGTTTCAAATATATACAAATAAATATATTTGAGATAGAAGACATGTGGGCTCCGAGCAGGAGATGGAAGTAAACACGGTAGTAGGGCCGCGGAAGCAATGCCCTTGACGGAAATTTCACTTTTCAATCGCATTCAGTTATTGCCTACAGAGAATCAAAGCTTGTATTTTGCATTATCATTATTGAATTTAATTCGTATTTTAAAATTTGATTTAAGAATAGTTTTATGTATCGTATAAGTTAGATTAATAGAAGTTAAATGCTTATAAAAAAAAAAGAAAAAGTGACATTTTTATATAAAAAATAAATATTCCAAAAAGAAAAGAAAATACTAGCTCAGGCACTGAGAGAAGCGATGTTATGTACAAAAGAGCAAAGGACATAACAGCTTCTCTGTGTCTGATAATTTGGTTACACAAAAATTTTCTTTTCAATGGTAAAATCTTAAAAATTACTGAAAGTTTAATTATAACCGGGTAGTATGCATTTGACAGTTTATTTGTTGTTAATAACATGATTGACAATAATAATAGTTTAGGCTTTTAGATATATATATTTTTTTAATATAATAATTTTGCTGAGATCAGATGGGTCATAAGACGTTTGATACCGGAAGTTGTCCAGTGTTTGTCCAGCCCGTTAGCAAACGGACACTTCCTTTTGTTGTGCTCCAATAGTCAGATGAGACTCCTTGTCGTCATAGCCTGTCCATGTCTAATGAGTGCCTTGTTATATCATGATTCGTGTCGGAGATAACAATATATATTGCAGAATTTCTCTTAAAAATTACCGGGGGAAGATGGTGCATTAAGAAAATTTCCCGTTCCATAATATGACAAAAAAAAAATACATATATATATATATATATATATATATATATATATATATATATATATATATATATATAAAACTATGTTTGAGAAGTAGTTTCATTTTACACATAATCATATTGAAACTTTTACATATGAAATGTTTACACAAACTATAACATATAAATCATGAATTTTCTGAATTTACAGTAATAGCCTCACTGGTTCTATTTTTTGTAAGTACGTATTTTTTTAAACGGTATCAGAAAAAAAATATAAATAAATGAGACATTTTAATTGAAAAAGCACCGTGTGATTTAAATAACAGAGCCCGTCAAGTGTCGGTAATTATTCCTCTTTGAAGTATTTCAATCTTAGAGAGCGTTTAAATATTAATTACATTGCTAACAGTGTGTTAAATTTTTATTAAAAATATAATTTACTCAGTACGAAATGTTCTATAAATTAATTAATACTTAGAGTAATTTTTGAAAATTATTATACCGCTTTATCAGAAATTTGAACACCTATTAAGCCAGTGAATGTGTTGCAATTATTTTCCTATTCGAGCGAACCTATTCCCGGATTTACTTCCTTTGTACGTTGTCTTCAAAAATAACTTTTGACATCTCGATGAGAAGCGGAACTTCTATTTTTTTTGCCGTATTTTAGAAAGTGTGGAAGAATCAGAAAAAGAAAAAAAAAACTTGGCCGGGCTTTAAACAAACCCCTTCGCAAGGTCTTCAAATACCGACCGACTTAAATATGTTTAATTTCTATTCCGTTTTTTCTTTTATTGTATTTTTAGAATACATTTCAGTGTAGACGTTTTCATTAGTGTAATAGTATTATAGAATTTAATGCCCTTGAGAACTCTGTCACAGCATTCCTCTTAAAATATTTTAAATTTCATTAATCAGAACGGAAGACATTTTGAAATACTATATATTATAAATATGAATGAAGATTGAAATACATTTTGAATAAAAATAGAATAATAAATAGATACAATTTCTGCCTTGACTCTATTAAAAAATAAAATATATAATTATAAATAACTCTTTCATATGACCGAATCGGACTAGATTAATCCAAAGGAAATTTTTTTTTCTTCTACACCATTTTAAAATTTGTGACATTTATAAAATTATTGTAGAGCACTCTCAAATTTTTAAGAAATATTTAACATTCTTAAAATGAAGAATAAACCAGAGCTTTTTGGGCACAATGGTTTTGTGTAACTATAAACATGGAATACAATAAAGATTTGAGGTCATAGAGGCAGACTTTATGTGCCATCAACTTCTTAATGTGCTCAATAACAAGCTGTTATAATCTGTTCCTCGGATACGAGCTAATTTATTTATTGTTTATGAATATGCCTTTGTATTTGCGTTTATTAAAAAAAAAAAAAAAAGTTTAATAAATTCTTAATTGCCAATTAATTTGGTATAATTTTTTTTAATACTATCTCTGATTAATTTATGATTAACATTAATTTTAAATTAAATTTAAAAATTCTATACATATATCTCTTTTTCGGCACATGAATTGAATAATTTCATTTTCCGTAAGGAAGGATGGATTTATGATTTCAAATTCCCCGTTTTTGACGAAAATGGGAAATTTATAAATTTAAGTAAATAAACAGCCTATTGTTAAATTTTATTTTATTGAGCGAATCGATAATATTAAGCTAACTTTACATTTTACAATGTTTCTAAAATATATCCATGTTACTCATGAATGTGAATTATATGGATTCTCACTGAATTTACGGCCGAAAATCTTTAAACAATGCACCAGACCAAATATTAAAAAAGACTCTTAAATAAAATTCATTTTAAAAACTTATGAAATATTTTTATTGAAAAACGCTACAAAATATTACACTTTGGATTATAAATTCAAAATAATTATATATCCGAAAAAAAAAATTTTTTTTTTTAAAGGCTTTGGTATGAGACCTTAAATCGGCCGCCATTTTTAAACGAAATGGTAGATGATAATGTCGAGTTTCGAGGATCACCCTGAGGTGACTTTGGTGCAAAATATCAAAAAAATCGTTGCTGTAGTCTCGGAGAAAACGGACGGCGGACGGCCGAATTTTTTTTATTTGATTTTTTTATTCTATTGTACGTATCTTAAAATGTATCAAATAGTCAAATTTGGAGGGAGAGGTTTTTTCTTTTGATCGATTACAAAGGTTCATCAATGAAAATTATAAACCACTGCATTGGCCTTTTGGAGTTAAATTATCGCTATACTATTTTCAATGTACCTTGGAACATCGATTTTTTTTTTTTTTTGCATGAATAAAAAAACTTGAAATTGTTTTAATATGTTTTTATTTTTATTTTATTTTATAGAAAATAGACTAGCCAAATTGAATTTCTTAAAATTATATATTAAGAGAATAAAAATGTCCATTAAATTTTCCAAAACTAAAGAGTCAAGTACAGAATTACTTCACTATTTTAATCTTCACAGTTTATACATTTTTTAGGAATGATGTTTTGGATAATATTCAAAAATAAATGGTCAGTAGTTATTATTATTTAAAAAAATATAGTTTAACGTTATTCACAATGTTTTGAACTAATCTAATTATGAAACGAATATCGTTTGAAGTATAAAGTAAAAAACAGTCGATTAAAACAAAGCTTAACATCGACCCTTATTTTAAGGGATTTTCAATTAATATTTATAGTATTTTTTCCTGCAACAAAGTGAAAAAAAAAACACTAAAAAAAAGTTAAAGGTTTACATGGTTTACTAACGCACTTTCTGTCATTTTAATGCATTTTACCGGACTTTACATTGTTATCACGTTATAAATGGAAACTTCATACAGTATATGTTAAAAATATGTATTAGTAATTACCAAGAAAATATATAAAACAAAAATTTATTTTTTATCAAATGATGATATAAATTAAGATGTTGAAATTTTGAACAAAATTTAAAATTTTGAAGGTATGTACGAAATTCTTCGAAGTTATAATATTTTTTTTTTATTAAATTATGTTAATTATTTGCTCAGTTGTACCAATAAAATTTTATGACAAAATTTGTGTTTAATTCATAACGCCGTGTGGCGGTGGTGCAGAATTAAATATTAATTTTAAAAAATTATATTTAAGCATAAGTTGTTAATAATATATTCCTATTATGTACTTTTTTTCATAAAATTATATAATTATAAATTATATAACATTTAAAATTAATGTTTATATTATATAAATTATATATGGTACTGTTAGCAATATGCATTCAATACCAGTGATCATAACTATTTTCTTTCACTCCTCTCTTCACATGGATGACCAACTCTATATTTAAGATAATGTTGATTTAGCCATAATTATTTATAATTATAAAAATTTTTTACAACTATAACTTCATAGATATAATTTTTTTTTTTTTTTTTTTTAATGCGGTTAAGGAACGTACAGGGTTTTAACAACGACGACACATTAGTCAAATTACGGGAGGAAACAACATGTGTCTTATCTATATATACATCTGTATCCATACATCATAAATAATGGTTCTCAGATAAATCAATATCCACAAAGCAGAAAGAAGAAATATATTAAAACAATTAGGTATGTATGGTTGAGTATGCTTTTGTTTATAAGGGGTGCTAAATGACTATAAATGAATTTATAAATAACGGACAAAATTTATTCGGAGAAAATAGCTGTAAATGTAAAATCACGATTGTTCACAATTATATATATATATATTTTATAGATTAAAAGAATGAGGCATTTCGAATTAAGATCCGCCTTTTTTTTTTTTTTGACATTATGAGATTTAGGTTGGTCAAAAATATACAATTTTAACTTGCTAGCATTCGGATTTTTATAACGGAAAACTGTAAATTTTTATTCGACGAAGGGTGAAGAAAAAGGAAAAATAAAATAGAAAGAAACAAAAAAAGAAATAAACAGCTAAAGGGAAGTTAAATGACTACACGTTTAAAAGTAATTAAGAAATTTAATTCTTTAATCTCTAACATGCCACTTTTTATAACAATTTTATTACGTACTCATTTACACAGTTGCTGCAACATTTTCCTCAAAGGAAGGTGGCCGCTAATTACCCAGTTGTTAATCTGTTTCATTATTTATTTTTCTATTATTTATCATCTCAGCCTCCAACTGATTTTTTCGTATGACTAATACTAATTAAGTTATTTTTTATTACAACTCTCCGTTAGCTTATATTTCAATGGCAGAATCTAGGATCGCTTTCTGGTGAAGATAAAATATTTTATTTGACGGATTTTGCTCGCAATCATTACTTAATGAGAATAAAACCGCAAGGATGCTACAAAATTTAACATAATTAAATTAAAGTATTACAGTACGTTAAATGAAAGTTAAAACAATTATTGTTTTTTTGTTATTAAAATTTTTATTCTTAAGTTCTTTTTAATGTTTCTATTTTATTTACTTCTGTGGTTTATTATTTCTTTTGAAAAAAAAAAAAAATAGGGGTGCCGTGAATTTTGTTTAATAATTTCTGAATGCCACCAGACAAAAAAAATTGAGAACCACAGTTCTGTATGTTCATCAAATACGCCATTAAAAAATATATACCAACATATAGAAATTCAGTTGTTAATTCCTACCAAATGCTGAATTATCGTTTTATATTAAATAATTTTCAGAAATGTTTTTAAAAATATACTACGTTTCCAAAACATCCAATCTATAAATTATTAGAATCCATAATGACAAAATATTTTTTTTTTAAACCCTCAGCCAAATTCTGTGTTAGGGTATTTGCTTGAAAACTTGCCGTACTCATTGTAAAGTTTAAAGTATGCTCCAATTGTGCCCTAAATAATAATACACATTTTTTGTTTGAAAACACAAGATACATTTTTTTCTCTTTAATTAGGTATGTTGAATACATGCTAGAGAATGGAAATTTTTTTATAATTAACGGCTTCCTTACACAAGATGAAATACTTATTATTTAAATTAATCATATTAAATGGCTAAAAATGCACAAGTGGAGGAGGTCAAAAACTTGGATTTTTTACAAGAAGGACAATAGATACAACATGCATGACAATTAATACTCCATTTTCTGCAAACCAAGCTGGGCAAAAATATCAATTGTCTCAGATCAGGAGATTGCCAATTTCGAGGGATGTACTTAACCGAATTAAATTTTTTTTTCTTCTCGATGTATGCAGAATTTGATGCTCTACAACTTTTATTCTATGAGTTTTTCTCTTAGAGAACTCATTCCCAAGCTGTAGACTCATGTATTGTACTCTGTCTTTTGAGAATGACAATTTTTTTGCACGGGCTCTCGGTCTATCAAGGGAGTCATTTTCGAAGAATGACACATATACTAAAATCAGTTATATAAAAAACCTTTACCACTACGAGTAAAGAAGTACTGCCCCTTGACCGATGATTGTACAATTAAAGGATGTGGACAGTATTTACGCTCGAAGACAAGGTTCTTCCTTCAACCTAAGGGTCAGGTAACTACTTTATAAAAGCTGTTTTTGTCCCAGGAGAGCCCTCAGGGGGGATCCGTAACGGATAGAACAGAAAATAAATTTTCAATTATAACCGTAACATATTATATAATTTATTATATAATTATAAATATTAAATATAATAACAGATAAATATGCTCTACAATTATTCTGACAGCTAGCTAGTTCCTTTAATATACCACGACCTTTAACTAAATTTTCGTTATTGTTAAAGAATATTCCGTTGGGCTTTTATAATTTACTTCCTAACATATATCATTTACAATTAAAAAAAAAAAAAGATAAAAGTGGGCGGGAGGTTCTTAATTATTTTTTCCACTTTAAAGCCCGCCTTGGCAGATAGATCGCTGAATTATTTCTCAGAGCGAGGCTCCGTCTGTGAGAGATATCATTAAACTCCCCGTGGTTTTGTTTTTAAAAAAAAATCTCCAAGCTTTTACCTATTTATTTTTCCTTTTTATACACACGTATTTTAACGCAGTAATTATGATATGATAATAATATAATATGCTTTATTTTTTTTTTATTCGTCTTGTTTAGTAAATTAATTAACAACGCACAGTGGTTTCAGGCGGAAACATTGGCGAAGAGCGGAAAAAAACCCAAATTTTTTTCAAAGTACTAAAAGATCATTCTCTTTTCACTATTCATAAATATATTTGTTATCTAAAATATTTTACTAATTTAATCGAAAATATTTTAGTTTTTACACTTGTAACGAGCCTAGCAAATCCAATCGTGTGCTAATGTTTGCTCTTTATGAAAAAAATTGTCGGAATTACTATTATTGCCACTCACATTTTTAATTTCTCGGTGCGATTCTCCTTTTTAATCATAAAAGCTATATCACGCAATACAGTACGTGAAAAAAGAATTGTTTTTTAAGCCAAAAATAATATCCCTCATACGCACCAAAATTTTTGTTTTTTTAACTGTCCCGTTCTTGAACCGTCTACGTCCTGAGGCACCTTTACCCCAGAAGTCCTCTCTTCTTCCTGTGGCTCTTCTATGCACTCCAGACTCCTTTCTGTAGAACAATCCTCTAATATTGTGGTCTGCTAAACCAAAAATGTATATTGCACAGAATTGTCGTACTACAATCGTTAAAAAAACTACTTTATTTTACTTTTGTGAGAGATGAACTAAAGAAGTGCATGTTGCTGAAAATATTTCAAGTAGGTGTTTGTGTTAATTTTTTTAAAAATTAATAATTATTATAGTGTAGTAAGGGAAAGTTATGTGATGCGCGCACCTCACCAGATTTTTTTCATATGGTGTACACTTGTACCCATATTTAAGCCTTTTTTGTCCTAGAAGAACCTCAGTTCCCCTTTCTTTATTTCAGGATTTTTTCTCTGGATTCAGGAAGAAGCATCTGTACTAAATCTAATTATTCAGGGATCAGTAGGTGACCGAAAAAGGGTTAATATTAATTTTGTAAAAGCTCTATATATTGGAAGGCTTTTTAATAAAATTTCACTGTTATAATAATAAATTAATCATATTATTATAACAGTGAAATTTTATTTAGCACTTTTTTATTTTATAATTATAACAACAAGATTCAGGGTAATATTAAATTCGTTGAATACAATCACATTATCAGAGCTAATGGATGCACTTTATCCTTAACCAGCTTTGTGGTTATCAATTAGTCGTTTTGATATTCCATAACCATAGCTATGAGATTAAAGGTATCACTATAATATGGAATCGAATCATAGGTCCGATATAATAACATAAGACAATGTTTGGACTGAATAGTTAGCCAACTGTTGACGACTTCTCAATGGCCAATACTCCTGAATAGTTCATCTTCATCAGGTGATTAGTCTTCTTGTACTCCAGTGTCTGCGGGTCACGGACCATTTAATGGGTTGCTTAGATTACAATTAATATTTATAAGATAAAATTGAAAAATGCGCGCATCACACGACTTTCTCTTACCACTCTTCATGAAATATATTTTGAAAGTTTCCATTAAATAGTATACAAATAGAAATTAATAACTACAGCGATCATTTATGTTTATGCTTTCTTTATCACTCTCCATTACCTTCTACGGCTTTATAAGTTATATATTAATTTTTCTAAAATCTTTAAATTTCCAACGGTATATTATACACCTACATACCACTCTTATTTCCGGAAATTCTGGGAAAATATTTCTCTTTTTTCTCCTTTTGTTTTTTTTTTCTATATTTTATTACTAATGTAAGACGGTTAATTATTAAAACATACAACATAAAAGGTACTGTAGATTGTATTTAAGCCCTGTCTAATATTTCGTATCCGAGTTTTCAATGGAGATAAACGTTTTAAGATACCCTCTGTCTGAATAACCAAGTCTCACAAAATGTACTGTGTATATGTGAACAACCTAGATCAAAAAATATAAGTTGTACGTTATTAGATTCACGCATTTAAGGTGCTTTGGAGGTTACAGCAACTTTTTCGCCAAAATAGACTTACCGGAAGTATGTCATCGATTTTATACATTTTTACAATTTTACCGAATACGGCTCAAACTATTTTGATCAAGCTCTTTATATCAACGCACAATTATATGGTATTTAATATAAGCCAGATCTCATCCTCATTGAAATAGTCTGAGAGGGGTTGAATGCCTAATTTTCAAAATGGCTTCATCTAAAATACCTTTAATTTTGTTTATTTGAAAGAATTAACAGTCACTCAGTGTTACTAGCAATATAAATGAGTATATATATATATATATATATATATATATATATATATATATATATATATATATATATATATATAGAGTGACGGAAAACGCATACATTTAAGTAATTATTGTAGTTAATAATTTCTATTTTCATATTATTTTATGGAATTTTCATGGAAATTAACTGGAAACTTTTAATTTATTTCAAATAGGTCGGGAAGTGAAAGTTGTGTGATGCGCGTACCGTACTAGATTTTTTTTTTTTTTATCATTTATCATAAATTAATCAGTCTTAAAATTAAAAGAGAAATTCAATGATCCCTAAAGAACTTAAACAAACACATATTCATTGTATATAAATAGGTAAAAAATAAAGAATTCAAGTTAAAGTTTTTCAATTTTGAAAAATGAATTATGCATCCGAAATCCTTGGTTTGAGATATAACCAACATTTTTCTCAAGGATATATATATGTATTTTTTTTTTTATTTCATCCGACCTCGGAAAGACAACAGATAGAATATACTCATGTAGTAATATTATGTATATTTTTAAATAAAAATCAAATCGAAATTGTTAAATGTATTTTATGATAACAATATTACATTTTATGACTAAATTATAGGTAAAAAATATTAGCATGTTTTTGGAATTGTTTAAAATGATTCAATGCAATTTCATTATAAATAGATTTATAATTGTTAAATGTCCAGATCTATTTTAGATAATACTATTGTCTGAGGATGGGAATAATGTCCACGAAACGTTAAAATGTCTTTAATATGAATTAATGAACACATTAATAAATATATTAATTGGAGATCATTTTCGTCAATGAATTTGTGAAATGTTCCTGACGACTTCCCAGTAAACATAACAATAAGAATAATCTTTTTATAGTGTATCTATTCTTCACACCTCATTGTAATTGTGTACTCCTGGGATATGGAAATCGCAGATAATATTTGATTTGATGGAAGTAATAAAAACATTATATTTTGATGTAATAGGTAGACAAAAAAAGGGATATGATAAAAATATTTAATTTGTAAAACATTTCCACATAAGTAATTTCTCAAAATTGAACTGTAAATTATGGGGTAAATTTTCTGGTTTAAATCGTTTTCCTCCTTTGTCAAAAATTACATTTTTAGATTTACGTTTGAGAGAAGTTAGTCAATAGCTATTTTTAGATAATAGCCATAATTATTATAATTATGGTACATATTGCTTGTTTAATTGAAATCACTATATTTAATATTCTCAGAAAATATTATTAGAAAATTGTGTAATTACTGTAAGAATGGGCCCTTGAGACGAGGAAGTTGATATCCTGAAACCGCCGCATCCTGAAGTGGCGGTCTTCGTACTTAAGCACGCTTCTAGGGGAAAGGAAGTTGAGGAAGGTTGCAACAGTATGAGAAGATATATTGAAGTGCACCCTTCCCCCCCTCCCTCTCTCCAGCGACCCTTAAATTCTTTATTCGAACATAAATATTGATATGATTCCTTCCACAAATATGATCGTAACCATTTTTGAATAAGTGGCAAGGGTAAGGGTTTGTCGCATTGAAAGTTTCACTCATAATATTCGATTGATTTTAAGACGTATTTCGATTTCCGGAACGTGATCTCTTCAAAGTCTTGAAGTGAAACCGCAAGGGTCTATAAATTTGACGCATATTCGGAAAAGAAAGGTTATCACTTGATAAATAGCGAAATTACTAAGATTTTCCTAATTCGTTCAATTTTTTCTCAATAATAAAATTCACAATTTTTTTAGCCATAATTTCATTAGAGTAAGAACAAAATATTCCATAACCTGTTGATAGTTATATAAACTACTAACTGACCCGGTTATTGATTGATTTGAGTATATATATGGATTACGAGTAAATGGACACAATTGAAAGTTTGATAAAATTATTGTATGTATAGATGTATTATTAAAAAATCGAATTAACTGAAGTTCAAAATAGAATCGGTTCACCCGTTCAAAAGGTAATCGTGACTCATATAGACCACTGGCCAAAAATACGTTGTTTTTTTGTTTTGTTTTTCAGGAGGCTCTGTAACTCGTAGAACCGTTGAATACTGCTAGAAAACTTAAGTTAAAATATTTTAACAAATGACAAAATATGATCAATATGGGTTTTGTGGGATCGAGAAACTAGTACAACAATATAAAAAAAATAAGGTATAATAACATTCTATGTATGCCAATGTTCGCTTGCTATTTTTTATTAAAATGATTAATTTAAGACTGTATAATGTTTTTAATTTTCTACAATTCAGATATGTTTTCTGATGATGGAGGAATACCCCGAAACGTAGATCCTTCATTCATAATGTACCGAATATAAACATATATGTAAAGTATATTATAATTTTTATTTTGGCAGGATCTGTCTAGCCAATCGACGCAGAAAAAAAAATACTAATAATAACAATCATTTAATTTTGAGATAACCACTCTTCCAGTTTTATACATATTAAATACTGTAAAATAATTAAAACTAAATTTTTATCCTGGGAAACTAGAATTAAAGTTCTTATTTTATACGAGTGTGTTTCATGGCAGTTTATTTTTAGCAATAATTCGAATGGTATTAATAGTGAATTTGTTTAAATACACAAGTTTAATGTGAAAGGCATAATTGTATGGTTAGCATGAAGCGCTAATACTCGAAATAAAGCGTGTAAGGAATTATTCACTGTAATGGCTGGTAGTAAGTTGTAAGAGATTGGATCATAACTGAATATCTTACTAGTATCGAGCCAAGTTCTCAACTTAGCTGTCGTTGGCTGTAACAAGGCAACCTGTCTTTGCCAAGTATCTTCCAACGCTTCGTTTTGTAACCTATTCAACTAGAGATGGTGTCATAAGGTAGGAACCATTATGAATTAAAATTTGAATGAATCTAGTTATTATTTTCGTTATTGGGTAACTAGGCCAATTAATTCTAATGGCTTTATTCAATTCTTTATTCTTAACCTTACAATCGCTGTAATTCAAAACGGGATCCTCTTCGGAACTGGAAAAAAAAAACAATATAAAATATATTATATTTTATAATATATATATATATATATATATATATATATATATATATATATATATATATATATATAATATATATAATATATAATATAGATAATATTATATATCACATTAAAGCAAAATACAGATTGTATATCTCACATCAACTAACCAAATAAAGATAGTATGTCAATCCAAAACAGTCTACATATACCGTCCGTTTGTAAGAAGAGTGTCTCAGTAGGAAAATTGTTGATTGATGTACATTTCATTGAGGATAAATGTCAGATTTTTATCTTCAATATTTACCGCAATAAAAATTTATTGTTGGTTTGGCTATTTCAAGTATACTAGTCAAACGTAATGGCTTCCTTAAAATTATTATTAGAGATTGTATTGATAAAGATATTAAATAATTATTTTTAATATTGCTATAATGTTATACTTATGCTAGTTAGGTGACCAAAGAGTATCAATATTTGGCTTCTGTATGAATAATTGAAAACATTTTTTTTATGTTAAAGCATTATTTCGTACTTTAGAATATTCAATAAGATATTTTGAGTTGATTTTGATTTTAATTTTAATTGATTGTTTAGTAAAAAAAACTTTCATTTTATAAATGTGTTTTCATTAAACATAAACTCTAAAGAAGCTTTTTTGTTTTTTATTATTTTCTTTTTTTTTTTTATGAAATACCAACGCTTCTCCTGTCAATGTCAGTGTTATGTCAGTAACCGCTCGATCATAACCGATAACGTTTTTTTTTTTTTATCGATAAACATTTTTTTACGATATCGGTTATATCGTTTTTTTTTTTTTATCCAATTAAAAGTAAATTTCGTAAAAAAGCTTTTACTCACCTGCCTACCTCATAGTGGTTATCCCTCATTGGTCAAAAACGATTATAACTGATAGTGTAAAAAAAACGGTTATCGATACAAAAAAAAAAAAAACCGTTATCGGTTATGACCGAGCGGCTATTGAAATCCCTAGTAACATCTAGCGGTCAGTGCCAAGAATATCGTGTAAACAATTACGCAACTAAAATGAAGTATTTTTTTGTCGTTTAAACAATGCAAATTAGTCGGGTCTTGTTGAGAATGCAACGTTAATAATATTTATAAAATTTGAAAGTTAGACGGACTACAACTACATCTAAACTTCTATTGTTTATTTAACGTTCAACAGTATTGCAGTTGCGGTTTTGAGGTTAACAGATTTATTTTTAGTTTATTAACACTCATTTTCTTTCAGTGTCTCATAATTAATTAGTTTTCAAGTCTGTCAGTTTTTTAGTTTCTTTAAAAATAAAATAAAATTACAAGACGCGAAATTATTCCTTCGAAAAAAAAAAAAAAAATCCCAAGCTCTGTGGTCTTGAAAAAATTCTAAATATTACTGCACTTAGGATAAAAAAAAAGTGCTGAAAATTGAATACTAGCTCTGTAGTCTTCTTCACAATCCCTTGGCATTAGTGAGCTTGGAACGTGAAAGAATTGCTGATAACTGAGTAGTAGGTTCTATAGCCTTTAACTTTTTTATTAATTAATAATAACTTTATTAATTAATGAAAAATTGATGAAAATTTAATTATAGCTCTGCAGTTAACAAAAAAAAAAAAAAAACAACTTAAAATTTCCGAACTTGAAACGTGAAAAAAAATGCTAACAGCTGAACTTTCACAACTAATTTTATTGAACTCTAATGTTTTAGAGGCTGGAATAGAGGCATTATTCCATTTTATCTCAGTAATGTTTAAAAAGAAATTTTGTTATGTCAATAAAAATACCGGCTTTTTATCGTGGCTATAATTGAAAGTGACATTATGGATTTGAGCCCGTTGAACAAGTTATTAAATAAACATTAAAACTTACACGGTTTATTTTTTCAAATTCTAAAGCATTGCCTACTAGAATTGAAACATATTCCATTTCATCTTGCTTACGTAATATTTAATATCCAAATATACAAAACATTCATTGTCTCAAGAAAAAAAAAAGAAAGAAGAAATTTAACAAAAAGTTTCAGTTTAACCGTTTTACAAGAACTTTTAAAATTAAAGTATTAACAAAAAAGTTCTACAAAAAAGAACCTTCTGATAAAAAGTTCCTTAAGAACATACATCATTAAAAGTTTTTTATAAACGTTCTGTTAACAAAAGTTCTTGCCAAAACTTTTTTTATAAAAGTTTCGTCAATAGAAGTTCCTACTAGACCATTTTAAATATAAGTTCTCAAATATAAGTTTCCACATACTTATGGGACAAAGCTTGAGAGGGATTTTCGGGAGGTGAGGGAAACCTCGAGAGACAGAAGTATTGTTGAATAAAATTCGAAATAAAAGAACAAATAGAAAAACAATTGCCTTTATTTATTTATTTTATTTAACATTTAATTTATAATTTTAATAGAAATTTTTTAAATTAAATTACCTACAGAATGTTTATTTTAATCAATAACATTTTAAGAGAAGAAAACCTTTCAAGATACAATTCCGTGAGTATTTTCCACATTTAATCGGGAACTTTAATAATGAGAATTTTCAGTTGACATCCGCATGATGGTATAGAAGGATCAATCTAATTAGGGATTGATAAATTATTTACCACTTCTATAATTTATCAACCCCTAACTAATGAGAACTTTTATTATAATCTCACTAAAAAGTTCTAAAGAGAACTTTTTTAATATAGGACTTGTATATAAAAGTTCTTACGATAAAGTTCTTAAAGAACTTTTATTATAAAAGTTCTTACGATAAAGTTTTCAAAGAACTTTTACTAAGTAAAATAAGTTCTGACCAAAAAGTTCTTGTGAGAACTTAGAATAAAGTCTTAACATAAAATTTCTTGCGTGAACTGTTTCAAAAAAGTTCCTTAGAAAAAGTTTAATTTAGAACAAGAACTTTTTAAAAATAAAAGAGCAGTTATTTTGGAGCCCTGATTTTCATTAAATGAGTTCTTCTATTCTATTCTATTCTATTTGAAAACATAAAAAAAGCCATTATTAAATTGTTGATTTCTGATTTAATTGTGAAAACCGCCTTTTATTATTTTATTTTTTTTTACCCGAATTTTCGTAGTGAAGTTTACTGTTGTTTCGGTAATAAGTATTATTGTCTGATCTATTGAAGGTATTATACGGGTGTCCTTTTTAGATGGCCCGGCCGAATTTCTCTTGAACCGATTACGTTATAAAAAAAATAAAAAATACGTATTTAATATTTTTCAGTCTAGTTTAAAATTTATACCTATTTTTGAAAAAAAAAATAAACAGGGTCTCTCAGATCCAGTACAACTATAAATTTCAAATAGAAACCTATGCCTTCCGATACACCATTTAAACGGATTTTTGAAACTGAATTCAATGGTGAAACCAGATTTTAAATTAGTCAATAAATTAAAAAGTTATGGTACAAATACATTTTGTTTGTTTCGGTATTAATTCTTTTAAATTGCCTTTACATTATTTTGTTTTGTTTATATAATTTTTTTTATTTTGTTACACAGGAATTAATTGGGCCACATAGTGTTTGTTATCTTTTTAGCGGTAATTCATAATAAAGGTTTGTTTTAAAGATGTAGTGAAAAAACAGAAATAATATGATTGGCAGCGTTTATGCCAATCATAACCCTGCAACATCAGTTGAAGAACTGTAGTAAAGAGTGGAAAATGCTTGTCGATCCATCGAGTCAGTACATCGCACTGAGCACCAGCGAAGAGTGGCTAAGAAGAGCCAACCTTTGCATCGTCGAAGAGGGTAGGCAGTTCGAACATGAAATGTAGGTTCACTAAACCCTGGTTGTATGTAGTATGGATTTTTTTTATTATTAAAAATAGCTAACAAAATGCAGTATTTTTTTAAAACTTTGTACCATAACTTTGTAATTTATTGACCAATTTAAAATCTAGTTTTCAATTTAAAATGATGTATCGGAAGGCATAGGTTCCTATTTAAAATTTTAAAGTTAAACTGGGTCTGAGAGACCCCGTATATATTTTTTTTCAAAAACAGGTCGATATTTGAAACTAGACTGAAAAATATTAAATACGTATTTTTTATTTTTTTTATAACGTTATTGGTTCAAGAGAAATTCAGCCGGGCCATCTAAAAAGGACATCCTGTATATGATACAGGAACGTTTCTTATGCCCATTAAAATATCATTTAGAAAACTACAAACAGCTCAGTACATTTTGTCATCTCTCGGATAGGTCGCAAAGAGAAATGAACTCAGTGGAGATACAGTCGGCATTAATAAGCATTACAAGGGGGATAATATTCATTAACATACATTTACACCGAGATGAACAGTAATGTAACAATTGGTTCAGCTCCCTACCGCCGTTTCCACATTAGTAAAGGTATTAGCATACAAACACATCCTCATCTACCCCATCTAATGTTACTATGCCAGTACCCCCCCCCCCCCCCTCTCCTCACCTCCCACTTCTCATACGTATTAACATTTCATAACAATTCTCATAGCTCCGGGCAGGCAAGTCTACGACGAATCCGAGAATAGGCGGCCTCATTTTTAACATTTCGCTATTGATTTATTTATAGTAAGAAGTAAAATTAAAAATTGGCTGTATAATTTATCATCACTTGATTCGAAATTTCAGATCCATATTAAAGATTATTACTAATAATTATTATTATTACTAATTATTATTAAAGATTAATCAGATGAAAAAATCAAAATGTTGGTTTCTAATTTTATTCTAACGTGAGGAAAAAAATCTAATTCTTATACAAAAATAATTTATGATTAACTATATATCTAGTTGAAAGAGAATCTTAATCTATAAATTTAATAATAGATTTAATAAAAAAAAAAATGTATTTTACAAAATGAATATTAGGTATTACGTAAAACTACATGTCTTTATATTACATTGGTATATATTAGGTATATATATGTATAGGTATATATTATAAATAGGAATATATATTGTACATAGGTATGTATTATATAATATGGGAACTTTAGTTCAAACATTCAAAAGACTCCGCAGTATTTTATAGGAAAAGTGGTTTCAATCAAATGCTCTAAAATTTTGCAGGAAGCTAGTCTTTGTCAATCTGAGCTAAAATGTCCGTTGGCCCAAACAAATTCAATGACAGGATTTTGAGTTATTCATGAATTAAAGTCTCATTTTACGTATACCGTAGACAGGGCATCAGATACAATACAAATACAGATGCATTTATTTCAACTCTCACTGGTTCCGATGTTTATACACATCCACACACACAAGTATATATATATATATATATATATATATATATATATATATACTTTGGGCCGGGGTAGCCGAGCGGGTTAAGACGCTTGCAATAGGTAATCAAAGTTAAGCAACGTTGAGCGTGGTTAGTACTTGCATGGATGCCCGCGTACCGGGGAAAATATACGCAGCCCGCGACTATCTCTCTCCAGGTATGTGAGGCTCGTCAGGCTACTGGAGGCAAATCACACAGACCGGGCGTAGGAGTGTTGACCCTACCCCGTGTACCTAAATAGGTGCCCGGAGCAACGCGAGGTTGGGTGACCCCCTCCAGGCTGTCTGAGCTCCCGCAAGAAATAAAATTTCAGTAAGAAGACTACATCGTGCGGTCAAAGATCTGCATAGTCTATGTTCACTTTGGGAGAAAAAAAAAAAGGTTAATAACAAATTAAGTCATTTTTATCCGTGAAATTATATTTATATTTACAATAGTGCACTTTATAAAACAATTAATAAACTAATTGACACCTATTGCACCAGCAACCTCACTGGAATGATTACTCCTGAAGGTTAGTTTCACCTGTTATTTAATGCACTGTGGAGCTATTTTAAGCGAGATCTCATACCTTCTTGCTCAACAGTTATTCTTCTTAATCATTTCACCTACTATTCATGAACTTTTCACCAGCTTTACCCAACTGCCAATCATCTGCACCTGTTTCTTCAGTAAATTATAACTATCAGATGTTTCTTTAACTCCAAGTATTTATCCATTTAATTTCACTCAGTAAATACAATAGATATACCTTCAATAGATTAATAACCATTTGCTGTTAAAACTCAATATTTAATTCCGTTTACTCTTTGTTAAGTGATTCTCTTTTTTTATTTATTTAAATATCTTATAATTTCTTATATTTTCTTGAGTGAATTTCCTGTTTATTTATATTATATACTTGATAATTTTTTATCTTCTATTTAGAGAATCATTAGTTTTAATTAAATTAATATTTCATTTTTCTTTATAATTCTACTGCAAATTAACCTTTTCTTTCCACTCAATTAAATTTTCTTTCACTAATTATTTCTTTCTTTTATTTTTTCCTTATGCTTCATTTCTTCCCTCTCCTATTATATATATATATATATATATATATATATATATATATATATATATATATATATATATATATATATATATATATTATATGTATGTATGTATGCATGTATATATATATTATCTTCATTTCAACTTCTTTCTGCTACCTTTCAGGTGCAATTTTAAATTTTATTTATTTTACTAACATTATATTTCAATACCCAAAGAGATCATATGACAATTAGAATCACAACCTTGGCATTGTGCAAGGGCGTCCCTAGGACAACTTCGCTGTGGGCCCACCAATATACATCGCAGATCAACTTCTTCCACCTATTCATATCCTTGCTATGCCTTGTATATAATCCGATTATATATATAGATATATATATATATATATATATATATATATATATATATATATATATATATATATATATATATATATATATATATATATATAGGTAAGTGAAAGTAATAAATCTTCACTTAATGGAATAATAATGAAAATGGTTGCCAAAACGTATTTGTATTCAGCGGTTTTTTTTTAAAATCTTTAACTAAAAATAAATTTAATGTTTCCTAAATTGTATTTCCTAATTTGGTACAAATTATAGCCTGTAGATGTCGTGGCAAGGAGCGTACAAGTTTTAATTAAATCCAGCTTGATTGCTTCCCTTCCTAGAACCAATAGTTGTTGTTGAACTAAGATGGTATCCACCGGCGATGTGATATTTTCTCACATTTTGATTAACTGGCGTGCCATGAATTTTCAATAATATTCATACCTGGTAACTGAGGAGGGTTGTGCAGCTGTCTTTGCACATTTAATATTAAACATTCCTTGGCTTTCTTGGCCTTGTGTTTCGGATAGTTGTCCTGCTGGAACAGACACTGACTCCCGATTGCCATATTTTCGACACTGACGTGCAGTTCATGGCTAAAAATATTCACTTAGCCCTCAGCATTTAAAATCTCGTCAACAGACAAAAGATTTCTCACTCCATGGCATGAAACGCCCCCACACGATAGCACGACCACCACCGTAGGATAACATCAACATTTTGCTTCTTAAGTTATTCCTTACGTCACCACCAAACATTCTTCCAACCACGAGACCCAAAAAAAATTGAACCTGCTATAAAAATATGATATTTTTGCAAAAGCTGAGCGGCTAATTTAAATATTCCCTCACAAAAGTAAGGCTCTTTATGCTGATCGTTCCACCAATGAATGGTTCCTTCCATGAAGATCTTCAAAATTTCTCAATATCTGATTGCTCTCTCACTAACCTGGAACGAAGATGTCATGTAGATCATGTTAGCTAGGTTTCGAGAATTTATTGCTAAGTTCTTCAGTACTTCATTCTTAATTTCCTTCTGCTGCTGGATTATAGATTATTGGACGCCCTTATCCCCAACAATTTTCAGTTTTGCCAGCTTCCTCATATCTCTTTATAACATATCTAATAGTAAAAAAAAAAAAAAAAAAAGAATAATAATAATATGATGGTAAGAAAGGTTTTGTATTCGTTTAAATAACTCTCTGATTGGTATAACATCTAGAAACCGTTCATAACTCTAAGTAATACTGTGTAAAAATATAGTAATAAGTAATACTAATGGAACAATTCAGCATGATACGTGAGTAAACAAAAATAAATGAATCATATACAAGAATCTTGAATGATAGTAAACAAAGTGAATGATAAATACTTTTTACTAAGCAATTTTATTGCTTTTAATTTTTATTCCATTAAGCTAAGAAGTTTTATATGAAATGACATATGATGATCCTGATACAGATTCTTACAAACATTTCATCGTTACTTTGCTGCGAACCATGGTATCAATGGTTCAGGGATAGGCTCAATAAGCTTTCCCTTTGGTGCCTATTTGGCATTGATCATACATAGATGTATGTTCAAATATTAGGGTTCAAGGGTAATTACAAACCGGTCTAGATCCATTGATCTATGAGCTAAATGAGCTTCTCTGAAGCAGGACGTCTATCGGCTAAGTCGGCCAACCAAGTTCTGACCATGAACTTGAATTCAAATACCTACTGCACAGTTACCAACCGGTTTGGCTTATAAATATTATAATAAAAAATTAGTATCTGACTAAGCATAAAAAACTACCGCTTAGAATCATATGATGAGCGGATCACCCGTATCTAGTATTTCTTTTAGGATTTTATAAAAGTCTTTATGTTAATTGTTATTAATCACAATTTCAAGATACGAACCGAATTCAAATGACCATAATTTGATCGATTTAATAAATCAAATTCGTGGCTCAACATATGATAAGCTGAAAAATCTAACCGAATCGCTTGGCATACTGTTGACAGTAAGCCATTATTACTTATACCATTAATTACACACACACACACACACACACACACATATATATATATATATATATATATATATATATATATATATATATATATATATATATATATATATATATGCATGGTAGTGGGGGAGCTCAGTGGGCAAGGCACTAGACTCCGGGTTCGAGTCCGATTATGGCAGATAATCTGGCTGATATTCTGTTTAATCAGTCTTTGTTTGACTCTGGGTCATGAAGCACACCTAGCATCTATAAAGTGGGCACCTGAGCCTTCAATTGATCCTGGCTAGATCACCTGCTGGTAAGAAACAGTACTTCCTTACCAATACCGTTTTTAACCCATTCCATGCTGAGAGCTCAATATCGTGCTCTGTCCCTTCAGTATTTAGACTACCTCTGAGCTCTGAGTCATTCATAAAAGTCTTCCTCGCCACTTCAGTACCTCTAGAAATCGAAAACCAGGAACAGGTGACAGTTTTGGGATACCTTTCAACGTTTTGAAGTTATAAGTCTTCAAACTTCAGGTAGTTGAACACTAAATTAATTCATTAAACATTTTTAACTTACATTCAACAATAAAATAAAGTAGTTCATATTAAAAGGCAGTATCAGTCACAGGCGAAATTTTTCGTTTATTGCAGAGAATGCAGGGTACGTTCAGCAATATGGCCGCCGTATTGAATGGGTTAATAAAATAAATTTGCTATTTCAACCAATTAAAATATTTGCTTCATTTTATTCCAATTTCGTAAATTTTATATTATATATTTAAAACAGTATATAAAAGATCAGAGAAGACATGGTAAATTAAACATAAACAGGTAAGTTTTGATGATGTGAAGGAGTGCACGGATTTATAGATGCACTGGACGTTAGATAACGCTAGTTTTGTTACGACTAGCTATGAAAAATATGTCCTGATTTTGTAACTAAACTTTACTGCTTTGCATTAAATATAAATCAATTTTTTATGATGATTCGCTAAACGATAAATGATATTTCAATATGTTTGAAGATGGAAAATGTTTTAAATTTTCCAAAGTTTCATTTAACCTGCGACTTTTTTTAATAGGTGTATTACGTCAACGATGCATTAATCAAAAATGATTTAGTTCATCCACAGGACAGATTAAAACAGACAAAACCACCATCAATTTTGATATCCTTAAATCATCAGTAGATCAAGAATTGTAATTCATTTTATAAAACAGCTTTAAATCATGCTTTCTCGAAATCATACCCTTTCTTCATGATTGTGTTTTAATTTTTCAAAAAACTTAGGACGAAAACGAGCTAATTGTTGGATCCAACATTCAGCACTTTCCATATATATATATATATATATATATATATATATATATATATATATATATATATATATATATATATATATATATATATATATATATATATATATATATATATATATCCGTATCTTTTTATTTGGTTATTATTTCTTGTACTGTTTTTGATGCTTAGGTATTGGTTTCTAAAATGTGAATATTTGATTAGTTTTCGATTTTTTTTTTTGTTTTGTTCTGCATGTATAAAAAAGAGAAAGCGTTATTTTAAGTTAGGAAATGGTTGAGTCACCGGAAAAGAGAAATAAGAGATGGATTAGAGAGTAATAGAAGGTCTATAGTAAACAAAGGGGGGGGGGAAAGGAACAGATATAATATGGGTTATCTTGTGATAATTATAATGTGTTTAGAGCTAAAATGAATTTCTTTGCGTATGTTCTTTGATGTTTTCAAGCTGTTTTTCTTGCTATAATCTTTTCTGTTTGCTATGTGTATCCTTTTCATACCTTCTCTTACTTCTATATTGCTCTACTGAGTTGCGGGTATGCCTCTGAAGGATTATACCATGGTTCATCTCTCCTCCTTTCCTCATGTCCAAGTATTTCGTTTGCAACTCTAGCAATTGTTTCTTTGCATGTCGTCCAATTCTGATTTATGTCTCCTGGCTGATTGGTGCATCCCGTTTTTTCATCTATTCAATTCACAAATTGCCTTCTGATTTCAGGATCTGTTAATTTTTGGGCTGTATATTTTGCTGGTGACGTATTTCGCTGAATACGGGCAATAGAGATTCTCGCACGTGCTCTTGATATCAGGAGATGATTACCGGAGTCTATATTTGTTCCTCTGTGAACCCTCACATCCAATAAGCTAGAAACAAATCTTGCACCCATCAGGATATGTTCTTTGGTTTGTAGTAAAATCATCATTTGATTCCAGGTTGTCATTGAGTGTCCTCTTATGAGGGAACAAGGCACTTCCCACTACCAGTCCTCATTCTCAAGCAATTGTCATTACTCACATCGTGGATGCTGTGCTTACCAATAGTTGGCTGGAATATGGACTCTTTTCCTGCTTGAGCGTTATAATCACCTATTACAATTTTTGTATCAGAAACTTTTATATATATATATATATATATATATATATATATATATATATATAGAGAGAGAGAGAGAGAGAGAGAAGAGAGAGAGAGAGAGAGAGAGAGTGAGTGTGAGATGGGGTCGGGTTGGCCGAGGTGGTTAGAGCGCTTGAAAAAGTGCACCTACTCGCAAACCTAAAGGTTGTGAGTTCAAATCCCGATACCGGCAATTACTTTAATTTAATCTAATTAATAATTCAAGCAATTTATCTCCCCCCTCGGGTATGTGAGGCCCGTCAGTCTACTGGAGGCAACTCACATAGACCGGGCGTAGGAATGATGACCCTATCCCGTGTACCTAAATTGCGAATCGCGGTGTGGTTTTCCAGGGCATAAAATAGCCGCTCGGAGGTTTGGTCCATGGACGGTCTGCTTCGGGGAAAGAAATATAGGTCCTAGTGAACCTGCTGACTCCGAACAGTCATAATCCGTGGATCTTGACCGGTTTGTCACTGTCCTTGAACCCGAGTGAGTCGGTGGGAAGGACACTGCCGAATTGGCCCCAATGGGACCGGTTGTGGAGCTATCGATATCCTGCCGCTGGACCATGGAAACCATGGTTCGTAGCAACATGAGGTTGGTTGACCCCCTCCAGGATGTCTGTTCTCCCGCAAGCAATACATGTTCGTATGAATAATACAAAGATCGCGCGGCCAAAGATCTCCATAGTCTATAGCTCCAAACGAAAAAAAAGATATATATATATATATATATATATATATATATAGAGAGAGAGAGAGAGAGAGAGTGAGAAAGAGAGAGATGTTTTCTGATGGAACTACTAGTGGTCGCCGAAGCAACTCTTTCTAGGGATCAGACAAAAACGATTCACTCACTGTATAGATTCATCACTTTTTATGATTCATTAATTCAGTAAAAGGAGCTGGTTGGAGCTTAAGACCGGGAGGGGGGACGATGTCGAGATCGTTATTTCACTGAAAATAAATGCCGTTCTTTCATCCAAAATAATCGATTACCCGAGTTAGCCTACTCTTTTAAATAGTTCGCGAGAAGATCGCCCATCGCTAGTGATAACAGAACGGATGATTCAATGAAAAAATAATCTTTATTCTGAGACATTCAGTCCTCTAAGAACAACATCAATGTACAATTTAGACACCATTTGGCTGTACCAGTGAGAGATGTGAGAGCGCCTGGAGAGGCAGAAAATGAATCTTATGAAACAATTCATTAATCGTTTTAGTCTCATCTCGTGCTCACCAGACAGCCCTCCATATTCTCCATACAAGCATTCGTGTCTTAAATCAGACTTGTCCCGTGACGCTATATCCTTTGCCAGACTTTGTCTCCTCCATGAGCTTTCATTAGATAGCTCTATCCGTTTCTAATTGCTCTGCTCCAGTCCACATCTACCTCCAACTGCTTGGTGTCGACACGGTTTCTCACCACGAAGAGATAATAATAACCAGAAACACACTTCAAAGACCCCTGCATAATATAGAATAATTTTAACCAAATGTATGATCGGTCTCAACATCCAAAAGTTTATGTCTACAGTTTTAACGCTTTGACGCGAAACAGACCCATTCGAACTGATCTTCAACGGTACATGCTGCAATGGAATCTTTCCTACGAAGCAGTTAGATGATTAGGGATCGTCGCCTCACCTGGAATCACCAAATCAAAATTAAACTAACACAGACCTATGCAAGGCTGTATTCCGTTGTCAATTAGAAAATCCCTTCTAAAATCAGATGCAACCATTCTAATTTACAAAATAATAATAAGACCATTACATATTACGGTCATGAACTGTGGGTTGCAGTGTCCTCCACGTTATTATTCAACTTAAAATAATTATGTTTAAATAAAAAAAAAGAAATAAAGTATATTTATGAATTAATTCAAGTCCAATTATATTAATTTGAATTTTTAAGTGGAATTTTATGAAATTGATACTGGATTATTTGATCCCTAGTCCTATACTTTCTTCAAACTTTGGGCTAAATCTGACGAGCCCTTTTTGAAATGTAGGCGTGCCAAGCAAAATACGTTTGCGCATGCGTATGCGAAAGCACTGGATGGAAGTTGACAATATTTATACTAAACAATTTATAAAATAAAATACTAAATTTGATATGGGACCATATATGTAACAACCTGCACAGTCTATGAAAATTTCATCAAAATCGGATTAACGGTAGTAGGTATTATGTCCGTCGTCACATGAATGAACTACAGACAGACAGCCAAAATTCGTTCTATGATGTCTGGAACGTAAAACGCGAATGGAAATTTTTGATTGTGAGAACATAATTTTTTTTCACTTCCTTCGCAAGCGAAATCACAAAGAAAAAAAAAACTTATGTTTTTTATTATTTATTAAAAATAAATAAATTTATGTTTATGATGACCAATATTAATAACAGTAATAATAATAATAACTTTCCAAATAGAAAAAAACGACAATACATAAAAAATGTAATCATAAATAATATTAAAAATATGATAGTATAATGAACAAAATATGTTTATTAATATATTAAATTTATATAATAATAAGACAGATAATTCCAACTTTGCAATTCATTTAAATGAAAATAATCATAAATCCATCAAAGACTCAGGAGTTAAATTAATACATCACGTTGAAAACAGCCTCAAATTAAATATATATGAAGCACTTGAAATAATAAAATCCTTCAAATCAAATCCAGATTTTTGTTTAAATGACCAAATAAATATCTCCAATAGTCCAATCTTAAATTTATTCCCATCTATAACAGAAAAAAACAATTACTCACCGGCATTACTGGAAAAACCATGGCCTTAAAACGTTTACCTAAAACCATCCTACCTACCTTTCGTTCATTGTTAATTCAATGCGAGAAGAAACCAATACAAACTTTTCTGTTTGATATAATCCAGTTAAACCTTGGTGAGTACCAACATGTATTTTATTTCTTGTCTTCTGGTACTGGTACTGGCAACGGTGGGGGGACAAAGTCCGGCAAGTGGGCCTGATGGTCCTTTTCTTGTCTTAATTAAATTCATAATTCATAAATGTTTTATAATACTGATTTATATTAATCTAATTTAATATGTATAATAATACCAAACTGTATTTTGAATTGCTTATTTTTGAATTTTTTGTGTGTTTTTAGAACTGAGGATGAATGTATAACATTCAAAACTAGTTGTCAATAAAATAAATTTATAGAAGTGGCAAATAATTTATCAATCCCTAATTAAAATATGTTTAGCTAATTTTCATAATACATTATAATTATGAAAGTAGTAGTATATATTTTTTGATTTAATTAGTATGAAGTTTGGCAGAGGTGAATCAATAAATATATATATATATATATATATATATATATATATATATATATATATATATATATATATATATATATATATATACTACAGTGAATATAGTAACAAAAATAAGTTAATGAACAAGTAATTTGTGGATAAGATTAAAATACAATATTCATTAACCATATATAAGATAAATGGTTAATGTTAAATAAGGTACAATGTAAGTCCGAAACGTCACACAGGATGAAATACTGGCATTAGAAGTATGGTGGTGTATTTAGTAAAAACTTCTAGAAAAATATGAAATGGAACAAATGAGGAACATCCCAGAACAAGTTCCATCACGAGGTATAAGTCGAATCAGTAGACAAATTCATTAAATAAAGTTTTACAATATTCTAAGCTCAGTTACCAGCAGTAGCTTTGAACATAGGAACTCCTATATCATCCAGTTGATTGAAACGCAGACTTATGCAAGAAGGCATTCTCATGTGAACTCTATGTTTTTAGTATGTACCTCAGTTATTTATTTATTTTTGTAATGTTTATAAATATTAATTGTTTTTTTATTCATTATTATCATTTTTAAAATATGTTTATTTTTATTTTATTGTGTGTTCCCTGTTCTATTATAATTTCATTTTTAATTTTTTTTTTTATCATTTCTATTCTTGTGGTTTTTTAAAATTTTATTTTATTTACTTTAAGAGTTAAAAATAATTCAATAATCATAAGCATTATGTTTCGTTAGGAGTTTATTTTGTAAGAGATCATATACCCACTTTTCAACTGTTAAAAATATAATGAACTGTTAAACACCCATGTAAAGCCCATCTAGCGGATCTGGAAATAAAGAAATCTGATAATAAATAGTGGGCTTATAATCGTTTAAGGGAAGAAAAGTTTCCAAAATTTCTCAGGCAACGCTGTCTAAGCACCTCAAGCTAGGTTCGATTTCCATTTAGATCTTTTTAGGGCATCGCATTCTTTTATATATTAAACATCATAATAAACCCATCTTGGCTTTCCAAGTCTTATTAAACGGACAGCGTATGGCTTGCCAAATGTGCTGTTATCTTCCAACAGTCACTTCCACTCACAGAACCGGTTTTCCGTCCTAGCATTCTCTGCTTCTCATCCTCTTCCGTAGAAGCATTCTCTCATGGACAAACAATTTTTTTCTGGTTTATTAAATGTCCATGTTTCTCCAAAAAGTTAGAAGTCTGAAATAAGCCTATACATGAGAGACAACCAAAAAAAAAAAATAATATTAAGACAGTTTAGAATATAACTTCATAAGCAAGAATACAAAATTGTTGTGATAAACGCTTACACTTTAGGGACAAAATATATTTATTTTTTTTAGCTTTATTATTTAGGCACCCTACTTGCAAGCTGGGGGGTAAAAGAAGAGTGTTAGCCATTGCTCTAAAAGGTCGTTAGTAAGTTCTAAACTGAACTGAAACCGTTTAGTAAAGAGGCCAGCGCTTAATTCGATGAGTTATGGTACCGCCACAAAGCCGCAATACTCAATATCACTTGTTTAACGCTAAAGTAGCAAAAGGCTTAGTCTTCTGCGATAAACTGCTTAATTAAAAATATAGCACCGCTGAATGTGTCCCCCTTTGACACAGTAATTTTTTATAACGCCATCGAATAAAAGAAAACCTTTTTTTTTGATAATTTTTTTTCTGTGTTATCATCAACAATTTCATGGCACTGGGGTGCATCGAACCCTCACTCCGCCCTCTTAAGAATAGACCACACTGGACTTACGCACTAACACCTTATTAGAAAACTGCCATCTCTATCATTCCAATATTGTAACTCCATTCTTACCGTTAATCGTATTTTTGAGCAATGCACTCACCATGTGCCATAATGAATGGAATAGGACGGACCCGAAATTTATCTTAAGTTCTTAATGGCAAGGAAGCTTCAGTGATATTGGAAATTAATTATATGAAAGCATGTCACCTCGTTTCTAAATTACTTAAGTACTTTCTCCATTTTTTAATTTTTTTTTTTTTTATTATCAATTATTCTTTTTAGTCGTATTTCCCTCGAAAAAAATAGACTATTGCAGTGGGTCGAAGGTCGGTGGTGAGCGGTGGGACTGCGTTTTCTATCCGTTTCATAACTCCTAGAGCACGATTATGGACGTTTTTGAGATGACTGATATCTATATATATATATATATATATATATATATATATATATATATATAGAAATTAAATTAACTATAAACCTAAAGAAAATTTCATCAAAATTGGACCAGCATTACCAAAGATATGGCTATTTCAACTCCAGTGGGCACCGTCGGGTCAAATGTGCTGAAATTTGTTATGAAGGGTTTTCTGTATCGAAGGGAACCGGAGAGGCACAACAATATAATAAAGGTATGGGTAAATTTCGTTGTTAGGGAACTGTCTTTGGTGGGTCTCGACTTTTTTCTCACTCCCCCGTTTTTATAATATTTTCATTTTAGTGAAAATAGGACTTTTACGACGGAGTTCTGATGCTCACGGATTTGTTTATAATCTAGACCAAATATATTCAAAATCTGTGTAATTTAAACAAACCATAGTCGTTGATGACCTAAAGTTTTTACACCTATAAAACAAAAACAAATATGAAATTTATATCAACAGTAACATACAAATTTTTCGCCCAAAAATAAGCACTCTAAGTAATTCTATGCCTTTAAAATCCCGCGGTTGTGTGGTAGACACGGCCTTTCTCATATATATTTTTTATATAACTACTCGTTTTTCCTCACGAAGTTGATTGGGTCCAGTTACAGATCTTATTATGGTTTTGAAAATATTGTTGAAATACTGGTGATCGGGTTATGGCATAGATGGTGATCTGTATGGACAGATAGAGCAATCCTTTCTTTAACAAAACATTTTTCTGCTGAATAGCATTCACAAAGAAGAGTCTACCCTTCATGTAGTCTGTATGCCCGTTGAAAAAATTAAATAACAAAATTAAAAAACAAAACAAAAATAAACGCAAACTACGAAAAAAAGAAAAAAAAACTTGAACCAATTTAAATAAAGAAAATTAAAGTTTATTTTGTATTCAATCGAATATGATTAATTTTTTTGAGAAATTCATTTTGATGTTATTTAACGGTATTACTTTACTCAACATATTTTATTTTATTACTGAGGGAAAAATCACAAAAAGTATTGAAGTACATATATCAACAAAAGGGATGGTATGGGATACCCCTCCATTGGAGAGGATGTTGACCGGTAGGCCTCCAAATTGACTTAAACCCCGCAAAGGCTGACCAATGACAATTCGATCAATTCTACCCCTCTGCCGATTGAAGCTTTCTGCCACCATAAATCAAGCCTTGTTTTGTTATTTTATCAAATATTTTGTATATTATATTAGACTTTATACATTTTTTATTTTAATATATATTAAACAAATTAATTACAATCATAAGGAATAAATATTATATTCGAATTCTGTGTAATACTGAACCCAATATAAATGACTGACAACCTGTTTTAAGATCAAATACTAATTTGAATATGTACGAAATGAAAGGCGGTGAATATGAGCAGCTTTTCAATCTCTAAAGTAAATCATCTCTTTGATGGAGATAGGTCCCAATGAAGTGGTTTGTCGTTGTCTAAAGTATGTGGTTTCTCTTTACCACCATTTCAGTTTTTGAGACTGTACAGCTCGTGCTACCCCCTCATCCTATTAGCTACTCATTTATGTCCTCGTTAAAACTTTCGATATATTTGAAGCATCATCAGGACTGTAAACTGCAAAATCACACTGCAGAACAGTGGCAATACATCTCACTTTGACAGCCTAAAAATTACCAACTATATAGTAATAGTACATCACCACTAAACAGCCCAAAAGGAATTGCAGAAAACCGGTACCTTATATCTATTTTAGAAATAGAAATAGAAACTGCTACTTGAGTTCATATATGTTTTGGACTGATGCAACATCTCTATTTGGTTACACTGTTGATGAGAGATGTGCTATACAGGGAGTCCCAGCGAAAATTGACTCTCCCCCCCCTGTAGATTCCAGAATAGTTCGAATAACGGGATGAAACCTAATGGGTCTTTGTTATGAATTAGGAAGTATCTTTTTTATGACATTACCATCCCCATAACCTTCTCCAGTTCTTCTACAGCGCACCTAACTCCGGATTTCAAATGGAATGGGGTATTTTTTATAGTGATTAAATGTTTTCTGGTTAGTTATTTACTGCTGTTTGAGGGACTCAAGTTTTTTCTAATAAAAAAAAACTAATGTTATACTATTATTTATATTACTTATTTAAAACTAATTTGTCTATTATTGTTTACAGATCACTGAAGATCCTATCAATTTATGTAGGTATATTTAAAAAAATAAATTAAAATATTATGGAGAGAATTTTGAGCAGAAAAATTTATTATAAAATTTTAAATATTCAAAATATTTTCAATTTCTCTTTTTTATATTGAGATTAAGTCGCTAGTAAACAAAGTTTTGATTTGGCTAATGCATTCAGCTAATGCAGATACGAAGTAATATCATATTATTCAATTTATTATAAATTAAACTGCCAAGAACGCCACTCACTTTTAATTGTCAGCATCCAGATTTTAGCATTATCATATTAAGAAATAAGGATTTCATGATTATATTCAGATAGAGCGAGCTGGTATGAAAACTTCAGACAAATAAGTCAAAGTTTGAATCAATAAAATGGTTTAATATGTATATCTATCTATCTATCTATCTATCTCTCTCTCTCTCTCTCTCTCTCTATATATATATATATATATATATATATATATATATATATATATATATATATATATATGGAGAGAGAGAGAGAGAGAATGAGCGAGCAATTTTGTGAAATAAATTCTGCCAGTATTACATTTTTTTCTTTGTTAGAATTTTCCATTACATTTTTTATGTCGACATTTCGGAGTATTTCCATATCTTTTGGACAATTTTCTGTATTATGAAGAAACATAATTAGTATTCAAATAACTTATGTAAAATATGCTAAAACGTTTAACAATTAATTTATATATTAATCTACCTTATACAATCCACATCCTCTAGCACAATTTAAAATATCATTATTCGTTCTCATTGTCTTATCCATAATTTCTATAATTTCTTCTTGATTTAACACTGTCGCACATTCTATAGATATCAAGACACTCATTTTAGCATTTTACTTCTAAGTAATTTACCATGATAAAGAACAAGGATTGAATAAGATAAAATAATTTTTTTCCGGAAAGTATAATATTAAAGTTCTAGATCACAACTGTATTTTAATTTTTGGAAATTAAAACCATTTCTTTATTATTAACGGTAATAAAAATTAATAATCTTCGAAAAAAAAAAGTTGTTTCAAATAATGAATGTTATTTATTACGAAAACTCATTATGAATATATGTATTAAATGTTCCCCTATATGAAAAAATGTTAATTGAATTGTCAGTATATTTAACTCGCATGAGTATAAAATGAATAAATTTAATTTTTTAAAATAGTAATATTGGTTATCACACAAAAATATTTTTCGAATGAAAAAAACAAACAAAAAAACTTATTCATTTTGTTTAACTTGTATCAATCACATCGGATATTTTTTTAACTTTGAATTATGTAATCAAAGAAAACATTTTATATACGATTATGTTATTTTTTTTTTTGCCATTTATCACATGCATGTTGTCCAAATGCCAAAACGAAAAAAGATTATAAATTTTTCTGTTTGATATAATCTACTTAAACCTTGAACTGAAGATGAATGTATAACATTCGAAACTAGTTTTCAATGAAAACAAAATTATAGAAGTGGCAAATAATTTATCAATCCTTAATTAGAAAAACAAAAGCTATTCCTTAAACAAAAAAAGATATTCCTTTGCATAAGTGATGAATATCCAAACAAACGTTTTTTAAAAGTAATTGTTTGGTTGTAAATAGATATATCGTAAATTTAAAAAGTAAACATAATTTTTTTAAAACTGTTTTATGGTTTAAAAAAAAATACATCTGATCAATTTTTAGTATCGCCTTTTTTGTAATATACAGATGGGCTCATATGCTCTTAGGAAAAATAATAATTACAAAAATTAAAATAAAAGACAATTGCTTGAGTGTACTTAGAGTGTAAGTTCAACTCTATTGTGGCATATTATAATATCACTTAAATTTGACCATTGGTTGTATATTTCTATAATAAATTTAAATTATGATAAATTTAGATTATGATAAATTTCTCGTGATAATACACGAACATTACACATTTCCAAAAAAAAAAAAAAAAAAAAGAAAAGTTTTTAACTGATTGCAGAAATACGATCACAGTGTAATGCCTTATGTTGTTAATTTTACTCTTTCAAAGGGGTTCAGAATATTCATTTTTAACTACGCCAGGAGAAATGGAAAATTATTGAAGCAGAAATGTTATACAACTTTTCTCATTCAACTTCGTTAACTGCTGCATAACTTAAAAGTTTTTTTTCTGTCGTCAACATACAAAAAAAAAAAAAAAAAAAAAAGAAAACGAAATCGTGAGATGTATCTAACAATCTTATAATCTCTATAACTAAAATGTTAATGATTGAGAGAGGAAACAAAATTGTATTAAAAATAGATTTCGAAGAAATTTCACAAGTAATCCAAGCCAATAGCAATATGAAATTTAATTTATTTTTTAAACTTTAAGGCATGAGCTTTGTAACAATACTAAATTAAGATTAAAAAAAACAAAACAATCAATCATTATTCAGAATTCTCATTTTTACTATCACATACATATACATGTGAATGAATGGTATTTGATATCAGCTAGGTCTTACCCTCGTTGAAATAGTCTGGCGGAGATTAAACGCCGAATTTTCAAAACGGCTTCATTTAAAGTTCCTCTAATTTTGTTTATTTGAATTAATTAACTATCTCTCATTGTTAGCAGTAATAAAAAATGCATAAGCATAAAATATGAAAGAATTTGAAAATTAGCTAAAGGAGAAAACAGGAGAAATATTTTTCCAAGTCGAAAATAAAATTCTGGAAATAAGAGTAGTAATATAGATGTATAATATACCGAAAAATTAATATCTGACATAGCGCTCTCACCCAGTCTCCATTGGCTTTCGATGCCAGTGACGCTACTGAGTGAGAAGAGCTGGGATATCCTGGAGCCATGCTTTTCCATCCATAAGTGGGGGGATGACCTGGCTCGGGGAGTCCCAGGCTGATTGTAAATAGTGTGCCTCTGTTTAAGATTTTACGTTTATTTTATTTTTTATAAGTTTATTTATTATTTCTTGTATTAAGTTTATTTTTGTTGTTATTATTTCATTGTTTGTAAATATGGTACGAATGATTTATTTTGTCACTATTACCGTTGTCTCTGCTGAGATATAATGTAATATTTCTCAATAAATAAATAGTCAAATATCTAACAAATAAAGTCTTATATTAACATAGAAGTTAATGGAGAATGACGAAAAAAGCATAAGCTTAAGTGACTATTGCAGTTAATAATTTTTATTTTTGTGTTATATAATGAAAACTAAATGGAATTTCTACGGAAACTAAATAGACAATTTTAGAATTTATTTCACGTAGGGTTGTAAGTGAAAGTTGTGTGATGCGCGGCACCGCACTAGATTTTTTCCCTATCAATTTTATCTTTCTTGATTGGTAGGCATATTACCACCGATATCTACCATTTTAATAGTATTGTTATAATATTATCAAACCATATATCGTCATGACAACATTTTTATAGTGTGATTCAATTTTAATACACATTTTATGGTAAAATTCTTTCACCTTTCGTGCTTTAGTAAAAAGATATGAATTTTCACGTCATGTAGTTCTGAACGGGTCTAATATAAAAGAGGTAAAGTATAATATAAATATATATTACCTTAGCTTAAGTTATTGTCAAGGTAATATTATTTTTGATGTTATTTAAAAATCGTGTTACACAATGTCATCTGCTTGTTTTCAAAAGAAATTTATGAAGGAGACTATTTTGCAAATTCAGTAGGCATTAAAGCATAATATGATTGGGGAAAAGGATTTAGGGGGATTTTCGCAAGGCCGCTCCTGAGCCAATACGAAAAGCCTGTCATTTACAATTTATAGATGTGATAATTATTCGAGGCTGCTTTTGAATAATTTATTCAGATTCCGAAACCGGGGCCACAATCCATCTTCAAAGGATAATTTTCTAATTAACAGAAGAACCGACAATGAGATCTTTGCTGAATTCCGATTGAGTTACGGTTCCTTCCCAATATATTTATTTATCGTCTATGTATTTATATTTATAGCATAAATTAATAAAAAATTTATTGGACTAGCATTTTTTATAACTTTAGCCTATTTGGACCTACGGAACTATGGGGACAACTAAATTTTCGAACATCAAACGTATCCAATCCTTTCAGTTTGAGGTACTTCGAATAGCAATAGACAATGCTCCATGTTATGCTACAAACAAGACCTCACATCAATACCTCAATATCCCATTCGTTCTTAACCTAATTCCATCCAAATTTTCAAACTTTCACCAGAAACTCACTCATCATCCTAATCCCTATCCAGCTTAAACCATCCCTATGACCCTCTTCGTAGATTGAAACGGCAGTGGTCCGTAGATCTTTTGTAAATATACAATAGGAATTTTGGCAATGACCAGATTTTCTACTCAAGTCCTGAGCGTCTGCTGCTCCACTGGCTTTCAGTGCCAGTGACGCGGCTGGGAGAGAAGCGCTGAGATCTCCTGGAGTCCTGCTTTGGCCATCGACATGTGGGGGACAAAGCTTGGTTCGGGGTTCCGTGAGCAGAATGTAAATATTGTTCATAAGTATGAATGTGTTTGAGATGATACATTTTAATTTTCTTTGTCTTGATTACTTACTTATATTGTTTTTGTTTAATTTATTTATACTTATTATATATATATATATATATATATATATATATATATATATATATATATATATATATATATATATTTTTTTTTTACATATTTTTTCTTTATTCTGTATATATGGTGTGAATGGATAGTTACATATCTAACACCTATTGCCCTTGAGTCTGGAAGATTGTATTATTTTTTAATGGAAAAAAAATATCATTAAAAAAAATCATAGTTTGAGCAATGAACAGCCAAAATTTTAGTACAGATTTGTATTATAGAATTGGATTGTAGAATGGACGGCAATACTGTTAGATAATGCCTGGAAGTAACCTGGGTGGGCCTGAGGTTTTACCAAGAAATGGGGATTAATGTATATTATGATGATGACTGAGGACATATCGTTTTATATATATATATATATATATATATATATATATATATATATATATATATATATATATATATATATATATACTAGAAAACAACTGGAATATTCTAAAACACAGCCTAAAATCTCCAAAACACGGGCAAACAACCAACCAATCCACGCTTCGCCAATTCAGGCATCATCAGGACATACACTAAAAACTCACATCTAAGAAGATCATATACATCACATCTCACATCAACTGTCCACAAAGACGCATCAGCCAGAGACAGCACATCACTCCAAGACATCCAATCACATTGGATGGTACTCGGATTTTATGTATCAACGATGTATCGATTTTTTTCCAATTAAGGAACTCATTCAAGAAATTGTCTGAACAATATTTCTCAATTTGTTGAGTGAGAACACGTGTTACTAAATTGGAAAGGGCCTCGCCTAAGTGTCGTGCACTTTACCGTGATGGTGAAGTCTAAGTGTTCGCAGGTTGCTAGCAAGTGTGCATTAAGTTCAAGCCTGGATAGTTTCTTACTTTTCTTATTGCTCCAAGAAGTTTCCTAAGTGAACAGATATAACTGAAGGTATACCTGTACTCCAGTTCCTCGGCTCACATGAAACTTTTGACCGAATACAAAAGAAAGATAAGTAAACAATATTTATAATAAATAAGTTTATAATCGATATAAGAAGAATAATGTTTATTACGTGATTATTACTAATAATTGTAAGTTATTAGGCTATTAAGTTATTGTCAAATGTCAATTTACAATTTTACAAATTGTAAATTACAGTTACAGAGAGTAGTTACTATTAAGTGGTCGACTATATGTTATGTTGTTGTCAGTCATAATCTGATACTGATAACGTCTACCTTCTTCTTCGTATTTGGAGGCATTTATTTGGCGATGTTTACAAAGTAGATTTTAATAATATTTGATTATTATAATTCCCTTATTAAAAAAATAAATAAAAAATAGCGTAATCCTAAAATTTTGAATTTATTCGGCGTTACAAATTTTAATTGGCATTTAATTGGATTTTTAATTGGTATTTATAAAATTATTACTGCTTTAGATCATAATTTAGTCCAGGTGCGATAAAGAAAATATATTCATTTTTTTGAAAATATATTGCCAATGGACTTTCTCAAAGTGATAATAAGGAGAAAAATAGTAATAACAAATTGTATATGTTTTAGATAAAATCGATAAGTAGCAACATGGTGAAAAAAAATCATAAAGGTGCCGAAAAGTTTTTTTTTTCACGTTTAAGATGTGAAATATTTTTTAAAAACAAAAAATAGTTAAAAAAAATGGAAAAATGAGATTTTTCATTTGAAGTCGGTCAACAGCTTTTCGCAAATATAATTAAAAACCGCGAAATATGACCATTTTTGACATTTTATTACAGAAATTGTTTTGGGGTTTAAATTAAGGTTATTGTAAGTGCCTATCTGTAAGAAAAATTGTATGCAAAAAAATAATACATTTTTTCGGAAATTGTGAAAACAGGTGTTCTTGAAAAAGATCAGAATAAGGACAAAAATGGTCGAAGAACAATTTTTCAAAGCGCTATATGTTCCCGAGGAATTTCTCTACAATCCTATTTTCATGAAATATTTGTGAGGTTCGATTTAATACATAAAAACCGCGTTTGAAAATAGAACTCTTTTTCGCTCCGGCTGCTATTGGCGAGGTAGAGTAGGGGAAGTGACGAAGGGAGATGGAAGAGTCTCTGACGGCCGGTCATCGAGCACTGGAAAGTGATAGAGAAAGCCTTCCCCCGCCATTATCTTCCCCTACTCTAACTCGCCACTGCCGAATCCTGTATATATTGTCTATCAACTCCTTTTAAAAGCCCTTTTGGTTTGGAATTGAATAGGCAATGATAAGACGGAATTTAGGAGTAGAAATGATAAGATATTGGCACATGGAGGTTTGGAGTGTGCTTCGAGGGGATAGAAAAGATCGTTAAATGTTGCAGTATAATAGACATCAAATGGAAATTCTGTATCATGAGGTTAACAATATCGTGAGAACAATATAGGATGAACAGTCAATTTTTGAGGAAAGATTGTTGAATTAAAAAAGGGGATAACAATTTTAATCCCCCCTTCACCCTTTAATCATCTTCATCTAGACCCACTTGCACTTTTAAAAAAACTCCTCGTCCATTGATCCCAGAGGAATCGTATGCTTCCTACCAATCACAGAAATTCGTCGAGCAGTGTCTTAGTAACACCAGAGAATCTCTTAAAAAATCTTAAACAGTAATTATTGTCAGGATCAAATATACAATGGGTCCCAGTGAAACCCATACGAATTAGAACATAAAGTGGGAAATGAAGGAAACAATACTTCATTAATAAAAAAAAACAAAACAAATAAACAGGACTTCAAATTAAAAAAAAAATATATTATTTTTCATTTTCATCTTAATGAATAAATATTTATTTTACTCTTATATTTAATTAAATTTAAGAACTTTCATGTGATAAATATATACTGCATACCAAAAAATATACTTTTAAATAAATTTTTAATTCAATTGTTACATTATTTTAAATAACATGGATTATGATACCAAAGGCTATATAAAGGTTTAAATCTACGTTCAAAAGACAAAGATTGCTTTGACAATTAATCAAGGTAAAGTATCATTATTAAGTCTGTAAGCAGTGCCGACTTACTGGAATTAGAAACACTAAATATAGAATTTAAAGAACAGCTCCTGTCTGCCACAGCTGCCCTCGTTTCATATGTCGTCAGTGTTTCTCTATGCTTCTCATATATTTTAAGCGTGTTTAATATTAAAATATATGAGCTGAATATATTGCAATAAGGAATGATAAATAACGTAAAACAAATATAAAAGTATTACTAAAATAGCAAGTATTAAAAAAAAAAGTATCATTAAAATAGAAAGCTCGACGATATAAAGTGCCCCATTTCACATCTAGTAGAAATTCAATATACTATGTTTAAATACACATAAACACACTTATCTAGTGTCTAAATATATTGATGGTTTCAAATTGTTTGTAAACAATTTTGTTTATAGTAAACTTTATATTTCTCGCTTTATAATATGAAATATTCATCTCTTTAAAAGACATTACGTCTTCATTACTCCGAAACTTACTTGCTTACTCAATATACTGCTACTTGAGCTTTAAACCGGTACTTGGGTCGAGTGCCTGTGAAATAAATCGAATACGATTTTAAAATGAAGCGAAATTCACAAAGACGTTTGTATTGATAAATAAGGATTGGGCATAGAATTCTGTCTAAAAATTATATTGTTTTCTCGATGTCTGACTACGTTCCAAATTGAACTAGGTATTGCATGTAATCCGAAAGATCGCAATGCATAAACTTTATGCAGAATATTGTGGAAATTTAAAAAATAACTAAACTGCATACTTTTACCCCCACCTACCCAATATATATATATATATATATATATTATATATATATATATATATATATATATATATACCAGTAATCCTAAATATAGAATTTTTCACCAGAAAATGTAGATGGCTAATATAAAACTTCTTAATTAATCGAATAGTTTCAGTTATTAAGGAATTGATTAAGTATACGGAAAAATTAAGTATTATCAGATGATACACTCAGATATAATTCCGTTGTTCAATATTTTATTTTTTATTTATTAGATAAACTGTATGCAATCGTGAAATAATACAATCTGTCACGTAAAAGGGGAATATGTAATAGTACACCAAAAGATCCCTGCGCTTCTTCTCAGCCGCGTTACTGGTATTGAAAGCCAGTGGAGGCTGAGTGATGACAATATAGCTTCAGACGCTCCGGCTTTGAGAACTTGCCCTTGCCTAAAATACCAATACCTTATTTAGTGTTATCGTTTCAACCTTGGATGAGGATTATAGGGATGGGTGGAGCTTGATAGCGCTTGAGCTGAAGTATTAGGATGATGACTATGGTTTTGATGAAATTTGTATAGAACAAGGCCTAAAAATTATGGGATATTGAGCTCAGGATTTAGGCTATTGTTTGCTACATAATATTGAACATTGACTATTGTTCGAAGGGCTTTGATCAGAATGAGTTGGATACAATACAATTTCGAAAATTCAGCTGTAACCCCGCAGTTAAAGCCGGTAGATTTATGTTTCATAATGGTATTCTGACTTGATTGTTTATTATAAATTCAAAGATTTGATGTTCTCTTTAGTAGTTTATATAACAGGCCATATGTCGGTTATTATTATTATGGGGTTATTATTATTATGGGGCTTCCATGTTAGTATTTTGTCCAATAGGAGGCCAATATACCGACCAGTGTCTGAAAAGGGAAGTTATATGGATCTAAAGCTGTGTCCACACTGGTCGATGGGTATGGAGCGAGGTGTCATAGCTATGCCAACTGTCCCCATACCGAACTATGCCAACTAGCCCCACAGGGATTTCCAAAACAAGATGGATACCACACAATCCAAAAAATCAGAAACAAAGGATAATGATGCGTGCACACAAGTATAACTAACCACTCTTTCGAAAACCACCATCAGCAGTTACTCAATTCGATCTGCGGGTTCACCAGAACAAATAAATTTAAGATGAACAAATGTACCCACCAATCAGAAAAACGATGAATCAGCTATTTTTCCATCGTGACTTTTCGAGGCAGACTGAAGTAATATTGGATGTAATAGTAGAAACAGTTGATCCCTTTACATAGATTCCCTACTAGCAAGATGACAGCGATCCAGCCCCACGGTAGACGGAAATATAAGGTGTGTGCCAACTAGCCCTCTATGCCAAATAACCCCAGTTTCCCCTACAAATTATAGGTTTTGTCTCATTTTTTATTTTATATTTTTTTCTCAGTAATTAATAAATTCGATTAATTAAAATTAAAAAGTAATGCCAAATATATTGATTCTCTAATGAAAATAATACTGCAAGCAAACATTCATTTTTTATATTTAAAAATGGCCTATATATGGCTGAAATATCATCTCTAGTAAAAAAACAACAACAATAGATTGTTTTAGGGTAGTTTCGGAATATAAATGAATTCTTTGTTTTAAACAAATGTGACCAATGAAATAGGTAGTGATAATAACGAAATACAGAAATAATTTATAAAAGAAACTCAAATTTTCAAGCTATGAGAGGGTGAGGTAGTGATGTCGAAAATCGACCAATGTGGATAATAGCTTATATTGAGCTGATGGACACGATCTACGTAGGAGGATGAAAGCCACGTGCTTGCATCTTGATGCATTGAATTTGATGCGCCAATTATTGCAACACTGCTCTATCAGGAGAGGAGGCATTGTAGGTTTAAGGAAGCCATTTCAGGTTATGAATGGGTAGATTAGATGGTGGTACCATCAATAAGTCCTTCTAGGAAGTTATCAACATTTGTAGGATTATCAGCGGTGTACAGGACCAAGGCTATTTTGTTCGTTGCATCTGGCTGTTCTATATTTTCCATATTTTATATTTAATGTATATTATACGTTAACTATTGAAAAAATAATTATAATGAAGAGAAAGTTTTAAACTTTAATAATTTCAATATGTATTTCTGAAAGTACGACTCTGTATATCATTGACACATAAGGATTCATCGGATTGGTACAGGATTTTTTACCAGAAAAACAAATGGAAAACGGCTCTATAAATCCACCCGTGATTAGGGCGACATGCTTCAATTTGTTTCAAAGGCCCAATTGTGCAGGATTGGGAAGATAAATTTTAAAAATAAATTCTAACGGCAGGTAGGGGTTTTAAATGGCCGTAAAAAATCGTACAGACAAATATATAAGACTTGGGTTTAATTTTACACCAAAAATAAATAAATATGTTCACATATAAATTCGATATTTTCCAAAAGACGTTAAAAAAAATTATTATTTTTACGAAATATAACTAAAAAAAAAAATGGTGTTAATTTATATGAAAAATAACAAACAAAAAAACTGGACTCCTGTAAGGTTACCATAGATAATTTTGTCTTTCAGCTTTAGAAAAATTTAGATTAGTTTAAAAAAATCGGGCAGACTGTGTCTATCACACATTAAAGGCGAAGAATTACTTAAGGTGCAGGTAATGAGAATTGCAAAGAACAATATGCAATTATAAGATAGCAATCTCGTGAATGAAGATTGCTATCAACCCAACACTCAAAATTGTTCAACATTATTTCCACCTTCAGTCCAGATACAAACATTCTTGTTGCAATTTCTAATGGCACATTTTATCCGTTAAATTATAACAATTCTTGCTTTCTAGCATTTATAGAAGCGGAACAATGAGCGTTCAAAAATTACATCAAAAGCGTCTTAAAATTTTTCTGTCCTAACGTCCCAGATGGAGAAACGTAATTCTATGTTAAAAAAAAATTACCGCTTCTTGCCTTTGTGATACTGTTAACTAATTCGCGAATGTGTATATGAAACAATTGATTAATATAAAATATGCCTTATTGGCCTTATTTCCAGTAACAGAATAAGTAAAGAGAAGAAAATTAATGTACCTTTTATTAAATCTTCTTGGTGATATAAATTTTATAATATTTCTCAGTAATCGAGGAGTCTAAACTAATCCAATAAAACTTAGAGGTTCGGTAAATAACCATTAAAAAAAGTATTAAGAATATTCTGGCATTTACTTTTAATACTAATAATAAAAATAAGTTATAATAATAAGAATAAGTTATAACAATAATAAGATAGTTTTAAAAATAATAAAAAATTATAAATATAAGTTATAATAATAATAAAATAATAAGAGAGTTTTTCGCTCTTGAGAGTAGTACTCGCTAGTGGATACTAATCTGAGAGACCGGCCAGAAACAGGTCGCTCACTCTCGGAGAGTTACTATTAAGATTTCTCGCACGATTTACCCTCAAGTGGACTCATAGCTTAACAATCTTTGCCTACTCCAATCTATAGATCTATCTACCAAACTCCGTCAAGTTCTATATTTACAAGATAAGGCCTAACACAATTCTACCGTAGGTATACGTCTCGATCCTTCGTCGACTTACCCTTCGGTTCAGCGCTCATTACGTTTTTAATGATGATTAACTCACAACCCGACAGGTGACAGTTATTGCTTTCTGGCGAAAGATGGGTCTCTCAGAACCAGTAATATTAGCTGTTTACTTTTTATAGAAAAAAAAAATATATACACATCATCCGTTTAATATGTTATTCAATTATAATTGTAATTATTTATTTATTTTTCTGGTAAAGGTATTATGCAGTAAACAAATAATAAGAAACTTTTGTTCAGAAAACGAAAATTTTATTTTAATAAAAGTTTTTAAAATATTTATTTGTTTACAATAAAATAGAGAAAAAAAATGAAATTAAATAACTATAAACTCTTAGAGAAAAACAAAGAATGATTCAAAATGACATTCATATAATCATAATATAAACTTTAGATAAAATATGGCACTAAATAATATTTTCATGATTTATAAGATTAATCTAGTTTTATTAAATAAGTTCAAAATACCCAATGTTAAACTTTGGTTAACTAAAATTTCATTCAATTTGAAAAACGTTTTGCTTTGTTAGTTTTTCCGCACTAAAAATAATAATAATAAGTTTGGAAAAAAACAAACAAATTTTATCCACATTCTTTCAAACAAAACAATTTCTTTGTCGTGATTACAAGGATATTAGTTCATTTGACTTACGCTTTCTTTTCACACTTTAAGGAGCATTCTACTCACACATGTTCTTTTGCTGTGCACACCCACGGCTTTCTGTCTTTTCTATATAAACATAGATAACGAGGCTGTATCTTATTCATATACATTCATTGCCGCTACAAGTGTCAGTGGTGGATGGGACCTTTTAAATTCATCAATTCATTTAGTAATTTCAATAATTTATTCGCTAAATCAGGTTCATTTGCATGAAGTATTATTTTACCATCATCGGCCATATAGAAGGAAATTGAATGATTTTCAAAAATTTTAATTAGTTGAAATAAAGGAATAGTAAAAAAAAAAAATTATAATATACAATTTACCCTGAAATAATTTAGTAAATCGCACAGCTTTCAACGGGGATTAGACGAGCAAAACAGCCTTGATAGGTGGGTCTGACGGACCTGGTCAAAATAATTTATTGAATGCAACAAATACCAAATAACATTATTAAAATAAATAATGATATTATTCATTATTCATACAAAAGCAGCGAAATTGAAACCTTATGGTCACTTAACTAGCATAAGATTCATTTTACTAAAACTTTAAAAATAATTTATTATCACCTTTATCAAGAGAGTCTTTAATAAGTTACTGTGTGATCACAGTTTGGATGAAATCATTATGTTTAACTAGTAAACTTAGTAAAATAGCTAAGCCAACAATGAATTGTTATTGCGGTAAATATTAAAACTAAAAATCTGACATTTTGTCTCAAAGAAATATACGTGAATTCCAAATGAAAGATGTGAACCTGTAAACGTGACTCAAAGCTCTAATTATATTGTTAAAAGTTGGATAAATATAGATTTTTCGTATTCAAATATTCTTATTTAATCTGAATTGAAACGAGAATACTTATAAATATTTCATGCAGTTTATATATTTAATTAAAGAAATTGGATAAAATAAAAGAGGAAAACTTTTTATATTCAACCAAGTTCGCAGTTTTTAAAGTTTCTAGAATTAGATCGTTGCACGAAACTAAATAAAAAAAAAAGAAAAGAAAAAAAAAAGGGGATAGCTTTTCTTTCCCCCGAGGGAAAATCTAGCACTTGAATTTCTTCGGAACCTTGTTTTCATGGTTCACATGGGCTTTAAAAATGTGTTGAAGCCACGGGCTAGCTTTTCTTGAACCTCATATCACTGTAGATATAACCAACATTAAGTTTTACTTGAATATAATGTATTCAATTACTTATACTTATTATATATATATATATATATATATATATATATATATATATATATATATATTGTATTTATATATTAATTGTTGTATTTAGAATGTACGTAGAATGTATTTATTTTAAGTAAAGAAACGTATTCATCAATCCGTTTATCTATGTATATCTTGATATCTTAAATAATTTATACTCTATATTAGAAGGTTGCTTATTACATACATCATTTGTATGCAATTTTGAAAGAGAATAACTTCATAGTTTTGTCACCTCTTGTCCAAAATAGACATTTTGATGTACTCCTAATTTTCAATGTGGTGCGTATTTTGTCGATAAAAATCTATATTTGGATGCATATTTCCCTATAATATATTGTAATGATATTCATCGTTACTGATCTTGTTGTCAAAGTACAATTGCAAATATTATTTAAAAATGCATAGACAAATCCTTTAAAGCATAACTAGTCTGAATTGGTAGTCGCAGAGAGGACTCCATCAAACTAAAACAACAACAAGAGGCCGATAAATGAAGAGATGGATTGATGCATTTAAGTTCATGGAAGAGAGCTGCTAAAGATGTTTGGAAAAATAAGTGGTAGGAACTCACTACCCCCGCTTCCCAAAAGAACTAGTCGCAGAGGGAAGTTCTGACTAACAATACCTTAAGGAAAGGCGTGTGCAGGGGCATACGCAGATTTTTTTCGGAGGGGGATTTACATTTTTTTTTCGGGGGAGATGTAATAAAAAGAAGGCAAATAATCACCTAAATGTCTTTAATCATTAGCTTTGGCTTTAGTTTTAAGTATATGCTTGAAAATTTGATCGAAAAATATTACTCAAAATACAAATCTTATGTTGGTGGGTATGAAAATTACATTTTTTCGTACATTTGGAGTCAGGATATATCCCCCTGACACTCCCTCCCCCCTCTCTGAGTACGACACTGGATCTTTGCAAGAAAAGGAAGAAGGAAAAAAAAAGTCAATGAACAAATTTATAAAAATCTTTTATTAAAAAGAAACCTTTATTCGCATTTTATATGCACTTAAAAATGTTTTGTATATGGCAACCGTATATTGTATAAATAAAGTATATTTAATTTAATTTAATTTCATATTCTTAATTATTTTTTTAAAATTTAAACTTCTATGTCATAAACCTACGACTTTCTGTTCTCTTGCTAAAAGATCCCAAGTGATGAATGTGGAATCCTTATACAAGAATGAAACAGCAAGAAACTGATAGCCGTTTCTAATTACTTAAATATTTTGTAGACAATTGTTTTAAACTTCCAATTTGTTACTTAAAGCTCATTTACATGATTATAATCAGCATTGTCGGAGCTGAGATTTGGGATTCAACTAAGCCATTAAATTGTTCCCGTTTCCAATCATTAATATCTAAAATACTTCATATAACTTTGAATGCTTCTTATTATGTCAAAAATAAAATTATTCATTATGTTGACCTGCCTCAAATATTGTAGATTTGGATAGACGACTTTCCTTCCTTTATAAACTCCCTAACCACACAAACTCTTTTAAAAACTTTTCTAACCTGGCTTCCCAAAAGATTTTAGATATTCCTTCGATACTACGAATCTAGTATGATTTGAGAAAAAGGTGTGAATAAAACGTTTGGTAGATACCAGGGGGCGACCTGTTATTGATAGGTGTGTTACTTAAAGTGATTACGGCATCCCATTTAATCGGTTTACGCTCCACCACACCGCAATCCCATGGATTTTCATGTAAGAAAATGTGACCGTCAATCGGAGGAAATTGAATTTCCAAACTGAGTTAGGGAAAGGCTGGCTGGAACGTTCTCTTACCTAGGAAGAGGAGGGCAGTATTTCTTTGGACCAACTTTGGACCAGAGCTCCTTAGTGCCACTTCAACAACTTCCCACTTCTTCTCTTAATGGACATAAATGTCCGCTGCATACTGCTCCATAAATCCACAAGGTATTTAGGCAGGCCAAGTATTTATGACAGTATTATATAACTTCCCCGGATGGGGAGGGGAAAAAAAGTGCGTGCGTACTAAATCTCCATTGTGAAAAAATAAGAAATAGATTAAGAGATATAACAAGCAAAATTCTTTCTGCATTTCGAAATCTTGTATTTTAATAGTCAAAGACAAAAATGGGTTCTTTTCTTAAGCCCTAAAGGTTTTTAACTATTGATTAAAGTCATTTTCGAATGTAATTTAATTGTTTTCGTGTTTTTTTTGTAATCTATGATTTAATTTTTTTTTCTTATTCCGAAAAACACAATATAAAATTAAATTAAAATAACAATATTCACTATTCATAAAAATATTTCTCCTGTTTAATAAAAAAAAACAATTCAAACTTACAAAAATTCCTTGTACAGTAAGTCAGTGGTTAACATTTTATAATTTCCCTACCACCTCGGTAAGGAAGGTTGTGTGTGTGTTTTTGCGTACTTCTACCACGGTTATCTCTTGAACGAGTGTTTGCTGTTTTATTTTTTCTGTTGCGCCTGTATATCCCGATTATAAATATATAAAACCCGAGAAGTATATTTTTTTGGTGGATTAGGTATATGTTTATTTGAAAGACAGTTAAATGACAAACGGAAAAAAAAAAAAAAAAAAAAAATCAAAAATTGGGCCATTATAAGCTAAAATTGAACGCATTGAACTTTGTAACCACGTTTATAAAGTATTCTGTATATGTTCCAACGGAAACCCGCTTAATTTTTTTAGAATAATTTCGAAAACTTTTCATCTTCCGAATAATTAAAGACGCTCATTTGAAAAATTATTAAATTGTCTAAAAAAATAAACTTGAAAAAAAAATTCTTATAGGACCAATATTAGTAAAAGATGTAGCAAAAAGTTTTTGCTTAGGACTTTACATCCAAAGCGTAATTACAATATAAATAAATATAAAAAATATATGGTTATTATTACTTTTATATCTAAAAATTTGCATAATGGGGACTAATTTAGAGCTACATTTTACCTGATCCACTGTCACACAACCTTTTACTATCTCCTAAGAATAGGATTCAGGAACCATGCATTTTATATATATTATATATAATATATATGGTTCCTATATATATATATATATATATATATATATATATATATATATATATATATATATATATATATATATAAATATATATATAAATACTATATATTTTGTATATATAGCATATCTAGTATTATTTTTTTATATACATATATAATTTCAAAGAAGGCTGTGAGGATGAATATATTAATCAATAAAATGTGTGAGTGAATATTATACTAGAGTAAGATTCTGAAGATGAGGTAGAGGGCCTCCAAACGTTGAAAAATATATGAATTAATAATAAATACTAAAGGAAGATTGATTAGTTCACATTTTATATTTAAATCGAAATTTTAAATAGTTACTTAAATAATAAAATTATTTAAACAAGTCAACAATTTTAAGCCTAAAGTTTATCATTTTAAGATATATAGAAAACATTAAAAAAAAAAAAAAAAAAAAAATAAAGAAAAAGATTTTACCTAAAATTAAATTTAAACATGGGAAAATCATATCTGAAAACAAGATTTCTATTAATCTTGGAAGACAAATACGCGAGAATGTGATTATTTTCATCTTATAGATACGAAAACTGTACGACAAATATAAATAGTTAAATAGTAATTAAATATACTAATTAAATCCCCATTTAATCCGTTTGCTCTTTAGCACCTGTAAGCTTAATTACTTTACATTTATAGCCCATCACTAATGCATATGCCCTAATTAACCAATAGTGATAAATCATATTAACAGTTGTTAAATATAAATTGAACCATGTCAGGTCTTTCACCAAATTCAATTCAATTGTATAAAATAGTGCATTCAAATTGAGAATATACATGTAGTTATAGTAGGCCAATTACTTGTTATGCAAATACTTGAATACATTATTCCTAATTAGCACAAATTACCATGAAATTATAGTTTTTCTTTTTATTGTTCTTTAAAAATTGTTTGCGTTATTTTCCGCAATTATTAACACGCCAAGACAATCACAAGACATCTTAACAACTCAGCGGAAACGCACTATATATTCCTCAACTGTATCCTGTTTTTAAGTGCGTACTAGGGACTACTAAATTGAATTATCAATCTCATAAAAATGGATTGAAAAATGATTTAAAAGCTGAATTGAATGTAGTATTTAAAACATAATGGTCTCAGGAACATTTTTTTAAAAAGAAGGAAAATATAGCTTCAAATATAAAGATATTGCAGTCATATAAAGTCAAACTTTGAAAATGCAGTCCGCACTTAACCTAGATTACCTTATAAACCTGATTAAACTTAAATTATGAAGCTTGTGATTTTCACAAAATGGTTAAAAATAGATTTTTTTTTTTAAAATATAGAATAACATTCGATCTGTAAGTCATAGAAAACTAATTTTGATAGCATCTTGGACATAATTCCATTTTTCTGATTATAAATTCTATTAAAAGATTAAGAATTATATTTATTTATCGGAGATTAGCTTTTTCTGTATTAATAAACAGGAAAATTTTGTTTATATGAGATGAATTATAATATTAGCCTTAATTTAATATTTTTGTCTCCAATTACATGGAATATACGAACTGTATTGTTTATCCAAGAATACGAGATTATGATTACATGTTTAAGTTTAGTCAGCATAAAACATTAAACTTGAGAGACTAATGGTTTCATACTGGATTGGAAAGAGAAGAAAAATAACTATCTAATTCTGGTCAATACGGTGGACCCATTGAGAAAATGAATTAAAACAGCATGCTTTAATTATATGAATAAAGCTAAAGTAAAGTTCTCGCAGCAACTTGATCCAATCATATAGCAATTTCACTTCGTGAATGTTTTAGAAAACCACTCTTTCTGGGATATCAGAGATGCGTTAGCAAGGGACAACACATGTGTGATAAGTGGAAATGTATAAAAGCTGAAAAACTTTGTAATATTTAAAATATAAATAAACCTAAAATATTTAATAATTTGTAGTAGTAGCAATAAACGTTATTTGTAAAAAAAAATTCTCTTGAATATGGATTTAGTATGTTTTAACATACTAATCCCCCCTCCCACAAAAAAAGAAAAGAAATATGCTTTATCATAATGGTGAAAGTATTTCAAAATAATTCATTAGATGAATTTTTTGCCTGGTCTGACTAGAAAACAAAAACTCTCAATTTCAAGACAGTGTATTATGAGTACCCTACACGTTTCGGATTTCTAATAACTGCGAAACCTTTTCTCATTTTGGAATGGCGGGGAAGTAATAACCCTTTCATATCTGTCACTGTCCTGGAAGGAGCGAGCCATCAAATGTGGATGAAGACTGAACTGTAGAGCAATTTTTCTTTTTTTGTTTCACTTTCTTCTAAATTGTTTTCTGAAGAAGGGGATCGGTGAAATAGAATAAAGTGGGGTTGGAAAGAGATGAGATCCTTTTTTGTTTTAATAAATGTTATCTGTTTGGAATCTCGCCTGTATTTAATCCCTTGGTAGACTACCACTTCAGATCCTGTAATTAATAAGAAATTCTAAGGAATATCCAATGCCTGAAAATAGTTAACCTGAAAAAAAAAAAAAAAACCCTGACAGATTAGGTAAACAAAATACGCGATCGTAATTAAGACTTTTACTTATTGTTTAAAAGTTCTTTCTGTTGTGTTCTGTTTCTTTTTTAATTTATTAATTAGTAAACTATTCGAAAGCAGAGGAATGTCAGCTTTAATATGTAATGATAGTTCAAAGACAAATAAATATGTAAATGATTCATTAAAATAATTCATATTTTAGCCAAGTTGTCTTCTGTTAGCCAATTATATCTCGGATAAAAATATTACCTCCACAATTCAAAATTACCCAAAGTTTAATCTCTATTTATAACTGGGAACATTTATTTCATATCAACAAAGTCACATTTGTACAAATGTTTATTAATCCTGGAAACTTATAAAATATATATATATATTTAGGACATTTTTGGGCATTATTCAAATAAAATTTTTTTTATTAACGACTTATTCTTAATCCGTTCTTATTGATATCGTTCTATAAAATATTAATTATTTATTATATAATTAAATTGTATTACTATAAATAATGTATTTATAAATGAATGTTTTTCATGGATGGATGCGTGTGCTTTCTTAAATAAAGCACATAGTAATGAAATTTTAATGGATTACATTTAAACAGTATAATGTATGCCCACGTTTCGGCCTAAGTTTTAGGCCTTCATCAGGGCTAAGAAAAATAAGATACGTGAATGATAGAAATAAGAATAAGGAATGTAGTGGGATTATAAGGTGGAATATGAGAAAAATGAAAATATTTTGAAATATCAATCTTATAAAAATGGACTCAATTGAAACGTGGGCTTGAATGTAAAATTATGATCGAATAAGGAACATTTTTAAAAACAGAGGAAAGATCTAGCTTCAAAAATACAGATTTAACAGTAATTTAAAGTCGAATTTTTTAAAATCTAGTGCGTCCTTAAGGAGTTTTTTTTTTATGTATGTTGTTTTAAGCTATATTATTGATGCTCTATTTATCACTCCTAAGTATTTTTCATTCGAAATAAAATTTGCACAAGTCTGATTTAGGGAATGTAATGATTATTAAATTATAAATTGGCAAGTGCGGAACGGATTAAATACCTAGTATAGTTTTGTTTATTTTATATTTTTAACGTCCATTTTGAGAGCTGCAAAGTAATAATTATTTTTTATCCCTGTATATTATTTGTATTTTTGTGACATTATTTTTTCATTTTGTATGTTTTAGTGAGGAGGAGATCTTCCTTTAATTAAAAATCACACAAAAACGCATTTTTAGCATGTAATGAAGGGCCATAATAATTTTTGGACATTGCGGTAATGTAGAAATCCATAAACAAAAAATCATTTCATTATAAAATTGTCAAGAAACGTCATTTATATGACTTGAAATAGACAGACTAAGTTAGATATTATTTATTAATATCATCAGATGCCCAAAATAATAGCTTATTTTTTTTCTCTGATTCAGTGGTGTTGATCCTTCGATCCTTCCTACTATAAATTTTATATAATAATGATTTGCAAGTAAAACCTTCCGGTTGAATCACAAATTTATTAAAAAATAATATTATGCAGGTTACAGTGAAGAAAAGATCTTCCTTTGATAATTTTATTATATTAAAATATTTATAAAATATTATAGTGGCATCAACCTTTCGGTGTCGTACCCAATCTTTAGAACATTTTACTTATCTGCCCTTTTAAATTTTATATTATTCTTTCAAGGTAATTTTATTATTATTAAGGTAAGATAATACCAAAGACAGTTTTAATTCATCTTATTTATTTAGAGCAACAGGAGGAGTTTTCGGTGCCCAGCACCATATTCATCTCTATTAAAATATTAACATTAAGATTTACGAATAAAAATTTTAAACCAACTTCCTGCAGCCGAAAATATTATATTATTTTATTACTAGCTATTACTCCTACTAGTCCCATTTATCTATATCATTGTTTTGACATTTTATTTACAATAATTATATAGTTTTGAATAAAGCAATGTTAAAAAGGATTGCCTAGCTCTGTTTCAATTCATAATATTAAAATAATCTCTGATTTGAAAGGATGTGTAAGTAAAATATCCTGAAGATTGTGCAAGACCCCGAAACGTTGATGCCAGTATGCTATAGATATTTTTTACAATAAAGTAATCAAAGGAAGATTTTGCGTTCACTATAACCTACATAATATTATTTTTTTAAAAATTTGAGATTCAATCTAAAGTTTTTACTTGCGGATCAGTATCATATAAAATTTTTGTATGAAGGGTCGAAGAATCAACACTACCGAATCAGAGAGAAAAATAGACATCTGATAAAATAATCAGTAATATCTAACTGATTGGGTCTGTCCACTTCACCATTTTATAATGAAATGATTTATTGTTTGTGGATCACTAAATAATTATAGTGATCAAAAATTATCACGCTTCTTCATTGCTAGCTATGTAAAATGTGTTTTTCGTTTGATTCCTAAGGCCCTAAAAACTTAACTTTTAGATAATTCCCAAGCACGAAATTCATTCAGCCGTATAACACACAATAGAAGGGTTATCTGTAAAAATTCTAGATTTTTTTTTTTGGCGTGTCCCAAGAAGATACAAGAGAGAAATGCTTTATTTACAGCAATGCTGTCCAAAAACCTTGGTTTACTAAATACACAGCATACTAATTAATCTATAGCTAGACATACAAAAATATTATACATAATATTCATAACATGTTTTTTTTCCTTTCATTCTAGCTCTAAACACACACACATATCTGTTCTTTTTTTTTTTCTTTTTCTTTTCCCTTTGGTATACACCTTCTATAGACCTTCTTTTACTCTCTAATCCATCCCTTATTTTTCTTTTCCGGTGACTCAACCATTTCATAACTTAAAATAACGCTTTCTCTTTTTTTTTTATACATGCAAAACAAATAAATAACAAAAAATTCGAAAACTAATAAAATGTTCAAATTTTAGAAACGCACACCTTAGCATCAAAAACAGCACAATAAATAATAACTAAATGAAAGATGCCTGGGATTAGATTTCTTCTTGGGGTAAAAAGCCTTAAAAAATTGAAAACTTGTCAATTTAGATGCCACATTTTGAGATGGATTTTGAATCAAAATTTCATTAAACATCTACTAGACATAATATTTAGGTCGTTCTTTTCTAAATAAAATAGCTTTTTTTTATCTAACTAGATTATACCAGTTCTGAGGAATATAAGTTAATGTAAAACCTTACAAACGTAAGAAACAACGTGTTTTTAAAAACAAAAATGGCTGCCATTGGAGCTAGGAAAAATAAAAATAAATTAAATTATTATTTTTGGACACTGCAATGATGCAGGAATCCACAAATAAAAAATGGTTTCATTATAAAATGGTCAAGCAACAAATTCCTTTTTTTCTTGATCGTTTGAAATTGACGAACCCAACTAGTTAGTTTTCTTGGGACTAACGATTAAACTTATTTATGTTCAAAGTACTCAGATATGAGAGTATTTGTTGGGAGATATGAACAATGGCGGTTCGCATCCCTCAAGAGCTAACAAGTCCAGTGGAGAACACTCCATGTGACAGCTACTTCCTCGAAGGCCAACATCCCAAGGATTTCGCTGTCTATAGCCTCTTGAGAAGTTTTATCGAGGTCCTCGACTACCAATCACCGCTTAGCCCAACAGCCCATTCCACGATATTTATTATTATTCCTATCATAGCACCGAGTGGATGGACGATCGTTCCTCGGACAAAGGAAATGATTAGTGTTCCTGCTGAAGAAAAATATAATATTCGGAGAAAGGCTGAAGGCGCATCATATGGGAGGGTTTATTCGGAAACCGGTAGCCGCAGAGCCCTGCCGTACTAAGTGGGGCGTAAGAATGTCAATGGGTCATTTGGGGTGTAAAAGGGGTCCCAGCAACCCTTCTTGTAGCATAAAACACAACCGACCCTACACTATTCTGTCAGCTTCTTTACACTAGTTTCACAACAGTTTAAACATGCATATTTATTTTTTCTGGCACATCCCTTCTTTATTTATTAGGAGAAATGATGCATGTATGAGAAATGATATATATAAATCAACAGGATTTTTTTCCTGTTAACTTTACTGATAATTATTAGATCATAGACCGTCTTAGCCACCCTTTGGCTAAAGTACATAGTAATTAAATTATTATAAATTAATTATAGAACTAGTGCTATTCTATAAATTGCTTCTTTACATTTTAACTCCCGGGTCATCGGAGACTATGTTTTTATTTCTGGAGCTGAAAAAAATATGTAAAAATAAGTTTAACTATGCTTCTTTAGTAATGATTTTATTGTAGTTTCGTTCTGATTTAAAACCTGTGAAATATCTGATGTGTAGAAAGGAGATTTAAAATAAAAATTGGTTAACTGTAAGAATGTTATTACAATATTTGCCATCCTGCTGGTGGTACTTGATTTGGCGCACAGTGCTTCGAATATAGTGGGGTGTCGGATACAAATCTATGTTTTGTGGATTCATATAGGTAATGCCTGATTCTGGTTATGAATATACCATATAACATAGGTCGGAAATGACGATTTGGCAAATATAAGCCAAAAACGCAATAAAGGCTGTCCTTAGAAGATACGAATAACGTAAAATACGATATTTAAGTTGGTACTTTACCAAACAACCAATGTTGGTTATTGGCAACGATTAGTTATTATACTAAACAATTTAACCTTAAAATAAATTTAAAAAAATCACAATTACATAAATATGCAGAGACCAAATATACAAATTTATCAACTTTTCAATTCAAGTATTTATCAATGATAAATTTTGAACTTTACATCGATATTATACAATTTACAGTAATATTATTTAAACTGAATCAAAATAATTTTCGCTACTTTTACTTTCAATATCTATATCTATTAAGCTTCTCTGGTTCTTCAATGCACTTTTCATCACTCCATCAACTTTGACTTCTTTGCTAGTCACAGTTCGCTCTTTAGAATATATGAGCGGTTCATATGTTAAGAACATTCTAAGTAGATCAGTATTGGAACCGACTCTTGAGAATTTATGGAGGTGTGATGGATTCGGTGCATCATGACTTACTTGTATCTTGGCTCTAATGTATCTTCAGGCAATAGTCCAATTGCTAAGGAAGGCGAAGATATTATTTAATGAATATAGTTTGAGAAAGCAATCGCAGCAAACGAAACAAATCTCCTGGACCTGATAAATTGACATATGAAGTATTTAAAAACATGACGCCACAGTGGGAACACTATTTGTTAAATCTTTATAACGTCATGGATTCGGAAAACCTCCCACTCGCATGGTCTAGATCAGAGCTAAAGCAGATCTATAGGAAAGGAGATAAAAAGGATCCAGGTAATCATAGGGGAATCTCACTGATAAACAACATCACCCAACTTTTTACCCTTATCTTAACGAACAGAATCCAGCATTGGGAAGAAAGTGAAAATTTAATCCCTGAGGAACAAGCAGGAATTAGAGAGGGTAGAGGCTGTGTGGAACAAATATTCACACTCATGTCATTAATAAATATTAATCTGCAGGCAAAGGGAAGTTACGTTTATGCTGTGTTCGTGGACTTTAGAAAGGCACGCTTTAGAAAGCAAAGCTCTATAAATCAGAACCTTCTGTGGCAAAAGTGGTTTTCAATAGGTATTAGTGGAAAAATAATTAGAATTGTGAAAAAATTGTACGACAAAGCCAAAGTGCAAATTATTATCAACGGTAACTATTCTGAGGATATATATGTCACGTTAGGGCTTTTACAGGGAGAAAGTAGCCCTGGTCTTTTTGTTTTGTTTACATCAGACATTGTAAATTTTTTTTGGAACTGAGGAGCAACTGGTGTCCCTGTTAGCAGCGGACGCGAAGTATCGATGCTCTTACTAGCTGATGATATAGTCCTACTCAGCGAATCTTGGCACAGTGCACATATAAAACTTAAAATATTAGAATTATACTGTATGCAAAATTCTTTAACTCTGAACCCGGAAAAGTAAAAAATCATAACGTTCCATAAGTCACGAAGAAGTAAAAAACTGAAACCACTATACTGGAATAAAGTGAAGTTAGAATATACCAAATCATACATCTACTTTGGAGTTCCTTTTCTATCATCAGCAAAGTTTTCCCAAACCGCAGAACACTTTGTTCAACGGTCAACAGTAGCAAGTGCAAGAGTGAATGGGGACAAAAGTGACACCTGGCAAACAAAACTAGCCTTCTTCGACGCCATTGTCTCTTCAACTCTCCTCTATGCGGCTGAGACCTGAGAGCTTAAATCATTTAGAAGTTGTCGAAACCGTACAAATCAAGTTTTTGAAATCCGTAAATTTCTGGCCTAAAACTACGCCCAACTATATAGTACGCCTAGAAACAGGTCGTCTCCCACTTTCTGCAATAGTCTTTAAGAAACTTCTTAATTTCTGCATAAAAATCCTTTCATTACCAGGGGATAGATTACCACGGCAATGCTTTAACAGACTTTTAACCTTCGATAACAGAAAACAAGACATCAGATCAAATTGGGTATCACAAGTTAAGAGAATAGCATCCATGAACAAGGCACTGGAGTTCTTTACAGATTTGTCAATCGAAAACAAATTAATAGCAAACAAAAGCACAATTATTGAAAGAGTGGAAAATAATGTGTTCTCTACTGATATAAGCCGGGCAATGACCTCCACCCACAACCTCGTTTATAGAAGCATTTGCAACTACACATATCCTCAACCGGAAGAATATCTGTTACACAGTTTAAATATCCAAAAACATAGAGCCATGAGCCAGTTGAGAGTCGCAGGCACTGCATACTTGCAGATTCCTCTGCAAAATAAGCGCCTGATCTTCAAGCTCCATGAACCATGCAAACTTTGTCAGAAACCTATCGAAGAAACTCTGAAGCATTTTCTCTTGCGCTGTTCTTGTGATTCATACAGAAGACAATCCTCGAAGGAGTACATATCTGAAAACGATGAACTTTCTTCACTAGAAAACATCTTAAATTATAATAGTATACATAAAATCAAGGATGTATTTCTGTTCCTCACTTCAGTCTTCAATGACTTGCAATCTTCTACAGGTTAGCCGGCTCGATACTTCTTGATGAGGTCTCATCTCGTTCTCATGTTTAATTTCAAGTTATGATACGTAGATAAAGTGATAAACTCCAACTTATAGATATTATTTTAATATTATTCATAAAATGTATTCTATTGTGTGTGTGTATCCTTATATATATATATATATATATATATATATATATATATATATATATCTTGTATTAATTGTATTTTTGATGGCTGAAGTATGTGTATTTCTGTTTTTGTATTTTTGTATTATGTGTGTATGTTTTTTTCTTTAACAAATATTTTTTAAAAGAGAAATTGTGTGGGTGTGTATATATATGTATGTGTGTATATATATGTATTAATGTTTGTGATGTTTTATTATCATAAATATTATTTAATATATCACTCCACAGGCCAATGCCAAGATAATGTTACAAGCATGTATTGCGTTATACAATAAATGATCTATCTATCTATCTAGTTTTAGAAAGCAATCCGTTTTCCACTGACCTTAACAATTCGTTTGCATATCCTTTCTGATAAATCCAAGTTTAAGTATAAATAAAGCTAGTGCTATTTTTTAGTTATGAAAAAAGAACCCGCCCAAAAGTAAACGCGCAAACATGTGCAGATGACAATGATTAGATAATAAATAGTCAAAAAATTGTAGAGGTATTTTGGGGTACTATTAAGAAATTTGCTTAAAGTAAATTATTAACTCGTACAAGCAAAAATGTATACGTAGATTCTCCAAGCAGATATATTCTAAGGCTTAGACCTGACTATCTCAGAAATATCGTCCGTACTGAGCGATTAACTAATTAATAAAAAACGACAGACCGGATTCTTTACATTTCATATTCACCTCTGTAGTATTAGGTTCTTATAAAAGTCCTTTTGCATTAGTATAGCTTTATTTGAGATTACATATTTTTGAATACTACTCTTCAAAGTAAAGTCCATAGTTTTCAACTACTTTCACCCATCTTTCTTCCAGTAATTGAATTCGATGCCGGCTCCACTCCTTTGGTATTGTGGCAAAGAACTCTTTACATCCAATTTTTACGTCCTCGTAATTGTCAAAGATCCGACCTTTTAAAAAATGAACCATCGATCTAAACAAACTATTTAGCTGATTGTGCAATATCTGGGTTATACGCAGGATAAGGCAAAACGTTTACTCCTTGCAGTTCCGATAATTTTTCCTTGATCAAACCAGAACGATGTGCATCTGCATTGTCGTGTTGAAGAATGGCTTGGTTCCTGTTGTCCAAAGCGGGATACTTTGCACTCAAAACTGCATAAACTCTATCTAGCTGTTCACAGTAAAGGTTTGAGTCCACTGGCCGACCATCAGGAATAAGCTGATGATGCAAAACGGCTTCGAAGTTCCACCAAACACAAAAGCATAAATTTTTCCCATTGTTGAAACGCATGAACAAAGTGCGGCAGTATTTCGATGGATAAATGACTCTTCTTCTATGGCCCAAATTTCTTCGGCGGCTGCCTTTCTGCTTAAATCTTTTTTCCAGTAATGCCTCAAAAGTCCGCGAATCACTATTTTTTCTTCTGACATTGCACGTGCGTTTTAAAAATGTAAATGACCCCATAAAGCCAACTCATTTCACAAGGAATTAAAGGATTAGTCAAACGAGTTAATGTTAAAGTAAACATTGACATAAATAGTAGGAACAAAACATCCTTATAGGATTAATTATGAGAGTTGGAATTAAGGATTGTATTCATGTAGAAGGAATTTTGTAACAACCTAGTAAAAGCTCTATCCTATGAACTAGAGCGCTTACGAGATCAAAATACATGCTTATTTTGAACTATTTATTTACTTTTAGTAAAAAAAATATATTAATAAATATCTGTAAAAAGTATAATTCATATTAATTGACATCTCTAAGCAAATTTTAATTGTAATTAAAAAAAATAAAGATATGACATTTTGGTTTTGTCCACTCACAAAGCCTTGTGGGACGTGTCCAATGGCTCAACTAATTCTTCATATGCAATCATCAATAAATGTTTCATTGATTCCTTTCTGTCTGGATTCTTAAGGACGAAAAAAAAAATCCCAACCTATCAATTTGTGTGTACTTCTACATTTGAAACTACTCGTTTTTCAAACAATCTTTTTTAATTTTGAATACCTATTGAAATTCCCTTACCTATTTAATTAATATATTTTCTTTAAGCACTTCATCTCACATCAACTAATTATATACATATATTTTATAATGTACAGAATTCTTGATTACAAAGCTATGGAATAACTCTGATTTGTCTACCTAATTATTACCTTATTCACGATAACAATGTTGGTAAAAAAAAATATTTGTTATTTATGCAACGTAATGAAAAATATTTTTTTAAAATTATGCTGTTTTGAAAAAAAAAATCAGGTTTATTAATTTGTTTATGTTTGTGTTTATCACTTAACAGAAATTATTCGCAATATTCAGCTATATTTAAGACTTTTTAATACATTTTTTGAATAGAAGCCTCATACAAATATTTTGCTAGTTGTTGTATTAAACTTAATGATGGAAATCCGCAGTGGCGTACGAAGGGAGGGAGAGATTGGCGGAATATATCCCTCCCGAAATGTACGAAAAAATATAATCATATATATCTAAAATATATTATTTATATAATTTTGATACTTATCCTCAAAACTTACTCCCAATTTAGCGATTATGGATATTTAGATGATTATTTGCCTTTTTACAAAATGACCCCTCCCCTCAAAAAATGTTTTATTCCAACCTCAGAAAAAAAATTCTGGCTGCGCCGCTGGATATGTGCTATATTTTCTATAGCTTTTAGCACCTAATTATTAACATTAATACTACCAATTATCTGGAGTGAAGAAAGTTTTCTTTTAAGTCTTGTATTTAATAACACGATTTGACTGTAGATATTATGAAAAAGAACAAATTTGGCAAATTGTCCACAGGTTATTTATTAATTTTGACTTGAGGTTTATTTTTTTATTTAATTAAAATGTAACCTTATTACAATATTCATCTCTCATTTTGAATTTTGCTCTAAAATTATACACTTTAAAATTTAAGAATTATGAAGCAATAAACAAAATAAAGTTAATTAAATCAAATTTATTTTAATTTACTTCTGCCAACAAAAGTTAAGGAGTTGACCTGCTCTGAATGACAGTTTTAATTAGTTTTAAGTGACGGTATAAGTCAGTTTTAATGATATCGTCGTGACTCGAGGTAAATACAAAATTGGAGAAATATTTTAAAATTAATTTTCTCTAGTACGTCTGTTTTATTTAATAAGAGCTAAATCCTTGATTATGGACGGACAATGTGGGTCGAAACTTCGGTGAAATAGATAAAACTGGATGTATGTTTTAGGAACTTTGGCCGATTCCTATACAAATGCACCGAATTAAGAATTAAGACAAAGATATGACGAATTTTTATTTATATTATTATTATTTTCTTTTTGGTAATGTTTTTGCATTGTACGTATATTTTCAGCATTCGTATTTAGCAACGGACACGATTTATATAAATTGAGATGAACGTTGAAATGGCGCTATAAGGTTAACTAATTTTACCGAAGCGTAATTTGGATTGATATTATGTAAATTGATCGACTATAAAATTCAAATCAGTGCAATATCAATTAAGGGAATAGGCAATTTAATTAATAATGAATGGCTGAAGTGAGGGGCTTTAATTGGTGTTAAGGAGGCAAAGTTTTTCCGTAAAGCCATGACCTGGCGCAAAGTAACATTTATTGCTCTCTAACTTTAGTCAACTAATGACTAATTGGATTGGCCAATGATAAAGAGCTTCCGCAGCCTCCCACGGTCGAATCGAGCAGCTTATTCCACTAAATTATTATTTATTTTTCTTTTAATGTTGCCAATAAAATATATTTATTTCTTTGAAAATATACGGATCATAGGGGTGAAAACAATACCTAGGGGTTTTTGCATTAATCCATTAAAATTTCATTGTTGACCATATCACTGCGTGTATTAAATAGTTCTCATTATCAATGGGTTAAATATAGATATTCTAAATTCAGTTTATTCGTGCATTTGTTAAATATTAGATCAAAGCTCTCGCCATAAAAATAACGGTACTCCTTATTAAAGTCTTGAAAGTCCTGCACTTTTGTGCTATTATTATAAAAAATGATATTGATAAAAGTAATTATGTGGATCTTCTGTCTCAAAAAAAGGCGAAAAAAGTAGGAGAAATTGGTTATGTACTATTTATACCGGATCATAAAAAACAAGAAAATCTGGTTAATTTATTTATTATTATTATTATTCCATTAAATAATATAAAATTATAAATTAGTAACTTAATAATTATTATTAAGGTATTAATTTCTATTTTTAAATTATTACATTACATTATCACAGAGCGTATTATTGACAACAGGATGGGGCGTGGTGAGAGAATATTCAGCCCCGTCTGTCTGCTTTCTGATACATTCGGCTTTTCATCTAGGGTCTAGTCTTATAATCCTTAAAAGATACGCCATATCTTTGCTAATACAAGAGCGATTTATATATGATAATTTATTTACCTTTCAGATGATCTTATACATAATTTACCATAAAATGCATACTTTTTTAGTTAGGAGCAAATAAAATGTTATTTTCGTCATAACTTTCTTCCCTGCAATTTTCCTCTGAAATATATTTTATATACACACATGCATATATTTACTACATATATGAAAAGCTATAGGACTTTATGGAGAAGATTTTAGGCTAGTTTCATCAAAGTCGTTAGAGCCGTTTTCGAGAAAATTGTAAAAAAGTGTAAAATCGATGATATAAAGTGGCAAATTTCAGTGAAAAAGTTGTTGAAACATCCCAGGCATATACACCTCTACATTATATACACAGTTTCAGTAATTTACCTTATATGTGCCCACACATACAATCTACCCGCAAACTCCTCTATTATCTTTCCCCAATTTGACTACGGATGTGTGATATACGGGGGCCTCTCGAATGTGCTCGAGGACAGATTGAAGCGGATCATGAACTGCTTTTTAAGATTTGTCTTCGGCACCTCGAGACGGGCCCATGTGTCCCACCTTTTCGGCGAGTTAGAGTGGCTCTTCCCCCTGCAACCGTAGACAATATTTCCTCGGATCTTTTCTATACCAAACTATCACCACCCACCATCCTTCCTACATCTACAGCCTCCTACAATTCAAATCCTCGGTCCACGCACTGGAAACAAGATCTCGCCTTTCTGACCTCCATACTCCCTCCCACAGAACCAAAACATTCGAACGCTCCTCTCTCGCCCGCTCCTCTACCCTTTGGAATTCCTTTCCTTCTAATATCCGCCATGCTTCTTCTCTATCCTCATTCAAATCCCTCCTTTTCCAACACCTTCTTTCTCTCCAAAATGATGCTCTCTAATTGCGAAATTTCAGTTTAGGATTAACATCTGGATCAGAAGTGAATAATAGATTTTTAATGTACAAACTTTGCTAATCAATTCATTATTTTTGTATTTTTCATTTTCTCTGGATTTTTTTAAAACTTTTTCTTTTTTTTTTCTCTTTTTTTTTGTTTTGTTCAAATTATATTTTTCGATAAAAAAAACTTATTTATTTGCTTATTTATTTTACAGAAGATATTGTAAAAATTAATTGGTCTGTATTCTATAGTCTTATGGCCAGATAATGTTACTGTTTTATTTGTTCCTTCATGCTATTCTTAAGGGACCTAGTCCCAGAATAAAGTTCTTTTATCTATCTATCTATTTATGTAATTTCAGTTTCGTACAACTTTTCATTTTTGAGCTAGGCTGTTCACATAAACACAGACCATTTTGTGAGACTGGGTTATTTGGACTCAGCGGACCTTAAATCCTGTATTTCCGTTGAAAAACCGAATTCGGCATTTTCCACGATCTTAATACTTTCTCCTTTCTATAATAATACTTTTTCCTTACTATATATTTCATATATAGAAAAGAGAAAGTAAAAATTATGAGTAATACCTACGGAACTTCCTTTTTGGAAGTATATTAATTTATACCCAGATTCTATTGATAAACTTTTAACACATCGCCCAATACTGCCTTGAACAAACAAAAATCGAATCGTTTTTGCTGCTCGTTTTCGTCTTTATAGCATATTTCAGAGATGCTTGTTATTGAATTAACAAGTGTTTGTAAAGAAATCGATAGCTTCATTTTATATTTAAATAACTCAAGAGGTAAATATAGAATTAATGAATTATTAATTTTTGGCCAGTTGAGTTTTGAAATTTTCCTCGGAATTATATATACGGGTTTACCATATTAAACTCATATTTGATTTTGTGTGAGTGGATTATTCTATTTAGAAATTTGAATTTAGTTTAATTTATCTGAAAAACTTCTCATTTACCTGAAAAAATACTTCTTTTAAGATTAATAGAGCATCAAAAATCATCTTTATCTAATCGGCTTTATTTCTTTCATGTAGTTCTATGTATTCACTCAATTTACTTCGCAAGTTGTAAAAATCAAACTACCGAAAAAATAATTAAAAAACCGTAAATCGCTTTCCAATCACTGGTCCCTGAATAATAATACCAGGATTAAGGATTCACTCTAAATTCAGCGCTTAAAAATAAACATGAGGGTCAGGGGGGCAATTCAGCCCCCATAAAATGTATAAGAGAGTTTTCTTACTGTAGGAGGTTTAACCTTAAAGGTTGCTATAAAATCACATCTAAAACTCGCAAGTTTTAATATATTCGTAATATATTAAAATTTTCGTGTAAATTAAATTAACGTATTCATTAAGTACCTATAGTTTCTTTTTAATTAAAGATTCGATAAATAATAATCTAAATATTAAATTTAAACAAATATTTACAAGTAATTTGAATTGAATAGAACATGATTTTCTAATGTCCTTATATAAAAAAGTAAAGAAAAATTTATTTTACTCACTCACAAGAAACCTAGTGTTTACCAATTTACAATATATGCGAATTCAAGTATTATTTTTATATTTATTTTCAGCGTTTTATTATTCAAATAATTAAATATTGTTACCTAATAAAATTGCGATGCTTATATTTCCATATTCTACTTTTAGTCTTTGGTATAATGATTCCAAAATACTTCATATTTTTCCACTATCTTTATAAATGCCTGAGATAAGGGGGTATGAAACCTCTGATCGGCCGCCATGTTGGTCCAAAACGCCTGATGGCAATGTCGAGCTTCGAGGATGATTCTGGCGTGATCTGGGACTTTGCCAAGTTATGTCAAAATAGGCGGCTCAATCGGAGACTGAGGACTGAAGGATTTTTTTTTTTATTCGATTTTTGTACCTTGAAACGTAAAACCACAAATTTAGAGAGGGGTGGGTAATCTTTTTCTGCTCATTCTTGAAAAAAAAACGAAAAATTGAATGGAAAGCAAGGTGGCATAATGATGAACATTATATTTTCGAGCTGTTTCTTGTCGTTTTAGTCTTCTATGAGGATTCTATATCAGAACCTTATCCCGATGAAGTAATTTCTAGCTGACTTGATAAACAAGGATAATCGAAATATTATTAAAAGATATTGTAGGAAAGGAAGTCGAGGGTTTACGATGAAGGTTAATGTAGATTTAATTCTTCAACTTTTGGGATGCAGTATTTGGCTTATTGTTTACTGACAGCTCAAATGTGTTCTCGGCATAATTGGTATGGATTGGGATGAAAACTATGAATAAAATATTTATTTTTTTCCCGGTTTGGTATATGTTTGTGAATTAAAAAATATTTTTATAATCTATATTTTTTTTAACCTCTCCCTCTCTGTTGGCCTATTAAAGATATCTGAATTTTTCGAAAATAAAGATAGGCTATAGATTCCATTTCGCTTAGGTCTAAAATTAAAAACTTCTCTGGTCGGGGTGATACAAGAAAGTATCTGTAAAATATGCCCTATCGTTATTCCGGTTTACCGTATAATGTATATATTTTCTAGTCTCGATGAAGAGCTATTATTTGGACAGTTTTGTTGTAAACTAAAGGCTTGTGTGCTGAGTTTATAGAAATATCAAATTCATGTCCGTGTTAATTAATAAAGTAATGGATGATGTGTTGGCGAAACTTAATGCCTTGAGATATGTATCGATTTTTTAAAAATAACTGATTTTTTTTTTTTTGGACGGTTCTTTTATTAATTCTTGCTGTAAAAATGTATCGCGTAGTAATTGGAGAGCAAATCAGTAGGAAAGTAATACCGAAAAGTATTATTTTATATAGTTTCATAATGGTTAATGTTGTAATCATATAGTCTAGTTGACACATTTACTACAAGTCGTAAGTAATATATTGAATCTACATAATTAGTATAACATTTGACTAATCAAGAATAAATGATATTTTGAAAGAAAGAAATTTGGAAGAGAGGAATCGAGTAAGGCATCCTCTAAAGAGTATTATGAATTACGAAAGATTCGTTGAAGGAAGCAATTAACAATTAGTTCCATGTGAAGGAGTTTATTGGTTGGTTGTGATATGGCGATCAAGAGATGCTCAGAGGAATACGAGCTACGGTTGCAGTGAATGCGTGTTCTGACAAAAATGAATTCGTCAGATCATAGTAGTTTCATTGGAGGCATGTTCTGCATATCAGTTTGCTTTTATCTACCAGCGAAGATAGAACCCTTGGGACTATGCGTGTTCCCCTTGAAAATCCGATGTTAAAGTATTTATTAAAGAATAGTGAAACAACGGAATATGTTAAAGGATTATTGGATGTAAGAGACGGATAAAGAAGAGTATCGAATGCTAAGTCTAAAGTTCCATAAAGTACGTAAAATAATTATTTAAGTTGTAAAGTTTCAAGGTAAAAGAAGATAAATGAGAGTTAACTTCTTCACCAATTATGTCCCACTTCTGCCGAGATAGATCTTCGTTGTGGTAGCGTTTTGCCTGCATATCTCTCAGATACTTATTTTCAAAGGCAAGACGAATTAATTTTTCTGCATCCATTGTTATGATCTATTGATCAGAACACACAAGTACATGGAACAAATCAACCTGGTTTGTTCGACCAATTAGTTTGACTTCTCCATGCGTAATCTGCAGAGGCAGTTAAAACACTTCAAACTGTGACAAGTTCGTCAGAATCTGTTTTCGTCCAAATACGCATCCACTTAAAAGAGACCAAGAAAGTTGGTAGATTTTTAGTATTTTGGAATTAGTCGAGAAAGAAAACAGGAGTATATTGCTGCCGGAGTGAAGTGTAAAACTACCTTAGCATGGTGAACCATCCAGAGATACGAGCAAGCATAGGTATACAAATAAGCATAAGAAATTCGATTTAATTTTTATTTTTTCGCTACAACACCTTTCGGCGATACAAACCTTTTGCAGCTAAGAGGCATTACATGAGAGGTTTTACGTACCTGTGTTAATACTGCCAATAAAACTCTATTTATTTAGTTCATTTAACACAAATTTGGAAAAAAATAAATTTGGAAAACAATAATTATAGTATTGCGAATGAATTTGTCGGCTACGCCCATATACGTGTATACAGTTACGTATGGGTTTCAAGTGATTGAAGTCTACTCAAGAATAAGTGTTTATCGGTGTGTAGATGTGAAATTATAAAATTAATTTATTGCTAAACTGTTACTACTTATCTGATCTACAAGTTAAGCAGTCAATTATCAATTACATTATATTTATTTGTCCTCCTAATTTCTACAACCCACTGAGGGTCTTGGGTTCAGAGTGTTCAGTACTTGGTCAGGACGTGTTCCTTGACCAATGGTTGGTTGGCTTGTAGATGGTAAGAGTGATCAATATTTGGGAAAAAATAGTCGTATTTGTTTTCCAGTGAATCGCGATCTACATCCCTCTCCTGTCATGTTTCTCAACTTTGAGTCTGCGTCAGGGAGTCAGTACTGCTTTGCGCCTTTTGCTGAATCAATGAATCATGAAAAACTGATCACTAAAAATAGTGGTCTTGCTCATCATTAGAAGTAAAGAGGTCGTCAATATGCACGTATAACCATTATGTTTGCCACCGACCCAATGATCAAATTATCCCTTTATGGAGGCTTCGTAGGACCTAGGAGGGTCTCCCAACACCAGGGCCGATCCACGACTGACACAACAGAATGTTTTTGTTCCTTTAGTTTCTATAAAAAAATAAAGTAAATTATTTTAGCGTTAAACCTTTTTCGATTGAAATCTGTTGCAATCAACTGCTGTCTCCAAAGCAATCCCAAAGTGATGCTAGCCTAAGCATCTAACCTGTTGGGAATTTAATGCTAGAAGATAAACTGAACAAACCAATATCGCCGGCTGATTGAGCCCAGGAAGAAGAGAGGACGGGTAAAAGGAACAAGTGTTTAAGCTATTAAAACCAAGTCCTGGTAGTGGAAGCAGTTAAGTCCAGTTTATGGGCGAGCCCATCCCCTGGGGCTGCTCCTCAAAGTAGCTTCTTCCCGGTATTACCGGCTCAACATTATTAGGCCCCTTGTTTAAATTTGTTTATAAGTATTGTGAAAAATATATAATTCTTAGGCTAGTTTGGATTAATTTTATTAATGGTTTGATCGATCATGAGGTTTGTCATTCATTACTTTTATAGATAAAACATGAGTTTTTTAAATTTATTACTTTCTTATCCATTTAAAGGGCATAAGCGCTCTCATGCAGGATGAAAATTTTTGTGTGTTGATGGAATGGATACTGGTTCTAGCAATCAGGAATGACACTTAAAAAAATTCCTCCCTCCAAAAAAATTGGGTGGAGAATATATGGTCAGTGCCCAGTTAGACGCATCAAATTTCATTTAAGTTTTTTCATATTTTTTCTTTAATTAGATACGATGTGTTTATATTTTGACTTAAAAACACAATAAATATATATATATATATATATATATATATATATATATATATATATATATATATATATATATATATATATATATATATATATATATATATATATACTTTCTTGATCAGAATGCTTTGATGATCAGAATAAGACATATTATAAAATCTCTATACGCTTACTAATGTTTGTAAAGACTAAAAATGTCAACACATTTGTATTGTATTGTATAAAATACAATAAAAAAAAAAAAAAAAAAAAAAGAAGCTTCGTCAAGCTGGGACTATTTTACCAGTTTAGAAGTATAATAAATAAAAAAAATGGTATAAATACATAAAGTGGAAAAAATACATTTTTGTTTTCAATTCACTTCAAGTAATTATAAATATTGTATTAAAAAATAACAGTAAATTTATATAGCAGAATAAAGGAATACAAAAAAAAAATTGGTATATTGGTAAAATTAAATAAAAATTGCATTAATACTGTCTCAAATAATAATGTTAAAAAGAGCTTCCCGTTCTGCCGTGGAAATATTTTTCAGTAAATAGAAAAACTGAAAATAAGTTTCAACTGCTTTGAATTTTTGTTACCTATGGCGGTTCCTCAAATGGGCGTTGTCCATATTTGTCCCACCAAAAAATAAGTATGACTAGAGCGAGCTGACAAAATACTCTAAGCCTTCGAACATATTTGTCTGTAGCTTCTGTCATCTAGTGGAATGTAATTAAACTATTTTTAATGTAAAATTCCCACTTTTTGATAGGTGGGGCAAATTTGGCCACTGCCCGTTAAAGAGTTATTTTAGTCGTTTTTTTTTTATTACTTTCTTATTGCATGAATTAAGCGGTAAAACTGATACTGGACATCTCAGGACAAAACCTAGTGACCAAGTAGCCGCCATAATGAGCAGTACAATTTTCATTCCTGTTTGTAATTAACTGCTCAACTCCATCTGAACAAGAGAAGATGGAAGTTACATATAATCCTAAGACTAAAACAACAATAAACCGTTGTTTTTTTTCGTTTGCGTAAAATTCAACATTCTAAAAGAAGAAAAAAAATAAACAAATACGCTTTACACTTTTACTTTATTGCATATAGCTTATTTACAAGATTATAACCAGACCTATTTCGACTTATAGAAAGCACGTGCCCGAAATATCCAACCATCCCAAAATTTTACACCTACCTCATTATGCTTGAAAATTTGAGAAAGTCGGTATATTTTATATGGGTGCCAAGCCACGCGGGAATCGTTAGGAATGAGCTCGCAAGCGTTGCAGCAAAACAACGCCTCCCAGGCCGAGGCGTTGCCATACCTCCAGAACTAATTCTTCCCCTTAAAAAAGAAATATCAGATGCTCGGCAGACCATATGGAATGAGAACCCGACTAGCAAATTGAAAGTTATTAAAAGATCAGTAAAGCCATTGGTCACATGGAATCGCTCTAATTGCAGAGAGGAGGTCGCCATAACCAGACTGAGAATAAGATATAAAAACCTGACCCATTCCATACCTCGTTAGTAAACAGCCAAAACCAAAATACCAACACTGTAATAGTGCACTCGCAGTCAACCACATTATTCAATAATGCCCTTTTTACTCTTCAAGCTCAAACAGATCAGGGCTCACGCCAGATAAATCAGTAATTCTAAAAAATGATGAAACAAAAATAAAATCAGTTATAAATTTTCTGAAGAATCGTAATATATCAGAATAAAATATAAGATAAATCGGGGTAAGTGCATACTCGGGGCTAATGCATATTTGGGGTTTCATTTCAAGTCTATTTTGTTGTGAGAGCAGCCTTCTATGGAAATTTAAAATCCCCTTTATGGAACTATATATTATTTTAAAATATATTTGAAATAAATCTCCAGATATGCACTTATCCCGAAATACCCCAGTTTTTCCCCCAAGGGGTTTTTCAGCTCCAGAGTTAAATAAAAAAACGAATTACAGGGGCTGATGACCTTAGGGTTTTACGCCTTTAAAACCCAAACAAACAAGCAAAGCCTTGCTTGCTCTAGTCGATTCACTGTGAGCCTTTTGAAAAGGAACACCATGTTTTACTTTTGTGTATCTTGGATTCTATTCACTTAAAAAATATCTATGCGACTCTAAAGTTCCAAAAGCTCTATTTTTTAAATTCAAATATACCATCGAGTGTTGACTTTATCAACTAAACAGCGATCAATGACAGTAAATCGTATTTTTTTCTTATTTTATCAAAACCGTTTTCGGCCTGGCAAAATATGGTCGAATACGTGACCCGGCAGCCAGACAAAACGCCGCATTCCCGCTGAATCGGCACACAGCTGAAAATATCATGGCGCAAAGGCACACTTTTGCGGGAAATTTATCGCACGACGCCTGCAAATAACATTTATTCCGTAAACTTGTTTACCCTCGGTGGACACATCTGGTCTTCGGACAGCCACGATATTAATTCGCTTTAATGGCTACTTCGGTCGAGGCTCAAACCGCGAACACGAAATATAAACGACGCGTTGAGAATAAATGAAACAAGCGTTGAAAACAAACGATTCGATAGCCACTTTGATTAGCAGGCGCGCCAGTTTTCCTAATTTATGGAGTGAAAATCATTTCGAGCTTCCATCGCTAAATTGGAAATTCCCTGCTCGTTGGAGGTCATTTCGAAAGAACTGTGATTGACATAGATATTCTCTTGCTGTAACATACGACCAAATAAATATAAATTTCATATTCGATACACAATTGAATATACTTTATTCGATTACGCTTATGAATATTTAATTTTAAAATTTGATACTAGAAAAAAAAAAGTCAAAATGCCTGAAAAAGAAAAAAAAAATACTCTAGAAATTTGTACATATGCTGATTGATTAAAATGTTTTATTTAAAATGGATTTTGCTAGGTTAAATTATGCCCAGGAATGAGGTCAAACATTACCAATAAATGAAAAAAAAAATTATCGGGGTTTATTATGGAACATCACCTTCAAATATTTTAATTAAGAAAAAATTATTACAAATATAAAATCAATAATAATTTCAAATTTTGTGATATAATAATATTGATTTGGATTGTTTTCATACTGTTACTTCAAGATCCATAAAGAATAATAAAATGAAATATAGTAAAAATAAAATAAAACATAATTTAATATAATTAATATAAAAGAAAAATCCAGTATTTCGGTGTTTACTGATCAACTGTTTCGATTGTAATCTTCCTCTACATTATTACTTCATTTTTCTTTAGTGTTTACTAATATCTTTTGTATTAATCATTTAAATTATTTTTATTTTACTTCTGGTACATTTTTAGTCGTTTAGTTTTTAGTTGGTATGTGTTTTTTCTGGTTTTGAGTTTTTTTGCTGTTAGGGTGTTTTAATATAACGTTTCTCAGCTATTATTTTGCTACCTCCTATTGCCTTTTATACTGTTGATGTGAGATGTGCTTCATGACGTTCGTATGTTATAACCTTGTTTTTTCCTTTCCTGATGATGCCTGAATTGACAAAACTTTGACGGGTCATTTACTTACCGGTATTTTAGAGACTCAAGGATTTGTTTATGAATCTTCCAATTAAGAGGTATTCACCAGCTACTATTCAGCAGCCGTTAGTAACCATTTTAGTAACGACCGTTACCAAATATCATATGATAATAAAAATACTCGTATATGTATAGATTATTGAAGCATTTATATTATTTAGAAATTATAAACAATTATAATAAACAAGGCTATAGAGATATTACTAAGGGCCAAAATTCCAACATGTTCTAAAATATTCTATCAAACAGATCAAAATCGTGGTATTTATGCCTCCAGATGAACTCGCATCAATATGAGTCCACCACTGATCTGTGGGTTCCACACTTCTACACTTCTATCTGCTTGGGTCCACATTGATTGCTCATAAATAGCCTCTTTATTCGTCTTTTAATTTTTCGTTTAGCTCGAACAGCTTCATTTTTCTGACTAATCATTTTATTTATTTATGATAATATGATCAATTCGCATTATTAATTACTAACGATAACGCTAACGACTACTACTTTATTATTTCTGTTTACTGAAAAGTAACTGGTGTACCTATACTATAAAATACCCCAATTAGGAGAATATACTTCAATGACAATATTGAAGATTGAACAACGTATAAAAGTAACAAATAAAACCATAAAGAAATACTTAAAATTTCGTTAAGAAGAAAATATATCAGCACGAGAAATCGAATGTGAAATAAGAACAATGGAAAAAAAGAAAATGATTTTTAACACTGATAGTATTGTATTAAAATTTTAAATTCATTATGACACTTAAAAGCTTCAATATTACTTAAAAAAGAAATTAATTCTTTATTTTCATACAGAATATTCACTGTTTGGTTTATCTTATTTTTTCCTCAAATTAGAAATATCGTAGTATAAACTTACTATGTTTTGCTATTAAAATATCATAAAATAACGTAAAGTTAAAAAACGTTATCTCATTTGAAACTTTAGCTTTTATTGTATATTATGAGTAGTCTCGAACACAAAATATTTCTGATTTCGACTTAATTAACATTAAAAAAACCTCCTTCCCTGCGGCATATGAAATAAGCTAAAGAAAAAAAACAAAGTCGATTAACTCAAATATCAATTAAGGGAGAGGAATGAGGAGAAATGATTTCTTGTTGCGAAAAGAGTGCCCTTAATTTAGTGGACCAAGGGCACAATTTCCCTTAAGCATTGCAATTATTCTCAGAGTCCGCTCTTTGAATGGTTTAAGTCATTAGGAGCTGTTGGTTAAAAAAATAGTACCGAGGAAACCTTCAATAGAAAATGATTATAATAATCTCGCCTTTTAATTTTCTAAAAATAAAAAATGTCAGTTTAAAAATGCTAATTGGCATTAATAGCTCCAATTGGATGGTTGTAGACATTTTCAACATGTCGAATCTTTTCAAAATAAAATAAAAATAGATAAAAAATAATAAAAAAATTCCTTAGCCTAGTGAAAAAAAAAAAAAAATAAATAAACACCAGTAAATTTTTATCAACTCGTAATTACAGTTCAAAACATTTTGCCATTCTTAAATATTCATATCTAAAATCGAACAAATTAAAAATTAACGAAGATAAAAACATCAATTCGTTATTTGATCACAGTTCAATTCAATATATTGTTTATGTATTTCTGAATGTTTAATTTATTTATTGAATGTTTATCTTTATTAGACCTTTTAGCGGTCAATGGTCCCCGATGGAAACAAATGTTTGAAAAATATATTTGGAATACGCCTTTTTATATTTTTCGTTTATAATTTATTTTTATAACAAAGGTTTCAATTAGATTAGTACAGTACTATATTTATTTTTTAAACGTTTATCTTTTCTATTTTTTGTTTTCTAAAAATATAAAAAAATTAAAAGATTAATTGGTAGCGACCATTGTTCTCGATTGGGTACACAGCGGGAATCCCATTAAAACTAGCAATCGTAATGATTTATATGAACAATTAGAAAGCTAAAAATGCGAAAAAACAACAAATTGATTTGGATATGAATTCAACCTGTTAATGGTTAAATAATTAGTCAATCAACAATAACATATTATTTACATATATTTTAGTGAAATTAGTCAATGGATTATTATTCAATTGTTGTACTAAAAAGAATCAGTGAAAAATTATTATTACATACCAGCACCTTAAATATTTCTATTATAATTTATTTTACTAATTATCATTATCAAAAAAGCAGCAATGACTAATTATCTGAGTATATTAAACTTTAATTACGAATTGATAAAATTATGCACATTTTTTTGCACCTGGAAACCAATAAATTTTTTTTTTTTCTTCCACAGTAATTATTTAAAATCAGTTAAAACTGAAGTATTTCCAAATCTGTAGTTTTATTTTTTCAAATTGACTCTAACTCATAAAATACTTTAAATAATATGATGCCATTGATAATGTATAGAAATACACCCTTAATAAATATATAATGCAATTATATCATACAAATATATATAATCCAATAATATAGTTCATCTAAGTGATGAAATCATATGTTTGTATGTGGATAATTAAAGTATTGTCTAATTATTCTGTTTATCCCAGAAAACTTTGCTTAAAAATTTAAGAATAACAACTGAGTAAAATATAGAAAAAAATGAAATTTGTAGCTAATATATAAAATACAGGAATTCAGTCAAAATTTCTTTAAATGACGAGTCCTTTTCGTTGTTAATTTTAATTAATTATACTACTATAAATTTCTTCGGAGGGAGGCAGAGATATTTTAACAAAGCTCATAATTAATTAATTATGGGTAAATTTCTTGTTTATGTTTTTTCAATATTCAGCATAAAGCAATATTCAAGCACAATATAACATAATATTCAAGCATGTAGAATTAATCGTTGAAGATTAGTGATATATATATATATATATATATATATATATATATATATATATATATATAAATACATATGTATGAAAAATACCAATATAAAACTAATTTACTGCAGTAAGGATATGGTCCGGCGCTGTGAGCTTCTATACTTACAACACTCACAAGTGTTGCAGGATTAATATATACACCAGTTCTAAGGCGTCGCATGTTAAGTCCTTTACTTCATTACTGCCAATTGTACACGAGCCGTTGAGATTTTTATATTGAATATACAACATTTTATGGTAAGTTTATTTACGATCGCTAACACGCGCTACATTTGAATGAAGTTTACATTGGTACAAACCAACAAGACAATAGGTTCATTTGATTGACATGATTAATGCCAATGAGGTAGTTAGATCCCTTAAATATTTTTAATCCGTAGTTTGCAATTGGGTTATAAATCTCTGATTACATTACTTAATAAATAAGTATTCAAATACGTGTCCACTTGAGAGTGTTTTACTCTCGAAAGTGGATGTTTTATTCGCTAAGGGATACTGCTCAAAGAGTTGGTCAAAATGTGACTCATGGGCCATAAAGTTAGCTCATTCTCTGAGTGTTACGTTCGAGATTTCTCGCACGATTTATACTCAAGTGGAGACATAGCTTTAAGTATTCTTAATTTTATGTCATATTCATAGCAGCATGTATGGATTTATTATTATACTAAGTAAGTTACTTAATATACCTATGCAAACTAAAAAAAAACAAAACAATGTATAAGGTATAGAAGGCATATAAAGTATATAAAGCATAATATATTAATGAAGGAATATAATATAATGAATATTATCTTATAAAAAATAAAATATCATCTTCTTCTTCTTCCATGGCACTACAGGCCAATGTGGGCCCTTGCCTCCTCGTTGAGCTTTCGCCGGGTCGTTCGGTCCTGTGCAGCTGCTCTCCAGTTTGTCACTTTTAGGATGGCTTTTGTGTCCTGAGAGACAGAGTCTTCCCATCTTAGTCTGGATCGCCCTATCACTCTAGTTCGGTTAAGGTTTCCGTCCAAAAGACTTTTTGGGATGTCACCGTTCTTCATTCGGGCAACGTGTCCGGCCCATCGGAGTCGTCCGAGTTTGATCTATTTAACCGAATACACTTCCCAAATAGCTCATACAGTTCTATATTTTTTCTTCTCCACTCGTTACCAGTCTTGACTGGACCTAATATTCTTCGAAGAATTTTCCTTTCGAAGATGAGGATCTCATTCTCTCTTGCCTTCGTTAGAGTCCACGTCTTTAAGCCGTACATAAAAACTGGACGAATCAGAGTCTTGTAGAGCATCAGTTTCGTCTTCCTTGTTATATAATGGCTGTTGAAGTGTTTCCATAGTCCGAAATAACTCCTGTTAGCATTAAGAATTCTCCTCCCCTCCTCCAGGGAAATATTGTTATCGGAGCTTACTATAGAGCCAAGATAAGTGAACTGGTCTACCTTCTGGAACTTAAATCGTCCAAACTCCATGAATTCTCCAGCGGGATGAGCTGCATGAGGTCCACCAGTACGCATGTACTTCGTCTTATCTTCGTTTATTGCAAGCCCCATCTCTTGAGCAGCCCGCATAAGGTTTAGGAATGCTTTTTCCAGTGCGCTGAGAGACCTTTATATATAGACAATATATAATATATAAAATATATATAATAATATGATATAATCTATTAAAGAAATAATAAGGGTTTCATAAAATTTTGGTCTTTTGGAATCCTATTAAAGTTGTAATCGATTTTACTAGTGAGAAAAAATTGCAGATGAAGTGATCTGTAATGTCTTCAATAAATTGATATTTTATACTGATATAATTCTGTCATGGTTACATAGGTCTGAAAAAATATCTAGAAAATAATAAAATTAAAACTGTAATGAGGTATTAAAATTTATTTGTATTATTAGTTTGTGCGTTTTTAATTATAACTTTCTTCTTAAAAATGATTTTCATATAGAATTTTTTTTTATTAGGGTAAGAAAAGGTTGATATGGTTTTATTATCGATTTACGGTTGTTATTGTTTAATGGAAAATATAAGTTCGGTGATGTCTTAGGTTTTAGTCTGATTATTATTTTTTTGAAATATATGTCCATCCCAAGAAAACGTTTTTTATTTTTTTATTTTTCATAAATACCTGTTGAAAATGTTTCCAAAGTTAGACAAAAAAAAAAAAAAGGAAAAAAAACCATTGGCTGAACACGACAAACGTAACGGCTTATTGATACGATCTTCTGAAGCTTCCTGGAATGCAATGTTCCTGGAATACCTTCGCCACTCTCTTGATTCATGAAATGAGTAACAGGAAATATACTTTAGTATGAGGAATTCGCGATGACAATATTTCCACAAACAGATCGATGTGATGGGAAACTCCGCCGAGAGGACCGGAATACTTGACTAAGATCACTTCATAAGCCTCTTAAGTGGTTGTTCCAATTTATCGACATTAAGTCAATTTTCTCGAATAAAGCTGTTAATATCCAATATGTTTCAAACATAAGATGCAGAGATTATTATTTTTTTTTTTTTTGCTTTAATCGTCATTATTTCTAAAAATGAAAATATCAACCGACATAATGTTTCATTAAATGATTTATAGATCCCGATATAATAATACTTTTAAATTATTTTTAGGTATATATTTATTAATATTAATTAATGATTTCCGTTTATCGGCATAATAATATCCTTATGCTGAGTGTACCCGTGCGGGGTTCGAATCCAGGCTAGGGACCCGAAATTTTCTTTTAAGAAAATAATATAATAGATTCTATGACGGATAATCCATGGGTTAATATACATTTCAAAGGTACCTTTCAGAGGTCAAATGGCAAAAATCACTTTTTCATCTCTTCAAGATGGCGAATTGAAAATAAAATGCCAGCATGTGATTCTGCGGCTTTCCACTAATTACAATTCGCCAACCTTTTGTTCTCATCAACTATAAGAGAAAGACTAAAACGAGAGCATTAGAAAGAGAAACATTGAACAATTGAACCTTGTTCTAACCCATAATCTTTTTTCTATTTGCCTGTTGTCCAACATATTTACCTTGTTCTATTTACAATTATCCTTCCTTTTTTTGTTAAAATCTACTCTTTTATATATCTAAATATGGCACTGTTTTAGTTATAATTTATTATTAAATAATTATTATTGTCATTTAATATTAAGTAAATTAATTAGAATTATACAGGCGACTCTTTAAATCTATTGTATCTGGCTTAAAGTTCACTGGATTATTTATATTTTTTTCTGGTGTAATGATGACTATTAGTGTTATTTTTGTATAGTAAAATTTTTAGAGAAAAAGTAAAAAAACCCTGATGACGAAATAAGATTTCGAAACATCCGTTTGATGGAATAAAAATGTAAATGTTTTGAAAATAAAGAAATATGCAAAGTAAGTTTGTGTTCACTAAAAACAGTATAATTGATGCTAAACTTAATTATAAAAAATATAATCAATGATGAATCAACTTTTATTCATATTTTGAATATAATAAGTATAACATTAATAATAATAATAAAAAGTACAGTAAATTCAATCTGTTGGACATTTAAATTATTTCTGTTGTGCAGTGTTTAACCTTGGAACCCTCACTGCCTTTGATAAAATAGTAAAACCTAAAGGGTTCTAGGATCTGACTCTCTGTTCACTCAATCCCTTCACATCAAAGTGGCCTACATACTGCTAACTAATCTGAGGTAGGCAACACCCTCGTCAACAAGTGCACTTCTCGTCAGGGACTAACAAGACCAAGGTACCGGTAATTTGTTAGAGGCGGCAGCAGAATAATGTGATTGTGCATCGTATGAAAACATTAATTACACCCAGAGTCATTAATTCATTATGATATAGGATACGCCCTCGGTACATGAGGGGGCAATCAATTTGGGTTTCTACCCTCCCTCCCCTCTAGCCTTCATCGTAACTGGATATTCAACGGAGGGCTACAAATCATTTTGTCATTTTTACTCCAAGCACTCTAGAAGGATATGATAACAAGGACGTTGGGAAACCGGAGCACAGGGCGGGCGAATAATTTTCAGGACAAAAATAAAATTTCAATCTCAAATAATTCAACATCTTTATGTACAAGAAAATCAGCCAACATATAATGGCACAGGTATCTCTATTTTATATTCTTATGGTTTAATATTATTAAACTTAATACTATTATTATACTTATATTCTATAATAATTAATAATAATAATAATTAATAATTATACTTTCAAACTATCATGCCTTTATTTCATCATGTGTGACGTTTATGACTTTACATTACCCATCTATCTATAAACAACATATATTTCAATTCATATACATTTCAGCCTACCATTATATAACTAAATATTTATCTTATACATGTTGTACGATATAAATCGGATCAGATGCTTCTCACAGCCAAACGGATGATCTAATGAAAAAAATGCCCCAGAAACAATTCCTAGATTCCGCAAATCGGATTTCGATCACTTCAATCTTGAAGAATTTAAACCATCTTAGAATCTTGAATTCCGAACGTCATTATTATTTTTCAGGCACCTCATAAACTGAAAATTCGGAGACATGATACATTACCTTTAGGTATTTTTTTTTTATCGTCTTTCTATTAAAAATATTGCCAAGCCTTCTTGTGTAGTATTTTTCTAAGAAATATGCAAAAAAATGTAGTTTCTGAAATTATTTTTCAAAAAATTATGAAAGAGGAATGGATTCTATGTCTTCAGAATGATTATTAATTTAGCAATACAAACATTTACTTCAATAGGAGTAATAATAATGAAGTATAAAAATATTAATACACGGTTTACATAAAAAAAAAAAAAAAAATCATAAAAAAACCATTGCTTCTCCGAACATCAGCAATTTCACTTGGTGTGTATAGAGCCATAGTTTGAATATAGTTATTGAACATATTAGCAACTAACTGCAAATGAATGCCCTCATAAACTAACACGATCCATCACCTTAAGGATTAATTCCTAAGGTAATTATGTCTCTGAGGGATTAGTGCCATCTCCATTTTAAAGTTCCGCAAGGAGAAGAAGGGCTCCAAAGAATGACGGAACATAGCTAATATTATTGTTAAAATAAAGTGGCTCCCAGAAAAATTTATCGAGGAAATGTATCTGCTACGAAAAATACAGTGAAGCTTCGGAAGCCATAATGGACTGAAATGTGAGAGAATGTTCTATTGTAAAATTAATAAACATTTTGAACCCATACAATCAATTTCTCTTTTATAATTGGTGGAAAAACAATTTCTGAAACTACTTTATTTTTCAGGAAAAATTATACACTTACAGGCTTGGCAATATGTTTTGTAGAGATATGATGAAAAAATACATAATAATGATGTATCATGTTTCCATGATTCCAGTTTATGAGGTGTTTGAAAAATAATAATGACGTTAAGAATATAAGATCCAAAAATTGTGTTAATCCTTCAATTTTTAAGATATCGAAATGCGATTTGCGGAGTCTTTAAATCAATAAATATACAAAACTATTTTAATAATTACAATTCGTTATAAATAATAGTCAGAAACATGAAAATATTTCTAGATAAAACATATTTTGTTCATTAAACTAGTATATTTTTACTCTTATTTATATTTACACTTTTTACGTACTGTCTTTTTACTTTCACTTACCTATATATAAAATATATAGTAAGGGAAAGTACTGCGATCGTAAAAAAGTTCAAATCCTAGGTTTCAACGGAAATTCATGTTTAATGTCCCCAGAGCCCAAATAACCAAGTCTTGCAAAATAGTCTGTGTGTATGTGGTAAGCCTTTTCTATAAAACCAATGTAATTTTAAGTAATATCCAGAGGTGATTGTTGTTCCCAAATCATTGAGTTATGAAAAGGTTGGATTAAACAAATTTCCTTGTTTCACTGTATACGGCTGACCAGGGTATGTTATAATTTTGCTTTGAACAAGGGAATCAGTGCTATCACTTAACCGTGAGTCTTACTCCGACTAATAAAAATTCGAAAGAAGTTGATGGTAGTCTTAACTGCGGCATTATTATTTCCGAGTTAATCTTAATTTATAAATATGTACATATTTCTATTTATTTCAATTCCGATTAACTTTAATCATGGTTATTATTTGGAGCTGAAATATTTAGAGCGTTGAATCCTTCGTATAAAGATGACACAAAATTTCCAGTTCAGTTGATTTAAACTAATTCAACCGAATAAAAGTATTCAATATAGAATTTTTTAAATTTTCTTCCTAGTACATCAATTTTCTTTGATAGATCTAGCTCTGTTATAAATCCAACATATTAATAAAGGTACCTTAGGCATTATCTGATGCTTAGCTCACGAATAGCACATCGGTGGTTTGAAATATTTTAATAGAGTTTATTTGTGATTAACCTAGTTTAAAAATACTAATTTGTTTTTGAAAAGATTTTCAGATTTCGTAAATCATAGAGTGGCTCAATCAATCATAGAGGAGAAATAGTTACATAATTATAATATTAAATCTAAAATACCGATAAATCAACTTAAAAAAAAGTTTTTAAATACTTAAAATATGATGTTATGTTATGTGAAAAAAAAAAAATAAAAAACTGCTATATTAAAGGTTTAGCTGAAAAACAATTTGAAATTTTATTAATTTGAACTTTTATTTTTAGTTTAAATCTAAACCCACACTATGGCAAAGTTTCATTTGTTCATGCTGGATTGGTGATAAAAAAAAAAAAAAAACGACGTAAAAGAATACTTTTCGATTATTTTTTATTCGAGAAACGGATTCTCGAAAGCTTCGGATGGTTTGGAAAACTACGATATTTGGTTTGGAAAACTGCGGTAATTCTCCAATTGAAGCGGCTCTTGGGCAGGATTTAGTGTTCGACCCTGACTAAACCCTGTCCAAGTGCCGCATCAACCAGTGAACTATCAACAGAGATATCGCAGTTTTCCAAGCCTTCTATTGCGTATAAGTGACCATGGAGTTACGAGGTCTTATAATTAGGGTTACGATATGCTGAAAAAAACGTATATCCCCTTTTCCAATAGATAGATTCCGAGAACCGTTTCCAGAATAAAAAATATTTGAAAAGTATTCTATTACGTCAAGTGTTTTTTTTTGTTTGTACCAATCCATGAATACATGAATATGCGTTTGAATTTTTTAATTTATTCGATGAAGTAATTCAAGAATGGAGGATAATGAGCTCTACGACTTATTCAACAATACCGAAATTGCGAGCTTTATAAGATCTCGCCGAATCGAATGTTTGGGTCACGTTCTACGAATGCCGGCTGATAGAATGTCAAAAAAGATGCTCCAAAGCAGAATTTATGGGACCAGGAGAAGAGGAAATTTAGGAGAAGATGGATGGATGATGTGGAGGATGACCTCAAACGGTTGGGAGTAACAAACTAGAAGAAAAAGGCTATGGATAGGAATATCTAGAGGACTATTGTTCAGGAAGCCAAGGCTCACCCAGGGCTGTAGAGCTACACAGTTAGTAACTAATTTAAAGAGGAGGGGTGGAATTAAAATTAACAAAATATAAGATTTGGAGCTAATCGATAAATGGCTTAGCAGAGCCCTTTTGTAACATTGAAATAGAACAGTCTAGTGCAGGGGGTTTATAAAAGAAATTTTTCATGAGAAAGAAATTGTATACAGCATATTTTTTACATTACTGAAAATATTTCAAACATTTTACTGTTCTGTATCATATAATAAGGTAAATCAGAATTATTATTTAATATATTTGTTATATTAAAAAAGATCTTGTTCTTATATAATTTCAAATTTAATTAATTAATGACCATTACATATTATAACGCAGTATGGTGCTGTCTTTATATTATACTACATTGCAGTATGGCCCTGATGATGGGGCAGAACCCCGAAACGTGGATAATTTTGTGATGTAATTGTCAATAAATTTTACATGAGGAAGATCTTTCTTTTGCCTTGTATTGAGTGTGGAAGCTTTTATTATTTTTTTAATAAAAATAAATAGTACTTTACCAAAAAAATAAAATTCCAATTTAATAACTTCTTATTTTATTCGCATTTAATTCATTTCATCTTCCGACAAATCCGTGTGGTATAACTAGATATCAAAGGTACCAGAAATCTCTCGTTTAGCATGCTAAATACCACAATAGAAAATAAATTAAATAACAGGCTCAGTTTAACAGACCATGTATGCTAAAGCGCCAAGTGGTGATTTGTTTACTTGCTTTAGTTTATACAATACAATCAAATATCCATCTACTATCAACAGAAGTAAAAGTTTCAAAAACACTTTATCTATTTAGCTAGATACGATAGTAGGTATTTATAATGCGTCACTCATAATTCTGAGTTTAGCTTGCTAACTATATAGGAATTGTGAGTACCACTGATATTTATTTATTTCCATGAAATTACACAGTTAAATCATGATATTGCATTTAAAACATCCTCTTTATTCTAGTTGATATTTTTATTTATTATACACTATATATTTATATATATGTATATATATATATATATATATATATATATATATATATATATATATATATTTTTTTTTTTTTAAATTTACGATGAAGTCTACTAGGGACCACGCAACAATTTTAATTTACACCTTATATTATTTATACTAAATTGCGAAATTCAACAACTTTTGAGAACGGTCCAACTCATGCAAAGAGACCAATAGCCTATAGATCACACGGAAGGGAAAACATCCCTGCTCGAACAAAAGTAAATCCTCGTTGGAACCTACCGAGTGAGCCTTTTCGAAAACAGCAGAAAATATCTGTGTGCCGGCGAAGTGCGGCAGCTAATTCCTATAGTTCGGAAAATGGAACACATCTCTGCTGATTTGGCAGCGTTGTTTGGAATCATGCCCAATCCAGATAGATCAACGGATGAAAACGCAAAAAACAAAAGTAGCCTAAACCCAGTCCAAAATCAGTTATCGTGAATATTACTTCGGATTGAAAATAGGAAGGAACCTTGTTATAAAAATAAAATTTATAACGCGCTATGGCATTCACCTTAAAATAGACCCAGATAATAAAGCAGTTTTATTTCAAAAATTAGGATTTCCTGTTTATCGTTCATTGGGATTCTTCATCAATCTACAAAACTAATTTATAAATAACTTGGGCTCTTCATGTCTTAGGCATGGAAATATTGAAAACAACTGTTTCATGTTGCAAGGTCCATGCAACTTTATTTGTAGTAACGCCTTGCTCAAATTAACAGTTGAAGGGAATCTGGCTTTTTTATTATAGATTTGGTCGATTATTTTCGTGAGCTGCATAAAGATAAGAAAAAGAAAGGAAAATAAATGCGAAATGACGGACTGTAAAAAATAGTTTTCTTAACAATTTAAAAAATAAAATAAATGAGTGAATAGGGATAGCATAAAAAAAAAAAATCTTACAAATCTACAACATAATTGTAAATCTTACGAGGCAGCTAGAATGAAGATGAAAAAATGTAATTTAATTTTAATCATTTTATTTATATCTGCGAATAATTTCCAACACTGAAAGTTTTCACAATATATATAAAAATCTGAATGTGTTATAATATTAAATGTTTTTAACGATTCTAATTTTAAAAAGATCTTTTGTTTTGTATATGAAATTTATTTGATGTCACAGAACTGGATCCTTCTAGCCTATAATTTCTTTTTGAATTATTTCTAAACATTTAGAAATAATATATAATAAGGCATAGCAAACTCGGAAGTGCGATGCTGTATCATCATTCTTTGGGGAAAAAATGATAAAAATTTGGGAATTGCCCTCTTCGGAAGAAGATGAGATTAAACATTTTAAAAAATTTGGAATAATTTCATCCAGGAAACTCTGTGGGAATTTATGTGGCGGGATCTTCATAAAGAAAAATACACATTCATTGCCATTTTGGATAGCATTAGTGAATTTTCACCCCTAAAATAATGTTAGTTGTTCTTACATATCTGGTTAAAAAAAAATTTTTAATGAATTTTATTAATGAAATACAGTTAAAATTCGATTTTTTACGCTTCAAAGTTTTGGTATTATTCCATTTCTATATGTAAAAGGAATATTATTAATAACATTTAATTTTTACGCCGTAACATAAATTCCCACAAATAAAAAGAAGAAGCTATGCGCTATCATTGTCAGTGTATGAGAAACGGTAACAACTAGCCTGATCGAAAAATTCGTAAGTACCTTCACCTTACGTAAATTTTAACGAAAATCTACTATGTTATTTATATTGACATAAAAGTCTTATATGCCAAATTTGAGAATTATTGTATTTAATATAATTTTTGATGAAAGTCTATTATGATCTTCAAGTAAAGTACCACATTCGGTAATCGTATAGTGGCCGAAAAGGAAGGTACATAGTATAACTGTTGAAATCTGAAATGCGAAAATTTCACGATTAAAATACATCCTTTACTTCATAAAATAAAATAAAAGAAACTTCGATAAAGTTGGTTTGAACAGTAACTAAATATTTGATGTTATCGGTAACTATTCTATCGAAAGCCACACCGAAATCAAATCTACCGTTCACAGACCAAGATCTAAAACTTTGAGGAGCATAAATTCAGAGTGGTACAACACAAATAACAACCGTAGTCAGAAATCTTCCTGGTTGTTTGTGTTAGTTGGAGGGAGTTTCCTCCTATTCCAAATGGAGTTTGTAACACGAGTGTAGATGAGCATTTGCACTCAGCTGGAGTTGGACATCTGTCTAGTTGATAACTCCTCCCGGATGTACCCCTGGCCAACAAACATCTACAGAAATAATCTACGTTTATGCATTTGTGCTAATTTGAATAAAGATTTTACAAATTTAACAGTTTTTTTTTCATTGAAAATGGAAATTGGAAGAATTTAGATTTTCTGTAATTTATTTTTTTCTAAATCGACTTATATTTTATAAGAATGTAGATTGCGCTGACCTATTCGTTGATCTGGTTATGGTATGACGCCCCATAGTTTTTACATTTCACTACGATTTTATAAAAAGTCGATGAATAGAAAAAAAAATGTTCATTTTCTGCGTGATGAAGATTGGGTAGGGCAAAAAAACGTAAGTTTCGTTGATTTATTTTCATTTCCGAACCATAAAAAAAAAAAAATAAAAAAAAAAAAAAAATCCATGCATAAAATTTTTGAACCCGCTGAACCATTAAGTGGATAAGAACTTTATATCCTCTGTATATTTTAATGTTGTTCAGATTCTCAATTTTCAAATTAAAATTTTCCCGTTTGTTTTTCCTTTTTATTAATATTTTCACTACATGGCAGACTCTCCAAAAATTTCCTACATTTAACCTTTCTTTTGTTTCCTCTTGAATTTCGTTTTTTCTAGTTATTTTAGACCACAGATACTTAAATTTCTCTAATTATTCAAACATAATTCTTATTACATCTATTTCGGCAATTTAATCCCCTTTTCTACTACTAACCATACATTTTCTTGTATCCATACTTATTTTGAAACTTCATTCATTAATTCTGGTTTTAATAAACTTTTTAACATCAACAGTACCAAATTATTCAGAAATGACAAGCATGTGTATATTACCGACCAGAAGTTAACCTTTTTATAATATCATTCGTATATTAAAGTCAATGTAGAAAATTCAACAAATGAGACATGCGAGAGAGTGAGGATTTTCATTTTTAAAACATGCTTTCACACGTAAAATTACAGTTGACACGGATGCTAACCCCTGATAAAACAATCTAAGACCATGCTTTATCAAAATCATTGAAAAAATGCCAGCAAAATGCATTAAAAAAAAAAGCCCGGTTTCGAACATTGTTGCTTTTTTATTTTTGTTTTTCAGGTTTTTTCCCTAGATGGTACCTTCTGCGCAATAGCCGAATAACCTGTTTTTATATAGACTGTAGCACCAAAACGGTTCTAGTGATTTTGATGAAACTTGCTTAAAATTGTCTGCTTGATTCCCCCAAACGTTTTCGTTAAAGTACATAACGGAGACAAAGCAGGAAAAAATGCTATGACGAAAACTATTTTTTTTTTTTTTTCCGCATTACTCAAAAATTTACATTTGATAATGTGATAATTAAAGGTAATTGAATTGCCCACAAACTAAAAAAAAGAATAATATAAATTTGACCATAATTAGAAAAGATACAGCGTATTGGACTTTGCACACATTTACTGCATAACGTGAGCACGGGAGCCCGTTTACTTTTTTTTTAGTTATTTGAATAATTCGATAACTATACATCTCTCGGAACACTCCAGATGCTCATTTTAAAGATGATTAAATAATATATTATGTAAAGCTTGATACCTTCAAGCCCAAAGAAAAATCCTTTTTTTTTTATTCAATTAATAATTTATTCTAAATATTTTTTTGAGAAAGATCCGCCAACCATTTTTTTCCAAAATTATACAAAAACCAACCCCTCCAGAAGAAGCAATTAAAATTAGTTCAATGTATTTATTTTTTCTTATATATTCAACATAATTATACATTAATATTTGTATCACATATTTTTTATTAATATTTAAGAATTATATCACGGATAAGAGACAGAAAATATTCCTTTGGGAAATGGCTATTGATTGAGAAGGTGGCTTAAGATAGATAGCCTAAACCGTGGCTGCTTCTGACATCCCTGCCCCAGCCTATACACCCAACCTCATTTCTTTCTTTCTTTTTTCTTTTCACAACTGCTCTCGCATACGGAAGCGTGAGTAAATCTTCCGAAAAATATTAAACGGCAGATACGAAACTATAATAAATAAAACACTTCTATAGAAATAAATTAATATGATTTTCAATTAATAGCATATATTCGAATATATGCTTATTTTAATGACTCATTGATTACACGGATCTTATTATTAACACGAATAATTAACATCCTATTCTTTTGGTTTATTATTTTTAATGACGAAGCTTTGTAATCTACCAAGAAAAAAAAAATTCAAAATTTCAGCGTTTCAAGATACGTAGAATCCAAAAATGGATGAAAAAATCCTTCAGTCCGCGGATTTTCTCCAAGTTTATTGGGCCGATTTTATTTAAATTTGGCACCAAAGTCATTGGTAAACCCGCGATCAGCGGAACGCGACATTATCTGCAGTGGCGGGCGATTAGAGGTTTCTTACGTCCATATATGTAGAGGAAAAATATGAATGTTTTGGAATCACGATATCAAAGAATAAAAAAAAAAAATAATTATTTTGAATTAATAAACCATTGCACTAAAACGCAGCGTTTATGTTTCTAAAATTATAATTTTCTACCGTTAAAATGTACGATAGTTTTTAATCGCACAATAAGATGTTTTGGGTGATAATTAAAATCCACAACAAATTAACAAACATTCTTTTTATGTTAATTTGTTGTGGATTTCTTTTAATTAATATGAAAGACGATAACAATTAACAACAAAAGCGATGAATGAATAGAAAACATTTTAATGAGGTTATTGTTTTTATAATATGAAACAGAACATTTAATCTCTCAAATATCAGTAAATAACAAACAAGCAAACTTTTCCCCACTCCATGAATTGCAAGGACTGAAAATTTTTTCACAAAAATGCTGACCAGATAATACATCTCACATCAAGACTATAGAAAATACTGAATAAATAGAGATTGATATTGCAATACTACGATTGCATTCGCGAGATTTAACTTCAGTTCAAGATGCCACTTAATGCCCCACCCTCAAAAAAAAAAAAAAAAAAAAAAAAATCACCCCCCAAAAATTAGCCAGGCTTTGGTGAGAATTGGTCCACATCTTATGAAAACTTAAAGAAATATTATTAATTTTTCGCTTCAAAATATTTCCTCTTTCTTCCGAAAATTCGTCTAAGTTAAATAAATATACTACAAACCTCGAATTCTCTGTGCGAAGCTTGTTCATGTTAACCTTCTCTTTTCAAAAAGAAGAATTCAGCATACAACATACTTTCTCTTTAAAATAAAACCAATATATTATTTGGCGTCTTATGGTGATAATTCTTTAAAATATCCTTATAATGATATAATGAGTAGGAAAAAAACACTAGAAATACATTGAATTAGGCCACTGAAAATAGCTTCCGACCTCAAACAAATTGTAACAGAAAAAGTTAATTTTTTTTTATATCCTGCAAAATATGAGAAATTTCTAAGTTAATAATCATTTGTTGCCTTCTGGCACATGTTTTTAGGATATTTTTTAGTGCTGATCTCAGATTTTCTATTAAATAGCAGAATAAAATAATGATCATTTTAATTAATTAATAAAAATAAATAAGTCATAAAATTGAATTCAAGAATATTTTCTAAAATGTGTTGTGACTTCTTTTTATATTCTGTTTTCACTTGGACGTTATATAAGAAGAATATTTTCTAAAAGAATATTTTAAGAAATAAAAATACTTTCATATATAAGGAGACACATCTTATTTCGAATTATATGGTAGATCACTTCTCCATAGAGTCCCGTGGGAACAAGTTATCACTTTTGATGCAATTGCAGCGTCTTATGCTGATTTTACACGTAAAAAGTACGGACAGAGAGTGTTAGTTATTTTTGATGGATTCAACAAGCCCTCAATAAAAGATAGCGAGGATTGCAGTTTTATTTATTGTTTTCCATTTCTTTCGTGAACTTTTAATGCAAACTTCACGCCAACCATAATTTTGATTCCCGAAACAACTTTCATAGGTAAGAAAGAGAAATTTCTCCTTAATGCTGAGAAAAAGTCTAAAAGTGACCTCTTACAGAAAAATGGAGTTGATGTTACTTTCTGTAATGATGACGACGATGTTTAGATCATTGAAGAAGAAAGCTCACAACATCGGAATACAGTTGTTGTAGTGAAGGACACTGTTTTACTACACAACGGATTTTGACAGCATTTCCGAATTTATGTAGGGCACAGGAACAAGGAAAGGACTACATACAATATTTTATCACTTGTAAAAGCCCTTGGTGAGAAAATGCGCATGCATTTACTTTTCTTTATTCCTTTGAATGTGGCTGTGATTCAACATCATTTATATACGGCCCAGGTAAACCATCAGCATTCAAAAATCTTGTTAACAACAAGAACATAAAAGAGGCTGTTTAGATCATTAATTTAGGGAGGAAAAATGAAAGTATCAGTAATGAAAACGTTGCACCATCTAAAATTTTTGTCAAATCACAAATGCTTCAACCAGCAGAATCAGCTGTAAAGTATCATTCCTTCATTACTACCAAATAATACGGTGGAAAGCTGAGAAGTATCCTCAGGATTCTTAGGGGTGGCTTTTTTCTTAGGAATGATTCCTCAAGAACAATAAATTCTTTTCCATTGCAAGCGACTTGCCCCTAGCTCTAAAATATTTGCTTTCTATAGTACGTAGCAAATGTACCACAAATTGCGAAAACCTGCGTTGTCCCTGCAGAAAGAGTGAGTTATCTTGTACTGATGCTCATGTGCTTTGCTAAGAAAAATATTGCAAAAATGTTTCAGCCATAGAAATTGAAAGTTTAACAGAATTTTCAGGTAGTGATTGACTTCATCTGTGCCAAATTATTTTATTTCCTATTTTGTATGATGTGTATCCCTTATTAAAACATAGTAAATACTTTATTTTAAAACTTCCATGACGAAAAAAACCAACTAAAAATTCCTAATTAGGATTGAAGATGTTGATACTTCAGTAGCCTGAAATATGTGTGGAGTCGCTGCGAGTAATTGCAAGATTTGACCTTGTACCACTCGTCCAGAGCTGGGAGGAGGCAACTAAATGAGCTAGTTCAAATATGCATAATTACTGTAGATGAAACTACATTACAATTATGCAAATCTGAAGTAGTTCATTTTATTAATTTTTTCCCTTCGGATTGCCGTTTTGGGCCACATTGCAATGGCCTGATAATAAGCCTTAGCACTGGTGTGTATACTAAACCTGCAGCACTAAACAGTATTGTAAGAATGGTTGCTCGTAGCGCCGTCGAGTATTCTCAGGAAATATATATATATATATATATATATATATATATATATATATATATATATATATATATATATATATGTGTGTAATTTTGTGTATATATACTCTGAATCATTTTTGCGGTATTTTTTTAATTTTCATTGAAAGCTCTAAATAACTTTTGTCGATGTCTGTGTTTTTTAAACATAGAAATGTTTAAAACTCATCCACCGCTACGAAAATGCCACAAAACAGGTTTCAGTGTAGTAAAATGTACCATATTCTCTTAAACACTAGATCTTAATATTAATTAGTTTTAATATTATATTGATCTTATAGTATTATTTTATGTTGGCTTAAGAAACAATTTCTTTTTGTACCTATCACTTCCAAAATAATATATTAAGTATCTGTTATATATTGGTTAAAAGCCAAATAAATAGTTGTTGGCGACTCTCTTAGATCTGTATAAAATATAAAATATTAAAGGGAAATTCATTTAATGCTGGAATCGAAAATTGTAATAAAAAAGGAAATACAAAAGCCAGTTAGGGTAGATTTAAAATATTAATGCAAAAGACTGTGAGCCCATTTTACAACACAACGGTATGCAATTAGTAGGGCTAGTCCCTTTTTATAGAATCGTTGATTCACGGATTTATCACTGTTGATTGATCCGAAATTGATTGTCAGTTGGTTGCTTTTATTTCTCAAGCCTTATATTGCACAATGGCGCTACGGAAATTTATTTTATAATGATTAATTTAAAAATAGTTAACGAAACCGATATTTAGTATTTTTCATATTTAATTGTTTGTTTTTTTTCAAATTAACATTTCAATAGAAGAAATTCATGAACCAGTATCCAGCAGATGAATAAAGGTTGGCTGGGATAAAACTACCCAGGAACAACAGGTGAAAAAATGATCTCATCATCCCTTCAGACAGGAAGATGACTTCACAGCTGTCTGCCATCGACTTAAAATTTAATCTTCTTATGGACTTAGCAAGCGAAAAGAAACTTTGGAATGGCTTTCGTGAAGAAAAAAAAAACATTTTTCTCACTCTTTGTTATTACCTCAATCCTGTAAGAAAAAAAAAATAATCCAGAGAGAGATAATATATTACACTAAAACAGTCCGGTAAAATATTTTTTCTTATTTACTGATATTTGAAAGACTTACTCAAGCCTTTGTACTGAAACAATGAATAGATAATATATAAAAAAAAGTCTCATGCAAAATGACTCAAATTTCACGACGCCGCTTGGTACAGCTTTTGCTAGCAAAAAAAAAATCACATTTTTAATTGTTTTATTTTTGTATTTACGCTAATTTATTTACTATTAATATATAATTTAATTTATTAGTTAAGCACAAACTAATGCTATTTTTAAGTAATTTTTGAAACGTGCATATATTTGAATGTTTTATCCACAAATTATTTTACACATAACTACTTTTTTTTTTAAATCTATTTTCTGTAAGGGGTTCTCAGCAAACTCTTGATTTAGAGGACAAAAAAGTTAATTTACGGATTTAAAACAATGTTACAATATTACATAGAGGCAACATGGTATCTGGTCATAGTTCTAAGAGTTACAATAATACATATGAGTAAATTAATAAGGATTCATTAATTTATAATTTATAGATTAATAATTAGATCAGAATATTAATTTTTAAGAGTAATAATTGGCATTACAATTTCACGTATAATAAATAAAATTAAATCATTAAGAAAAAGTAGGCTTTCTAAATATGTTGATTTACGAGTAATATTGTACGTCATGGAAATAAATAAGTAATACCAGATTGTATCACATGAAAATTCATTTTTTAAATTCATTTTTTTTTAAATTCATTTTTATAAATTAATAAATCAGTTAACAGAATAGTCCTATAATTTTGAATTGTTAAAATGGACCGATCCTAATATACAATTAACGACTTTAATTATATTTAATGGGTGCAGTTCAAGGAAAAGAATTAAAATGCTTGTTGATTGGTTTCGTAAAAGAAATAAATTCAGTTCCAGACTCCAAGGATGGTGTAAGCATCTCCTGCCACACCATCTGACCACATCAGCTTTGGCCTCCCTCTCCTCCTTGTCCCATGGATTGGCTGTGTCACCAGTATTTTGGAAATTTCTTCATCCCATAAATTTCTTCATTCATAGCTCATATCTTAAGCGCCTCAACTTCATTGCTCTGACATCTGCATCCCCATAGACATAGCTCCTGGTTCGTGCATCGCCTCCAAGTTTCTTCAACCTTTATACCTCCAAAGATACGGCGGAGCACGTTACTTTCAAAAATGAGGAGCTCCTTTTCGGCACCCTTAGTTGTTTCCAAAACTCCGATCCATAAAGAAGTACGGAGCGCACCAAGGTCTTATAGAGGTGGAGCTTGGTCTGTCTTGAAAGGATACGTTTGCTCAGCCATTTGCCCAGCCCAGAGTAGCATTTGTTGACTGCAGTGATCCTTCTTTATCTCAAAATCGGGGTTATTATCCTGGGTGAACACAGATCCCAGGTAAATAAACTCCGATACTTTTTCAAAGTTATGATGTCCAATAGTAACCGTCCCACCTGACTTAGGAGTCTCTTCTGTTACTTGGTGTTGGACTCATTAACTTCAAGTGCAAGTCTGCTTGCTGGGCCCGCCAGTGCCAGAATAGCCTCAGTCAAGGCCTGAAGAGAGCGTCCCACAATGTCTACATCATCAGCATGGGCCAACAATTGGACAAGCCTGGTAAATATGTTTCCCTGTCCTATATCTCGTCCACCTAAGCCCGCGTCTCTTATAGACTTCTCAAGTGCCAGATTAAACAATAAACAGGCCAACGCATCCTCTTTCCGTAGTCCTTTTCCCGCACGAAATTCTTCGGATCTTTCACACATGCATCTCACATCCTTCATAGCAATCTTCATCAAGCGTATAAGCTTCTAAGGTATATTAAATTCTCTGAGGGCCCTGTACAGCTCTTCAAATTTTCTTAGGGCATACGCTGGTTTGAAATCTATGAAAATATGGTGAGTTTTGGTTTTCTATTTGCGACCTATAATAATTTTAATTTATAATAATAAAATAATATTAATATATATACCCGATCTCTAAAATATCCCAATCATGCCATACATTAAAAGGAATTTAAGGCCAAATGTTTATTAAAAATAAATAGTCGATTACAATGTAAAACCGCGTAACTGTTAATCCCAACTTTTAAGCAGTGACAAAAAAAAAAAAGTTCTAAAAATCAAATTCTCACCATATTGAGATATTATACATTTTTTAAAATAGTAACTACCAGATAGTAATATACTATCGAACAGAAAAAATGAATAATTAATTGTTGTGTTTAAAATTTTGACGATAGTAATAAATTAAATCATTAAGGCTTACCTGGTTTCACATTGAGACCGATGAAATGGAAATATTTTTCTAATAAGGACAAGTCAATCTCTTTAATTTTTCTACCCAACATGAAACGCTAATATTAGCAATATGGCTCCAGTAGATCTATGCGGATTAACCGAACATAATGAACATATAACGAACGACTGCGCCATCAAAAGCAGTACAGTATACATCAGTTAAAGGAGAGGATGGTATTGCTTTATTTGAGGAGCTCATTGTCAGTGAAAAGCTATTGAAAACGATAATCCCACATCAGCGGCAAATACAAGTAAATCAAATAATATTTTAGCGCTAATTATTCTCCCAATTCCGACAAGGAAAATTGATGAGTGGATCTAAATTTATATCAATACCCCATCCGTCTCACTCTGTGCTAACATCCTCGTTTGGGATTAATGCTTATATAAACCATCAATACCATATCTATGTCGTCGATTTCCAAATATACCTGTCCCTTCCACCTTCCAAACTATTACCAGCCACAATAAAACTCCAAGAGGACTTGGATCGAATAAGTCACTGCGCTGTAATTAACAAGCTGAAGTTTAATGCAGAGAAGACAAAGGCAATAGGTTCCAATAACCTACTTAACCCTTAACCGTGGACAGTGGGTAAAATTTACCCAAGGTGGCAGCCCAACTGTGTGATTCACGGGGATGGAGACCCTAGAAGGTACCAACCACCTCTCTACCTTTTTATATGTGATTCACAGCACCTTAGTCAACCCCTATCATCTAACCATTTACTAATCTCTGAGACCTATTCAAAATTACGATCGGGTATTTTTGACGCTTTGCCCTGCGAGTGACTTTTTTTTTCTTTACCAGATAACTTCTAATTCAATTTATTTGGCTTTTTAATTCAGATAACGAGTTTTTTGTATATTTAGAATGGAAAACAAGGCTGGTCGTAGTAAAGTGTGTGTGGGTGATGATGATTTTGAACAATCTGTAAGTCAGTGGTTTAATGAAACTGAAGATTGTGGCAGTGACATTGAACATGAAGATCTTTCAGTTGACAGTGGTTCAGAAGCTTCAGAAATTGAATTGAGTGATACAGAATAAGTGCCTGATGATGTAGAAGAAAACAACAAGCAAGTGCATTGTTTGTTCTATCCCTATCTGCTTGAAATGCAGCAGGAAGACGTATATGAATCATACATCAGAAGTATGATACGCAGTTTTCCAATGAACTTTATTGTATTAATTTTTTTTATTTTGTTGGAACTATATTGAAGTATGGAACAATGGAAAAAAATCAAAACTTTAATTATTTATTAATCCGTCAAACATCCCAGAAAAGCAGATCCGTCTCACTCAAATGACGATGACAGGTATTGAGTGCACGGTGGGTATCCACGGAGGATTCTCGGAGACGTTTGTTCCCAGAAGAGGAGTGAGGCAGGAAGATGCCTTGGCATACAGACGACTGGCTCTATTTTCAACCGGACTGTCCAGATCCTGGCCTATGCCTATGACATCGATATTGTGGGAAGATCCTTTCAGATGGTCAAGGATGCGTTTTCGGCCCTGGAGGCCTCAGCAAGGAGACTGGGCCTGGAAATTAAAGAAAGAATGACTAAATTCAAGGTATCAGGCCAGGAGGCCAACAAGGTTGAAAGGATAACCATAGGAACCTACAGCTTTGAAAAGATGAATGAATTCATATATCTCGGCTCACAGGTGAATAGAGAAATGACAGCAGAGATAATAAGAAGAAAATTGGCGAGCAGAAGCTTTTTCGGGTTCACACCTCTTTAGAAGCCATCATCTCTCTGGGACTACAAAGCTTAGATTATATAAAACCCTGATCAGCCCTGTTTTGGTATATGGGTCTGAGGCTTGGACAATCTCAAGGTAGGACGAACAATGACTCCTTGTGTTCGAGAGGAAGATTTTACCCCGAATCTATGGCCCATTAAAAGTAGGCGAAAACTGGAGGCAGGGGAGTAACATAGAGCTCTATGCGCTAAGGTGCCGGACATTGTGAGAGTCATCCGCATAGGCAGGCTTAGATTGGCTGGTCATGTTGCCAGGATGACCCAACTGGACGTTCCCAAGAAGATAATGTTGGATCAACTTTATGGATCAAGAAGCATCGGAAGACCGAAACCGCGGTGGAGAGACGGTGTCGCAAGTGATGCCGGAAATCTGCTTGCTGTGCGGAATTATATTACAGCCGCACAAGTTAGGGAAGGATGGCGAAAGCTGCTGAAGGAGGCCTTGACTCACTCAGTGGGTTGTGGTGCCGCTGATGATGATGACTAATTTTGAAAAAAAAAATATATTTAGACAAATTTCCTATAAAATAGCAACCAATTTGTAGGGAAAAATTGCTTCGTCAGGTAATGTTAGCAGCAACAGCCACAGAGGTGAAGGTGCTTATCACAATGCGGTAAATGGACAGCCGTTGTTGTACTTGATTCATTATTTTCTAATTTCCGCATTGTGATGACCACCTTCATACCTTTAGACAAATAAAAAAGTAAAATTATTGGGCAAACAATAAAAACATTTAAGACAAAACGCACTGTGTTTCGTAGTAGTAGCCCACTTTAGAAAAACATTTTGGAGGGGAAAAAATCGAGGTACGATACAACATACCAAAACAAAAAAAATACCATGTACTGGTATTGCTGTAGGTAACTAATGTTTGTTGACCTATCAACCTCAATATTTCTTCGAAAACAGACTCGATTCGCATAGTTGGGTATTCAGTTGGAATGCTGATGAAATGGAGAAACTTTTTTTAATTCCTTAAGATCTTACCTATAAAATTCATTTCGTGAGATTCTACTGAATATTTCTGACAATTATTCGTTTTTAATTGTTTACATGGCTTTGGCTGTTATGACCGACTGACATAGCAATTTGCTATTGGTTGCTATCTTATAGTAAATTCATCGTAAAATTTAAAAATGATGTCAAAAGTTGAGAAATCTTCAGTTACAGTAAAGATATTTAGACGGTAATTTGTCGAGAAAAAAACCCTGGTATTTTTGGAAAATCAATTAAGCAATCATATCTCGAAATAGGATTGTAATAAAAATGTGTAGTTGGCGAAATTTTGGTAGACTATCCCTCCCATAATTACTGACATTTCTTCCTGACACACCCTGTATATTTATTTATATTTATTCTCATAACGGTAGAATTATTGGTGATTATTATCGGTATTAATTACGTGGTCACCAACTCATCCAATGTAGACAATTCAAGAAATTCAATATTGGACGTGTTGGTGATCACTCGTCCAATATTGAATTTCTGAAATAGACTGGCCTATCACATTATATATCGGCTCTATTTTCGTAGAGTGAGAGCTAACCTAAGGGGGAATGTAGGGATTGGGAATTGAAATTGTTAATTGCTTCTTGCTTGGGATAATCGTAAAGCAATTTCGTATTTTCTCCTGGAACCTTGCATTTAAGCAATATGGCGGGTAACATCAGCTTTCGGTATCATTGATGCTATTGCAACATACTCATATATTAATGATTTTCTCGATTCTAGTAATTTATGTAAAAATACATCAGTATATTTTTGTATAACTACTTTTTCTCTCAGTATTAGTATTAAAAAAATACTTCCTCGGATACTCAGCTATACGCAGTACAGCACTTATAAGTCTAGCACTTTGTCTATTTATTTATTCGGCATTAATATGATTTTATGGTTCTCAATTCTGATGATGCCTAAATTGACGAAATTTTTAACTTTTAGTATAAACTTTATAATAATTTTTGTTTTTTTTTTTCAATTTTCGCTCTCAGCATTTATATAATCGTAATTTTGAAGTTAATGTTCTTTGACTATTTCATTTGTTTATTTATTAATTTTTTACTTTATAGGACCATATATCGAAAGTGAACACAACTGTAATAATATATACGAGGGTATGGGTTTTTCAGAGGTTATATATTATAAATAGGTTCGGATTGCATCAATTAATAGCACCACTTCCATAATAAATTGATTGAAATATTACATTGATGAATAAAAAATATTTTTAGGTAATTCTAATTGTTTTGTTTGCTTTATTTATTTATTTTTTTTGTGGATGTAACCCTTGTCTAAAAAAAATAAATTGAATCTTCTTAATTTATAATTTTAAGTTTTGATATAATATATATTTTCGCATAACCGACATCAAGATATAATTTGAATTATTTTTTATTTTGTTTTAATGTTGTTAACTTAGCTTGTCGTCTGACCCTTCGTCCAATCCATGTCAAACGTTATTTTTGGTATGTTCTGCAATTTATTAAAATATTTTATACGTTCTACATTTAAATGAATTTTGATGTTAATAAATTTGATATACAAATATGGTCAGGGACTGGCCATAAGAGATCCGCTCATTCAAAGAGTGAGCGATTCAAAGAGTGATTTGGGAAAAAAGAGCGGTGATTCACCGAATCGCATAATCAACCCCTTCTCATGCCAGTGAGTTGGCGTCACGATAAAATCTCAGACACGACAATCTCTTCCACCTCTCTTATTCATCAAGTTTCGAGACCGTTGAGCCATGGAAATGAGATAGTTTGTTGCAGTGAGTCATTGAATAAACGAGTGGCATTGAGAATAATTTAGCCTATCCTCAGTTACGAGTATGACGTATTCTTTTCTCTGTTAGTAATTTTTTTCTCATCGTTTTTATGTGTCGGTTATTATAGCTTTGTTAATTAATACTGTGTATGTTTTAAATTATTTTCTTTCATCATAAATTCAGTCACATTGAGTTGTACATGCTTTGTAATCGAATCGTTTCCTTTGAAGCCTTGATTTCAAGTCAGTATGTTATGGCCGGAACAGTTAGATTCCCCTAGAGATTTTCTAATTTCCTAAGTAATTATATCTAAGTGCTGTACCATTAACTTAAGTAAGGTCGATATTGTTGTTTCCCCCTGGCACCAAGAAGGAATGTCGTTTGCTCTGACAGAGCATTCATTGCATGAATGAGCCAAGTCATTGGATTCAATAAATGCTTCTAGGATGCTATCTCTCTTATTTGTTTTAATTTAAAGTATTAATCCTTTAGATGGATTTCTCATTTCATTTATAATCTGACAAAGAACCTTCCTCTCTTAATTTTTTGTTTATTTATATTTTTAATTTATAACTAAGTTTTTGCTTTTCTTAATACCATTCTTTATTTTTTTCCGGTTCCTCTATTATTATTTTTTTAATATGTTTTTACATGCTTCATAGTTTCTTTCGTTACTTATTAAGTTTTATGTTATAAAATCATAAGGTTTATAAGTAAAATTCTGATATAAATGAAGCTTGCATGTTTGTTCCGGATTGATATAATCTTTATGAATAAAATAATCTGATGTGTATATATATATCACTACTATTTATTATTACGGTAGTATAGATCCCTTTTCCGGCTATCAGGAGCGATGGATTTTGACGAGTGAGGTATCAAAAGAAAGGGAATTTCACGGAGATGCGACGAATTCCAATTTTGTTTCTCAAAACCTTAAAAGGGCTTAAATAAAAGTGATGAAAAAACTGGAAGGTTTCAAAAGCTTGACGACTGAGAGTCGGTGGATCGAGACGGGTTAAGTTGTGTTTTAAAGATTTTGACGCGGGCATCAAGATCATATATGCTCCTATGGAGCATATTGGTCCAGCGTTTCAAAGCTTAAAAACCTACCGTTTTTTATATAACGCACGATATAAGATCACATATTCCCTATGCCATCTTGCGTACGTGGCGTTGTCATGGCAACTTTATATCAATTTGATTCTGTTTACAAACACTTTTAATGAGTGGGAAATTATATATTGTTTCCCATGTCCAACCCTAAAGGGCACTGCTATGTATGAATACTACACATAGAAAATGTTATAGCTGGTCTAATTGCCTAACTACTAAATTGAAGAGATTTTTTCCAGTGGGGTAAGCTAATTACTTATTAAGTATGAACTGTAACTTCCACGCCGTCATTACAAACTATGTAGCTTCACCAAATCTGTATTTTAAATAAACTTTTTGGTAATATTATATTGTTTATAGGAATAAATATGTTTCCCTAATACCGCTTATACTTGGAATCAGAATGGATTAGAAGATATCTAAGAGAGTTCTCGCTCGGGTATACTAATATATATATATATATATATATATATATATATATATATATATATATATATATATATATATATATATATATATATATATATGACACGGTACTATAGATCCCTTTTCCGGCTCTCAGAAGCTATAGATTTTTTATGAGCGAAGTACAAAAAAAAAGGGAATTTCACGGAGAAGTGACGAATTCTAATTTCAATTGTTAAATTCTTCCTAGGGCTTAAATAAAAGTGATGGAAAAACTGGGAGGCTTCAAAATTCTGACGGTGGTGAGTCGGCGGATCGAGACGGGATGGGTCGGATTTTAAAGGTTTCGACGCGGGCATCAATATCATATACTTTCCTATGGATTATTTGAATAATTTTTTTATGAATGTTGTTAACTCAGCTTGTCATCTGTCTCTTCGTCCAATCCATGCCAAATGTTACGTTTGGTATGTTCTGCAATTTATTAAAATATGTTATAGATAGATAGATAGATAGAAAATTTGCTTTATTCTGGGACTAGGTCCCTTAAGAATAACAAAATTGAACAAATATAAAGTATATCAAATCTGGCCAAAAAACTAAAATACTAAAAATAGATAAGTTTTTACATCAATAGTAATAACAATAAGTAAACAAAAAATGAGTTCTTTACTTAGAAAAAATATACAAGTATTAAAAAAAAATGAAAAAGAAGAAAAGAAAAAAAAAAGTAAAAAGGTGAGAAAAATGAAAATTATAAATAAATGTCCAATTAAACATCATAAACTTTTGATCACATTGTTCACCTTAAATTAATTTGTTTCCATTTTGCTTGTACATCATCTTTTTGGAAAGTGAGGAATTGGAAAAGGTGGAATTTGAATGAGGATAAAGAAAAAGCATAACGGATACTAGAAGGGAGAGAATTCCAGAGGATAGTGGACCGGGCAAGAAAGGAACGTTCGAATGTTTTGGTTCTGTGGGAGGGGGTATAGAGGTCAGATAGGCGCGTTCTTGTTGCCAGTGATTGGACTGAGGATTTGAACTGTAGGAGTCTGTAGATGTTAGAGGAATGCTGAGAATTTATGGTTTGGTATAGGAAAGACCCGAGGAAATATTGTCGCCTGACAGAGGGAAAGAATCACTTTAACTTGCCATAAAGATGGGAAACGTGGGACCGCCTCGAGGTACCGAAGACAAATCTTAAAAAACAGAGTAATGTTATACGTTCTACATTTAAAAGAATTTTGACATTAATAAATTTGATAAACAGTTATCATATCTGTAGGGACTAGCCATACGAGACCCACTCATTCAAAGATTGAGCGATCAGTGATTTGGGAAAAAAGAGCGGCGATTCACCGGGTCGGACAATCGCCCCCTCCTCATGCTATTCAGGATACGTTCCAGTGCACGTACTGGTACAGCGCCCTAAAACCAACCGTTTTTGAGATAACGCACGATATAGGGTCGCATGGGCCAAATGCCATCTTGCGTACGTGGCGTTGTAATGACAACCCCTATGGAAGCAAGTTGAGACTGTTCGAAAACGTTATTTTGTGAATATAATGTTGTTTTTATGTTTCTATGAATGATAGAGAAGACTATGTATTCTTTCACATGTCTAACCCTAAAGCCCGGTTAAATAAAGAAAATATTATAGCTGAGTCTTATTGCTTATCTGTTAAACTGAATTGATGTTATTCCAGTGGGTAAACTAATTACTTGTTAAGTAAACTGTTACTTCAACGTAGTTATTATAAAGTATGTAGCTTCACCAAATGTGAATGTTAAATAACTTTTCTTGGTAATATTATATTGTTTATACGAATAAACATGTTTCCCTAAAATAGCTCATAATTCGAATGTATTAGGGATTAGAAGAAGGATGGATATTTCATTCGAGAGTTTTCGCTAGGGTATACATATATATATATATATATATATATATATATATATATATATATATATATATATATATATATATATATATATATATATATATATATATATATATGAGCTGTTATGTAGTTTTTCTATTTAATAAATAAAAGAAGCTAAAATTATTCCTGTTTGTTACATAATTGTAAAAAACGTTATATTTAACTTAAATTGAGAAAAAAATTAAATTTAAAACCAACAAATGCTGTCTTACAACGCAGTATCTTTATGAGTATATTACGGAAACGAGACTTGAATGTGTAAATGGTTAATGGATGAAGTAAATGCAAGATTTGAATGGCTTTTTATGTCAATTCTTTAGGTCAATTCGTTAAACTGAATTGATGTTATTCCAGTGGGTAAACTAATTACTTGTTAAGTAAACTGTTACTTCAACGTAGTTATTATAAAGTATGTAGCTTCACCAAATGTGAATGTTAAATAACTTTTCTTGGTAATATTATATTGTTTATACGAATAAACATGTTTCCCTAAAATAGCTCATAATTCGAATGTATTAGGGATTAGAAGAAGGATGGATATTTCATTCGAGAGTTTTCGCTAGGGTATACATATATATATATATATATATATATATATATATATATATATATATATATATATATATATATGAGCTGTTATGTAGTTTTTCTATTTAATAAATAAAAGAAGCTAAAATTATTCCTGTTTGTTACATAATTGTAAAAAACGTTATATTTAACTTAAATTGAGAAAAAAATTAAATTTAAAACCAACAAATGCTGTCTTACAACGCAGTATCTTTATGAGTATATTACGGAAACAAGACTTGAATGTGTAAATGGTTAATGGATGAAGTAAATGCAAGATTTGAATGGCTTTTTATGTCAATTCTTTAGGAACGTGTAACCTATTTTCATGGAGAATCAATAAAAAAATAAAAAGCTTTTTAATCATTTTTTTTAATATTTCTAATATGGAAAAAGATCCTCTTGCCTCTGACATTGGAGGTGTTTTTTTTTTAATTTCCGAAGTGCCCACGCGAACGAGGAACTTCCATGCCCCTTTTTTTTATCGGTATTTATTTTTTTTTTTTCAATGTTCGACACTAATAAATGGTTAATAATATTCGTTCTAAAAATAGGTCAGTGGGTCAATATCTGACATATATATATATATATATATATATATATATATATATATATATATATATATATATAATAAATAATATCACGTACTTTTACAATATTTTGACAGTGTATCCTAATTTATTAATGTGTATTTTGTTTATTTTTCAAACGGAAAATAAATGTAGTCTATTGAGCCTAGGGTAGCAAGGGCATTGAATTTTAACACGATTATTCATACTTTCGCTTGAAAGAAGGCAAAAAGAGTAGTTGTTGCGAATAATTGTTGTTGTAAATAAAAAATAAAAAAAGCTTCACTAGTTCTATCACAAGAACACTTTACTTCAATAATTATTATTAAATTATATTATCATTATTAAGTGATTTTGTAATTAAATTGTTTTATTTTATGAAAAATAATAAACTATTGTTATTATAAAGTATTGGTAAGTTTAATTTTCATGATACCTTAATCCATATATTAATATTATAGGCAAAAATGAAACCCATGAAATATTAAGTAGGAGGAAGTTGTTATATTATATTATATTACCTCGGGCCCGGTCTTTTCTGATGGTAGCCCTAGTAACATTCGTAATTTATGATGAAAATTATTGATACAACTATTAATTCAATAATACAGATTATTGACCCAGGATTTTCGAAACGGGCTCACATACATAGTCTGCAAGTGGTGACAAGTAAGCATCCACGGGTTAGACTAAGCGTGTCAAACTCAATTTGAAACGTTGGCAGGATCACATTTACAAAATTTCTTAAAATATTATTTTCAAGTGAGGATTCGGGAATATGGAAATGATTTTAAATTATATTATGTAATCAAGTGGATTTAGGGTTAGCTTTAAAATTATAATTTTTTTTTTCACTTTATTTCAGAACATCGTGTGCCACAAAACATTATTTCGGGGTCCGCGTGTTTGACACTCCTTGGCTAGACCGAAACATCGAAGGGAATATAATAACCAATCTGATCTCGTAGTTTTACTTCTTCGGAATAATTGTAACGATATGGAATGTCGCTCGTCCAAGTTGTTAGCGTTCCACCAAATGAATGCATTAGTCACGCAAATAAATTATAAATGAAAATGAGGGGAGGGGAAGACGCTATAAATGGAGCTAAATATTAATAGGATCTCAATGGGGGTTAATGACTGGCGGGGATGGTGATTGGTCGAGGTTTAAGCAGGAAAACTCAATTATCCACTTGTCGTGGTAAATTTCCCAATCACAGAGCCTTCAACCCGCCGCTGTTGGCTTCATTCTCTCCGAATTCGCTTGACAAGTTGACACATTTGCAACCACCGGAATAATTAATAATCAACAGTAACATTATACACATACACACTTCATAAAAAATAACGAGATTTCGGGAAACATTAAATTCTTGTCGTGTTCTTGAATTTCGGAGTTGAGATTTTGTGTTTCTATTAAACAATTCTATATTATTGTTTTAGACGTACATTATGGTTATTCTGTACTTATACCACTTGTATATAAAGGCACACATACAGGGTTTCTGAGTTCTAAATTACTAACAATCCTATGAAGAAATTGTACAGATTCATGAATTCATGTCTGGCAGCAAAGCGTACAAGGATATCGCTTGACAAAGTCGCCAATTCACACTGATCGTCACCTCTCTTAATTATTTGCACATATCCTCTTCTGCACAACCATCAATTATAGAATTTAAACGAGTTCTAATTTTTATCGGTGATTCAATAAATGAGACGTTAAACAATGTTAAAATAAAGCTTATTAAATAATATGAATGTAAGATTATGCCAAAATCTTTAACAAACGAAAACATCTTTGAAATCTCAGCTAAAATAAATAATTGTTTAACAGTCCCGTTATTAATATATTTATAGAATATAATAGAAGAGAAAAATAAGCTTTATCCTGGGACTAGGTCTCTTAAGAATACGAAGTATGTACAAGTAAAAAAGAAAACAGAAAACATATCTGGCCAAAGACCACATTAATAAAAGTCAATTAATAACAATAAAGCAATGTTTTATCATCTAATAACCTACAATCAACTGAATAACCAAACTAACATACAATTAACAATTTTGCATATATATTGTTAAGATATTTAAATTTACATTTGAAAATGAATTTTTATGATTATTATGAAAAAATGCAAACGCCAATTTTAGTTTTACTGGGTAGGTAATCGATTAATGCATTTTCTTTGACCAACAAAATTTTATTAGACACAATATTATTAAAATACATAATTAATTTTAATGGTTCTAAATACGAAATAAAGTGTTTATAAGTATGCCTGCATTTAAGATGTTGATGCTTATTTTATTTTAATAAAGTTTAATTTTTTTTTCTTATTTATTATTTTGCTATTATTTCATTATTTAATTTTCTGTAAATATGGCGTGAATGAACTCTTTAATCACTATTACCATTGTCCTTTATTGAGCCAGAATGTAATGTTACTCAATAAAATAAATTAAATTTAAATAAAAGAAGGAGCGAGTTAGTTTAATGGTATGTCTGAACTTTTACATCTATGTCTTAACATCAAAATAAATATATTACAATTTTTTTAATTTGCCGTTTTCTAGATGGCTAGCGATTTCTTCTTTCATCCATCATTTTGTAGAATTATGTACTGATAATGTTTTCCTACCGCAGGGATATTCTTAACTTTGAATCCTGCTATTTTACAGACAGGGGAATTGCTCTGTTCTGCCTTCCAAGCTAGGCTCACCAACTGCTCAGTTTTTGGCTTCTTACACTCGACTCCGCACTATGATCTTTGCTAGGCCGACTGAACATCTCACGCTTAATTTGTCTGCACTCCTTGAATTCTTATGAGATTTATAATATATGTCGGGATTCATTTTCTAAAAATTAACAATAAGGCAGAAACATATTACATCAACTAATTAACTTTAACAATCACATTTCATCTATAAACCAACATACAATGATATCTATATATAACCATTATACCTAGACACACCACACATTATATTAATAAATAATATTTCTTATAACCAGCATGATATTATATTAAGGATACCTCTCAAAGGACCTCTATCCTCATCGATGCTAGTATTATTTGTAGAGCATTACAATATATGTATAGATTTTATCCTCCTTCTCCCCTCTTACCCAACCCACCCTTCCTCAGGCGATTCCTAGTAGACTATCGAGGCCAATTAGCTTCAACGGGTATGAACTAGGAGATTGTTAAAAACAGTGTCTTTTCGTAGCGTACTGACGAGATATATAGCTTCCGCCAACAATCGCCACAAGAAAAAATAGTCCGTAGTCTTTTGGTCTTTTTTTTACTTTAAATTTCTTCCTTATCAATGCTGACACTTACCTTATAATAAAACGAAGGTTATTTTAACGTGACCAAGTCGCTTTAAAGCAAATTATATCAATATTCTTTTAAAAAAGCATCATCATCTTTCTCATTTCTTCCGACTCTAAAACAGGCATTTTTCACTTGATCTCATAGTGTTCTTTTTTTTTTTTTTTTTTTTTATATTTCACCATGACAGAATTTAGATTAAACAATATTTAAAATATAAATTAATTTTCAAATTTGGTAATCATTTTTACCTTTACGATATATATAGGTGTAGGAGAGATGATCCTACTCCGTGTACCTAAAATTGAGAATCACGGTGTGGTCTTCCATGTATGAATACCACATCGTGCGGCCAATGATCTCCATGATCTACAGTGCCAACCGAAAAAAAATAAAATAAAATATATATATATATATATATATATATATATATTTTATTTTATTTTTTTTCGGTTGGCACCATATAATATATATATATATATATATATATATATATATATATATATATATATATATATATATATATATATATATAGTATATACACATATTAATACTTTTCTAATTACTAGATGAAGGTTTCTAGTTCAGCCACAAATTTCATGGCAGATAATTTCCGAAATGATAAATAATCGAAATTTCTATTTTTATTTAGGGTAGTTCGACTGTTTTAGGGTCAAAAATGCAATATTTAAAAAAAAAAAAAATCTGAGACTACAGTATTTTCTGAAATAATTATGACTAGACCCATAACTTTATTACAACTAGAAGTGATTTAAATTATTTTTTTTTAACTTTGCGGGTTAAGCTTAAATCAGTTTGCTAATGTGCTAAATAATGTGACTCGTTAGTCTAGTCAACGTAAATTTATTATATCTGAAATATTATGAGAGATATATCATTAGACAGGATCAACGGATAACCAGTTTTTAGTTTAAAAAGTGGTTTATTAACTAGTTATATTCATCAAATTTTTAAAAAGAATCGGAGCTTCCAGTATTTGTTTCTCTGAAACTATTGGTCCCAACGGAAACATTTAGACATTTATTGTAATTGACGAGCAAAAATTAGCAAAGTGGAGGGCTGATAATATAAAAATGAATTTCAGACTCTGCCATTGATTATAAAAGTGAACTTTTTTTATTTTTGCCCTACGATTTCAGAGGAATATAATAAGAATAAAATCAAATAACGAGCACGTCAATTGGGCTTGTTATTCAATAGATAAACGTACCTGATAAAGATACTTCTAAAAAAAATCGTAAAACGATAACCATTAACTTGATCTGAAAACGTGTTTGTTTGTATTTGCTGAAAAATGTATGGTTATAGGATTATGTATAGGGAAAATGTATTAAACAAATATTGATAATATTGAATGAAGCCCTATTTGATCCTCAGTAATGATCGGATTATCTTTAAGCATTGCCTAACAGTCTCGTCAAATATTTTCTCTATCTCTAGTTATTTTTTATAAATTATACCTTTTTAATTGTTCAACCTTTAAAAACTGAGGCCCAAGGAGCCAAGGGTTATTTCATAAATCCACACTCTCGTATTTACTTCGTTTAAAAATAGGATTATTCATTCGTCGAAAGCAGGGGCTTCGTTGTTCATTATTATTGGTCACGGTTGCTTTGAACCAAGGACCCACTTTCTGACATGCATATTTCCCTCACATGATTTTTTGGTACATTTGTTCTGATAATTAATTTTATGAATATTCATAACCGGGATCCGTGACACCGCATGAGTGGAAAGGGACCCAGTCATAAAAGGGGCGAGGGCGGGTTCATTATCAATTCCGTTTTTATTTTATAAAAAAATCTTTAAAATAATCTGGGATTATTAAAGGGGGACTTTGTGAAATTGTTTAATTGAAAAACTGTCGCGATAATTAATTGAGGAGTTGTCTATCAAAATTTAATATATATTTACTTTTGGAAAAGTCAGTTAACATAAGAATTAACAGTTAGAGTCTTAAACTTCTGTACATCATCTTATAGGTGGAGAAAAATAAACAAAAAAAAAACAGGGCGAAAGAACTTAGTTCAGTACTTAGACGAGAAGATTGGGAAGACTCAAATTTTTAGTTTTTTCCCACTCACAACTTTCCTCAATTACAGATCAAAATTAAAGTTGCCAACAAGAAAAACAAAATTACCCCTTCAACTTTAAAGGTCTGAAACTGAAAAACAAAATATCCCAAGATTATTACTTAGGCGCCTCACTATTTTGTTTAACATTTTACCAAGTTTTGTTCCTATTTACCCCATTTTACGGTATATAAGAAGTATATTAAAATGTGTATTTAACCTTAGTCAACTAGTGTACGTCCATCTCATGACAAGTCTACATTGACGGAAGTGGTCTCTTTCCCTGAAATAGGCCGTTTTCCCGCAACATTTAGCCATGCCAATCTTCCAGGAGGGATCCGGGAGCCTAATCGTAGGGAATAATTAATATTATTTTCAGCTGAGTCAGATATGCGATTCTAGAATTAAGTAAATGCCATGAGGGGTAGTAACCCCTTACTTGACGACCCCTTAATGCTACAGGCTTCATTAAAAGATCTTTTCCGCTACATTTCCTCCTTCCAGTCCCCCTCCTAGGAGCAATTGGGAAAAGAGCGCTATTACTGTTTAAGAAAAAAAAATATTTTGAACCCAAAATACAATAAAAAATTTATAATAGGTAACGTATGTGATTAATTACGAATTTTGGATGAGGGTTGAACAAAAAAAAAAATCACGAAATGAGATACCCTTGAGAACAATCAAAAACCAGATAACGCTAGATTCTTTATAAGAAGAAAGAAAACTCACCTGATATTCTACTTATTCTTAGATGTTTATTTTATTTTTGTTTTTTGGACCTATTTTTATTTAGTTATATTACATTCTGTCCCAATAAAGGACAATGACAATAGTGATTAAAGAGTTCATTCATTCCATATTTGCAGAAACTTTGATAATAAAATAATTGGAAAATAATAAATAAAAAAAAATAAATAAATAAACTTACATAAAATAAAATTATACATAAAAATGTTTATTTTAAGATTTTATGTTGTATTTAATCGTATTAATGTTAATATGTGGTTTTATAAGCATTAGAAACAAATATCTAATCTGTTACCGTTGGAATTCATAATTATTAATTCTGGCCTACATTTAATTAAATCTGTCATGTCCAAAATATTTTTTGTTTCAATATATTAATATTTTTTGAAAAATACTAAAGCGTATGAAGTTATTTAATATTTTAAGTTTAATATTTGATATAAAAATTTTAAATATAACTAATTTTTTTATTTACTAAAATTTTTATATCTAACCTAAAATATTTAACTACTATAAATATATTACTTGTTTCGTATTTTAATATAGATTGGTTCGCTTTGCATAGGTTTTTCCCAATAAATAAAAGATGAATACATAAATAGATGAAAAACTCTTAGAATATTAAAAAAAAGAAGCAAACTTCAAAATCACATTTAATATGAAGAACGAGAAAAATAATTCATAAAACAGGCATAAATTATTGTTTGCTTTTGATTAGAAAGTTTCTAAACGCTTTATTCTAAAATAACATTTAATAATTAACCAGTCAGCAGAACTGTAGACCACACAATCACATTAATGCTATCTATAGATAGTACATCTTAATTCAGCATCTTGATAGAAAATAACCAAATAGAAATAGTACATCACTGGTAAAAAATTAAATGCATACTGAATGTTCCCTTCCCTTTCCTTCAGTATAAGGTGTGATGGGATGAGCCTGCATACATAGGCTCGAAATGGAATGGCATTAGTCTAATAGTGTTAAAATGCTTAGCAAATGCAGTTTATTTATCAACAACTGTTATTATTTCATTTTAATACTATGGGATTAATATTACATCGTTTAGAGCCTGTGTACGCAATTACCCCAATAGTCCCCCACCTCATCTTAAGTTGAACCGTTTTATATCTCTAATAGGTTAGTCTATACTAGGCTACTGAAGTGGTATGCACTATCTTCCCTTTTTCTTAAGTTGGTTCTGTGGTTTATGGTCCTTTAATAGTAAAACGTTCTTCGGGTTATTATCAACAGCAAATGTTTGGGGCTCACTAAGAAAATTAAATATTTTTTAAGGTAAACTACATTATAATATTTAATATTTTCCAACAGCCACTTTATTAAATATTATGAAATATACCATTACCATCGGAAATTAGTCATTCCTATAATTTACTATAAACTATATTCTCCACTTATTACTATAAACCCAAACTTCTTTCCTACTAGTTTAAGGCGGAAAATTCCCGTAACAGGCTCTGACTTTAGATTTCTCATAACACATGACCGAAGCGTAAAAGCCTCCAACACGAAGAGAAGATAAACAACGTGGTGGGGTGACATTACAAGGAGCATCTGCTTCATCTCAGGATTGCCGCATCTATATTTCATGGACCCACTTTCCCCTAATAGCGTTTTTACTATTTCGCTAAACTGGAACAATAAAATTACTTCTGAAAATATGATTCCGTTTCATTTCAGTTCTTGAGCTAAAAAATTTATATTTCTCAGCTAAGTAATCCCAACCTACACGTGATATTCGTATATTAATGAATATGTAACTAAAACAAAACAAACTCAATGCTTGTGGTTCAGAATCTCTTGAAGAGACAAGTCCTACCGGATCGGCTGTCGTGGTAGTTTGAAGAGGGTGTTCATAAAGGGCAAAAACAAAAAAAAAACAGGCTGAAACTGCTTTATTTTATATTTCGAGTTTGGACAATGAGCGTGTTTTTTTCCACCAAAAAATTTGATTTAAAGAATATTAAAAATTTATATTAAAGAATATACAATCATTAAAAAATAATTACTTTTTGATCAAATAAATTGGAAAAAATGTTTTGATTATTGAGTAAACAAGCTTTAAACATTTTTTACTCCTAAAATTTTAGCAGATTTTGAAATGAGAAACTTTCCTCTTTCCTAAGAGTCCAAGAAATTCGAAAGTGGATACACTGAAGACGAGATACAGAGCTTCAAATCGAAACATAATTTCGTGGCTTTGAAAATTTTGAACACCCTCAGAATTTATTTACAATACCAAAATATAAATTGTATCTAAATAAAGGCCCCAGGTGAAGACAAATCGAAAAGTGTGTACTGTTCAGGAGGAAACAGTCGATATACCTAGATTTTAAACAGAAAGGATAGTTGGCTAGAGGAAAAACAATATAACTTCGTTCTCCTGAAGAAAAAAAATTTATAAATTAAGTTATAAAGTTATAATGTTTTTCCCCTGTACCCTTCAATTATTAAATTCCAGATAAAGACTAAATAACCAAAAGTTCCTTTCCTGGTAAATTAAAGCATGGACAAAATGGACTCAGGTTTTCTCAGTTGATATTTCGACTTTCTCAGTTTATTTCCAACCGTACTATGTGTATGGAGGTATATATTAATATTTCTATGGAAACTAAACGGAATTCACAAGGAAACTAAATGGAAACTTTCAAAATTTATTTCAAGTAAGGTGGTAAGTGGAAGTTGTGTGATGTGAGCACTAGATTTTGTTTTGACATAAACTGTTATTTCTTTCATTTTTATTGTTATATTTATCTTGTTTCTTATTATTAGAATATTTTTCTGCTTTACCTTGACTTCAGGCAGCCTATATAATTAAAATATTTTTATTTCAAATTATGTTAATTCGCTATTTTTATTAAAGAAATTATATTTATTATTTTTTCTGTTCTTTTTTTGTTTTTTTTTATCCTAAGAGATCTTTTTTTTTTGCTTTCACTTGTTAAGATAGCCGGGAGGGTAGTGTAGGAAGCAGCTAGCCCCACGAAAAGGAGTATTAAAAAATCGTCAGAGCCTAATCGGCTCTGACAAGGAGGAAAGCTTTAGAGGAGCTAACTGGAGATGGAATATTAATGGAGGGGGGGGGGGGTCCAAGTTACGGCCTGGATAAACAGCTCGAGTGCCCACCTCACCAGCCTCTAATACTTTATGGAGCATCATTTTTTCCCGCCATTATTTCAGTCAAAGTGTAACTAGTCATAAACGAAATTAGTTTCCCTTGTAATATGAATAATATCGTCGATAATAATTTTTCATTTCAATATTTTATCTTTATCAGTGTTATGTTGGTATATTCCTACTTAACTGCCCCGGGTTCAAAGCGAGACATGGCTCAATTACCACCTGGGACAGTTAATATTTATTTCGTGGGGGTTCCGCGAAATGGATGTTGACACTCCCATTTCAGTTAGGACAGCGCGTCAATTTCTCATCTCATACACCTCCATGACGTGACATGGCGCTATTATTTTTTCCCTGAAGAAGGTATACAATATTGGCCAAAACATCGGCGCAAATTAAATTGGATAACATTTATTACTGCGAGTTTCAATTTGTTGAACCCATCCCTTTCTTTCATCGCCTAAACATAAATAATTGCAATAAAAAAATTGACAGAACTGAAAACATATTCATTTTTACTTGTATTCTTTTTTTTTTTTGACGTTTGTTAATTATTTATTATTATGTGAAGTTATTATTATTCATTATTCGGTAGAGACTAAATGAATTTTTAAGTTTATAATTATGTATGATTTTTGAATATTTAATTTTAAATTTCATGATATTTAGCATCATGTGTTTATTATATTGTTTTACTTTCTTTTTTTTAATTATTTTTCAAGTTGGGTTGAGACCAACTCAATCTGTGCGGGAGCCGATATAGGGAAGGAAATTATTAAAAAAAAATTTTTTCGGTCGTATATGCAGGGTGTTTCAATCAATTAATTGTACAAATTAGAAATTTGGCCGAAATTATTACGTTTTATTTTTTTTCGATAAATAATTCGTTAGGTAGATTTCAATTTATGCTCTTTATGTTTTCCTCAAGTTGTTTATTACTTTACTAATTTAAAAGGCCGATAATGTCTTATTAACTACGGCCGAAACAAAACCGATGGCACTCGCTACAAGAATACTCCATATAACTTTCTTTTGTTCTATTCTCATAACAATGCATATATATATATATATATATATATATATATATATATATATATATATATATATATATATATATTTTTAATCATGAACGACCAAACTCAGGTAATCAATAGTGCAAATCAGGACTCGAAACAGTTATTGAACTTTTTCAAAAAGTTTCAGTTTAACTGTTTTACAAGAACTTTTGCAATTAAAGTATTAACATAAATGTTCTACACGAAATAACTTTCTGATAAACAGTCCCTTAAGAGCTTATATCATTAAAAGTTTTTGATAAAAGTTCTGTCAATATAAGTTCTTGCCAAAACTTTTTTTTATAAAAGTTCTGTTAGTAGAAGTTCCTACTTGAACATTTTAAATCTAAGTTCTCAAATATATGTTTTCACAAAGTTATGGGGCAAAGCTTGAGAGGGATCTTCGGGAGGGGAGAGAACCTCGGGAGATATCAGTATTGTTGAAAAAATTAAAAAATCTTTTAACAAAGAACGTAGGTAATAAATAAAATTCGAAATAAAAGAACAAATAGAAAAAATATTACTTCTTATTTTTCTATTCAACATTTATTTTTTTAATTTAAATAGAAAAATTGCTTCCATTTAAATTAAATCACCTACAGAATGTTTATTTAAATAAATAACATTTTAAGATAAGAAAATCTTCAAGGCACAATTCAATAAGTTTTTTCCACATCAAAGTGGGAACTTTAATAATGAGAACTTCTATTATAATTTCACTAAAAAGCTCTAACGAGAAATTTTTTTAATATTGAACTTTTATTATAAAAGTTCTGTCCAAAAAGTTCTTTAAAAAAAAGTCAGAAGTAAACAAAGAAATATTATTCTTCAATAGGCATTAAACTTCTTGTAAGACCATCTATTTTTCGATCAGTGTCTCTTAAAGCGTCAGACATTAATGAAAAGATTGGTATACTCAAAAAATTGAAATTTAGAAAAATGTAGTAATAAAAAAAGTAATAATAACAATAACAATAATAATAATTATTATTATTATAAATACTAATAACTATATTATTAACATTATAGCCGTTATTAATATTAAAATTAACCTGGATTATCCCGAACGTTTTATTTTTTTGATATCTCTTTATGTACTTTTGCTTTTGCTTAAAATAAAGTGATAAAAATTACATTACATAATTTCAAGAAAAATGGTAATTTTATTAATTAAGTTAAGAAAAATTTATAGACAAAATTGGCGTGGAACGTTTAAAGGTCCCCTGGGTCCAAATGAATGTACAATTAATTGGTCTTTAATATAAGTTAGGTAATATCTTCATTGAAATAGTCTGGCAGGACTTAAATTTCTATTTTTTTACTCTGAAGTACCTTTAATTTTGATTGTTTGAAACCGTCTCTCCTTGTTAGGAGTAATTGAAAAATATATATATATATATATATATATATATATATATATATATATATATATATATATATATATATATATATATATAAATATGAAAGAATTTGATAATTAACTAAAGGAGATAAAAGAGGAAATACTTTCTCGGGTTGGAGAAAACAAATTTCTGGATATAAGAGTAGCAATGAAGATATATGATATACCGTTGGAAAGCTAAAGAGAAAAAAATATTATCTATATCATCGTATAAGGTAATGGAGAGTGACAAAAAACGCATAACCTTAAGTGATTGATATACATAATAATAATTTGAAATTCTTACAAGTGAATCATACATATGTATTTGTTGGAAAAGGGAGCCCTAAAATGTTAATTAGTTTTCCTGTGAAAATTGTGTATTAATAAGGCAATATTCTTGATCGAACAATTTATTTGTTTTTACACATTACATCCGAACTAATTAAAACGAAGGGGGTTCGGACCAGCGAAAAATTCGGATTTCCTAACCAAAAAGGTAGCTTCATCAATAACATATCAATCAAAAAATAAAAATTATTTGTAAACTTACTTTTAGAAGTTTACAATAGTTTAGAAATTTATTTCTAATTATTTTTTTGAGTAATTGTCTGAAATTTTTGTTTGCTCGGAAGTTGAAAGCATCTTTTTCAAAGCCTCTGACCGTAAACTCATGACTCATTGTAATTATATTTTTGAATAGCGTAAACTACTCATTGCACGAAAAATGCAATTTCGCACTGAAGGTCAATTTAATGAAAATATTAATTAATATTCACCGATTAAAAAATTATTATGATTATGGAACGGTTAGGATTAGCGAGAGTCCACTGTACTTTAATAAATGCCATTAATATCAGTAATTTTTTTTTTTATCATACATAACATCTCTTATCCGGAATAATTTTGGCCACATTATTCCGGATAAACGGGGTTCTACTGTAATTTACATGTTACCGAGAAAATGGCTTTCGTTGCTTTTCCTCCTGGAATAAAATGTACTTTTTTTATAATAACCTTCTATTTCAATATGGAACTCGAAAATGTAATAATTTTATAAAAAAATTATTATTTAAAATGAGCTAGTTTTAAATAAATGGCTCATCATACGCGGTTTTCATTCTATGTACTGGAGGCTATAACGTAGTCAAACACTTGATTAAAAAAACAAATACACACACAAACGCTGTATTTACAGAATTTATTTGTCTTTTCATCGGTTTAAACACTTTTATTACTCAATCATTTATTGCCCATTGTCAACAATTCTCTATTCGCCTCCAATCTCAGATATTCATTTTAAAGGTAAAATGACCAAGGACAAGGTACCACTAATTTTATTATATATTATAATTACTTTATAATAAAACATGTGCGGGTCTAAATAATTTGTTTAGTTTTTTTTTCTGCAAAGTTCCGCCTAGTTATCCATTTATTTTGGAGATAACATTTTTAGTTAGTCGTTCCCTATCGAACCTAACTACTTTAAACGTTTATTTCAACAGCTGTGACGGTATTAATTTAATGATTTTCTAGTGTATTAAAAAATGTATACTGAGTGTAATAAAAAAAAAAGATTTTCACAAGGTTTATACGATTAATCAAAAGTAGAGAGAATCCTGGTTGTTTTTGTTGGTATGCATTTTATTTCATAGCTATACATATCATAATTGTTCATGGTTTTTGATTTCTTGGTATTCGTCTAATACTAAACTTAAATGAGGAATTCTCGTAATAAAAGATATATGCAAGACAAATAGAAATTAAATAAAGAATAAAACTGAGAGAATCCGAAAACGATTTTTAGACCGAATTTATTTAAATTTGATACCAGTTACTCTCTTCAAACCTCGGTAAGAGTTAATCTATTGAAGTTTTAAGTAATAAAACAAATTTATATCGCTTAATATTTTAGTATATACGGTTATAATCGAGAGGAAAATCCTGAAAGGACGATTAAGAACTTAAATTAAAAAAGGCTCCCTGATCTAAATAGGATCCTTAAGCCCTTCGCTATCACCCGAAGCTCGCTCAACATCATTTACTGGAAAAATTGAAAATAATATCCAAAATTCAGGGGCCGTATAAGTTTTATGATTTATTGATCCAAGAGATTAGTACCGTACACGAAAATTAATTTTAGTTATCTAGTCCATTGTAATAGTTTTTATTTTAAGTATTCAACGAGTTATTAATGAGGCTTTGATTATAATTATAATCGTTTCGAGCTGAGCTGTTTACATACACACTGGCAATCATGTATTTTCGTTGAATTAGAAATTCTTCACGATCGTAATACTTCCTCTAACTATATATTTCCTCTAGATATAGGCAAGAGAAAGTGAAAATAGAAAAAAAAAATGAAATATATTTTATGACAGCTTTTAATGTACTTTTAAGAATGCTCTGTGAAGCATGACACGAGAAAAAAAAATATCGAAAAAAAAAAACACGTGTAAGGAAAAATTGCTGAAATACCTGGTTATATTAGAGGGAATGCCGATTTTTGTTAATACCACTACAAAACGTGGCTGAAGGTATGTCGATTTTTTCCTCCTATATAATCCTTTCAAGTTGTTTTTAATTCCCTCTCAATAAAAGATCAAGGGCCTGAATGGAAATTTATTTCTGGAAGGCATCATGATTCACATCACCAATTTTAAGCATTCCATTTTAGAAAATATTCCACGCTGATTGGCTTAGTACAATAGACCTATCTTTAAGCTTTTTCGGTCTTGCATTGTGAATTTAGAAATGGACTATCATAAATCGAATAGCAGAATTTACTCTTGCTTACGCATCAAAATTAAGGTCGACTATGGTTAATTAAAGCCATTTAATGATTAATTCCACTAATTAGTAAATTTCAATTGTATTATATTTTATTTATGCTACCTCCGAAATTGATATTCCATTATGTAAAATTGGACAATAATTGATTGTACCTAATTTCTGCGTGAATAGTTCAAAAATAAAAATATTAAACTTAACATTTCCTTTAATTAACTTTTTCAGGAAAAGACAAAAAAAAAAAAAAAAAAATTAAAATTTTGAAAGGTAAAATTTTTATCATATTATTTCAGAGGTACCAATGTCTATTAAAAAAAAAGTTTAAAAAAATCGGACTGTTATATGAAAATTCAACATAAAATAAAAAAGAGTAAGTAATATTTATAAACAATAAAATACAAAGAAAAAAATCGTGCCCATTTTTAATTTCACTTACCTATATTTTCTCGAAATCGGCTCTAACGATTTTGATGAATCTCGCTACATCGATGTAAAATTTAATGGTTTTTGGTATTAGCTTGGTCTTAACCTCATTGAAATAGTCCGACAGGGTTTAATTATCGAATTTTCTAATTGACTTCATCTATAATACCTTTAATTGTGATTATTTGAAATAATTGGTGGACGAGTTGATATACCAAGTATAATTATATTGTGGCTTAGAAAATCGAATATAAAATGAAATGGATAAAGTTTATAATTTAATGAGATTCCTAATTCAATTTTAGAGAAACAGAAAATTGAAAGAAAATCTAACAAAAGTATTCTCAGTCGAGTCAAGAGGGCATTTAAACAGGGGAGGAGGAATGAGGAAATCAATTAATTAAAAAAATAATTAATTTCCTGTCAAGTCAGACTATTTAGCTTTTAATCTCAGCTCCTTCGAGGGAAAGCGCTGACTCATGCAGTCTCAGTGAACGTTTAATTTTCCTCGAATATTGACGTTTTAAATTACATTCGCCATACACGATTAATTATTTCGTATTTAGAATCAATTTCTGATTTAACTTACGCTGATTATTTTTGCATGTTCGATTATCAAGCGATAATATTAGAAAGTGATTATAGGTTAATCTCAGTTAAGCACTTTTTCTCTCTTATTACAAAAAGCATTTAAAAAAAAAAAAAAACAATTAATTTTCGGTATTTAATGATGAAAAATTTAAAAGAAATCCAAGCTACCTCCCAAGAGCCGTTTTGTCTGCTCAGAGTAAATGTTCCGTCTATCTACTCCTTATCATTCCTGTCACAGCAACAGATTGCAGCGTTATCAGCTGAGAATCGAACCAATGCTACTCCAATATACTGTCGCCCAGAACATTTGTTTGGGAACAGTTGTGGATCTCAGATCTGGAAGACAGATGGTCAATATTGAAAAAATTTTTTGAAAGAAAGCTGTCTACATATTTTAATAAACCAAAGAAACATAAAAAACACTAATTGGTTTAATTGAGCGAAATGATAAGGAAATAAGGAAACTATTCTATTTGTGGATTTGTGATTACTCAAGTTGTAATTTCACATTTTTGTGATGATTTGAAGTCCTGATGATGGCTGAATCGGTGAAACGCTGACTGGTTTGTTATTCACTGCTGTTTGGGAGACTCAAAGCTTAATTATATTTAAGAGACTCATTATTTAATTTAATTATATTTAATCTTATTATTTAAGTTAAAATTTTGTATATCGTTACTGTAAATTTCTATACAAACCTTGATAGATGTAGTCAAAGTTAGTAACAATAAAAATATTAAGATATTATAGAAAATGTAGAAGTAAAACTTTCAATTTGTCACAAGTAAGCATACCGAGAAACAAAAAGTACTAGTCTAGAATAATTTCGCTAAGCAGTTTATAACCCCCCTTTTTCAATATTTTCCCCGCCTTGTGACGATTTTTAGAACGATCAATAACATTTTTAAATCAAGCTGTCAGACAGTGACGGATGGTCTGACAAATTAAGCGATCGCCCTTGAGAACAGAAGCTGTTTCCGTAATACTTCGAACGCCCCGAGTTCCTTGACAAGTGCTCCTTTTAAATCTTAAATGAAAAAGAATCGTTCAATCTTTTACAGCGCCAGAGCGGCTCTTAATTCGCTCTCCCCTTTTAATTAATTTTGTAATTAATGACTGGAATTCCAAAACAACATCGGTTCTCTACTTGTACAAACAATTATAAATTTTTTAATGCCTTTTTAATCCAAGACTAAATATTTCCGTTTCGATGTTTGATGTTAAAAACATATTTTTTTCTACGTAAATTAAACAAAATATTAATACAACACCTAGAAAAAAAATGAAGATATAACCGAAATCCGCTCTCAGAGGATTGTGCGGTTGTTGCAAAAACATAACTATAGCCAACTTTAAGGGATGGTTTTCACTGAGTCCCTTGTATATCAGTGATTGGTATAAACTCGGGAAAATTATAATGTTTGAGTCGTCAAAATCTCTAGGTGCATATTTAGATAACAATGCACCTCTAATTCATTATTAAGCAGTTGAAAATAACGCAAATTTTTTATTTTGTTCCAAATTTTATATTTGAGAGTCACTTTCCTAGTTCAGTTATAATTTATTTATGTATAATGGTTTGTAGTTAACCGATAACATAAGTATAAGTTCAGAAAATCATTATTAATAAAATAAATAAATCAAGGAGGACATGTAGCGACGTTTCGGAATAAGTCGTTGAAGTCGAAAAAAAAAGAATAAAACTTACTTGGAGGACATGAACAAATAAAATAGTACGCATAATATATATATATATATATATATATATATATATATATATATATATATATATATATATATATATATATATATATATAAAAGCAGAAATATGTAGGTAGAAATTATACTTCTATTATACAAATAGAAGTTATACAAGAAAAAAAATATAAAATGGAATAGTGGAAATGAAATGGCAATCTATAGCGCCGAATATAATCGGAAGAGATAAAAATAGAAGCAGAAAATTAAAAAAGGAAGAGAGGTGAAATATATTAGAAATAAAAAAAAAAAAAAAAAAAAGAAGAAGAGAAATATGATAAAAATTGAACGACAGTCGTTTGATTTCGACGGCAGTTGGCTAACGAATGGAGAATTTCAAACGGCCATCTAGCGGTAACTACGGAATTGTGAAGTACTAGTGCTGCCATCGAACAGAAAGCGGGTTTAAAATTTATGAAATAAGTTGTAAAAATCAGAGCCAAATATGTGGTTATGTATAAATGAAAAGGTGATGATTAGTAAATTGTGTAGGATTTCTCAAGTTGCTATAGAAAATTTGGATAAGGCACAAACAACAGAAATGGACAAATGATGACCGTTTATCAACTAATACAAATTTGGTTACTTCCTATCTTCTGAAAAACCAAATATCCATTTTATTCCCTGTAATCCGAGAGACAAAGTGGAAAATAGCTCAAAAGTAAAATTTTAAAAATCCAAAAAATAATAATTGTTTATTGCAGTTGATAAGCTGTAGATAAAAGGTGCTAAGTCATTCAAAGAAAAACAAATCTTACGAAGCAATAAATATAAGAATTTATATATTTTTCAGTTACGGAAATAGCGATTTTCACCTTCAATTTATTTTTTTATTATTCCTTTATTTTTTTAGATAAAATTCTAGAAATTGTAGGCTTTCAAATTTTTAAATACCTCAATTTTAAATACTCAGAACATCCCATCAAAAGATGGCTTTAACTGAAATTTAACATATAAAAAATTAAAGAACAACAGTTATATCGCTTTTTTTAATTTTTCAAATTAACTTGGGCAACAAAAAATAAATAGAAAAAAAAATTAGAAACAGAAGAAAGTAAAAAATAAAGAGGGGTATAGTAAATAAGAAATAAAATAAAGAGAAAAAAGGAGAAATAAAAGTTGAAAACTTTGAGAAATGAAATGAAAATTGACGAACGAATGAGGAATTTTAAACGGGCATCTAGTGGTGACGCGGAATAGCGAAGTACTAGTGCTGCCCTCGGACAGGAAGCGGCTTTAAAAGTTACTAAAAACGTTGTGAAATCCAGAGCCAAAAATATTTAGTTATTTATAAATGATAAGGTGGTACTTAAATATATTTGGGTGATAAATTAAAACTTGTTATGAAAATAAATACATGAGTGAAATACATAAACTACATCTTATGGAAATTAAAATAATCCTTATTATGAATCCATTCATAGCAGCGTTATAAAATTCTAGAAATTTCAGGTTTTCAAGTTTATGAATACCTAAATCAGAACAAGATGGAATTAAATGATATTTTAAACGTACAAAATTAAAGAACAACAGTGATATCGATTTTTTTAATTTTTCAGATTAACGTGGGCTACAAAAAAAGCTCCGCCTTCCTCTGGTCTATACTTTATTATTATTATTATTTTTTGATAGGCTTAGTACTTTTTAAGTTAATGCATAAATATCTCTACCATATATATTTTGATTAATATCTTCTTTCTTTTGTAAATAGTGGGCATGCAAATATTGTTTTGTTTTTTAAATAATGTTTAACGTTTCTTTTATTAATATTATCTCTCTATACTTAATAAAAACCTGGTGCGTGCATGCACACAATTTTAACTTACCTCCCTGTTTTAAATAAATTTTAAATATTTTCAATTAGTTTCCATGTAAATTACATTTAGTTTCCATAGAAACACTTGGTTTCTAATAAATAATATAATAATAGATATAATTATCTACTACAATCACTTAAGTTTATACGTTTTCGTCACTCTCCTTTACCCCTTTCTGACTTTATATGCTAGATAATATTTTTACTAAAATCTTTAACTTTCCAACGGTATATTATACTGCATTGCTACTATATTACTCTTCTTATTTCCGGAAATTTGTTTTAAACCTGAGAAAATATTTCTGTTTTTTTTCTCCTTTATTAATTATCAAATTCTTTCATAGTTCATATTTATCCATTAATAATATTATTACCAGCAATGAGAGATGGTTAATTATTTCAAATAAACAAAATTAACGGTACTATAGAGGAAGTAATTTTGAAATTAGACATTTAAGCCCTATGGACACATGAGCTATTCCTAAATGATGGGATATACTTGAATCGGCATTTTTGGAGGCTTGCGAGTTAGGTTTTTTTTTTACGTTTTGACCATTGTGCGGCGTGAAGAGAATTTAATTATGAACACTAACTTTATCCGGAACATTTATTCCGGTATAGATCTTATAGATATATGATTCGTAGAAGGAGACGTTTACGAAATGGACGATTTTACGATAAGAACTTGCAATTATAAAAAGGAGAAATTATTTATTTTTTAGTAAGGATACTGCCTGGACTATGAGAGAAACTCCTACCCTTCAGAACGATCTTACACAGATTTCTCTATCTTGAAAAGAATGTTAGAAACTTTGTTTCAACTCTACCTATATTTCACTGTCTGCTTCTTTTTGCTGCGAGAAAGTTTATTTGAAAAATGATGGAAAATTTTTTCTCCATTTATCTCCTCATATTATTTCCCATATTGCTCTACATCAGATACAAAATATTATTTAAGTAATAGATTTACTTCATCTTGTATCAGGGGACTTTATTTACCTCAACAATTATTTTTTTTTAACGAGAATATTCCCCATGTTATAGTAGGTAAATATTATACCAATATTAAATCTGGAATAAATTTAAGTTTATTTATATTCTTTTAAGGAAATGGCTAAGACTTTTTATGATTTATCTCAGGTTGAATATAATAAATAGAATTTCTGCTCCTTATTCGAGATAAAGGAAATTTTTTTTTTCACTAAAACTACAGGCAGGTAAATCATTTTAGATATTTAATAATTTAAAGAGCACCATGATAACTTATTTTTCGAGCTTAAAAACGTGGTTATATTAGAGAAATGAGGAATTGTTTAAAAAATATTAATCACTATATCACCATTTAGTGACAGGGAGGCTAAGATGGGCAAAGCATGCAGCCGGAGTCGAACTGAATTATCTATTTGCACCAAAATATCAATATTTGGGAATTATTAATAAATGTATGATTATATCTTATAAAATTTTGATTATTAAAATATGCTGCTTGGTTTCTGTATAAAGTTTTAGTTGAACAACTACTAAATCCCCTTTTCATAAAAGCTACATGTCTGAAAGAAAATAAATTTCTCTTGAGGAAATTTCGAAGACCTTGAAAAGTGGTCTCGAAATTCAACTATATATTGATGCCCAAGCACATTTTTTGCCGTTCCTATAACTCCGCCTATACACATTATCGGGAGAAAATAGATATGTAATTGGAAAAGTATTGTCGAGTAGAGTCCCCCCCCCAAAAAAAAAAAAAAAAGAAAAAATACACACAACTTACCTTCCGTAGAATAACTCTAAATTCGAAACTGTTGGAAAACCATATTTAAAGCTTATTTTTCCACACTTTTGGATACACCCTTATTACACTTTTGAAAACACACTTACTAAAACAATACCTTACCACCGGTGCGATATGTAAGCTGGAAAATTACATAAACGAAATCACTTTTTATTTTTATTTTACAGGCGATCCCCGACTCAGGTGATGTTTGCCTACGCGCAACTATGTTGATTTCCAATAAATTACTGCTACCAGCAAATCACTTTCTATCCCACTCCTTTTAATAGCTCAATAATTTTTAGGCGCATTTTTGGCGTTTCATGGTCGTGCGCCTGATCTAACAGCCGGTGACTATTGACGTCGGACATGCCGCGATGCGTGCTACAGACGAACGTATTAATGAATATCCGGCAGATTTTTTATTAAATTATTTCCATTTTGAACTTGAATCAGTTCAACTTTTTATTATCTAATTTCGACCCCTGGGCAATCCTAGTAATCATTGATTTGTGTAGAACTGAGCTACGCCCGTACTTCGAAATTAAAGTTCTAATGTAATCACAAATACACGATTAATTAGATAGTAAATTTTTATTGCAATCCTTAAATATTATATTCTTGTTACTGTCAAAAGTGAAATTTCGCGCGATAGAACTACATAATTGATGAATAAACTATTGCAATTATAATTACTGCCAATGAGCAGACAAAAAATATAACAAAACCACTCGTCTACTTCGATCGTAAGAAGTCTGCTCTTATTGTTTGAATTTCGTTTGTTTTATTGTTTGGATTTGTCGGTGTTTCATCTTGCGCCTCACACGAATTACCCCACCTTTACCACTACGTTATGGGCTAGTTGCCTAATGAAACGCTGCTATTTATAGACGCCCACAGACCATTTCAAACGTTTTGATCCGAACGCTTCACAGCTACCATCCCCTCCTGTGAAGTGAAAGGTCAGGTAGCCACTTAATGTTAACTGAACCCTGAACCAAGAACCGTGGTAGATTCACCGCGAGTGTGATCACCTCTGGCAGCGACACGGGGGGGGGGGGGGGGCTCAAAGGAGACAGCATTCCGGTGGTCTTGGTGGCTGGAATTTCTGCGGTATCCTTTTCAATAGTTCATTCTTGCAGGTCGATCGGGGAATGTTAAGGACTCTCCTTTCAGTAGGCCCAATGAGAGATGTATTCGCCTGCTCTCAAATGCGTGTCTTTTTTAGTTTTTTTAATACTATAAATAGTGTGAGAATATATTTTAAAAATATTCACTTTTTTCAAGGGATCTTCAGTCAGGAAACGCCATTCTTCCGACTATTGTACGTTATACGTCACCTTATGATATATAACAAAGATCATATGAAACGCATTAAGAACGTATTAGAAACTAGAGAAAATAAAAACAGTTTTAGGATTCTATCAGGTTCATTCAATAAACACAAATTACAAATAAAAAATAATATTTAATTTTTTTAAGGAAGAATTATATATTCAAAAACTAAAAATATAAACTACAAATTAACGTGCACTACCAAAACAAAAGCTACAATTATTATTTACAAGTCTAATATTTACAAAGGGGCATGCCAGGCGTAATAAATAAAATTAAAATTAAAATACATTACTCGAATATGAAACCGACGGGTGGTTTCACGTTCGGGTGAGCTCTGTACTAATAGGCCTTTGTACAGTGGTTACTACTAATTTCGTAATTCATTAAAAAAAATTCATTAAATAGTAACACTATATTAGCATAAAAACGGCAATGTGCTTGAAACGAAAGACTTCCTAGGAGGCCTAACCTGGCCACAGTCCCAAAGATGTAGGCTATGAAAGTAGGTAGGACCCGCTAAGTTGTAGGACGGTTGTCATGAGAAGGTAACGACCAAATCAACAGTATTGAAAATCTATTTTTATAAGGAGTAAAAACAGTTCTCGTCTTGCGTTTATTTGGTCTTACGCTCGGTCTACCATTTATCTAATTATGGTATCTAAGTTTTGAATATATACATAGAAATTCTATTTAGTTTCCATGGAAACATTTAAATAATTTAAATTTAAATAAAAGTACAAATTATTAACTACCACAATCATTTAAGTTTATCCGTTTCGTCACTCTCCATTAGCTCCTACGACTTCATATGCTAGATATTAATTTACCTAAATTTTTTAAGCTTTCCTAAGGAATATTCTACATCTATATTACTACTCTTATTTCTGGAAATTTGTTTTCCACCTGGAATAATATTTATCTTTTTTTTTTCTCCTTTAGTTAATTATCAAATTCTTTCATAGTTCATATTTATTCATTTTTCATCACCACTAGCAGTGAGAAATGGTCAATTATTTCAAATAAACGCAACTAATGGTACTTAAGAGGAATCCATTTTGAAAATACGGCAATTAATCCCTGTAAATCTATTTCTATTTAGGATATTAAAGACCATTTAATTGCACATTGATATAAGGAGTTTCATAAAAATTATTCGGGTAAGAACCTTTTCCGAAAAATTGTAAACATATATAAAATCGATGACATAAAGTTTCACTTCCGGTTTGTCGATTTTGGCGAAAAAGTTTCCAGGCTTATACCAACCTTAAATACACAATTTCGGTTTCGTACAACTTTTCGTTTCTGAACTAGACTTACCACACACACACACACACAGACTCACACATACATTTTACTATTTTGCGAGAATTTGATATTTGAACTCAGGAAACCATGCTTTCCCTCACTATTTATTTTGTATAAAGATAAGTGAAAGTATAAAGAAAAAATAAATCTTTTATTCTATAAGTGATAAAGTTGGCAGTATTTATAATGACCCAGATTTATCGGATATTTTTAATATTTTTTTAAAGACCAAAAAAAAAGGTGACTTTAAAAATTATATTTAAGCAATTTAAAGGAATCGGAATTGTGGCGAAAACCTTAAAAATGGTTAATTCTGCAACTGTTTTCTACATAACGATAAAACGTGTTACGTTATTGGAGTGTCTTTTAATTAATTAAATTAAATTTATAATTTAAATTTTAAATTTAATTAAAGTACTGTATTTATCGGTTCGGCACTGGACTGTGACGGTGTGGTTCTTTGAAACAGTAGTAGACGGCTTCAAGAAAACACAGAAAAAATATATGTATTTTTTTTTTTAAATGAATGGCATATTATTCTTGAACACTTTATTTTATTCTTCATCTGTCCGTTGCATAACGTTTTATTTTATTTATACATTACAATTAAAATTAAATAAAATTATTTAATATTATTTTATAGAATTATACTGATATCTTACCTATTTTTATTGCTGTTTATTTCCGCTGCCATTACCTCTTGAGTTTCATTTTCAAAATATTTTTTGTTTCATTATGCGGGAAATATGTTTGCCGCACATGTGAATATGTCTCTCTCTGCACTATTTAGAGTTCGTAAATTAAAATAAAATAAAATCATTATCAGTAACAGTATATATGGTGTATATATATATATATATATATATATATATATATATATATATATATATATATATTGCTTCTCAAAGGTTGTGGAGCCCTGATGAAGACCTACAATGTGGATCGAAACGTCGGCAATTAATAAATAGTTACAACTACTCTATTTTATTCTTTACCACCACCCGGACCATCTCTTGATTTACCATACGATCAGCTATCATTACACAAAATATCGGAAATAAGAGTAGTGATATAGATGTATTATATACCGTTGGAAAGCTAATGATTTCAGAAAAATTAATATTCAAAATATTAAATCCTAGAAGGTAATGGAGAGTGACGAAAAAATCATAAACTTATGTGATTGCTGTAGTTAATAATTTCTACTTTTAAACTTGTTTACTGGAAATAAAATGTTTCCATGGAAACTTTTAAAATTTATCTCAAGTAGGGAAGAAATTTATCTAATCCAAATTTATCTACTGCACCAGATTTTTAAAAGTTCCTGTAATATCTTTCAATTTTTTGTTCTTTGGGCCTTGTCTAATTATTAATTTAATTTCCTAAGTATGGAAATAATGGTATTAATATTTATTGAATATTGAAATTTTAATGATGCAAAGTCAATGATTTTGCAGAACCAACGGATATAAATCGTTATTAGTGCAATTTACTTATTAGTAATGGTTTTTAATTGTTATATCCAAAAGCATTGTTTTCGAAAACGGCTTAAGCGTGGCTTATTTTTTTTATTGCAATGAAATGAAATATGAAATTCATAACGTGTACCTAATTATGTGCTAATTGAAAAATACATTCTCATCAGCATGGATTTCATTATGAGATTTAATATACCTATTCTATTGGCATATAATTCAATAACTTGGATATGTGGAATTTAATGAAAATATTAAGAGCTAATTAAAACTTATTTTTGATCATGGAAAAAAGGAATTGTGTCGAACACGTGCCAATTTCATACATTTAAAAAATGTAATTTAAAAATACATCATACATATCATGTGACGTATCGGCCATTAGTTTCATTTTGGCCATTTTCAAACTCGATTTTGTAATTATACGATATTTAATTGGGAATGCAGCCTTTAAGTCATTTTAAAAATTTGCTACAAATACCTGCTTGATATGCCTATTTTCTCCTGACTAAGGCTGAGGTGTGGCAATTTTCAGCCTGTGTGAGTGCGAGCGTGAAAAGGTTTGCCCCAATATCTAGATAAGCCGTGGCCTGATAAATACACAAGTAAATCCTTGCTAAAACTCTAAGCAGGCAATAACCTTACCAGGCTCTTAGCTATCTTTTACCAGCTCCTGTCAGCTTCCTATACAGCGTCCTTATTTTACATACTTTTGCTGTAATTTTGACTCTAAAAATCCAAGTGCCCCGATATTCCGAAAATATTCAAAAAATGAGTGGTTCACTCAATGAAATATCTTAATACCAGAATGACTGATCGTTAATACATTGATATGTATCACATGTTTGATATAAAATGTCACTAGTGGATTCAAGGGGATGGCTTTCGGCCTGAAGTCCTCTCCAAAAGAAAACATTTAATTTTTTTTTTTTTTACTCTGGTCCATTTTTTCTATTAATATGAGCCAAATAATTAGATAATCAGAATATGTCCTCTTTTCATTAATTACGTATCATAAAAATAGCTTTGTTAATGTAGGACTGCAATTAAATTTTAATTATCGTCTTCAAGAATCTCCGACCACGTCTGCTTTATATATGTATTGAGAATTAACTGCAGTTGATCACTTACTAATTTACGAGTTATTAATATTCAATCTAACTTTTTATCAATTTCTGCACTTGTCAAGCTTTCCACTTTTCGGTTATTCGCTTAATTTTATTTAAATTCTTATATGTATGTGCATATATATATATATATATATATATATATATATATATATATATATATATATATATATATATATATATATATATATATATATATACATATACATGATCGTGAGAAGGAAAGCGAATGAATATTTATATAATAATAAAAGTTGAATATAACATTAATTTAATTAGGGATTGATAAATTAGAATAATCCTTCTATTCCATCATGCGGACGTCAACTTATAATATTTATTGCAATATAGTACCTTCTTGCCGTGCTCGCGAAACATGGTTACGGAACTACTTATTATGTAAATATTGTCCCTAGATTTTTAAGTAACTCCGCGACTAGATATAGAATCACAATCTTACTAATATGTTTTTTTTTTTTTTTTTTTTTTTTTTTTTTTATGTAACTGTAAATGTTTGCAAGAAGGCCTTGTCGCGCGGCCAAAGTTCTTTTGGGTCTTACGACAACAATACTTATTCTCAGTTTTAACTAAATTAATACGAAAATAGTTATTTTTGCCACTCAGAAAATAATGGTGTCTTTTTAAAAAAAAAAAATTCTTAAGATATGGAGAACAAGAAATACTATGTTACCAAAAAGGAAAACGTCCTGAATGTGCCAAAAAATTAAGAAATTCAGAACATTTAAAATTATAACAGTTACTGTCTTTAGGAGTATGCTTAAGAATATTTTGACTTGATTAAATGAAAGAAAATAAAGTTTGAAAATTTTGTATGAAAGCCAGAAACGTTACAGAATAAAATAATGGCTTTTTAAAAAAAATTGCATTGAGTAAATAAGTTTGGGATATTAGTGTTTCTATCATTTCTGAATCTATATTGATTAATATTATAAATTAACTAATAATAAAAGTTGAATCTGAGATTAATTGCAATATTTTCTTGCCGTGTTCGTGAAACATGGTTACGGAAATGCTCTCTCTAGATTTTTAAGCAACTCAGCGACTAGATTTAAAATCACTGTTTTACTAATACTGTAATTAGTTTTGTTTACTTTTTTTTAAATTATATATCTGCGAATGTCTGTACGAAGACCACATCGTGCGGCCAAAGTTCTTTAAGGCTTATGGTATAATTACTGTTAAGAATTGGCCGATCTCCATCTCATTGACCGATCCCCGTTATTTATATTCTTGATTTATAATACATAAACAATACGAATCCAATGAAACGAATGTTTGAAATAATCCAGCACCTTTGTTTCAAGTTCTCCGAGGATACTCCGTCAGCTAAAGTGGTCCTAGAGTCATTACCTCTCACTCGTTTCATTGTTTTTCATCCGTTCCAGATGGGAGTGTTTTCAACTTTACTTTCATATCCTCTACACAACTTTTCCCTATCAATCTAAATCCATCAGACGAACTCTGTCTCCCCCCTCCCCTCTAACCCCCGTTGAAGATTCCGGCTCTCTACACATGCTCCTACTTTCATCTTACCTCAGACACCCTCTCCAGAACTAGTCAAAGGGACTCTCAACTCCTCTTGGAATTCGTAGCACTTCAACTCATTTGAAAGAGCTTACATTTCCAAGGTCTCGGCTCGGAATTCCAATTTATCGGGTGGAGCTATCGTCAGCAAAAGTTTTTCTGCCATTAAAGTCCGGAGGCGAACTCCCTCCACAAAGGGATTATTGATCAGGTTTAGACTTGCCGGATCCGATGTCTTTTTGACAGAAACCTGGAGGACAGAGTTTCCGGTTTCGTTTCGCTGACAAGATGAATATATATTATTTTTACAATAAAACTCCTTGAAACTTGGATTTAAATACTTCACAAAAGTCTGTTTCTGAACATCTTTCAATTTGAATACTTTTCATTTAGAATCATTGTATAGTATTAAGATGCATAAGTACCGTAATTTTAATATAATTAATTGATCTTATGGATGAATGGACCCAGTATATTCCTCTCGTGTGTTATCGAGCAAAGCAACATCAAATATTAAAATAATTTACAATTTAATGTTACGAAATTTAAATCCATTGTCCCAACAATCTTTTGGTTTCACTGTCTATTCAATAACCTATCATTTCATTCATGTATGACCATAATTACCAAATCGATTTGATTTTAGTTGCAAGTTACTTTATGCAGTTTATGATCAGGAGGAGAATATATTATTTGACTTTTCTGTATATTCGTACTTACGACCCTGGAGTATGCCAATTACACGATTATATTTTCAACTAAACTTTGTGAGACCTTTTACCTGAGTTCTAGTAATGTTTTAAAGCGTTTTGTGCTCCACCAGGTACAGCTTAGTGACAATCGTAACGACATATCTAAACGCTCACTCGGAATTTAAAATATGGTAACCAAGCACACCATCATTTAGGATCCAAAATACAGAATCCACAATTTCTTAAATATTACCTTTAACCTATATTTGAAGGGGACCGCTGAATGAAATGAATTATTAGAACTATTAAAAACAACGTAAAATAAAAATTTAATGGTCATCAGCTAATCCAAATGAAATATATATATCCTCTATAAAGGAACATTTTAGGAGTTAGTAAAACACTATTATATAAGCAACAATGTGCTGGATCAATATTTTAATCTTCCAGTCGACTCCATAAACGACACTGTGCTAGAATTGTTCAGCAAGAAGACCATCAATCCCTGGGGTCTTGTTGTTTTTAGTCTATTGAAGGCATCTGTGACCTCGTCTTCATCTGGCGGCTCCATGTCATCTGTTTTAGTGCGTAAGAGTTGTGGCTCCATATGTATTTCTACGTTTTGACCGTTCAGCAGCTGCTCGAAAAATCCTCTCCACTCTGCTAGGCAGGTTTGTTCTTCAGATAGGAGTTCTCCCTGCTCATCCATACATATCGAAGGAATTTGTCTGAATGATTTCCTGCTTCTATTAACACTTCGGTAGAACTTCCTGGTATCCCCAATGGTCCTAAATTCCTCTAACTCGTTCAACTCTCTACTTTTTTCTTCTCTTTTTTTTTCCCCGGTGCAAGCGCTTTTCTTATCTTCTTTTTCTCCTATATTCCTCCACCGTTCCACGTGTATGCCTGTTGATCATCAATTTATAAGCTGTATTTTTGACATCTGTGGCAGTCTTACAATATTCAAATCAAAAATTCCTGGCCCACTTTTCAGTTGGTCCCGGAACGATATTGGCAGTTTTTTCAATAATTTTCTGGCAGCTGCTCCAGATATTCCCTATTCTATCTTTTGTGGTCTGTATGGATCTTGACTGTGAGTCCAAAGTTGTTAACACATGTCTCCTTGATTTGGGGGTATTTAAGCCTAGCGATATACAATTTCTTTGTTCTGTACCTTGGCCTGGGTGAGTTGAAAGCGATCTTTGCTGTATCATGGGCAATACTCAGGAAGTGGCCAAGGTCGACATTAGTTCCTCTAAATACTCGGACATCAGTAATACTACTAACTTTTCTATCACTGACAAGTATATGGTCGATTTGATCGACTATAAGTCTATCCGGTGATATCCAGGTGCCCTTTGCATGATTTTATGCGGGAATAGTGTGCTTGCAATTTTAAGATTTTCGGATGCAGCAAAGTTGATAAGTCGCCGGACATTATCATTACTTACTTCATGAAAACTGTGCTTAACAGTGGTAGGGATATAAATATATTCCTGGCCAACTCTGGTATTTAAGTCTCCTGCAATGGTTTTCATATCATAGCGAGGTAGAGGATCCACCGCACCCTCAAGTAGATCATAAAACTCATATTTTTCTTCTTCATTCGTACCATCGGTTGCAGCATGCACGCTCAGGATTGCGAAGTTAGAGAATCTTTTACGAATCCTCAGCACAGCTATTCTTGGGCTCATTGCCTTAAATCCAATCACCAGTTTTCTAAGTGGTTTCCTGACAATAAATCACGTTCCAAAGGTGTGCAGCCGATCGTTGCAACTATAATAGACTGTGTGATACTTTTCTCTAATGTGCCCTGAGCGATCCATCGAATCTCATGGATGGCAGCTATGTCCAGTTTATATCGATCTATTTCATTGAGGAGTAATTGTGTGCTCCGGGTGTGTACAATGAAAGGGTATTCCAATTTCCAATATTAAACCTATGGAACTTGCAGTGTTTTTCAGTGAACATTTATCTATTTCCTCGGCTTTTGTGAGGGGTTTCTCAATAATTCATTTTCGGGTCGCAGGGCTATCAACCCTCAATACGTGCCCTACTCTGCTGGTGGGACTGCCTCTTTAGTGCCTGGCAGACCTGTATCCTGGGGGGAGGCGGCCCTGGGATGTGTACTGTTGGCGACCTTTGTCTGTAAATGTGAACTGTTTTTCGTGTGCTGTATATAGTGTACTGTTTGAGCGTCAGAGCAGTTGTTCCACCAAATTGCTAGTTGCATTCTATGACTGGGCGATGGGGCCACCACCTCCCTACACCATTTGCAATACCATAATCGTGCTATTCATTTCGTATTAAAAGTTTAAAGAAGGTTTCTCGTATTTTTAAATCACTTCATGTCAAAAAAGGTTTTGTCACATCAATGACCCGAATTTAAATTGTAATGGATTACTAGTAATCAAAGCAATGCGCATTGTTTTTATGAATACATTTTAAATTAACTATGGATCTTATTATGTGGCAAAATCTACAATGATGAAAAGCAAGTTGAATTCTGAATTTTTAAATTGTTTATTCCTCTAAAGTTTGTTGTTAGCTTATCCAAAGCCTCATGTCTGAAGTTCTTGTTCGTTTCAACATTAATATTTTTTTTTAAATTACATTTTAAAAAGTTTAAAGATAATTATAAATTTTGGAACCACTCAGGACGATTCACATTAGGCTTAAAATATGAAAATAGAATCACGAAACGTTAGATGAATAAATAATTATAAAATTCGGAAGCCTGTTAGCCTCGTCCCCTTTAAATTAAGCATAAGGCTTCTTGTAGAAAAATATTAAAAAATATAATAATTAAAATCAAAATTTATTAAAGAAAATATGTAATAAATTCTTCTTCTCAATCTTCCTAATATCGAATCTGAATAATGTTTAGCTGTTTCTAATTTTGCGACGTGTCTGATCTATCTGAAAACCAACACAAATACCCAGAATACAAAAATTGAAATTATTAGGTTTCAAGTACAAAACATTTCAAAAGTATTGATAATGTCCCCTTATGCAGAAAGTATAAAATTATATAATATATTCATAAAATTATGTAAATTTATTATTAAATATTTAGAAAATGTATATATTGTTGCAGGATTTAAAAAAAAAAAAATAATTATGAGGGAAGATAAATTACAGCGATCAACTTATTTGGATTCCTTCATATTTTCCATGTTTGCATGCTTTTTATTCAGACTAATACAAATACAAAATTATAATTAATTGTAGGAACTGTCCAGGGCATTGATCAACCAAATGTATGCTAATAAAATAATTTATATTTAATAATGAGTTTAATTTGTTATCGTTTATTGTTGAATTGACGTTTTTATAAACGTCAATTTTTTGTTTTAAATGCCATGTTCCATGAAAAAAGAAAATGAAATGTATAGAAAAATACCGATATTGGATACATGTAAAACTAATGCGAAAGACACATCGACGGTTTTCTTGAATGCTTTTGGAAATGGCCAACCGACTGTGGAGACAACTGATAAAGGCATCTGCCACAGATAGGGGCTGAGTCTACCTCAATTTTTATACTTTCGACTATGTTGCATTAAAACAAAAAAAAATAAGCCAATATTATTTAGAACGTTTCTTCTGAAATATATTTTCACCAATAAATGCAAAATGTGTGGATGTACCTACACATAAAAATTTGAAAGAAATGTTTAGGTAAGACCCCCAAAACAATTGGAAATCTCATACAATTTTTAAAAGCTTTAAAAATTTATAATAAAATATTGAAAAAGTCAAATCCTGAAATTTTTTAGATTTGTAAGGAATTATCATTTACAGGTATACAGGCGTGCATAGTAGTTGTATCGTCACATATCCTAACAATCACTGTAAATATTATCTATAAGTTTTGAATTTAAATGTAAATGACCCAATAATTCTAAACAAATTAAATAAATTTTATTTCCTAAATCTCAAATTTCTTTATTTAAGCACTTTTATTTTTAACAAAAATACTCGATGCATTTCGAATTCGATATTTTAGAAAAAGCTAACCTCCGTTACTCAAACTGAGTTGTAACCTCGAGTTAAGTCTTTTTTACAAAAACCATAACTCGGTGATTCTCTTTATATTTAAGGTATTGAGAGTTGATTATACTTAACAATTTCGTTTTTTGGATTCCCTGAGAAATTGTTCACAGTGGTCGAAAATCTAGAATAAGATTTTGAGAGTAAAGTATGAGTGGTAAACTGAACAGAATTAAAAACTAAATCGTTTTAACTATATGACAGAAAAAATAAATATTATTAGACAAAAATTGAAGCTTTCTATAAATGCTTACTAAGAAATTATTTTTTATAGTTGATTATTTAATCAATATTTTTAATATTTTTCGCTACATTATAATATGCTTGTAAATATTTATTTTAAGGAAAATAGAAGTACAATACAAAGTTCCTGGATGAATTTCGAAATTCACTGCTTAATTAATAGTTTGTTTCGTAATTATTTTTTTCTTTTTTCGTTTGGTTAAATATTATAAGATATGTTTTTCACTAATGTTTTGCTATGCATACATACACACACACACACACACACACATATATATATATATATATATATATATATATATATATATACATATATTAAATCTGCTTTGCCTTGTACATGAAGACATTACCTCTAAATAGTTTATTAATAACATAATGAATTAGGAGATGATTCAATTTATCAACAAGTTGTTGGCTTGAAGGGCTGACAGAAACATGTTTTTGGGATGCGAACTGACAGGGTTATTACAGCAAAGAGGAAATAGCGGGGGTTGGACTGTTGAGATTATATTAATAGTTTATTTGATGAGGGGTGGATTCCCCCCCCCCCCCTCCCCCTTACTGGGTTCCGAAATATTAACAACTTAACCTCTCACCACCTCAAGTCAATGCTTAAATCATCCGGCATTTTCGAAAAAGGGATTTTTCTGATTATAATGCTTATAATAATCCTGGTTATGATAGTGTTCTAAATAGCCTTCTGAATGGCTTTCAATTTTCCTGGACATCAATTTAGGAAATAAATAGGTTATCTATATCTAACTATATTTAGTTTTATATCTAATTATCCACTTCATCATATCTAGATCTAGATTTAACATACTGTATCTAGGAATTCATCTCTTGCTCAGAGGGTAACATAAAATCCTGAAACAGGCTTGTTGGCAGAATTATTTTTAGGGGGGGGGGGATTTGAATTTTTCGGGAAAGGGATTTATTGAGAAGGCGAAAAATCATTAAGTGTCTATAATTGCCAAATAGGGCGTAAGTTTTAAGAGTAAGAATGAAAATTGGATCTAAAATGATTACTCTATATACAAAACTAATATGAAAATCATATTTTTTCAAACATTTCGGGGAGATATAACCCCCCTTGATCCCTCCCCCTTCGCTTGGCACTGCTACAACAAGACAGAAAGGACAAAGAAGAAAATTGATAAAATCGGGCTTATCTTCACACTTACATCTGTATATCTATCAGACGTTTTCAGTAATTCGTTCAATAATCTATCTATTTTTAATTTTCCAATTTGAAAATTCACTGCATATTTGAAAATATTCCACTTATATCTATATCACCGTCATAGAGGAGGATTTTCTATTTTATTTTATTTTGTTTTTGTGCGTTTATTTTAAGTCCTGATTTTTTAATAACTTGGCGTTAGCGTAGTGCCAAATTCAATACATTCCTCATCTTTATGTTATTTGACATTATTATTATTATGTTGCAATAAAACTTTCCAAAAACAACCCTGACCAGGGGAGGCATGTCACTCATACTATCCGAGACTTTAGTTATGCCGATCAGACAATAGACCTAATTAAGTTTTTTTGTTTTAAATGAATACATTACTTCATCAGTTTTTGTTAGTTTGGACTTTAAGGCGTAAAACCCTAAGGCCATCAACGCCTGTGCTTCTTTTTTTTTATATTTTGAGTTGGAGAACTATAAAAACTGAAGAAAAAAAATTACATAATCCTATTTTTTCATTCAATGCACTACTGTCTTAAGAAAGTTTAATGTAGATTTTATTTTGAATGACTGATATATCGGGTGTGACTCCTGATTTGTTTTAACTTGAAGTGTAAAAAGGGCACTCTTCAAAAAGTGGTTGACTATGGGTGTAACGGGTGGCGGCTGTTTGCAGATGAAATGAATGGCTCAGGTTTTTAAGTCATATTCTCAGCCTGTTTTAAGGTAGCCACCTCTCTTCGGTCAGAGCGATTTTATGTGGCCCATGAATTTCATTTGCTTGGTGGACTCTCATTTCACATGGATTGCCGACCATCTGATATTCCCTTTATGAGGGGAAGAATTAATTCTGGAGATGCTAAAATGGCAGTGACTCGGCCAGGGAGAGTAAGTGCTTGTTTAGCTGCTACGTCTGGGAGCTCGATGCCAACGATTTCACGTGTCTTGGCACCATTATAAAGTATACTCATTTTTCCAAATTTCCGAACATATTGCGTAAGGTGCTGATTTTTTTAGGATACTCGGATGTTTAGGGTATTTATTATTTAGACTTTTTAATGAGCTCTATGATTCAGTTTTTAGTACGATTGTGTGTGGGATTGTTGCTATAGATAAGAGTAGGGATGATGCAATTGAAAGAAAGAAAAGAAAAGTAATTTTATTCTGGAACGCCTAGTCCCCTAAGAATAAGAGACATGCACAACTTCAGTTACATTTATCTGGCTTATTACATTGCTATCAAGTAATTACCTAAATTATAAAATGAAATATACAATAGTAAGTGATATAAATCAGAATATTGAAATAACAAATAGATAAACATACACATGTATACACATTTGCACTGAAAGACATACGTTTGTTATTATTTTTACTTATTCGTGGAAGATTGATGATCAAGGAATTGGAGAAATAATTGGTTTTTGAGTGCGGTGAGAGATGAGGTTTTACGCATGGTGATGGGTAAGGAATTCCAAAAGGAAGTGGCACGAATGATATAGGATTTTTTTAAGGTAGCGGTTCAGTGAGAAGGGATATACAGGTTTAAGAGCTGGGATATGTTATTTAGAAAATGGACTGAGGAACAAGGAATGATCAAATTGAGTTCTGAAGGATCGGAAAAGATAGACGCCTAGGAAATATTGCCGTCGAAAAACTGGGTAAAGCCACCTCAACTCGGTATACCAACTGGAGACGTTGGAGCGCCTGGAGACACCGACTGAAGCAATTCATTAGTCTCTTCAGCCTCATCTCATACACACCAGACGATCCCCCCTATACAAGACAACCTTAATCGATTTGGGAGAATATGGGGAAATAGGAACTGAAGTGTTTTGGGAGGAGAAGAAATCACGAAATGAACTGTTGAAATATAGCAGTGGATTTGATGTTGGTTATTCCAGGATAGGTGGAGGTCAAAAATTACTCTAAGGTTTCTGACAGATGTATGGAAGTAAATTGGTAGGAAATTGAGATAAAGTAAATAATAATAAGGAAGGAGGTTTGGCTATATGTATGCTGCATAATTTATGGAGTTTTTCCCCCGAATTGAATTGTTGGTAAAAAAAGAAGCCGCTGTAGACCCGTCGGATTTATATCAACCAGTCAGTATCGATTAAAAAGGTTCCGAAAAATTCTGGAGGAGACTGAAGAATTTGGTTTTGTATTATTTTATTAGCTAATAAATACAAACTATCGAACGAATATGATGTAAAATCGAGGAATAACCCGATAGTTCACTACTTGTCCGATTCCGCCTCATGGGACAGGGGCCAGGTTCAGCAATAAACAATGGACTGATTTAAAGTGTTGTCATCAACCAAGAGACGTTTTGAATGCTAACGTAAGAGATCTTATTATTGGTATTGATAGATCAAAGAGCTAAGGGCCTTACGTGACCCGGCCCTTGCCGACTCCTTTAAAGTTTAATTAATCACTCCAACTGTTGCGGTCCCAAGCTGTATTTGCAAACGTCAATTTCCTGAATCTCCTTTACAACCGTATGTTGCTCCTATATTCTAATTCAAAACAACTATCAATATTACAAATTATTGTCTATGCTTCATTAAAAAAAATCTGGCGCGGTACACGCATCAAGTAACTTTCATTTACCACTCAACTCAGAATAGAAATTAATTTCTGCTCAAGTAGGGCTAGTGAAATTTTAGAAATTACAAAGTTGGAAACATTTAGTTTCCATTAAAAAATATAAATATTAGACAATAATGTAGAAATTATTAACTACAACAATCACTTAAGTTTGTGCGTTTTTGGTCACACTCCATTACCACATATGGCTTTTTATGTTAAATGTTAATTTTTCTAAAATCTTTAGCTTTCCAACGTTATATTATGCATCTATATTACTACCCTTATCTCAGGAAATTTTTTTTCAATCCGGGAAAATATTTCTCCGGAATTATAATTATATTAATCCGGAATTATAAGGAATTAATTTCCTTATAATTAATTATAATAATTATAAGGGATTAAATTCCTTCATAGTTTATGTTTACCCATTTTTTTAATTTATTACTACTGAAAATGTAATAAAAAATTATTTCAAATAAATAAAATTAAAGATAATCTTGAATAAGCCATTTTGAAAATTCGACATTTAAGCCATGCCGGACTATTTCAATGAGGATAAGAAAGCTGATATTAAACATCGTAATGATATTTTTCATTGAAATGACGAGTTTAATCAAAATCTTTCGAGCCGTTTTCGAGAACATTGTAAACAAGCGTGAAATAAGTCGTATAAAGTGGCAGTTTCAAGAAGTCGTTTCTAGCTAAAAATTTGCTGTAACATCTCAGGCATATACCTACCTTAAATACCTAATTTCATTTTCGTACAACTTTTCGTTTTTGTGCTAGATTTGCCACAAACACACACAAAAAGACCATTTTGCGAGACTTGGTTATTTGGACTCAAATGTCCTTAAAACGTGTGTTTTCGTCGAAAACTCGGATTTGAATTTTTTCACGATCGCAATACTTTCCTTTATAAAATATTTCACATAAAGTTGAGTAAACGTAAAAATAATTTATTCTCTACAGCGTAACCTGAGGATTTTGCTAGGTAAACATTTTTCCCAACGGCTGAAAAAATTTTGTCCGAAGGTACGGCAGTCTCCCATACATAATAATCTTCTACGCCATATAACTTTTGATATAGATTTTACTTCGCGCTCCCGCAAAATACTAATACCAATTTGATGATATGTTCAGTAAATAAGTGATTTCTAACATTCTACACCAATGATAGATGCGTTGAAAAAAAATAATAATAATTACAGATAATCGAAGTACCTATTTAGAAAAGTAATTCTAGATAGAAAACTCTCCCTGAAAGCTATTACATCCTCCGTGAACGTTAATGTAACAATTTCCCATAAATGCCATCATAAATCAACCCTTATCTTGCCAATATTCCATTTTACGCATCGCTAAGTATTTTATGGTCCGAATTAACGAAATAACCAAGAGAGGCAGTTTACATAAAAGTGAATCTGGCAGTAAGTGTGGCAGTAAGTCTGGCAGTAAGTGTGGCAGTGTGGAAGCGGGGGGGTGCTATTGAGACGGCACTGGCAACATTCACTGGCACTATCTATCTGTGCCATCGGGCGCTTAGTCCTTCCTTCCAATTCAATCCAGTCCCTCATAGCACCATAGAACATAAACCCGGCTGTTAATTTACACTCAGGGTCCACCTAGATAGATAATTTTAAAGGAAAAATATAATTTAATTTGTTTAGAAAAGAATCTCATTTTGAAACTGGGTCGTTGTATATCCGAACTAAATTTATAGAAATCATGAAAGTTGATCTGTACTGACAAAGGCTCGGAAGTGTCATACATTGATATTAATGAAACTATTAACAGTTATAGAGCTATTAATGATTCACAAAATGTATTTTTTCATCGGTAAAGGTTCTTTCAGGGCCCTATAAAAGTACAAAAGTACAAGTATAATTGGAAATATTTGTTTTTAGAAGTTACGGGTTACTTATCGCCATAAGATAAAAATAATTTTATTCATTTGTTTTAATTTACTATTTTTTAATATAACTATTTTAATTAGGGACTGAGAAATTATTTTCCACTTCTATAATTTTATTTTTATTGAAAACTAGTTTGGAATGTTATACATTCATCTTCAATTCTAAAAACACACAAAAATTCAAAAGTCAGTAATCCAAAATAATGTATGGTATTATTACACATATTAAATTAAGTGTAACATAAATTAGTATTATATTATAAAACATTCATGAATTATGAATTTAATTAGGACAAGAAATCAAACACCTGTTGGTACTCACCATGGCTTAAGTAAATTATATCAAACGGAAAAGTTTGTATTGGTTTGTTCTCGCACTGAACTAGCAATGGAAGAAAGGTGGGGTGTTTATAGGTAAACGGTTTAGGGGTCGGAGTTTTTCCAGTAATTCCGGTGAGTAATTGTTTTTTTTTCTATTTTGATGGGAATAAATTTAAAATTGGACTATTGGAGATATATATATTTGGTTATTTAAGCAAAAATCTGGATTGGATTTGAAGGATTTTATTATTTCAAGTGCTTCATATATATTTAATTTGAGACCGTTTTCAACGTGATGTATTAATTTAACTCCTGAATCTTTGATGAATTTATGGTTGTTTTCATTTAAATGAATTGCAAAGTTGGAAGTCTCTGTCTTATTATTATATGCACGTACATGTTACTTTAATCTCTGATTTAGTGATCTTCCAGTTTTTCCCGTGTATTTGGCTGCTATATTTTGTCTTTAGGAGAACGGAAATATGAGGATAGGGTTTTTTAAATTTTAAATGCAGGATTTAATCCTAGTTTTTTCAATTCATTTCCAACTTTGGTGGATGACTATTCTGATTTTTGAATTTTTGTGTGTTTTTAGAATTGAGGATGAATGTATAACATTTGGAACTAGTTTTCAATAAAAACAAAATTATAGAAGTGGCAAATAATTTATCAATCCCTAATTAGATTGATCCTGCTATACCATCATGCGGACGTCAACTAATAACTATTTTAATTGTTATCGCGTTTCAACATTTCAGCCCAAGTAATTGGCTCTCTAATACTTTTACCTTTGTACTTTATTATGAAAAATGGTGTGTCTATTATAAAGTAAAGTACAAGATGTTATATAGTTATTAAATATTGTTGAACGCGATAAAATTTAAAAAAGTTATATTAAAATCAATAAGTTAAAAAAAAATGAATAACATTATTATTATCGAATAACGATAGGTAAGTTGTAACCTCTTAGCACGAACCTTTCCACTTGTACTTGTACTTCATAATGAAACAGGGCCCTGAAGAGTAGAAACAATGCATTTTTGGTTTTTATATTTTTTTTACCAGTTATTCCTGTTTTTTTTGGTCCCAATTTTTCCAGGTAGCATGATCCGACTAGCAACCTCTTGTTTTTTTAATGTCAATATTATAATGATTCCAAAAAAATGCTACCAAAGTTTTCTTCAGATAATGACCATTTTTTTTGCACAAGCCCTTGGTCTAATAGTAGTTAACATGCTTAGAGGTGATCCAGCTGCGTCCCCAAATTTGGCACTATTCCCTCCCTCTTTTTTCTTACTTATTTTATGTATTTCAGCTATAATATATTCTTGTAAGCCATAGAATTATTATACATTCTACACGTCGGTTCATTCATATACGATCCGGAAGTATATGAATGCAGCCGGAATCCTGTACTATCGATTGCGCATTTATGTTATTCTTAAGAGACAAAATGTTACAAAACAAATTTTTTTTTTCTTCTTTCCAACGAACGGGGATGCCTGAAAAGTATCCCAAAGCATAGGACAGAGATATAATTATGAGCAATCCTATTAATTTCAACGGAATGTCGTAGAAGGGAAAATGGAAGGGACTCCGCTTTGTGCTGGAAACGGGACCCAAACCACGTTAGCTAAATTTTTATTTAATCCTTATAATTCATAAATCCCTAGGGCAAAAGGATTGGGATGGTATGATTGTGGGCTTAGATTTGGCAACGTGGTCCCCACCGCAACCATAGCAACCAACCCCTCACGCTCTCTTCCTAATGATCTCACTTATCAAGATGAAAGGCCTCAACCGTGACCCTTGTCAGAATTAATTTTGATAATTTTTTTTGACAATTTCTCAGAAAAGGATTTGGTTTCACAAAGAAACTTTTCGAGGTATAATAAAGGAAACATTATAAAATTATTAAAAATTAGATCTAAAAAAAAAAAAAAAATTCAAAGTTTATAAAGCTGTAGATAACAGTGAAGAAAATGCTAATTTTCAACTTTAAGCTCATAAAGTGTTTTTATTTGTCAGCGTGAAACTCTACGGGTGATGTATCGTTGTATCCTCTATATTCTACTATTTAAGCTTAACATAGATATCATCCTAAAAAAAAAAAAAAAAAAAAAAAAGGTTAATAAATTACGTTAAATTTGAACTATTAAATGGCTGTAATCGATGTCTTAGTCCTGTAAATCGATGTTTTAAAATTTGCATAGAGTGATTTATATTTATATATAACAGTCCGGGAGTCGACGGTTGAATTTTCGACTGATAATAAAATAAATGATAAAAATACGTCATGTTACAATTCTTCTTAATGCTCCTCGTTGTCCACTTCTATCAATTCTAAAGCGCTCCGGTACGGAGCAGCATCTCTCTAGGGTTGGCGATAGTTCGATAGCACTATCGCTAGTCGCTGGACTATCGAAAATCGATATTCGTTAGACTATCGATGACATTGCTGACATCACACTTATTCCCAGAAGTCTAATCTTTTAGTCTTGGGGGGAAAAAAAAAAAGAAAATGAAATTGAACAAAGAAGGTTGTTAAACTTGAAATCCTATAAAAGGTTTGGCTGATAAAAGCTTCTTAAACAAAATACTCTACTCGAATCCAGTTGAGATTCCGAGAATTTCATTTGGAAGTTGGAACTTGTCAATTAACCAATTATCGAATTCTTAGAAAATGTTTTCCTGTAAAGTTCCAAAACAAATGTTTCACAAACCTGCTTCCTCTTTTCTGGCTGCTATTTCCTTAAAAATTTCTATATTATTCACAGTCTCACCTCACCACCCCAATAGCTAATATGTACAGTTAACAAAGTCGAGAGTGTAAGCTTTAAAAATAACTTTATTAAGCAGAGTACAAGTTACATGATATATATATATATATATATATATATATATATATATATATATATATATATATATATATATATATATATATATATAATGAGGCTACTGAGTGACAGATAGACTCCAAAGATATTATAACTAGACTTAAAGCTTAACATAGTGAGAGTGTCTCACATTACCTTATTCTACCTTACATTCTAATACTTATTCTAATACTACATTCTAAATACTTGTTACTACATTGTGATACTGCATGATCTGTCCCTTTCAGATAGGCTTTTATACATACAATAGGAGAAGGGATGAATAAGGAAATAGAACTTGTTTTAATGCTGATAACCAGGAAGGACAACAATAACTTCCTGGGTTGTAAACCTTATTCAATAACAAATACTTCCTGGGTCAATGGCATTTGCTAACTGTGCGATTCTGCGTTTTTCAGTTTTGACCTAAGCCCAAATAAAGCTGACAAAATATTTCTTTTTTTAATGGTAATCATTAGTTGCTTGAGTAATTGTCCATTATATTTATATGTATATCAATAAAAATAATTATTACAAATTAATTTTGTTTTAATATTATTCCATCCTATTTTTCCATAGTCAGAGCTATCGAGATCCCTACTTTTCTCTTCTTCTCCATTGGGCTTCAAGGTTGTAGTGAGTGGGATCCGCCGCCGTCTTTCAGCCAAAAATCCTCACGTTGACCAGCTGTTACTGATCTGATCGTACACTTGGTTTGCCTTAATCCTGGTGTAGGACCGTGGTTTCTTGCTACACATTTAGGCGTTTTTAATTATGACAAATCATTTGTTTTTCAGGTATATAAGAATAAATATAAACTGGAACTATCAATTAAAATATTTTATAAATTTCAAATCTACATCAAAGCAGTTGACAATTGATATTAGACTTATCTTTTAATTCCCCTTTACTTCTTCAAGCTCATTCAGCCATTTTAGCCAGGCATTGTCATCAGTGCTACATCTAATGCCTAATGTTTGACATTAATAAAAACAAGTAACGAAATAAACGATGTGCACGACATCAAAATATAATTTGATCTGTAAGAAACAAAATCATTAATCATTAAATGAATAATTATTGGATTAAACTTAATAAAGAACATTTCAAATTGATGTGAAAAATCGTATTGATTTGAATGATGAAGTTATTTATGTTTTTGTATGAATATTATTCAATAATATTCATTACTCAAAATAAAACTGTAAAAAAAAACAACTGTTTTTTTGAAGAAAAAGATGTATTTCTAAAATATTCATAAAAATAATCAGCGTACAAACCTGCTAAAAAAAGACGAATCGCAGATTCAGTCAATTTGAGAGTTAGTTGAAAAAAAAATCAAGTTGTAGGCGATTGACGGTAGTGAGGTAATATCCAGTCATAGATGAGATTAAAGAAGTTAGCTACTAGAAATTTCAGATCCCCAATGTAAACACGTGATGAACAATACTGCGCGTTAAAGACGGCTGGGGTATACCTGTACACCACGCGCCTACTCGAGGATAAAATACTCCTTTTTTGTTAGTCTTACCAGATCTTCTTGCAATTGTTCTTAGGTAGTTATATTCTTTTCCTGCTTCCAGCACTTTTCTGTTTACAGAACAAATCATTGCTTTCCTCTTAACTATGTTAGCATCTTGTTTTTTGAGGTGTTTACCATATTAACATCCCTTTTCCTCAGTAGTTCTTCCTCCACCGAAAGCTGCTGTAGCATTTCCTTAAAGGTTGCATTTTCCAGTTCTTGTCTGTTTTACAAGATTTGTGAAAGAGTATTCAGAACATTTTAAAATAAGTTCTATACGTTTTCCTATAGTGTTTAGTACTAGTTAATTTTAATGAAATATTGGCTATATCTCATATTTCAATAAATGGCGATATTAATTTTGAAAAGTTGGAAGATTCGGTGTCACAAGGGCACGTATATTTCCCTCAGGCGAGGGGTAACGACCTTATTAATTATTTCCCCTACGATAGGAACCACCCGTTTCGAATACAAATTATGAATTTCGTTAAAAATTAAACATTATTCAATGGATGTCACCGTTGGGGCGCCTTTTTTTTTTTTCTTTTTTTTTGCTCTCTATCGTCATTCTACCCCTTCCATACAGGGTTCAAACCCAGTTGATAATATTAATTACGGGCGTCTTTTGTGATTGATACGGTCATAATGGATATGAGTGCTTGACCTTTTGTTATAATATTCAGAGGTGACAGTATGTGATTTCGTGTGATGACAAGTCGTTTTAAAGCCATTCAAAAAAAAAAAAAAAAAAAAAAAAAGTGCCTGTAACCTAAACTACACCACAGAAACAACATTTCAGGATGTACTAGGATGTTAACGAATTAGGCCCTTCTCCATCTTTAAATCCTTAAAATTACTTTATAAACAAAATCAACCATGTTTTTTTTTAAATTTCCTACTGATTAGATATCTATTTTAAATTAGACTTACGCATGTATCAGCCCGACTAAATGGCTAGGCGATGTTTGTAAAATTTTCATATTATATATTTTTTAAAAAGCTATGATACCTAAAAATCTGATTGAATAAGAAAGAAGAGTAAGATGAAGACTTGGATATTACTCGGACCGTACTGGTTTGGCCTGAATACATTCGAGAAAGTGGCATAATTCTCAATAATAAAAATGGTTCAAGATGTACAATCATCCTGATGGGGAAAGGCATCGAATTTTTAGATCCGAGATGTTCAATTAATAGAAAAGCATAGCCTATAGTGTACAGATAAAGTTAAACATTTATAAATAAAGTATACTCGCTAATCCGAACTAATTAAAACGAGAGGGTTCGGATTAGCGAAGAATTCGGATTACCGAACTGGGAAAAAAATTAACTTTATTAATAACAAGTCAATCGAAATACAAAAATTATATGTTAAAAATATTTGTATAATAGCTATTTATTTATTTTATGATTATTTTCTTGAGGAATATTCAGAAATTTGTATGGAAGTTGAAATCGTCTTTTTCATGGACTCTGAACGAAAACTTATGACTCGTAGTTAATTATGTTTTTGATACATTGTGAACTGTGAGGAAACGTGTACTCTCTGCAAGAAGAGAAGAGGACAGCACGCATTTTCTGTTTGAAGGCCCAATGCTGGCAGAACCAAGAGCAGCCTTTTAAACCCTCCTTTCTTCCCCAACGACCCGATAGATGGTACGACCCCGATGGTATCAGAAAGGCATTCAACATCAAAAACTAATTTCATTTGAAAAACCTTCATGTTTTCATTATGAATTCACTAAAGATTAGATCATACATTATGAACGAATAACTGCATCTCGTTATGTTTTTAAACAAATACAGAATATATATTCTCTCTCTCTCTCTCTCTCTCTCTCTCTCTCTCTCTCTCTCTCTCTCTCTCTCTCTCTCTCTCTCTCCTCTCTCTCTCTCTCTCTCTCTCTCTCTCTCTCACTCTCTCTCTCGTAGTTAATTATAATTTTGAATATCACTAATTACTCATTGTATAAATAATGAAATTTCGCAAGAAAAGCCAATACAGTGGAGTCTCTCTTTTACGAAATATTCAGTTATACGGAACATTCACTTATACCAAAGGAAATTCGATCCTCAGCTGCAAATTTTATTCAGTTGTACGAAGAAACCACGGCTTTTCGACGAAATCACTCTCCGGAGTATAAAGGGCCTCTGAAAGTTCGATGGAGGGCTGCCTGTGATATATAAATATAGTAAATATATTATTTTAAAATAATTAATAAGGAAAAAAGCTAAAAAAAATACGAAACCTCAATTATTAGGGCACTATATGATCACTATATAGACACAGCAAAGCCTTGAGTCCCTTGTAAAATCCTTGAACTGTTTCGGATGAACTATCTGTATTTGCTTATTCCTGTTTAGCTGTTGAAGTGAGATGTGATATCTCTAATCTGTATTTATGCAATATGTTTTTCAGTCTTGATAATGACTGAAATGGGAAAAACGATTGCTGATCAGTTATTCACAGCTATTTGAGATACCCGAGCCTTTTTAAGTAATCCCCCAATCGTTCCAAGTTATAATTATAGATATTAAATAACAAATTTTCTGTAAGAAAATGACACAGTATGGGAGGGGGAACGGTGAGAGATCCCCATGAACTAACACCCCAATAGCTACGTGATGAGGTAATGGGGAATATAGAAACATTAATATTTAACTAGAAATTTATAAATTATAAATAAGCCCTCATAATAAAAACTCAATGGGACGATGTAAAAGTAATTTAATACATAAAGAGCATTAGCCGCAACGGGACGAGGGACCGATTTAAAATATGCTCCCATACTCTTCCAGATCTCATTAGCATTGTGGTTCGCTTGTTTGGGCTCTCCAAACTTCCGACAAAAGTGAATATAAATTTAGTTTCAAAATATCAACTCATTCGTTATATTTCTACCCATGTTTACTTATTATTCGTAGCAATTATCATGATTATCTATCTAACTAGGCTAATTTTTTTACTGAGTTTTTGGATATGTTTTAGTACAAAAATTATCAATAAATTTTTATTATATATATGCTTGATATATTTGGTTTTTCTCGCTTTATCGTAACTGTAAAACTAATAATATTAAACGAAAACTATAAAGTACGGATAAAAAACACGTTTACCTTCAAATAGTGTAGCATATTCGTTATTAATTAAAACCCACAAAGTCTAAATGTATTTTTTTTTTTGTATTTTGTTTACCATTTTTACTTTCGCTTACCTGTATGTGAAACATATATAGTAAGAGGGATATACAAAGTATTGTGATCGCGAAAATGTTTTCATAGCAAAACCCGTTTTAAGATCCCCTTCGTCCAAATAACCATGTCTCGAAATGCGGTCTGTGCGTGTGTCTGTATATGAAGAGCCTAGTTCAAAAACGAAAAGTTGTACGAAACTTAAATTGAGTGTTTAAGTATACTCCCGGGATGTTTCAGCAACTGTTTCGCCAAAATAAAGTGGCAGTTTATATCATCGATTTTACACATTTTTACAATTTTTTCGAAAAAGGCTCTAACGATTTTGATCAAACTCGTTATATCTATGTACAATTAAATGGTCCTTAATATCAGCTAGGTCTTTTCCTCATTAAAATAGTCTGAAAGGGCTTAATTGCCGAATTTTCAAAATGGCTTCCTCTAAAGTACTTTAATTTATTTTATTTTAAATAATGGCCGACTCTCATTGCGCAAAGCAAATTATTCTTTTAAATTATTCTTTCAATGAAAACATTTAGACAATTTTATTAATATCTTGTATGTTTCTACTATAGTTTTCTAGTTTTTCACCATGACTGCTCAAAATTTTTTTATTTATCACTTAATTTTAGATATATTTACAATGATTTACACAAGTGAATATGCTGAATAAGAATTATATGACATAACAGCCCCGAATGGACAAACCCTAATACTTGTTAAAAGTTCTCAGGATTATCTCCTTTTCTAAGAGCTTAGGTAACCATTGGCATTAGAGCAGAAATGAACGTTTTTCATATAAATAATTTTAACAGGGACATAATGAAGAGCATTGTGGACTTAACGAAGAATTTTGTATTGCTTTCGGAATGAATTCCAACATTAAAAAAAAAAAAAGTAATAATCATTTTTATATTTGGCAATATAAAAATGCATGCCTTTACGAAAAAAAAAATAAGAGTACAATAATCGTTTATTATATTGAATTAATAAAACACCCACAGAAAAATAGGATCTCTATTTTTGCTCTTTTATTTCAAACGCAGAGGAGCAAAATAAGTAATATTAAATGTTAAAATATAACTTAAATTTATATTTTATATATATATATATATATATATATATATATATATATATATATATATATATATATATATATATATATCTTATCATATCTAGTAATCATTAAATATAACGATTACTAGATATGAGAAGCATTCTATAAGAAGTTAATATATCCACTTTGTATAAAAAAGATTATTTCTTGTCAGATTTTTCATCAAAAGGTTCGTTAGTTACTTTCAAAACTTAAATTTTCCCTCGTCAAGTAATTGATATAAACCAGCCTTTTCAAGTGAAATTCATCTTAAAAACATGGATGCCCCTTAATATTGAGATGAATTAGAATACTACAAATTTAAAGTATTGAGAAAATAACAAATAGTTTTTTTGTTTTTTTTTATATCATTTTTTAAAGACGTGATCTATCCAGCCCACTAAGAAATCATGCGATTAGCCAAGAATGCTGGGTTGCTTAAGTTACAAGGCGAAGATAAACACATAGTACCTTCATTTGTAAGAAAAAAAATCAATGTTCGAAAATTTATAATATGGCGCCTTCACCCACTCGTGTCTTCAAATATTAATCAATTTAGAAAGCGTAATTTCATAAATATAATTAAAACATTAAATTATTAATTCAAATTATGTTATCAATAGTAACTGTTCACATTCTTCGCTTTCTGTTATCAGTAGTAACGTGAAATAGCATAAAGTGAAAATATAACTCAACTACGTACATAATTGTTCGTACAATTGTAACTTGAGGATGAGCCAATTGGCTCGAAACGTTGTTTGTATGAAATAATTTACATTTTCGAAGTTTGAAGGATTGAATTTTTCTGAGAAATGAAACAAAAGAAGATAGAAATTCGTTTCTCGACATGTTTCCGAATCCGGTTCTATTGTTACAAGTATTTTTCATCTAACGGAAGACATCCAGCCTTCGGCTGATGTTTTTATATTTAGGCATAGAAGATCGTTGTTTATTTTTTATTTTCATAAATTGATATATTTTTCTGTTCAATATTATATAATATTTTTTAAGGTAAAAATGCAGGACAAAGACCTAAAGAAAGGAAACGGCTTCTTTGGACAGGAAATAACAAGATGAAGTGAATGGATGTGGTGGAAGACCCAAACCAAAAGAATGTCGTTTATAAGCCTCAAAGCACCGCTCATTCATAGTGAATACAAATGGTTTCAGTATTTCTTGCCCGTTCTGTAAACTTGAGAATACATGGCTACTTTACCGGAGCACAAGATGAAGTACGCCGAATGGCCTGACTTCACTAAGCACTTATGTTACATATATTCTCCCACGGGATTCGAATCCTTTAAAGTCAGTTGAGCAATCCTTCAACCTTCGTATTACTGAACATAATAAACCCTATAAGTATTATTCGAATAATAAATAAAATATTTAGATAACGAAATGACAAAGCATGCAATATTAAATTTATTAAAAAAAAAAAAAAAAGTAAATCATTTTTAAATAACATTAATTAGTCTATAACAGAAAACTCTGTAATTATTTAGTTTTAAATAAAATATTATCTTTTACTTTTCAAGATATTCATTTCGCGATTAAACGAACATTGCAATTTGATGTTTTATTACATTGAGGCTTGATCTATCGAGATTCTTAAACAAAGAATTAAGCCTCTCAAATACAAGTAAATAACTAACCAGCCAACGAGTCGCCAATTCAGGAATCATTTTAAATCCATTTCATAACCCCCCAAACACGGTTTGAAGGTTTCTATTATATATATATATATATATATATATATATATATATATATATATATATATATATATATATATATATATATTTTGGATCAAATGAACTGAAATTTGGTATATATGGTCGTTTTCTATCCAAAGCAATACCATATAGGTGGGGATAAATTAGATTTTTTTCTACCACTCAACTTTTTTTTTTGTATTTTAGTTAAGTACAACTAAAGATAATTTAAAATTCGATCTTAATGAGGGAGCTCCGCTGTTCACGCTTCTTTTTTTTCTCTGTTGTATAACTTTCAGCGTGATTAATTTTGCGGAAAGACAGACAGAAGTATCTCGTCGAAATCACTTATGTCTAAACTAAACCAGGTAGCTACAAACACTAGAATATTAATGAATCTATTTTAGACATGATCTCGTGAATCGAAAATTTAATAGTTCTTATTGCTTATCTGTTTTGATTTTTATCCCTGAGAGTATATTTTATTTTTTTATTGCAGGACAGATGTAGCTCTGGATTGATTTTAAATATTTCCCCAAAGTTATTGGAGCGATCAGTGAAGCAGAAGGGCTGTTGTTGACAAACACGAAGGGTATAATAAAATACCAGGCTGTTTGTGGGAGGGGGGTGGAGCTAGTAGGGCTACTCCGAACCCTGCGGTAAGGGTAGGCCTGTCTTCCTCTCTAGCCTATAGTTTATTTACACTGCATTCACTTTACCAGTTCCGCTTTAAATCTACAATTTGCACAGACTCAGCTCTCTGCTTTACACCAGTTTTATATAAAATCCTTCCCATCCTTAATAGATTCCTCATGATTTCAAGTGAATAACAGAGAATATTTATGCAATGAGAATGGATTATATTATTAACAATAACCAATACATATTTATTTCAATTTTATATTTTACTAGCAAAACCCGACAGACGTTGTCCTGCCGGTTTATATTTATTTACCTATGTACGTGTGAATATGGATGATCTGCACTTAATCTAGAATCATTGCCCTAAATATAAATTTGGAATAACTTCGGGTACTGGAAGAAGTGAACCGATCTGATGATACACTTGTCCTTGGACTTTGAATGTTGGCATGAAATAAACATATCTCACAATATTCATCGCACCAAACTATATTATTTGAAAGCATGTATTTCCGAATTTGCTCGAGAAAGTTTTTGGACTCCCGAGTAGCTCCCGCCACATAAGTTGATAGAGGCTCTGGTGGCTTAGCCAGTGGTGCCAAATTGACTTTGCTATTGGAGCAACACATGCCAGACGTTTGAAACTTTATGAAACTTCAAAGCGCGACAATGAAAGCACAAATTAGTCATCAGACCAATGAACAATTCAATTGAACGCCTCTCTCTTGAGATCGGTTCTCGTTATTGATATACTCTGTTGTGATCGTTCAGCTTCCCGGCGTGCGTGTCTCTCTTCAGATGTTTCAGCAGCTCTACCGGCTGGCAGTTGCCGCGCAAGTCTGGTTGATCCTCCAATGTTTGATTTTTTTTTGTGGCATTTCAAGTAATTTCCAGTACTTAATGATTGGTGACAGAAAAGGCGTCCAAAGATAGTTTAGTTGTGTGTGACTGTAATGAGTGAATATTTTTTGGTAAAGAAAACACCGTATCAAACGAAACTGCTAGAATATATTTTACTTTTTCAACAATCACATCAGTATAATATCTGTTCTAATTATACAATTCAACTATTATATAGTGTAGTTGTGTGCAACTATTACTATATTAATTGTCTAATTTACCACTATTACATTATTTATCCTTTGGTGGCGAGTTAAAACAAAGTGGATAGCATACAAACCTTCTCTATCAAAAAATACTTGTGTGCCAACTTTCAAGGATATCGTTCTAAAGGTGTCCAAGTCTATTAATCTCAAATATCCATTCCATTTTTAATTCCAATCCATTTTTATGTATATAGATTAATATAAAATAGCGAAAACTCAAAAACAATAATTGCTTGGATACAAGATTCCAAAAACAAAGCCTCAAGTTTCTAAAAAAACAGTAAATAACTCACCAGTTAACGTTTCGCCAAGAACGTGGTATTTGAATGGCCTAAAATAAACAAGTTATCCATAAATTTTTAAATTATCCTACTTAGTATGTATATTCATTTTCGGCAATACTCGTTGAGATAATAAAGCTAAAAAATTACACTTGAATTATTCTTAGCGTTGATAGAAGCTTGAATTAAAATGCAAATAAGATGTGCATTAATGCTCCTTCAGTGCTAGATCTATCTAAATCCCCCCTTTCTTGTGATAAAGTTCAACTAAAAATGAGGTATAATCTTTAAAACAATGTTTAAAAGATACATTATTGTTAAATTTTTTCCTGACTTTTTCCCCGTTTCGCTTGGCATCTAATCTTCTTAATCCGGAAAAAGGGTTATCTTGTTTGTTGGGTTACGGGAGAGGATGGGGTACTGTCTCTACGAAATTATACATAAACCTCAACTGGATCGTTATTCAATACTCCCCTTTGGCCGGGCGCAAGTTGAGACGCACCTTGTTGAGGTGAGGTGATCAACTGAACAGGATTCAATCAACTACGCACAGGAAGAGAAAAATTTTGGAGGCCGTTCTATTGCAACTGCGTACCTGTGGGGTAATTGTTTTCGAAGATTGTAATCAGATTCGGAAAAAATTCAAAGACTGAATAATTACATTAATTCAAGAAAAGTATTAAAGTATTTATTTTAAAAAAAGAAAGTCGCTCGGAGAATTCATCCTCAAGGACAAATTTTCTATTACCGTGTAACCCGTGGAAAGTTACAGTGTGGCGCGAAGACAGATCTTCGAAGCTCACGGACACGCTGAAACTGCATCATCTCACCCTGCGTTCCTAGGGACGTTTCGGACTCCCGATCAGGGCCGTAACTAGCGGGTGGCGAAGTGGCAAATGCCACGGGCCTCGTCCCAAGCGGGGCTTCAACAATGAATGCTTCAAAGACAGCCTTAAATGATCGTCCTATGGTTTGGAACGAGTTTCACTCCACATAGCCTCATGAGGGTAAATTAGTATCTATCTACTTTCATAAATAAATAGTATTTCGAGGCCTAATAAATTAAATAAAATAAAGTAAAAGAATAATAAATAAAATTATATAAAAAAAGTAAATTTGTGCATAATATCGTAAGGCTAACCACCGTACACTAGTTTGTGAACACTACTAGCTACTGGTAAAGTGGAGGCTACCAATTGGGTAGGCTTAATCTGCCATAGCGGCGGTACGTTACCGTATTATTATATTTCGTCTTAATTATTGAAAAAATAGGATTATAATTATTGATTTCGTCCAGCATTTTTAAAGCAGCGATTATTTCAAATATATTGGAAGTATCATAACCACCATATTGGCGAATATTGATACGGCTGCAGGCATAATATCTACGAAGAACAGCTTTGAAAATGATTTGTTTGGGTCGCCTCCTGGTGTTTCTATTTGTAAGACTATTTTCAGAACTGTCATTTATAGCACTGAGACCTACTGGGAAAAAAATAAAATAAAAATGCTTTTATGCATGGAAAAATTAAGTTCTCAGAGAAATAAATCGAAATGGCAGAGAATTAAATTTGTCGTCGATACCAATCTCAGCTCGATAGATCAAGCATACGATCTTTGGTAAATTGTCGGCGTTTACATGATTTTCACAATCATTTGCGAATTTCCAATCCCAAACCAACTTATTTTTAACATAATTGGTGTCAGGTTATTTAAAAAAAAAATGTTTTTCTAAAAACCGAGAGACTCGGAACCAAATTTATTCAAAAAGTTAAAAAAGAATTTAAAAAACAGTGACGTATAACTTGGTTTAGAAAACCACGCCAACCCGACAATGTAACAAAGATCGTGTGTTTGGTCTATCAGGCTGATGTTGGTCTCGTTCGACGCCAGATTTAATTCTCTATATACTCTATATATAAATATACTTTAGTTTCGGTCCTTTTTTTTTGTATGCAGGGAGCCATTTCAGACGGAGATAAGTGAGAATTTCACGGAATTCTAGGAGGAAGGAGCGGCAGAAGGAGCGGAGGACGAAGAGCAACGGAGGAGAGAATATCGAGAGAGAACGAATGAGAAAAGTGCAATACAGGCAGTTCAAACACGGGTGAAACAGTACACGAAATCCCGTTGAAACAGGATAACATTTGTCAAGGAGAGAAGATACATGTAAACTCTACGGCTACATATCCGGGAAGAGCTGGAGAGTTTGAAGAAGCAATGTATTATTACTGACAGTACGTCGCCACACAATAGCCCCCTAAGGGCAGTAAAGGAAAAGAGTGCGGAAACCGGGAAGCAGGAGAAGTGAAAGATCATTGCAGGTGTAATTGAAAAAAAAAAAGTCAGTTTTCTGCTCTTAAGGATTAGGACAGAAAGATATCGAGGGGGTATTACCGTCGGAAAGCAGAAAAAACGAACTTAACAAGGCATACTAGCAAAAAACACCAGAGCGTCTGGAAGATGAATCTAATAAAAAAAAATCAAATTTATCTCTGGCCCCATCTTTACAGCTCTACAGAAATTTGCCGGTACACCAGGCAATCTTTGAGGAAGTGGGTGGGGGAGCGAATAAAAGAATCCTACGGGCATTTGGAGGAAAATAATTGTGGGATTTTTGCAACTTTAAACCCAGCTACGGATTTTCGGGTGATGTGTTTATTTTTAAACTATAGTTGATTAAATATTTCTACTAAGTGCATAATAAAACAGTTCCAGAAGTAAATAGGAAGATCATTGATATAAAGTCAGCGATATTTTTAAGTCTTCGTCCCTGGCACTAGCGTCTACCATCTCTTGGGCACATTCGATGAACGTTTTGTCTTTCTACAGCCCCTCCTTCTTTCCCGTCTCTGTCGCTAGCTGCACTTTCAGGATAGTTGACAAAAATGCCATCCTGGCCTCCACCTCGGCTGCATTCAAGGTTTCCCTCATCTTCTCCGTTTTCTTGTTATAACGGTGCTCCTGGGACCAGCACTTGTTAAAAGCTTCTCGGTTTAGTGCATAGCAATACCACAAGAGGCAGTTGGAAACTTCCGCATAAACACCGAAGTCACCAAGGGTCACCTTCTGCCCTCTTGAAACTTGTCACTCATTCCACCAGAAATTACTCGAAAGGTAATGGAAAATTTTCGGAAACGTCTTTGGCAACGCGTAGACAAAAAACGGACGACATTTGGAAGAAGTATATTTCAATACTCACCGAAATACAACTATTTTCAATGGAGTTTTTTGAAAATAAAACCAGTTTTATATATACTCATATATATATATATATATATATATATATATATATATATATATATATATATATATATATATATATATATAATTACATATAAAATTACAATAAAATTACTTTTTATTTTTATTTATTTATTTATTTTTTACAGCCCTCGAAAATTAAAAAGTTAAAATTTTATTAATTATCGCAAGTAATAGGACATAAATAATTGATATAGTATTATAATCAAACAACAACAGACAATAGGAAAACATAATTAATATAAAACAAGTTGATAAATATTGAAACGTGGGGCAGTTACCTATTGAGGATCAATCCTGTCCAATGATTTTACTATTATTATTGTGATAAAATAAATATTTTTTAACTTCAATAATAATAATTATTAAACCTTTCACTAATAAAGTTTGTTGGATAATCCATTGAAAGAAAAAAATTTAAAAGTTCAATTTGTTTCAGACAAAACAATACTGAATCATCAAGCTTGAGGTTTCGAGAATATACCAAGTTCTTTACCTGATTCCTGTGATCCGAATATTATTAAACATATATTCAAATGATAAAAAATATGGAATCTAAATATATGCATCTGACTGGAGAAAACCCATAATACATAAGACAGACGTGCTGGTCTCGAATAAACAATGACTGAGCCCGGGCGTAAAACCTGGGTCCTAAACCACCTGAGTAGTGAGGCCTCTTAGTTATACGACCCCCTGGTTCCGGCTTGCCATAACCCAACGAGTTTCTAACACCGGATTACCTTTGTTTAACGCGGGTCTTACCAGTCCCATCTGCCCAAAGGAGATAATACAGGAAAAAAAAAAGAAGAAAAATAAGTCATTTTTAATATGCCTAAGGACCCGAAATCTCCTTGCGATGAACTGTAAATATACTTGTACTTAAACGAAAATGATACTCAAGGTCCATGTGGCAAGCTCAGCAAACAAGTGAAGCACAAAACTACCTGAAGTATCAGCCAAAAGATGTATGTGTAAACAAGTTTTAAATTAACCCGTTTTAACCAATTTTTTTTTCTTGTAATAATTAATTTTTTATTAATTTTGCATTCTATAGGTTCTGAATGATTAATACTTTATTTAAATTAAAATTTATTACCTACAAAAAGAATATATATATATATATATATATATATATATATATATATATATATATATATATATATATATATATATATATATTGCAACACCCCGTTTTAAAAGTAACCCGCTATCAAGACGATAGAGGTTCTTCAAAGGTCCTAATTCCAAAAATCGTCAGTTTTAAGACTGATACAGGCTTCGATAGATCCTTATTAAATCAAAACGTACTATATTAACGAGTAGAGAGACATCAGATTTCATAATATTTTAATAGTTTTCAGTTCTATTTTAATAGTCAACAACGTACCGTGCAAGGGATTCGGCTCATTCACAAAGAACGAAATTATATCCCACATATTCCCACCTGTTCAAATGTATATTTAATTTAAATCAAACCATTTTTTTTTTAATCAATTTTCACTCAATGAATTTTCCAAATTTTTGAATTTAAGTAAACCTTTAACTGAATGCATAATTATTATCTTCACTGATCTGGGCGCCAATTTTATATTCTTTAAATAATATATTTAAGCAAGAATATTTATTTTTATTTTTGCAAGAAAATTTTACCATGTGGTCAAAGGTACAACCACGTGTTATACTTTTGACCAGGTGATAAAAACTTCTAACACCTTAATATAATCCGTATAATTAACTTTTTTTTAAACAAAAATGTGTAAATTTGGCAAATATTTACAATCTGAACTATAGAAATAAAAGTTTTAATGACTTAAGTTATATGAGTACTACTCATATGCTCTACATTACATAAAGAATAATAAACTCCTAATGACAGACACCTTTTAAGTCGAGATGTGCCCTCGGCTTTGGTTGGATTTGGAAGCCTGACTGCAATATTTTCTTTTTCTATATCGCAGGGCTGTTCAGAGGAACAACACCATGTTTTGGTACAACATCAGGTGAACTTATATTTCACGTCATGCTACAGTTTGTAGGTAGATCCAATCATCTTAAAAGTCTTTAAAATTCACCTTTAGGAGTATCTGTATCACCCTCACCTGCTAAGATGACAATCGAAAGAAAACAAAGGATGTTATTAAAGAAAACCCATCTTGAAAGATGTTTACTTTTGGTGATGAAATTGGAGTAATATTTTTCACATGTTGCCAGTAAAAGATCCAACTGTGTCTGAAGTTTCCAACTGCCTCTTGTGGTAATGCTATGTACTAAACCGAGAAACTTTTAACAAGTCTGGTCCCAGGAGCACAGATACAATCAGCCAAAGGTGCAACACCCTTCCCTATATATATATATATATATATATATATATATATATATATATATATATATATATATATATATATATATATATATATAATGACTAATTAAAAATATAAATGGAGCAAGGCCGATACATCCTAAAATATTATTAACATTAAATGGGAGACAGGAGCACTAAAAGTCATAATTTATCAATAGTGTGCCTGTTAATTGAAAAAAACAATTTTAAATATAAATTTTAATTTTGATTAAATGATCTCATTCACGATGCAACAAATTAAAAATACAGTATCGTGATGCTGAAACCCCCAGCCTACAAAGAATGTTTGGGAAGAAATGTTCTGCAAAATATACATTCCATAAAAATGAATGAATACTTTTGACTAAGATTTAAGGCCATTATCAGATGTTTGTACCCGGATTTCTCGTTTTTCATTCCAATATATGAACGGCTATTATAATGATTATGTAAATAAATCTTTTTCACAATAAAAATAATGCAATACGCCACTATTCTGGTAATAAAAATTGGGCATATTGATCTGTAATAAAAATAAAATAATTATTTTGACTTAATATCATAATCAATGGCAAGGCAATGTTTCTAACATTACAGTCTTATATTTTCAAGGTCAAATTTCGCCAGAAGATAACAGTGTATTCTATAAAACATTCATTATTTTTTTTTAAATGTTTAAGATAATTACTTAAATTCACCTTCAAAGACGTTTAAGGAAATTTCGTTCTAAACGAATGTGAGCGATGAGACGAAATGTACAAAAAGTATAGAGCATAATCTTAAACTATCCAGCCTAGACTCATTAAGGAAACATTATTCCTGCATTAAAACTTAAGAAATAAGTTCTAAAGCAGTCTACAGGAGTTTGGACAACTGCAGTTGGAACACTGTCTGAAGGCAAGTTTTAGATTTAGAATTTTGCCGACTAACTTCCAAATTGTATAAATGAAAGTTTGGATTAACATGCTTTACTCAGTTTCAAACCCAGAGTCTTAGAGGTGCCATTTACTTATTTTCAGGGGATAATTACTTATTTTCTGTTGGACAAAGCGGACCCGCTATATAGGTTTTAGATAAACAAAATGATAAAAAAATATGTTTTCACTATTTTGTGTTGTTTAATAAAGTGCAATCGTACAATCTTCAACCATACATTAAGATTTTTTGACTCATAAAATATATATTAATGCTCCATATTTTATTTCAATCAAATATTTTTGACGAACGATACAAAAAAATAAATAAATAAAAAGAGAAATTTGAAACTATCAGGCAGGGTTTAGAAGAAGCTGCGCAATCACCCATAAGATTTTCACTCTGCGGATGATCTTGACAAAGGACATAGAATATAAGCTGACTACGCACAACCTGCTTGTCGATTTTAGGTCAGCATACGACAGCATTGGCAGACAGGAGCTGTACAAGTCTCTGGAGGAATTTAAAGTCGTAGAAAAACCAAAGCGACTGGTGAAGATGACGAAGAATAACTTTAAATGAGAAATTGCTTTAGTTAAATAACTAATCGTTTTAAACAATCGACCTTGGTTGTTCGGCTCTAAAAAAAAGTGAAATCTCGTAGTTTACATTATTCATATTATTTGTGCTCATAAAATTTCAAAATATTCTTCTAAGTACTGTCTTTCTCCGTTGTTTTGGCTTATATTTGCCAAATACTCATTTCCCATCCATGTTATAGGGTATATTCATAATCAAGATGGCATTACCTAAAAGAATCCACAATCAATAGTTTTTTATAGATAGATAACACTGTGCGGTACCGCTATCGCTTAAAAGTAGAGATAAATCTTGGGATATAGAAACAAACAAGGTATGATAAATCATTGAGTTTTTTTTTCTCATTAAAATATAAAACTTGATTAATTGAACTGTCTTTAATATTGATTAATGAAGACCGGTTCCTAGCGTAATAAAAATATATTAATAAAGTTTAAAGCGGTCTACTCACATGGGAACTTCGGTTCGCCAACAACGGTTCGGCGAACCAAGTTCCCGTGTGTGGAGAGCTGAGGAACAACGGTTCGTAAGTTTTTCCTTTGGTCGTAAAGTGTGCAGAGAGTCACGAACCGAACTTCGGTTCTCCGAACCGTTATTCGCGAACCGATGCTCGAATGCGTGTAGGCCGCTTAAGAATTTTAAGTTCTAAGTCCTTTTTCGAATCTTTCTCTCCCACCCGCCAAGTAACGAAGTGACTATGTCAGATTCGCCTTATTTTGAGATTTTTTGATACATTTATCTTTTGATAGATATTTTCTGAAGAGATGAGTTGTACTTTTTTCCATTCTGTATTCTTTTTAATTCCTCCTCTGTGTTTTATTTCTTCATCTTAGCTCACAATGGTACCAAAATACTTGAAATTTTAACTCATTCAAAAATTCATCCATCTCTTTCAAAACATCCGTTTGATACTCGTTTCCGACAGGAAAGCTTTTCTTAGATTAATTTTTAGCTCTGCCTTCCTAGCTGCATCTTCACATCCCTTAAATATTGCAATATTCATTGAAAAATATTGAGTACTTCTTGTAATGAACTCATCGTCAGCGTATGTATGGATTCATATCATATTCTTATAGGTACCTACTTCGAACCTAGTTTGAATTGCTCACACACTGATTTTCACCACCATGAAGCAAAAAATGTCTACTTTATCAAATTTTAAACCATTATGAAGACCAAACTATTTGAAATACGCAAAACATAGAAAAAAGTTCCTTACCATGGTATCATTGTTCATTCTGATGTTCGAGGGATTTAGTTTAAAATGTATGAAATATAATTTAAAATCTTTAAAAAAATGAAACAATTAAATTAATATATATCCAAGAAAATGGCGTTTTCCATATTTCGGTTTGATGAAATCTAATGCAATCGACTTAATGAAAGGTTCTTGGGCGCCTATTAATTTTGATTTTGATTTAGCGGCGCACAAGTAACCCTCTAACGAATAATTTATTAATCCTTTGATGTAAGCTTAACCAGTTCGCGGTTTAGTGGTCTACGTACTTTAGAGGCCTAGGTTCAATACCCGCACGCCAAGGAATTTCCCAAAGGAGTTCGGTCTAGGGTGCGGGGTCTGAGGGAGGGGAGTTCCAAATTGCCTCTTGCTGAAAATTGTCTAGTTAATTGGAGGTTATGAATTTTTAAAATATTAATTTTTTTTCAAGTTAGAAAACTTAGAAGTAATAAATGTAATCAAGATTTTAGATTTTTCATCTAACCTGGTTAAATTATGAACTAATTTCGTAAAGAAATAATTTTCATAAGATGACGTGGAGTATTTTCTAGGTCGAAATGGGATTTGTGAATTAAGGGTATCATCAACTCATTATAGGAAACTGTATTATAATTTATTTTATATTGTAAATATGTTAAATATTATTCAATCTTTGTAGTCGCCATTATAGATAAACCAGACTTTATTTATATTTTTATGGATGTTGTAAAGGCATTTTCGTTTACATATAATACCCATTACAGTTTATAAAGGAAAAACTTGCGAATCACTATCGGGTCATCTGAACTCTTAGTATTCAAGAAACATAATATCATAAAGAAATTTATGTTGAACATGAACGGCAGAATTTAAAATTCAAACAGCTTGTGCAACAATGCTGAGGGGATTCTGAATAAATGAATATATCATTTTTATAAATAAATATATTATTTTATAAATTAATATATTATTTTTTATAGATTAATAATAAAAAGGGAAAAGTAACAAAGACCCTGGGTTCATTGTATTCAGAATAAAGGTTCGCTGACGCACTAATACCGGCTTAGTCCATAGCCCTCACTTCGTCCGAACCAAGCAAATATAAAACCTAGAGGAATGCTAACTCCATTGTTTGAAATTCCAAACAAGGATTTCGTAAGACCCGTAAGAATATTTATCTAAACGTAATATATTTATATATAGATGTTCTTTGCGGAAGCGAAAAACGACCGCTTACGACAAAACCAAAACAATACCTCAATGCTTTCGTATATGGGTCATTCTTCATAAATATGGAAATCATAGCCCCATGAAGAAACCGGAATTTTTTTATGCATCTGGTAGAAATCTTGTCATTGATTTTGGTAAATCATGTGCTTAGATTATTTTATCAGGGAGTTAGCTTTCATGTTAACAATAATTTTACATATTTTCTAAACATTAAAATCCCCATTTTCTCACTTGTCCCATCGCTTGAATTTTCTACATGGGCTTTCTTTAGCTGCCAGAAAGCCTAACCTATCACTATCAACATAAATAATGTGGGCAAACAAGCTGAGTATTTTCAGAAAAGAAAAACAAATTCGTCATAAAATGATTACGTTGACAATTAGATAAATTAATTGCTTGTTCATTGGCCATGCACCACACTCCCTCACTTTTTTTAAAAAATGGACGGAAAGTTAACTCACCGCCTGCTACAGATAAGGAAAACAGTTGGTAAGACTTATCCTTACCATCCTTACCAAATTGTAACCGATGTTGAGAGAAACCTCTCTTAACATGCTGTGATTGTGAGATGCTAAATTAAAAAATGTTTTTGGTGATCCTCACTCCATCACCTGCTCATAGAATAGAGAAGATAGGTTAAATATTTGATGAAGTTCTATTGTAGTTCGTCGAGTTTTATGGGGTTTGATGTGTTGTAAATATGGAGGCTCTAAAGTTAGGACCTGATTAGCTAACAATGAATAAGAAGAAAAACCTGATTCCCTCACGCCGCACTCCCCCACTTTTTAGTTATAAGTATAAAAGTATTTCATTCAATATATCTCTAATTCGGTTGCTTTATTACAAGGCTAAAATTAATTTATCTCACATGCTTTGCTATTATTATCAAAGTATTTTGAAAAAATATACTTCACTTTAACAATAATTTTTACTTTCACTTACCCATATATGAAATATATAGTAAGGGAAAGGGGATATTACGATCGTAAAAAGTTTCGATTCCAAGTTTTTCACGAAAATGCGCGTTTGAAGGTTCACTTGGTCCAAATCTAACAAAATGTTGTGTGTGTGTGAAAATATATGTGGTAAGTCTAGCTTCAAAACAAAAAGTTGTACAAAACTGAAATTGCGTATTTAAGATAAGTGTAAGCCTGTGATGTTCCAGCAGCTTTTTCTCTAAAATCGACTTACCAGAAGTGCCACTTCAGATTATCGATTTTTACGATTTTCTCGAAAACGACTCTAGATTCGAAAGCTAGGAAAAAATATTATCTAACATATGGAGTCGTAACGGAGTAAGGTAACGGAGAATTACGAAAATGTATAAACTTAAGTGGTTGTTGTAGGTTATAATTTCCATTGTTATATTATTTATTAGAAACTAAATGTTTCTATGGAAACTAAATGTAAACATAAGAAAATGATTAGAAAAACTCCCTATTTTCGAAGATTGACCCATGTGAAGTAGAATATTTGGTAAGAAGAAAAATGGGTCAAATGGAGAATTTAAACTAATATAGTTAAAGAAAAATATAGAAGTAAACAATGGCGTATATCGAAGGCTGATGCTAGGTCTGATCTTTTAGATTTAACTTTCTGTTCTTCCCTTTTAAGGGTTAAGCGTGAAAAGGAACGTATTTAGCCGAGGACTTCCTGCGGTGTTAGCATCGAACATTCGGGTTAAACATGACTTTTTTTGATTTTAGAACTTAGCACTTGCCTATTATCAGTTTGTCAAAAATTATCAGAAAGTCAAGAGTTGGGTTGAAATTTGAAACTATATTAGAAATTTTCTGATGATCGCTGTATTGAGAAGAACTATTTTCAGCACTTTCTCCAATTGTATATCTTACAGTTTCTTTACGGTATTTCGCTCTCGAGAGCTGTATTCACTTTTGGATGCTGTTCTGAGAGTACTAGCCAGGAATAGGTTGCCTATTTTGAAGGTTTGGATGCTCGGTTAGT